>JASFXZ010000019.1:3276516-4490625 GCA_032209605.1 Mactromeris polynyma | reverse complement strand
TGAAATGGATATATTGCATAGCTGAAGACATTTTTGTCGACGGAGTAGGTAGGTCTTTAAGTCCTGAGAAAATGAGCAAAATCGGAGAGAAATATTTTTTTTCAGAAAAATGAAATTCTATCACAGGTCAAGACCTGTACGCGATTTCGATTTTTAGCGAAAATTTTGTTTTCACGTAAATATGTCAAGTAATACATCATTTTGTTCGTCTTGATGCCAACTATTGAAATATATATATATGTGTATACTTGCATCTAAATTTACGGCTTATGCTGCCCCTGACTGACTATGACTGACTCTGACTGACTCTGACTGGCTCTGACTGACTCTGAAATGGATATATTGCATAGCTGAAGACATTTTTGTCGACGGAGTAGGTAGGTCTTTAAGTCCTGAGAAAATGAGCAAAATCGGAGAGAAATATTTTTTTTCAGAAAAATGAAATTCTATCACAGGTCAATGCCTTTACGCGATTTCGATTTTTAGCGAAAATTTTGTTTTCACGTAAATATGTCAAGTAATACATCATTTTGTTCGTCTTGATGCCAACTATTGAAATATATATATATGTGTATACTTGCATCTAAATTTACGGCTTATGCTGCCCCTGACTGACTATGACTGACTCTGACTGACTCTGACTGGCTCTGACTGACTCTGAAATGGATATATTGCATAGCTGAAGACATTTTTGTCGACGGAGTAGGTAGGTCTTTAAGTCCTGAGAAAATGAGCAAAATCGGAGAGAAATATTTTTTTTCAGAAAAATGAAATTCTATCACAGGTCAATGCCTTTACGCGATTTCGATTTTTAGCGAAAATTTTGTTTTCACGTAAATATGTCAAGTAATACATCATTTTGTTCGTCTTGATGCCAACTATTGAAATATATATATATGTGTATACTTGCATCTAAATTTACGGCTTATGCTGCCCCTGACTGACTATGACTGACTCTGACTGACTCTGACTGGCTCTGACTGACTCTGAAATGGATATATTGCATAGCTGAAGACATTTTTGTCGACGGAGTAGGTAGGTCTTTAAGTCCTGAGAAAATGAGCAAAATCGGAGAGAAATATTTTTTTTCAGAAAAATGAAATTCTATCACAGGTCAAGACCTGTACGCGATTTCGATTTTTAGCGAAAATTTTGTTTTCACGTAAATATGTCAAGTAATACATCATTTTGTTCGTCTTGATGCCAACTATTGAAATATATATATATGTGTATACTTGCATCTAAATTTACGGCTTATGCTGCCCCTGACTGACTATGACTGACTCTGACTGACTCTGACTGGCTCTGACTGACTCTGAAATGGATATATTGCATAGCTGAAGACATTTTTGTCGACGGAGTAGGTAGGTCTTTAAGTCCTGAGAAAATGAGCAAAATCGGAGAGAAATATTTTTTTTCAGAAAAATGAAATTCTATCACAGGTCAAGACCTGTACGCGATTTCGATTTTTAGCGAAAATTTTGTTTTCACGTAAATATGTCAAGTAATACATCATTTTGTTCGTCTTGATGCCAACTATTGAAATATATATATATGTGTATACTTGCATCTAAATTTACGGCTTATGCTGCCCCTGACTGACTATGACTGACTCTGACTGACTCTGACTGGCTCTGACTGACTCTGAAATGGATATATTGCATAGCTGAAGACATTTTTGTCGACGGAGTAGGTAGGTCTTTAAGTCCTGAGAAAATGAGCAAAATCGGAGAGAAATATTTTTTTTCAGAAAAATGAAATTCTATCACAGGTCAATGCCTTTACGCGATTTCGATTTTTAGCGAAAATTTTGTTTTCACGTAAATATGTCAAGTAATACATCATTTTGTTCGTCTTGATGCCAACTATTGAAATATATATATATGTGTATACTTGCATCTAAATTTACGGCTTATGCTGCCCCTGACTGACTATGACTGACTCTGACTGACTCTGACTGGCTCTGACTGACTCTGAAATGGATATATTGCATAGCTGAAGACATTTTTGTCGACGGAGTAGGTAGGTCTTTAAGTCCTGAGAAAATGAGCAAAATCGGAGAGAAATATTTTTTTTCAGAAAAATGAAATTCTATCACAGGTCAAGACCTGTACGCGATTTCGATTTTTAGCGAAAATTTTGTTTTCACGTAAATATGTCAAGTAATACATCATTTTGTTCGTCTTGATGCCAACTATTGAAATATATATATATGTGTATACTTGCATCTAAATTTACGGCTTATGCTGCCCCTGACTGACTATGACTGACTCTGACTGACTCTGACTGGCTCTGACTGACTCTGAAATGGATATATTGCATAGCTGAAGACATTTTTGTCGACGGAGTAGGTAGGTCTTTAAGTCCTGAGAAAATGAGCAAAATCGGAGAGAAATATTTTTTTTCAGAAAAATGAAATTCTATCACAGGTCAAGACCTGTACGCGATTTCGATTTTTAGCGAAAATTTTGTTTTCACGTAAATATGTCAAGTAATACATCATTTTGTTCGTCTTGATGCCAACTATTGAAATATATATATATGTGTATACTTGCATCTAAATTTACGGCTTATGCTGCCCCTGACTGACTATGACTGACTCTGACTGACTCTGACTGGCTCTGACTGACTCTGAAATGGATATATTGCATAGCTGAAGACATTTTTGTCGACGGAGTAGGTAGGTCTTTAAGTCCTGAGAAAATGAGCAAAATCGGAGAGAAATATTTTTTTTCAGAAAAATGAAATTCTATCACAGGTCAATGCCTTTACGCGATTTCGATTTTTAGCGAAAATTTTGTTTTCACGTAAATATGTCAAGTAATACATCATTTTGTTCGTCTTGATGCCAACTATTGAAATATATATATATGTGTATACTTGCATCTAAATTTACGGCTTATGCTGCCCCTGACTGACTATGACTGACTCTGACTGACTCTGACTGGCTCTGACTGACTCTGAAATGGATATATTGCATAGCTGAAGACATTTTTGTCGACGGAGTAGGTAGGTCTTTAAGTCCTGAGAAAATGAGCAAAATCGGAGAGAAATATTTTTTTTCAGAAAAATGAAATTCTATCACAGGTCAATGCCTTTACGCGATTTCGATTTTTAGCGAAAATTTTGTTTTCACGTAAATATGTCAAGTAATACATCATTTTGTTCGTCTTGATGCCAACTATTGAAATATATATATATGTGTATACTTGCATCTAAATTTACGGCTTATGCTGCCCCTGACTGACTATGACTGACTCTGACTGACTCTGACTGGCTCTGACTGACTCTGAAATGGATATATTGCATAGCTGAAGACATTTTTGTCGACGGAGTAGGTAGGTCTTTAAGTCCTGAGAAAATGAGCAAAATCGGAGAGAAATATTTTTTTTCAGAAAAATGAAATTCTATCACAGGTCAAGACCTGTACGCGATTTCGATTTTTAGCGAAAATTTTGTTTTCACGTAAATATGTCAAGTAATACATCATTTTGTTCGTCTTGATGCCAACTATTGAAATATATATATATGTGTATACTTGCATCTAAATTTACGGCTTATGCTGCCCCTGACTGACTATGACTGACTCTGACTGACTCTGACTGGCTCTGACTGACTCTGAAATGGATATATTGCATAGCTGAAGACATTTTTGTCGACGGAGTAGGTAGGTCTTTAAGTCCTGAGAAAATGAGCAAAATCGGAGAGAAATATTTTTTTTCAGAAAAATGAAATTCTATCACAGGTCAAGACCTGTACGCGATTTCGATTTTTAGCGAAAATTTTGTTTTCACGTAAATATGTCAAGTAATACATCATTTTGTTCGTCTTGATGCCAACTATTGAAATATATATATATGTGTATACTTGCATCTAAATTTACGGCTTATGCTGCCCCTGACTGACTATGACTGACTCTGACTGACTCTGACTGGCTCTGACTGACTCTGAAATGGATATATTGCATAGCTGAAGACATTTTTGTCGACGGAGTAGGTAGGTCTTTAAGTCCTGAGAAAATGAGCAAAATCGGAGAGAAATATTTTTTTTCAGAAAAATGAAATTCTATCACAGGTCAAGACCTGTACGCGATTTCGATTTTTAGCGAAAATTTTGTTTTCACGTAAATATGTCAAGTAATACATCATTTTGTTCGTCTTGATGCCAACTATTGAAATATATATATATGTGTATACTTGCATCTAAATTTACGGCTTATGCTGCCCCTGACTGACTATGACTGACTCTGACTGACTCTGACTGGCTCTGACTGACTCTGAAATGGATATATTGCATAGCTGAAGACATTTTTGTCGACGGAGTAGGTAGGTCTTTAAGTCCTGAGAAAATGAGCAAAATCGGAGAGAAATATTTTTTTTCAGAAAAATGAAATTCTATCACAGGTCAAGACCTGTACGCGATTTCGATTTTTAGCGAAAATTTTGTTTTCACGTAAATATGTCAAGTAATACATCATTTTGTTCGTCTTGATGCCAACTATTGAAATATATATATATGTGTATACTTGCATCTAAATTTACGGCTTATGCTGCCCCTGACTGACTATGACTGACTCTGACTGACTCTGACTGGCTCTGACTGACTCTGAAATGGATATATTGCATAGCTGAAGACATTTTTGTCGACGGAGTAGGTAGGTCTTTAAGTCCTGAGAAAATGAGCAAAATCGGAGAGAAATATTTTTTTTCAGAAAAATGAAATTCTATCACAGGTCAAGACCTGTACGCGATTTCGATTTTTAGCGAAAATTTTGTTTTCACGTAAATATGTCAAGTAATACATCATTTTGTTCGTCTTGATGCCAACTATTGAAATATATATATATGTGTATACTTGCATCTAAATTTACGGCTTATGCTGCCCCTGACTGACTATGACTGACTCTGACTGACTCTGACTGGCTCTGACTGACTCTGAAATGGATATATTGCATAGCTGAAGACATTTTTGTCGACGGAGTAGGTAGGTCTTTAAGTCCTGAGAAAATGAGCAAAATCGGAGAGAAATATTTTTTTTCAGAAAAATGAAATTCTATCACAGGTCAAGACCTGTACGCGATTTCGATTTTTAGCGAAAATTTTGTTTTCACGTAAATATGTCAAGTAATACATCATTTTGTTCGTCTTGATGCCAACTATTGAAATATATATATATGTGTATACTTGCATCTAAATTTACGGCTTATGCTGCCCCTGACTGACTATGACTGACTCTGACTGACTCTGACTGGCTCTGACTGACTCTGAAATGGATATATTGCATAGCTGAAGACATTTTTGTCGACGGAGTAGGTAGGTCTTTAAGTCCTGAGAAAATGAGCAAAATCGGAGAGAAATATTTTTTTTCAGAAAAATGAAATTCTATCACAGGTCAAGACCTGTACGCGATTTCGATTTTTAGCGAAAATTTTGTTTTCACGTAAATATGTCAAGTAATACATCATTTTGTTCGTCTTGATGCCAACTATTGAAATATATATATATGTGTATACTTGCATCTAAATTTACGGCTTATGCTGCCCCTGACTGACTATGACTGACTCTGACTGACTCTGACTGGCTCTGACTGACTCTGAAATGGATATATTGCATAGCTGAAGACATTTTTGTCGACGGAGTAGGTAGGTCTTTAAGTCCTGAGAAAATGAGCAAAATCGGAGAGAAATATTTTTTTTCAGAAAAATGAAATTCTATCACAGGTCAAGACCTGTACGCGATTTCGATTTTTAGCGAAAATTTTGTTTTCACGTAAATATGTCAAGTAATACATCATTTTGTTCGTCTTGATGCCAACTATTGAAATATATATATATGTGTATACTTGCATCTAAATTTACGGCTTATGCTGCCCCTGACTGACTATGACTGACTCTGACTGACTCTGACTGGCTCTGACTGACTCTGAAATGGATATATTGCATAGCTGAAGACATTTTTGTCGACGGAGTAGGTAGGTCTTTAAGTCCTGAGAAAATGAGCAAAATCGGAGAGAAATATTTTTTTTCAGAAAAATGAAATTCTATCACAGGTCAAGACCTGTACGCGATTTCGATTTTTAGCGAAAATTTTGTTTTCACGTAAATATGTCAAGTAATACATCATTTTGTTCGTCTTGATGCCAACTATTGAAATATATATATATGTGTATACTTGCATCTAAATTTACGGCTTATGCTGCCCCTGACTGACTATGACTGACTCTGACTGACTCTGACTGGCTCTGACTGACTCTGACTGACTCTGACTGAGTCTGGCTGATAGTTGTAGTGATAGTGACAAGACAAGGTTTACATGCTCTGTTTTAAACTGTGATTTAAATTAATAAATTAAATTTAAGGATATTATAATTTATACCAGAAGAAAGGAAATTCAATCAGCTATGCTGTGAATTTATTGGTTGTGCAGAATAATATTCTATTTAGATGAATTTTGTGTGTATTCGTGATTTTTCGAAAACCTCGGGAAACATTTTAAATGGATATATTGCATAGCTGAAGACATTTTCGTCGATGGGGTAGGTAAGTCTTTAAGTCCTGAAAAAATGAGCCAAATCGGAGAGAAATATTTTTTTTCCGAAAAATGAAATTCTATCAAGGGTCCCCCCTTACGTGTTTTTTAGCGAAAACTATTTTCACGTAAATATGTCTCTGACTCTGACTGACTAATACTGGCTGATATGGGCTTAACTCATGTATGAATGTACGTGTGTATTGTGTAGACACAGTGGACAGTGGTCATCGATGTGTATTGGATTTTAGGGTACAACGGGTGTGACTGGGAGTGTTTATATCGTTGTGTAGACTGGACACATAAACAGAAAGCAGTGGCAAAGCTGTACTTGTTTGTGTTCTGGACTAATTATTGTGAAAAATTTGGATAGTGCATTGGAACAAAGACGAACACATCGGAATTGACATTGTTCAGTACCGGGCTAAAATTTGAGGTTTTCATCTCCATCTTCGACTACATTCAAGACCACCAACATTTGGTAAATACAATCCGTATACTTCTGGTACTGACATTCATTTGCGCAGCTTTGTGTGTGGGGTCTACGTGCTGTGGTGTTTCCTGTCTCTTCATGCTGTTATAAGCTGGCAGACTTTTTTTGTGGACAACTATGTATCTTCAGACGTCCCACGATGTATGTTTGAGACACCTCTAGTGTATGCGAGGGGGACATTACCTATTGCTTGTGGGTGTATTAGCATGTTGTATCCATCATAATAATGCTAGTCGGATATTGCTACTGTCTTCGGATGTGGAGCTTAACCCTGGGCCCACCGAAGATACACAGCTTATACTAGATGCTATGACCAATGTCCAATATACTTTAAATCAAGTGAAATGTGAGCTCACCGGTGTCAAGTCTGATTTGAATGACATGAAGTCTGAACTATCTTCGATCAAATTAAATGTGTCTAAACTGAAAGAAAGTCAGTATATGACTAAAGTATCACTAAATGATATGCATACGCGTATATGTGACATAGAATACAATAATGAAAGTTTAGAAAGTGACATCCGAGAGTTATATGTACATGATGAAATCACTTATGACCGAATCGAAGTTATTGAGAAGCAATTACTTATTAGCGAATCATGAAGACTGAAATGTTCCCTAGACTATTTGGCCTAGAAGAATGTGAAAATGAAGATCTAAGTTTGGAAAGCCATATAAATAAATCCATTCTCTCTGACATTGCCAGAAGATAATATTGATATTAACTCTATAAAATCCGCGAGAAGAGTTGGTCAAATTGGCGAGAGTCCAAGACTAGTAATATCCAACTTTAAAGAATCCCAGGATAAATTTAATCTATTTAGATATCGTAACAAGCTCAGAGAACAGGGAATACGTATTTCGAATGATTTATCTTATCTACAACGACAGAAGCTGAATGAACTGAACAGTAGGGGTATGCATGGTTACTACAAAGCGGGGAAGCTGGTTACATATGAGAAGGAATCGTCTAACAATAAAACTCACGCTGAATCTAGGGTGTCCAAGCGTGCAGTTCGATCTAGTTATGCAGATGTTACAAGCGGCAGAAATTACATGGGCATGGATATTAACAATTCTACTAGTATCTCTAACGCAGGATCACCGAAAGCTAGTTCTTCCAACCAGAGGCATTCCGAGAATAACATATAGGATAGTGGCCGAAGCTCTTCACAGAAATTGAAACTCTTGTCATGGAATATTGAAGGACAAAAATCTAAACTGTTAAACTATGAAATCAGTAGTTTTATATATGATCATGATGGTGTATGTATTCAGGAAACATGGGACTCTGACTCAATCATGTATGTCCATGTTTCAAGAGTTTGATATTTGTACATGTAATGCTAGGAAATCATTTGCGGGAGGCAGATCCATGTGTGGCATTGTGGTAATGATAAAAAGCCATTTGAATAGTTTTGTTACACGAATTTGTGATACATTTGGTATTATGATACTATTTGATAAATCACTATTTCATTTAGACAGAGATGTATTGTTAATATCGCTGTAGCTCCACCTGGAAATTCTTCTTTTTATTTTGATATAACCTACTCATGTTTGCAACGACCTGAATATTTGATATCGGATAATAATTTGTCAAGGTTTGAATTGCTAATTTGTGGAGATTTTAAAGCCCGGACAGGGGAATTGGCAGACTTTATAACATATGTTGATATACCCGTTTTTCAGGATGTAAGAGACATATTAGATAGTGACATCACAAGTTCTAGACAATCGCAAGATACCACTATTAACTCTTGGGGAAAGTATCTTATTAACTTTTGTAAAGCATACTCTTGTTACGTTCTTAATGGGCGATGTCTGACCGAGAATACTGATGAGTCTTATAAAAATTTCACCTTTATAAACCAAAATCGATCCAGTGTTATTGATTACTGGTTAGCATCTAAATCTATTTTGGATATTGCATAAGATTTTAGAGTTATAGATAGAGCGGAAAGCCCGCATTTTCCAATGTGTGTGTTGTTGAATACTGCTATTGAGCAGACAGTTAATGCTAATGTTACTCATGTTAAACGCTTTAAACAAAATGAAGTTACAAAAGGTGATTAAATTGCAGCGCTCGCTGAGGGCACAAATAGTGGTATGTTCCAATATTTAGAGTCTTGTTAAACCATGATGTCAATGTAGATGTTATTGTAGATGAGCTCGAAAAGGTGGTAGAACAATGTAGTAGGGAATTAATATATACAGCCAAACCAGGAACAGTTATTTACGGTAACAAGGATTGGTTCGATATAGACTGCAAGAAAGCGAAACGAGACTTTAGGTTTTAAATTTTTATTTGCGGATCATTAAAAGTGATTATTGAAAACTGGACTAATTTCAAAACAGGAATGGCGAGAAATAGTGATTATTGCATACATGGTATTCCGGTACAAAATTTGTTTCTGAGCGGGAAAATACCAAAGGTGAAAACGGGACTTTTGTGGATGTTACTCGTAAAAAATTTGAACGTGGATCATTAGACACTAAAATGTTGCACATGTTTGATCAGCTTATGTGCATCAAGAACGAACAGATAAGTTACAGCAGAAGTATGTATAATTTTCAACCGTCTCTATGTAATGTCAACGAAAAACTTTCCCAAGTAATTGAGACAACAAATACGCAAACAGATTTTATGCAAATGTTAGCCTACAAATCTATTGATATGGAAGCGAGATCTAGGCGCAATAACCTGATAATAAGAGGAGAAAACTGTTTTGCACTGATTAGAGGCTTTTTAAGGAACCACCTGGACATAGACCCACGCAACATGTATCTTGCCAGGGCACATAGGCTAGGAATGCGAGACCGTCGGAGACAATATCAGAACAGACCAATAGTACTCAATTTCCGTGATTTTTGTGACATTGAGCTTATTATGAGTCGGGTACGATCGCTCAAATGTACGCCTTTCTCAATTGATTATGACTTCCCAGAGAAATTCAGGAAGCGCGTAGCCGCTTATGGCCAGAGTACAGGAGGCTTAAACAACAAAACCCAGTGTCAAAGGTAATCATAGTCTACCCAGCAAAGCTCATTCAGGATGACAAATTAGTGCGAGATGAAATGCCAGAGTGGAATAAATATATAAGGGGTAGTAGGACAGATCAATTCAGTCAAATAAACTTTGATTATGTTCAGCAAAGTTTACTACATCACCTGAGAGGTATCCAATATGGGGTGAGACTCCACAATATGATATGTCCAGAGTATCGAATAACATATCTCAAAGATACCATTCACAACCCAACTATGCTAATAAAAGTGATACCAACCAACACATGACAATTCAAGCATCTATGCAACAACAATGTAGTGACTTGCCAGTAATGACATCCGTGAGTTCATAAAGTCGTAATCGGTCAGCGTCCAATCAGTACTCCGATAATATAGCAACAAATGTGCCTAATTACATGCTATCTGAGAATTATGCGGACTCCCAAGACACGGATAATTCAGAAAATTGTGCAAACATGGATATAAACGTGAATACCGACGACTGTGATTTAGCACCACAAGTTATTCATATCCAACATATTCATTCAAAGGAATCACCAAAGGAATCATCAACTGTACATCCAAGCAACAACATGAAGAGCAAAGAGGCCAAAGCCAAAATGCCGCCACCAGCTACGCCGCAGTCGACTAATACACACATGGTAAATATAGCGAAAAAGTGCAAACAAACACATCTCTTCAAAACAACAATGAACAAACCTATGTGAAATCAATAGCAAGTGACTCGGATACGGGTACATACACAAACACACCATTACGTGGAAGTGCACGAGCTTCACGATCTATCGTACGATCGAAAAAACGTTCACAATCAGCTGTTCCGTACCGACCAAAAATTCCGACCTAAAATCCAATACACATCGATGACCACTGTCCACTGTGTCTACACAATACACAAGTACATTTATACATGAGTTAATCCCATATCAGATATGCAATATACACAAAATTCATCTAAATAGAGTATTATTCTGCACAACCAATAAATTCACAGCATAGCTGATTTAATTTCCTTTCTTCTGGTATAAATTATAATATCCTTAAATTTAATTTATTAATTTAAATCACAGTTTAAAACAAAGCATGTAAACCATGTCTTGTCACTATCACTACAACTATCAGTCATAGTCAGTCGGAGTCAGTCGGAGTCAGTCGGAGTCAGTCGGTGTCAGTCGGAGTCAGTCGGAGTCAGTCGGAGTCAGTCGGAGTCAGTCGGAGTCAGTCGGAGTCAGTCGGAGTCAGTCGGAGTCAGTCGGAGTCAGTCGGAGTCAGTCGGAGTCAGTCGGAGTCAGTCGGAGTCAGTCGGAGTCAGTCGGTGTCAGTCGGAGTCAGTCGGAGTCAGTCGGAGCCAGTCGGAGCCAGTCGGGGTCAGCATAAGCCGTAGATTTAGATGGATGAAAGTATACACATATATATATATTTCAATAGTTGGCATCAAGACGAACAAAATGATGTATTACTTGACATATTTTCGTGAAAAAAGTTTTCGCTAAAAATCACGTAAGGGGGGATCCTTGATAGAATTTCATTTTTTGGATAAAAAATATTTCTCTCCGATTTTGCTCATTTTCTCAGGACGAAAATGTCTTCAGCTATGCAATATATCCATTTTAAATGTTTGTCGAGGTTTTAGTAAAAATCACGAAAGTATGAGAATTTATATCTTCGAAAAAAGAATTGCCTCTCCGATTAACCTAATTAACCAATAGTCAGTCAGAGTCCGTCAGAGTCCGTCAGAGTCAGTCAGAGCCACTCAGAGCCACTCAGAGTCAGTCAGAGCCAGTCAGAGTCAGTCAGAGCCAGTCGGAGTCAGTCGGAGTCACTCGGAGTCAGTCGGAATCATTCAGAGTCAGTCAGAGTCAGTCAGAGTCAGTCAGTGTCAGTCAGAGTCAGTTATAATCAGTCAGAGTCAGTCAGAGTCTGTCAGTGTCTGTCAGTGTCTGTCAGTGTCAGTCAGTGTCAGTCAGAGTCAGTCAGAGTCAGCATAAGCCGTAGATTGAAATGACCAATGGGATTAAGTGTATGCGGCATGTGAAGTGTTCGCTTATCACAAACGGTCGCTGAAAAACATGCTACCGCAAATTTGATTGTAACTATTTTGCAACACTGCATACTATTTCTCTTGTATATTATGCTTTAACATATGGACAGCCCAAAGAAGCATACTTATTTGTAAAGAAGACATACAGGTGTCCTATTCCCAATGTCAAACTATTGTAAATGGAATAGAAATAAGTATTGCATAATTTAATTGTGCTTCAGTTATGCTATCCTACGCATGTCGTTAAAATTACTTTGCTGTTTACAAGTCACCATCAACAGTTTATTTATACTGAATGCATAAAGTACAAAGTGCTAGGGACACGGAGTTCAAACCCATTACAATTGTTTACTCAAAGTTCCATTTCTCCTGTAATATTGTTTAAAATTGCGAATTGTTTGATTTGGTATGTCAACCATTTAATATTTAACTGTCGTTTGTATACGAAGGCATTTGTAATGCTAAAATTTTAGCAAATCACAGTCGGCATTCTACTAAGACGCTTATAATCTGTCTTGATACAAACTATAGTTGCTTTTGTACATAAAAGACAGAGAATGAGATAAAAACAGATACAATGTCTTCAAATATAAGCGTTTGCACATTACGCCTGATTCGTTGATAATTTTCCTTAAGTCGATCCATCTAATCTTCATAACGGAATGTCGATTTATAATTGAACGTTTTTTCATGAGTCCAAAAAGGGCGCATCTTTAAGAAATAAAAGTGATCGTAAGGTAAAATTTGGATATTTTTATTTCATCTTACGAATTTTTATGAGAAAGAAAATAACAATAAAACCAAAAACACCTTAGAAAGAAATTGCACTTTAAATTGGATTTAATTGTATATATCTAAAATGTCGTCTTTACTACCGATCCAAATATATATATATATATATATATATATATATATCTGTTCAATGACTTGACCTGTAATTGCAATATATACACAAAATATATTCGTTTTAATAGAAAATGAAATTATCACATATTATGTTTTCTGAAGAAACTGGAATAAAGGGTGACTCTACTTAATATACGTTATTTTCGCATACCACTATACATTTATGAACTGTTATTATGTAGGGAAACATACAAGTTGACAAGTTTTATTTCCAAACAACCAGAAGATCATATACCCATGTGGTACATATAAACATACTTTTATATAGATATTTACATTTACTTGTACATTTACACATACAATTAACATACATTTACACATACAATTAACATACATTTACACATACAATTAACATACATTTACACATACAATTAACATACATTTACACATACAATCAAAAACATACTTGCACATATACATACATTAGAACAAACATTAGAACAAATATACCAGGAGATCATAGACCCATGTGGTACATATATTAACATACTTGTACATAAATAATTACATTACTTATACAATTACACATACAACAAGCAAACATACTTGCACTTAAACAAACATAAAAACAAAAATACCGCATATGTAATTTAATCAAATATTATATGAGTTGTGTAATATAATATCAGAGCTCTTTCGACACAAGTCGTTTCTCTTTACTGCAAGAATATACACTTCAAAGCAGATAAATAAATATATATTAATACATTCACTTGCATTAAACCGTTGGAAACATTATTTCTTATTAGTATCTTGACATAGATATTATGGCAATACTTGTGAGAATGATATTTTGGGCACTATGGTGGAACTTTTATATTATCGGTTGTTATGGTAACACTTTTTTTGTATTAAGATCACAAAAACATTTAACGTATGTAAATAATAAAATAAATATTCTGCATTTTATTGTTATGGTGATGTTTCTAAAATCCTTAAATTTTCCATAAGAAATGGTCTATTCCAAAAATTGAGCCTTTCTGGTAATTCTGCAGATGTCGAAGTACAAGAAACTGCAAATAACTCATTTTTGCCCATTTGGACCAAAAGTCTTATATATTCATGCATTTATCGTAATACAACTTCATCCTATATTGACAAATGAGAACTATTTCAACAAATCTAGAATAGTTCTTTCATTATCCCATTTTGTCTTAATATCGACACTACTTTTAATTTCCCTTAAGGAAGGGGATACCCCCTCCCAAACTTGAATATAACTCATGTCGTCGCTTTAATATACTTTTGTTGATGAATATATTAAGTGACGACATGAGCTATATTCAAGTTTGGGAGGGGGTAACCCCTTCCTTAAGGGGGTCTGGGGGATCTCCCCCGGAAAATGAAAACACCAACAATAGTGTAATATAAAGTGACGACTGAGTCATATTCATCAACAGTAGTAGCCTATATAAAAGTGATGGCACGACTTGAAACTTTCCACGAAGGATACATTTGCAATTTGGATCGACACTTTGTAGAAATAGGCATCATATACCTGCTTTAAGCGCTGAAATACCCAAATTATAAACATTTTCGGACAAATAAAATTTGTTTCGTGTTTCAGTTTAAAACTAATAAAACCTCGGAAAAACGAATAGCACGTGAGTAACTTGTGTTTCAATGCGGGTACTCTGCGCCTATTCTAAAGATCCTACCTTATCGGTAACCACCCATGCACATCAAAACTATGGAGACCTCGAGATACTCCACATTGTATGTCATCAAGATGATTTTGTGATGTAATTGAAAGCAATGGGCTCGTCAGAGCCAATTGCTATAGTAGGCGAAATCCGTGGACACTTATCGGACGAGTCATCCCAAGTCTGTAATTCTGGACCTCCAGAGTCTACATACTCCTGAAGAAAGTAGTTATTGTCCAACAAAAATAGCGGTAAACATTTGCGGTATCAACTATCCGTTTGTAGTACAGTACTATAAACGGATTTGAGCTGACATCACTTATGCAATAGAAAGAACACCAAAGAAACTTGCTAATTAAGCCGTATCATGCGTGAAGTGCACTGAAAACAAGCTAGCGGACGAAAGTATAAGATAGTGTACAGTAGGCAGATAACTCAGCGGACGGTAGCAGTAAGCAGAGATACGTACACAAGAAAACGGTGCAACATTTAATATATCCAACGAACAATTATACGTACATAGAAATCATAGGAAATGCAATTTTCCGTCATCGTTCTGTTGAATATCGACGATTTACGGAACATACTTTTTGTTTTATTGTCATCCTGTCTGTAGGTCGATCGATTGGTTGTTCTGTCCAATATATAATATATGTAGTTTGTCTGGCTAACTACTTCTTCAGTTTCCAAAGGGATTACAATGCAGTTTGATAATACAAGTACCATGATACATGATTTGTAGATGTGGAAGACATGGCTGTGCATCCATCAACATATTGGAGATGTCTGTCCCTTCGAACTGAAGTCTCCTTTTAGAACACATGTAATAACAGTATATAGTTTATGTAGCAAAATACTTTAGTTTTCAATGGATTGCCAGGGGCGTAGCGTGACTTATTCTGAGTTTACTCGAAGGAGAGGGTGCGGGAGGGGGGGGGCTCCCCCGGAAAATTTTGAAAACATGAAAGGTAAATGGCGCGATCTGGTGTGTATTTCGAGCATTTATATGCTAAGATCGCTCAGACAAAATCTGTCTTAATCTACTGATCTATTTGTTGTACTATAAATCAATTTCTGAAAACCAGAGCGAGCATCCTTTCCTTCCTCCGAGCAATTATATTGACCACTCTTTCGGACACAATTTCTTTTTCTCTTTATATGTTCAACAGACCCAACCCGGACAGTCGATTCGTAGTCCTGGTATTCCTGAGGTAAGACTTGATTCTTCTCGTAGGAGAGAAATATAGGGGGGATATACCGGGGTATTAATGTAGACTGCAAAAACGTATAAGAGCACCTCGAACTGATATTCAATGAGATCATGCAAATCGACATCTCTTCATCATTCGTGATTCGAATTAAAGATTGAAGTATATCAACTAAAGAATTTTTTTACTTTATTTTGAAAGAACATCATAATGTTAACCCCCTTTCATAAGTTTTTCTTGCACATTATTATGCGTGTTGATTTTCAAAAATCTGGATTTCATTTTCAAAGATTACTCGAACGAGTATTCGAGTATGGCACGCTACGCGCCTGATTGCATTGAAACTTGGCCTATAATCAACATTAGGGTACTGTTTACTTCTTCTCCATCCATCCGTCTGACTGTATATACCAATTCTTTGTATACACTCGTGTGTGTTTAACTCCTATATCAGTTAATATACTGACATAACAAAGTGTTCCTGATATATGTCAAAGTGACGTCTGTGATCTGCAGTGAGCCCCTTGCTGTCAGCACTTTCAGTGCTTTGATAGTTTTGTTAAGCGTCTGCGTGCGCATGGGTTTTGTTCTCTTTGAGCAAATAAAAAACATTAATAAGTTTTAACACTCGCCAAGGGAAGTAACCGCTGTATCGTACTTACTAATGTTTATGACGGAACTAGTTGTTTAGTTATATTTTTATCATGTTTACCTCATTAAAAAACATATGAAATGATACATTGTCTATTATTTGGCTTTGTGTTTATTTCAAAACGACTTTTTATGTTTTTTTGCGAATAGGTAGAGCTCTAGGTTTCGCAAACCAAGGCTGACGCTTAACAAAAATAAAAATAACAATATGGCCTGACCTCGCAAACTGACGAGAGAAGTGGGTTTCTCGATGCATGGTGACCAACAAACCGGGGACCAGCATATATATTGGTCCGAGAACAAACTTACTAAGTTGGCAAAGCAATTGGCAAAGCTTGGTTATATAATGTTCCTGTGATGAATCAATATGATATTGTATTGTTATTGACTAAGATAATATTATATCTAAAATATTAACTAATTAAGAGGTATTGCCAATGTTTAACCTATTAAGGCAGTTAACCGCAGGAAATTGTCACGAGTTGTCTCAACTTCTAAAAAACAGTGACAACATCCTGTGCAACTAACCGTAAAACAAGATATATAAAG
The DNA here is from genome assembly GCA_032209605.1 of Mactromeris polynyma. Taxonomy (NCBI): domain Eukaryota; kingdom Metazoa; phylum Mollusca; class Bivalvia; order Venerida; family Mactridae; genus Mactromeris; species Mactromeris polynyma. Next base: position 4,473,577 of record JASFXZ010000019.1, on the reverse strand, counting down.
TTGATTTGCTGCGACATACGTACGAATACTGATTTCAAATATTTTATATTTTACCAGATCAACGGAGGCTAATTTCTCTCTGTGCGCTCATCTGCTATTACAAAATACGAATTTGTTAATACAAATTACTAATGTCACAGACTCCTGTGTTGTAGGTCGCTGTATGATATGACTTAGTCGTCGTATAAAATGTTGATCGTATAGCAGTTTTCCTTTTAAAATTGTATATAATGTTTCTTTGATGCGTTTAGTTAACCCTTACGGTCGGCCAGGTTATTCCTGGTACCCCTGTTCCCTTACGTATGTACCCTTTATAACCTCCTCAAATGCCTCAATTTTTATGAATTGTTGTTTTCCCGGAGGTCTGTGTGGAGAGACATGTATGTGGCGTTCCCGGCAGCAACTTATTCTCTATCACTTTTAATATATGATACACATAGTTATGACAAGACGAACTAGAAATAAAACTGAATAATATAATTCAATAAACCCAAAATTGTTTCGAAATAATTCAAATGATGAGATCGAAGGATCTTATCTCGGTTTAAAGCCTAAGCTTTTGTGGCTGTATTGATCTGAATGGTCAGCAGCCTAGGTAATGAAATGATTTGTTTGTAAAAATAGCGTTTATTTATCGTCGCCACCGGTTTCCCATCTAGGCGACGCCTCCGGAAGATGTTAGTTATTTTAGATTTTTGGAGGATAGTGCATGATACAGGAGATGCTCCGGTTCCAGAAGCACCCCTGATTCTTGTACTTACCAGATGTGAAGTATCATACGCGGGACCTCGTCCGAAAGACTGTTAGAACCGTCAGTGATGGAACGGGCATCGAGTCTGCGATCCCTGGGTAACTAGTACAGCGCGTTACCACTAGACTACGGATTCATTACTGAAATGACTTTGTCTTTGTATTTGCGTTTATTTATCGTCGCCACCGGTTTCCCATAAGGGCGACGACTACGGAGAATGTTAGTCATATTAGATTTTTGGATGATAGCCGCGGCATGATACAGGAGATGTCACAGTTTCAGAAGCACCCCTGGTTCTTTTACGTGGTTCTTTTACGTGCTTGATGTAAAGCATCATACACGGGACCTCGGTTTTTAAAGTCTCGTCCGAAAGACTGTTAGTACGGTCAGTGATAGAGCGGGGAATCGAACCTGCGATTCCTGAATTACAAGTCCAGCGTTTTACCACTGGACCACGGATCCGCTACATACTGAAATGAGAGAGAGACACGGCTTTATATACCCAGTCAGTGAGTAAATGTAGAAGGTGAGAGGTTAGATAAACTTTTCACAAATCAAATGCACAGTAATTAATTGCTATGGTTGAGCGATTTAACTGTCCTGACAAATGAACTTAATGCTTACCAAACAGAGAAAAAATGATGCTTTTACAGGAAGTACAAACTGGGGAAACCCAGAAATAATATGTAATGAAAGAAACAGTGCTGTTACACTAATATGAAATATAAACTAATAATTTGATATAACCACGGACATAAGTTTTATTTATTTATAAACCAAGGTTTATGTCCGTGATATAACAAAACGTCTTTCTGTTATTACAGATGACACATATACATATTATTATGTAGATCTATGTGTTCTAACATAAATTTCATTACTGATCTGTTATTTCAAAGTTTTTATTAATTAATGCAGTAAAATCTCATTCAAAGACCATCTCAATAATAAGACCACCTCAAAATTAAGAACACCATTTTCAAGTCCATTTGTACTGTTAGTGCACTACTAAGTAAGGTTTCTCTACTTTGTTTTGGATTGAATGGCCTGGCTTTCATATATGATTTTTATATTCTTTTCAACATTTCCGTTGCCATAGCAACCATAATTTTATTTGAGGAACTTTTTATCCTCAATCCACACACCATGATAATTAGTAATATTAATGCTTTGTCACAACAGCTGCGCTAAACTTTTTGGCATCCCGGTATATTTACGTAACTACGAAAAGGGCGATGCTGCATCAAGTAAGCATACAGTTACTTCTTGGTTTCCCGATTCGTCACCAAACTTTTAGGGGAAATAACTGTTACTGACATACCGAAACCGGAAGCCACGTTACGTCACATGAAATCTAATTTGCATATATTTACATTGACGGCCATATTTGTCTGAATACACATTTGATCGGAGGAATACACAACGAAACTATTCTACGGATATTCGTGTTATTAACTGAATTAGATGACTTAGTGTCATAATGAGGACATATCTGTTAAGTTCACTTTTGTTACTGGGCATCGGATATGTTATATCCACTTCTGGTAAGTCGGTGTTCGTGAATATTGTGACATTGTTGCGACATGAAATTGATTTCATTTTTTGTTTTCTTTAGAATCAGCACGTCTAGATTTTATTTCCTTGACTTCTTCGGTATAATGCTGCATGTGTATAACTATAATACTATTTTTACATTGAATTTAAAACGTCTTAAATGTAAAATTAGGATCCTTTAAACATTTATAAGCGTTCGTTAAATAAATAAATAATATTGCTATCATAAATTAGTTTTTAATTGGCTTTTAATCAGTACAAGTTGATGGTCTCATTGTTAGATTACAGTTTTTTTCCCAGTCTTTGTTAGCACTAACTTAATGACACTGCAGTATAAACCAGACGGAGACAGATGTAATCGTAATCTCAAAGACCACAGCCTTCGATGATCGAATCGCAATTTCGTTCGGGAGGCCAACGTTGCCAAGTGTTCATCCAACTATTATACTGTTTGCTTGTATTTTCGGGGTACTAATGGACTAACGAAAAGGAAGAAAAACTTACTAAGATTTTATTTTGTGCACAATTTCTTCTTTCAAATCTTTTACAGTTATTTAATGCTGACTATATCATTTATTTTGTTGTTTTCCTAAATCCTTTTATTCCAAATTGGTTCAAGGTATGTTTTGCTGTCAGAATACCAAAATACTGCGAAACCGAAAGACAAAGTAACGTAAATATAGCAGCAAATACTATTATATAAGTATATCATAAGGAAAAAGAGTGCCTGATTGGGGCTCGAATCCACTTGAACACTATTATGACTCTCTACTGACTGAGCTAACTGGCGACTGACTAACCCCACACCACTATGTTCACTCCTCCCCCTGTCTAAATTTGACTTTGAGGCTCAACCACTGTGGGTCATAAAACACAGCAGGCATCATATGTTAAGGGGAAAAGTGAGCCCAATATGGGGCTCAAACCCAGAAATCCATCAACACTAGTACTGCCCTCTACTGGCTGAGCTAACAGGGCAGTCGTCGAACCCCTTACAGCTACACAAAATAGGATGTTTAGGACAGTGTGTTGTCTGGTAACTTCTCTGAATGGCAACTTTACAACGTGTTAGGCTTCCAGAAAAACCGTATGGTTAAGGCAAGTTGATTGGTAGAATGCCTGATTTGATCAGGTTAAGTTAACAGACCTGTGTTGTTTTGAGAATGCTAGCAGGCGTAATTCTCTCCCAAATTGTTCTTCTATTCAGGTTCAGCCTATTTCCTGTTTTGCTCACTTCGTGGAATAGAAATTTCCCAGTTTAGTCAGATTAGTAAAACACTTGGATTTTTGTGTTAAGGTTACGTAAACACTAGCACAAGTGTAATTGCTTCAGACATTTTTAGATTTTCTCTTTTTTTTCACCCAAGTCTGTAGATTCTAAGTATTGTTACTATTGTAGACAGGGTTGGCAAGCAATTACCCAGGGCGGGGTTTTCCCCACTGGAAAAACCCGGGAAAAAACGTCCCGGTCAATACCCTCTGAAGTGGGCAATACTGGGTAATAAACACAAAGAAGTGTTTTCTAGAATGCTTTAGGGTAACATTTGATCTTTACTCTGCCAAAGAAGTAGTCGAAGTTTCGGTGATGTGTTTAAACTTAAAGCCTAAATATCCATACAAAAGCCTCATTTTGACCCTCAAGATCATGGATGAAGGGTCAATTTTTCTCTAAATTATGGGTATTTTGGCAATAAAATGGTAAAATCTGGTCAAAAATTCTCAAAATGTCCTTGACATTCAGCACCAAGTGGAAACCCTGTTCTTAGTCTAATATCAATGTAGCTGAATGTCAGGATGTCATGAGGCGTTATTTAATCACTTGTTACATGTTGTTTCCAGTAGTTAGCATGTGGCTGTTAGAGGAAAGAATAATCTATTCTTGGAATCAATCAATACTCAGGGCTGATATTTTCCACATTCTTGTTCGCACATAAAACAGACCCCACATCGGTGACTAATCATGACTTTGTAGGAATCTGGGTCATTACGTGACTGGGGCTCTTAACTGTTGAATAATTTCATGTCTTTGCATGTAATTTATCGGATTAGATGAATTCGGTAGAAGTCATTTAAGAGAACTTATTTTTTATAATATCCCTGAAATTAATAACAAATTGTAAACTGCTGCAGTGTTATTCATGTTGATCACAACTGCCTCATTGTTAACATTTCAGTCAGTTGTAACATTACAATAAAGTGGTATGTTAATTTAAATTATAAACATGCTGGACTCTTGTTTGTCCACTATTGGGTCATTTATTGGTTCAATTCCCAACTAATTACATCGTATCATAATTATAATGTTTTATTCTTCTATTTTTACTTATTTCTATCACAACAAAAAATAAAACGACTATGAAAATTCTGTTGAAATTTTAACTTTTATAAATTGGTGTTAATTGATTGAAAATGGTAACACATGTAATTTGTGAAAAAGGCGATTTTGTCTCCCATTTCTTAAAAATTGTCTCTGCTTTTTTAAGCTGACCATGACATTTTTGTCTCTTCCTTTTCAAAAGCTTGGCAAAACACTGCCTGTAAGGGGTTATTTACCCCAAATCTCATTGCCTAATTCACAGAACTTAAGAGGAAATAATTACAGTATAGGACTGTTAATTATTCATAGTATTAGTACAATGTAACCAAATTGTCTAGTAATAGTAGTACATTTCAGGGCTTCTTTCCAGCTGTTTCTATAGCCATTATTCGGCTATATTCCCAGATGCCAAAAAGTATATTTTTCCCAATTTGAATGTAAAAATGCCCAAAAAATCAGAAGAAAAATTGACTAAGTTAGAGACTTTTCTCCCTCAGGCAGTTTATATAAAATTTATAGCAATTGTTGATTAATTAATCACTACATCCTTTACTTTCATTCCTAAAATGTTCCTGTAATTTGTAGACTTTTCCCCAATTTATAAGTTTAACACACACACACACTTCCCAATTTGAAGGGTATGGGTTATCTTCCCAAAATAGTGAAAATAAACCCTGAATTTACAGTTAATTACTGTTTGCTACATAAGAGGATAATGAGTACAGAATAAAATGGTCTGGCTTGGGGATTAACCATGACAATAGCTAGGGTATTAATCTTACAATACATTATAAGACCTCATAGAACATGTTGTATGCATTTTACATTTAATGATTAGCCAATACATCTTAGATGTTTGGTTTATCTGATTAATTATTTGTGTAACTATAAATTTGTAAATAAGTCCGTCTAGTTGTATGATCTATGCTTTCTGATCTTCTTTTTGTTGTCCTTTGGATTAAATCAGTTTTAAGCCGTTTCATACATTTTATGCTAACATTTATATAATGACTGAATTTTGATACATGTATAAGCATAGTGATTATAATCAGCATGAAAGAGTAATTGAAGATTAATTCATGCACATACAGGTACACTAAAACTTCAATGATAAGACCACCCTTGGAAACTGGTCTTAATATTGAGGTGGTCTTAATATCGAGGTGGTTTAATATTGAGGTTGAATAATGAGCAAACCAGTGAAAATGGACATGAAAATTGTGTTCTTAATTTTGAGGTGGCTTTATTATATTGAGGTGGTATTTAAGTGAGGTTTTACTGTATTATAATAATAAGTTCTAAAGTAAACAGTAGTTGCCCCTCTATTCCTAATGTTATCATAGTTGTTGTATTAGTTGTGATTGGAAACCCATGTGAATTAGTGCTTGCAAGAGTTTATAGCAATTTATCTACAGTACAACAGATTGCTAAAAATATGGGCTTTCCCCATTTCTCTAGGAGTTTGTTGAACAAAAATATAATGTTAAAAATAAAATCATGTTTGAATTGCAATTAAACAAGGACAGGACATTTTGGAATGAACGACTGAATGAACTTGTGAAAGATGGAACTTTGCTTTGTATCCCTGGAAAAAACCCATTTTAGCCAATTTTTGATATCGTCTAGATTCTATTTTACTGTATATATATAATATCTAAAGGAGTAAGAATAATGGTAAATCCATGACTTTAACTCCTGATAAGCCATACAATTGGGAAGTAAATTTTGTTGCGTAGAAAATGGGACTCATTAAGAGATTTACAAGGAAATGGGACCACATTCTCTATGGGGTCCCTTACACACCCTACCAACATTTATTATTTATTGGGGTCACCAAATTCCGTCGGCATATAGAAATCGCGGACCTGTGCTACTTTCCGAAATGTTCAAGGTGTATTATGTTTTTTACACAGTGTCACAAATGTATCATAAAAATCCATACATGTATTAAATAATTTAAGAAACACCAGTACTTCAATACTTGTCACTGCTGTTTTTTGTATTTTACTTTTTAGGCAGTGAAATATAATTTATTTCACTTGCCAGGTGAGATATTAAAATTATATACACACCCAAATGCATTTTCACTGAAACATAAATTTTAATGGCATTTATTGCATTGATATGTCTATTTTGAAGTGTAACATAAAATGCACCTGCATCACTTATTGAAGTTATATATGGATACATAATAATACATGAAGACATATAGTGATTGTACAATTTGATATAATATGGGGGTATAAATTCATGTCATGTCTAATGAACATGTTCACAGGAAATCTTCAACTGGTGAAAATATAAGAGTTTGAACAAATAGTTTGTTTCTCAGGTTACTGGCCAGGTATATTTTTTTTCCAAGTCAGGTATAAGATTAAGATGAATTATATATTAACTTATGAATATGAAAACAAACGTTGTTCACTGAGGCTCTAGTGCATGAATTGCTTCCTTCCATACCTGAGACAAACACTGATCAACTGAGCCATTAGGATGTGAACTGCGACGTTAACTGCGTCCTTCCATACACAGACAAACTGTGATCAAATGAGCCGTTTATAGGGCATGAATTGCATCCTTCCTTACCGTAGACACACTGTGTTATCAACTGCACCATTTGGGTTTGAACTGCAGCCTTCCATTCCGGAGACAAACCGTGGTCTACTGCGCCATTTGGGCATAAACTGCGTCCTTCCATACCGCAGAAAAACTGAACAACTGAGCCTATAGGGCATTAACTGCGTCTTCCATACCTGTTCACTCAATCACTGCCCCACTGGTTCGGTTCATTTACATCGATACTTAGGTTATACAGCTTGAATACGGGCATGTACTCATTTATTTTTGATTTTCTTTGCAGAGCCAAATGCATATGCCCCGGAGATTCTGTCTGTTTATAAAAACAGTCGTGACATTCCTTTGTTCCGAGGGAAGATAGGCGAAGATGAGAAAATTGTACAACTTGAACCAAAGTTGGCAGCACATGATAACGATACAGTTGGATCTGCAAGTAAGTGTTGTTACATTACATTGGATCTGATTTCCTGTCAGATGTGTCATGTTCATTATACCAATGTATATATACAAGATGCTAATGTGCCCTGTAAGCTTAGGTCTTACGAACATTGTTTACTAGCTGGTATAAATATCGTAAACATTCACTGTTCTAGTGGGTAAATATCGAATCATAACCACTCTCCCTCTTGTTTCACTGTTAAAGCATAAAGCAACTGTCTATTGGGATATATGTGTATGTAATTTAGAACTTCTGAACTGTAGCAATGCTTTAGATGACCAATCATATGTCACAAAATGTCTTCGTGTTGTAGGACTTCTTGGAGCAGTATGAATCTATATTAATGAACAGACAGTTATCTGCAAGAAATGAATTCCCTCAAGTCGAATGGCTTTTCTATAATTTCGCTGTCTTTCAGAGGTCTTGTACAGAAATGTTTGTCTATGATGTGACAATGTTTTGAATACGTGGGTAATGATGCTGGGTGCAGTATCAATGTTGTCCATGTATGAGGGAATTTTGTGTTGGCTTATTCTTTAGGTCATTTGTATACTGTATAAGTGGTAAAGTTGCGAAGTAGAAAAGTTTGTGAATTTTGTGAATGCACAAAATGATGCTTTTTTCTCTCTCAATTTGCTGTGTCTTTTGGAGCAATGAATATAACATTTACATTGTACTATTCACTTGTGAAAACTGCATGCAGTCTTGTGATACTAATAATGATAATTCTTTATTTAAAGATGGAGGCTTGTTAAGCCTATAAGGCTTTTCTCACTCGAGGCCATCTATCAAACAACATAACCATAAATAACAAGTAATTCATATGTATGCAATGTTTAGACAATACACAACATGCATATTATGCTAATTAAACCATCATAAAACATCATACTAATTGCATATATATCATCTTGGCATACATGCCATATTTTCAGATGGTCAATAAGTGAGATTTTCCTCAGCAGGGCTGTTTTTAAGTGAGATTTGGGAAAAATAAGTGAGACTGTAAATCGCGATTTTTTGGGGCGCTTAATACACCAACACTAAATAACATTACCCCACCCAACTGTTTTCATGCGTAATTACAGTGTTACTTTGTCGCGTAAATTCCTTTATCAATTAGCATTAAACAGGGTTTCCCTTGAATTTTCATTTAGGGGCCACAGTGGGCTTCATTTGGAGGTCATGTGCAAAATCTGGGGGTCATTTATACAAGTGATCAGATATGATACTCAAAGGCAAGTCATATTGGTATGCTAATATTGTATACATTATAACATCGACCGAATATTTTGAGAGGAGTGGGTGTTTAATAAAGGTAGAAAAATCACATATTTTTTAAGTCTTACATGCATCTATTAGAATAAGTACGGTACCCAATAGCAGTTTTCTAACCTTTGATCAATGCCGATGTGTCGAAATTTCCACTCGCTAGCCGAAAATATCTTCCAAACTAACCCCTTTGATCTGCCCGACGGTTTTACGTCACATAGAGTACAGTATTACGTCACAGCTAGCAGTATTGCCTGCCTTACATGTGCCTACGTAACCTTTATCATTTGCCTCAGTTCACCGAGTTTTGAAGTTTTTAATACCAATAAATTTAATATTCTATAGTAACAGTTAATGCTTTTATTGTGTGAACATTGCTTTTTTGATTCTTTGATTCATGGGATATACACGTGATGGATATACATGTAGGCTAAATTACGGATCAAAGTAAGAATTGTTCAGGTTTTTTATTTAGCCAAAAAGTACGTCAAAACGCATAAATTTGTGCGTCAGGGAAACCCTGCATTAAAACAAGCAGATTAACACCTTTCCTGTCAATAAGATGATTAAAGTTAAATCACCGCTTTAACAAACAATTAACGTACTGCCTGAGGTGATTTAAAACACGCAAATCAACAGCTGATCAAAGCCAATCAACAAAGTGTCACCTTTAATCGGCGTTTTCGGGTAGTATCGAAGAATCATAGCATGTCCGAGATACAAAATTTCGCACGATCAGTGACTTTTTATTTTTTTCTTGGAGGTTCAAATTTACGTGAGGTTTTAATATAACGGCTTTAGACCGTGAGGAGGCATGAAAATACGTGAGGAAAGGTCTCACGGCGTGAGATATGGCATGTATGTCTTGGGTGTTTGTGTAGGAGTCGCCACTTGTCCAAGTAGGATCCTGTTGTCCTCGTAGCAGCAGGTGCACTGATGGCGTGGGTTGTGCACACCGATCCCTCAAATTACATGGCCTTTATTACTCTTTATTATTACAGCAATTGTCCTGAAAGTCTGTATTTTGATTAATTGAAACCCGTATATAAGCCTTTATTTTCCTAAAGGCCTGCTAGGAGCCTATTTTAGATGAGTTAATATTGTGTTTGTTTTCTTTCTTCCTGCTTAACCATCAAATTTGTTGCTCTCCAAAACAGGTATTTGCCCATGGCAGGATTTTGTTTAGTCTTGGTCAAGAAATATAAATCCTGTCCTCTATTTGATGAAGAAAATGGATTGCGTTCTCAGAATTTATTTGTATTGGCCTAATTTGGACAAACATGAAACTATAGCTGTCCTGATTGAGTTGGGAGTTTTCTAACGTTCCTGATCCTTCCAAGTGTTCTCCATTGTCATACCTTCATGACAAATATTGAATGTTGACAGAGATACTAGATATCATGCTGTGTAAATATTATGCCGATAGCGGGATCGTTCTTCTGGGGATAATTGTTGATTGCATTGATTAGTGCAGAGGGAGTTAAATACAATAATTAAACTAACTGTTCTATTGGCAGACTAGCAAAGTTGGATGCAGTTTGAATGCCAAATGTTTAGATTTGTGAAATAATCATTATTTAATTAGAAAGATTGATTTTTTGGGAGTGCTTCGTGTTTTTTTCTTCGGTGTGGTTCGACTGATGTACTTAATATGATATTTGTTCTTGATTGTTTGGATTAGAAATATTGATTCATAAATTGGTTCAATAAGGAAGTTATTGCGTTTATTTCACTTAGCTCTTTGGACAGTGCATCCTCTCCAGAGCAATACCCTTTGGCAGGGGCCTAGATTCCTAAAGGCTGTATACTCCGCGGCTTACACTTTTTTCTTGTAAAATCGAAAATATGAATTAATTTATAAAATGGCCAAAAATCTGCAATAAGATATTTAATGTATATTTTTGGTGTTATTGTAAGCATATTTACCGTAACAAAATGTACACCAAAATGCATCTCTATATATATTCTCAGATGATCTAGTTTTTTTTGCCTTCCCCTATTACTAGGCCAACACATCAATTTCAGCTTGAAGAGGCTGAACTGTGTTTTATTTTTAATTTAAGCATTATTCAATTAGAAGCATTGATTATTTGATACAAGCCATAGCAAATACCACTGTGAACTTAGGTTCATATTAAAAGGTATGATTATCTCAGTAAATAGAAACATTGAGAACAATTTATTGTACCATAATAATGGTTTAAAATTTATAGTACAGTTGTAATGGTGACATTAAAATTGATTTATTTTTGCCATAAATCTAATATTTGATATTAAATTAAATGTCAAAAGTTATTTAAAATGATATATTTCTGAGAAATACATAAATTTATATCAATGACTTCATTTTTAGAATATCATCCGATTTTGACAATAATGGTTCCAGGAATGTTTTTATTCCCTAAATATTGATATTTATGTCTCTGGTGCTAATTAAACTTGTGAATCCTCGATTGCTTTTTTGAAGCTATTTGTATCAATGTTTAAAAAATATATTTAAATTAATCCTACAGATAATGGAATGCTTACTGTATTATTCAGCGTGGCCACCGTCCACAGAAAAGTACGGTATTTACGGCATTTAATCCCGATTTATTTTTAAACAAACAATGGAGTGTGTTCAGAAAACCTGTTTATTTGTAATAAAACTATATTTATAAAAATACCGATGTAACCAGTATGAGCGCCTGATCATTTAAGTTTCTTATTGTAATGAGATTTTGCCCTGAAATACTACACTTTCTCAAATCATTTTCAAATGTTTTTAGCTTTAATTCTTATCCGACTTAAATGTTTGAAGAAAACGTAAAATAACTGGCATGAAAGAAACCCAAGCAGAGAATGGACATTGATGGTGATATTCCTCTCGTCCCCTCATAGGAATGGTTGGGTACAAAACTCTAGACCCTTGGACCTTATGTTGTACAAGCGCCTATGCCAATCCCCAAATAATGGAAGAAAGTTGAACCTTAAACGTGTGACCCATCAATGTACACAATTCTCAGCATTGAGTATTCAACATAATTGTTCCAACTATATATTCTTATATACTAGAAACTAATGTCACTTTTGAGACAAATATCAATTATGTTGTTTTCTGATGCATTCAATTGGGGGAAAATCTGCCATCAGATAAGCTAGTAATGTCAACATTTTTATTCAGCATTATGGGATTGTTGTAAGATATCCATGTCTGAATCTATAAGTGTCTCTAATGGAAATCTAGAGACTTAAGTAATTGTCTGCTGTGTAAATGTTTTACTTAGTGCTTTGTATAAAAGCCTGAATGTTACAGAAGGCTAGTGATGACATCGAGAGTTGGAAGGAAGACTATAAAGAAGTAGGAGTTTGTCCGAAGTTCACTCTCTTTCTGTATCCATTCTATGGTATACACTGCCATCCAAAAGTTTCTTCACACATGAATATTTTGAATTTCATTACTTTTTTGTGCAGAATTTTAAATAAAACATGTATGGCCATGAAGTAAAATTATTCATCCCACTTCTGTGATGGATAGTTAAGAATTACCAATTTGCACATCTCAGCAGCAGCATCAATCGGCCATCATCCAAAACCAACATTTGTATGTGTAAATTATCTGACACAGAAAATAAGATAATTTGTTTCAGTACAAATTTATAAATACTTCTACAAAAATTATTGCTGTGTTAAAAAGCATTTTCAATTTATTGCATGTGACACAAATATGGAAATAGATTAACTGCATATTGTCGAAGTGTAAAGGAACTTTTGGAGGGCAGTGTATGTATTGTCTCAAATTCTCTCCCCTTCTATATCCCTTCTATAGTATATGTATTGTCACAAGTTCTCTCCCCTTGTATATACCTTCTATAGTATATAAATTGTCACAAGTTCTCTCCCCTTGTTTATACCTTCTATAGTATATACATTGTCACAAGTTCTCTCCCCTTGTATATACCTTCTATAGTATATAAATTGTCACATGTTCTCTCCCCTTGTATATATATACCTTCTATAGTATATAAATTGTCACAAGTTCTCTCCCCTTCTATATACCTTCTATAGTATATAAATTGTCACAAGTTCTCTCCCCTTCTATATCCCTTCAATATTATATGTATATGTATGTTATCTCCCCTTCGATAGTAAATGTATTGTCACGAGTTCTTTCCCCTTCTATATCAGGGTAAATATTAGGACCAGGGATTATAAACATGACTAAGCAACTATTAACACTCAGAAAAAGATATACTCAGCTGAGTTTTAGTGTGGAGATAACCATACTACCTGAGAGTTGATTGTGCTTTGTTTGAAGTATGAGTATGCATATGTGTATAAGTATTGCATATACCATAACAGCTACGCCCCACAGGCCCTAATATTTGCTATTTTCATGAAGCAATTGAACATTTTTTCCAGTACTTCCCAAACATACACAAAAATACCTAAAAATCTTCTAATTAACATTGTGAAAACATACTAAACTTCACCATGATGTTGAGAAATGAATTTATTATACTTATGACAGAAACTGATCTAGATCAAATCAGGATCAATTTTCCAAAATCCAGTGGATTATATTGGCTGTATTTGTATGGCACCTCCAGGCTTCTGTAGATTGATTCATTCTTCTCAATACAGATCTAGTTATATTTAATGTACTTGTCTCCTGGTCAGATAGCGAAACATTAGTTTGCTAGTACTTAGTTTTCTGTAGAATTTCTGTCTGGAAATTGTTTAATGTGTAGAAAATGTCATTATTCTTGTGACAGATTGCCGGAATTTGTTCATGTTTCGTATGGACTACCGTTACATGAACATATCATAAAATTCCATACAATCTGTACTGAAAAAAGTGGGCGCATGTCATGTACCATTATGTGGAAAGTAACTGTCAGTAACCGCTGATACAGAAAAGTAGCATAGTTGGCAATGCTGTAAGTGGTAAACCGTGGTACCTCAATCTAAGGTCAATGCTGACTGCCATACATATAACTGAAATCTGTTTCATAATTCATATCTGCTTCAACACACGGATATTAATGTATTGCCTCTGATATGTGATTCTAATCTAGTTTCATTGTTGTATTTCTAACGCTTTGTAGTTTCATTGTTTCTTTATTGAGACTTTATCTAGAGTTAAGTGATGCTCTCCTTTCTTCAGCTCCTATTATCAGCTATTATCTGTCACATTCCAGAACATTGGTATTGACTTTTATCCTTCTTAAAAAGCAATATTGCATTTTTAACGGCAAGGGAAAGCCAGTATTGAGTTGACAATGTATATACACGTAAGGCAAATGGGCTGGTGATGGATTGCTGGATCTAAATGATCGATACCATAACCAGCGTCCATAATTACAATCTTCTTGACAGATTTCCTGGAGAAGTTACAGGCATGTGACCAGAAGTTGATAATATTTTCTCATTTTATGTCTTATTTTCCCTCTCATTTCTTTTTTTCTCTCACTGACTATTTTCACACAAATTATTGTCCTCAGGTCTTTGTAACACCATGCTGATTCTTCAAGGGCATCCACTTCAGCCCCTGACAATAAACAGTTATTGTATTATATATAAATGTAGTAGTTCATTGATACCGTCTCGCTTGGCTAAGTGGTTAAGGCATCTGCCTTAGGAGCAGAGGTTGAAGGTTTGAATCTGGTTAGAGGTCTGTTCTGATATGGCAGGTTGGTGAGCCGCCATCTAGATAAATAATGGTTACCATGTTCCTGCCTGCCTGTTGCCTAGCAAGTGGCATTAAAGGATAGGAATCAGGAAATAAATGTGATTTGTATGTCTTTGAGAAGAAATCCCATGAATATGTGTTAAGAATTATGGTTATAACGATGAGACCTTAACAATTAATTGCTTCTTTATCATCTAAGCTTAGAGGACTTTCTTATGCAGCCCTGACATGTTTAAGGTCAATTCAGCAACCTAAACAGGGTTTCATATCCCAGCCAGCAGTAAATGTCGACAATGCCGATTGACTCGATCATGAAGTTGAACGCATTTCGACATTAAAATGTTTATGATTATTTATATATATTTTGATCATAGACTACTGATTTAAATAAGACAAATTGTTACATCTCAGTAACATTATGAATGACTGTTTGTAAAATTACTATTACGTTAATATACAATATAAAAACGAACAGTAGTTGGTTTTTTAGGTTCATGTTAAATAGATCTAGTGTTTCTTGACTGTGCTTCTAAGTGACTTCAAATGTTGTCTCTAGTTGGAGAAGTTCCATGTAAATTCCTAATCCGATTTTGTTGTGAAATTTTAAAATCAATACTTCTTGACAATTAAGTTTGACACAGAAAGTTAAAAACATTGTATGGTAATTGATGTAGTGCAAGTCTGTGGTATAGCTTACGGTTGGAATTTTAAATGCCTTTGATAAATGTGGTTTTAATTAATTGATCAATCTTTTTGCTCCTGCTTCTCGATTAGTGTAAAAACTACATGTTAATACTATACCATTAATATAATTAAGGTCTTGTTGGGTACAATTTCAGTGCTGCTGGTTCACAGTATTTTTTTACGACCATAAAATTCAGTGATTATTCTCTGTAGTCACCCATGTGAGCAAGAAATGTCAAGAGGAACACATTATGGTGTCTTGGTAATTGTCATTTCAAAATTAATTGAGAGTAGATAGTTCCTACTTCTACAATATTTACCTCCCTTGTTCTCAATAGTCAGTCATTTTGATAGGCAAAACTGATACGCACTTACGGGAGTAAATACCAAATATGAGATGATTGGAAAATACCAGGAGAATTTGCTTGTAAAAATCACTTTTTCTTCACCTTTCTGAGCCCATGGCGATGAGCTTAATGAATAAGTTATTTTTTTATTTATGATTGTTTTATCATTGTTTAAATTATATTCCTTATTAACTTAAAGGAAATTAAAATGCCTATCAAAATGACTGACTTTTCAGAACAAGGGAGGTAAATATTGTAAATGTGGGAACTATCTATACCTTTTTTGTGTAATTACAATCGGTATTGGTCATCATTTTGCAAAACACATATCCATTGGCTGATTGAACTCTTCAGAGTTTGTTTCAACCTGATTCTCAAGTAAAGAAAAACAGACTCTAAGACCTGTACAGTTAAAGCTGTAATGTTGCCATATTTGGATCTGAGCTTTATTCTAACTCAGATTTGGTTATACTGCACATTGTTCCATTGGTAAAACTGATAATACTGATTTATTACTTCAATACTAAAGGTCAATAAGTTCTCCATAATGGAGTCCATTTCTGATTGGCTCAGATCAGACTATAGCAATGAGGAGACTGCTTTCTATGACGCACAATGTTTTCTCTTATGACCTGCAAGTTTATCATTGTAGACTGTGTGCGTGATATACCACAAATCTCCCTCATTAATGTTACACAAGAAGAGTTTCTGTGCTGTTCCCTAAGGTCTTGTGATTAATCTTTTTATGAATTTTACTTCCTTGCAATATTGCAAATTAAGTTCTTTCTGTGATCCTAAAGCAAAGCGATATAAAATAACAATGGAAGTGACGTAATGTGTTTTTGGGAGACTTCTTGGGGCTGGAATTAGGTCCCATTCTGCTCTCTGAAAAGTCTATATATTTCAACATACAAATTCTCCTTTCACTGAGCATTGTACTAAGATAATTTTCAATAAAAAAATTCATAAACTTGATCTGACCAGTAATATCCCATGATCTACCGATACTGATCTGTATTTTACATGTTTGAGCCATTGAAAGGTTTGGAAACATAAATGGGAACTTTGTTGTGTGGTATTATTTCCCCTTTTATCTCCTTGCATAGCTATTTTCCGTTTTCAAAGGGCAGCCGGGGTAGCCCCCTATAGAAAATAGTCAGTGGAATACCAGCGTTTTCCAGTGGACTTCCACTGGAAACGTGATTTTGTTGCTTATTCCACTGGAATTCCAGTGGTATTATCTCTGACATTCCACTAACAGTGGAATTCCAATGGAATCAAATCTTTATATTAATACCTCTGGAATTCAACTGACCAGTGGCATATATTAGGGAATTTCACTGGAATCACTGGTGTCACATCATCGAGAATTTAAACATTGAATAAATTTGAATGTAGAACGATCACAAATCAGACATTCTTGCGTATAATATATATGACTTGAGTGTAAAACAAATTAGAAATTCTCAAATTGAAATTATTTCAGTAACTAGCCTTATAGGCTGTAACAGATTGAATTAGATTTTATTATGGGACATCAGTGCATCTCTATTATTCAGAATTTCATGAGGTAATCCCAGGTACCCAAAATCTAATCTCGTTAACACTCGCCTCCTGTAAATAGCTGATTCAGCATTTAATTAAATTTTGATTCTTCATAAATATAACTTGAGAGTGATTTTATGATGCAATACATATCAGCATGAATGATTAAAATGATAAATTGTGCTGCAATATTTGCATGGGATAATTGAATCTACTGTGTACAATTCCCAGTAAGCAATATTGTTACATTGCATTTATTTGTTATGCAGTAAATTAGATTTGTCTGGTTCTGTACCCTTCAAGTTTTGATAAGTTAGTCAATATTGTAATTGAATCACGCTACGCCAAATTATGTTCGTTTTACTCCAGTAAATATTTTAAATGTAATAAAATTGATTTAACAGAGAAATACATTATTTTGCCAGTGTGTGGATGAGTCAGCTAGCCCAAGTTGGTTGTTATATTATAAAAAAAAGTTACAACTCCAACGAGCTGTTATAGTCAGGCCGTCCATAAAAAAATGATTGTTTGGCTTAACCATACCCAGCAAATTTCAGTTGGGTTGGTAGGCGTGCTATAGGAACTTAATATTTTATTCATTACCAAAAAGAGTAATTAATGAAATATTAATTTCCTTACTCGGACATCTGAAGTTTATTTTTGAGTAGGAACCATTTGTAGACATATAGGTAGCCATGGGGTATGCCAAAAATGTTAAATGCTGGCCTCGTAGTTTAGTATATTGTAACTTGAAACTGAAATTTAGTATGTGTCGTATTATGCTCATTGGAATGCCCTTTACAAGTATAGTGGTATGACTTAATAATTACCAAGTGTACTGGTGTTTGTTTACAGAAATTAAACAAAAATCATTTAAAATGGTTGTTGATTCATCAGTGTATTAAGGCGTAAAAACAATTTTTACCCCGACCCAATTTGTTAATGTTTTTTTATACCATATATATCCAGAAAATTACATTGTGGTTATTATTTGGAGACAGAAACAAAATTGTCCGAACATCAAAGGTATCAGTTAAATTAATTGGGAAATTCCCTGGGTGTTATTACTCAGATTGAGACACGCTTCATTGGAAGTATAGTCAATTTTCAACTTGTTGCACCCAACTTGAAGAAAAAAAGAATCAACCACCATGAGCCCGAAAACAGATACAAACATTTTTTTTTTTTGGCCTACAGGTTTTTTGTTATGACTTAACAATTCTCTTGTATGACTACAACAATTTGTTTGCAGAAATTTTAATAAATCATTCTTAATTGTTCGTTATTTTGTTGCTGAATTCAGCGTGGAAATATAAGGTACTCTTTATGTTCATTCAAAGTATACAATTTATTCATCAAAACTTTATACTGGTATTTGTGGATTTAGTTATAACCATTTGTTATTCAGATATCCTATAATTTATAGTCAATATCACAGATAATTTATAGTCAATATCACAGGCTTAACGTGTTCTGTAAACTGTTTGCCTTATATAATTGTACATTAGACTTTTAAGAAATCAGATTTTATAAGAAATTAGGAGCAAACAAAGAACCTGGTAGTCATATTTAGGTTACCTTAAGTTTTTAGGCCCGAGAAAGGAAATGTTTGGTTATGGTCCCATGCCCAAAATAGCTTTGTAGGGTAGGTCCAATTTTGGTTTTGTTTATTCTTGGTCTGTGGATTGAGGTACCAATGAGTGTTTTAACTACCCAAACAAATGCCTGATCAGCGAAGGGGATTCTGTGGGTAGTGTTAAGTTGGTAACCTTAACTGACTTACATTTTTTAGGCTAAGAGATCAATACATAAACTCTTATTTTAAGATTTTTTTGTGTTGCTTAAATATACTAAATTGCTGTTAAATTTAAATCAGGTTCATTGGTTTTTAGTCACCAATTATTATTTCCCTTACACTTAATTCTTTCTGTCTAGTGTGATTTGGAATGATAAATTCAAGGACATTTGAAACCCAACCTTAAATGCAACAGAATTATGTGTAAAATATAGCCAATTAAAAGATCATTAAATCATTCATTGACATTTTCATTGTCACTGCTGTTGATGCATGTGATGCCTGTTATACTTGAAAGGTAATAAAAAAAACATATAAATGGCATTAATATGAAGGATATTGGGAAATATTGTATTCCATGAAAACCTCAATAATGCCATTTTAAGAGCCATTATTTTGATGTAATCTGAAGTACATTAAAACCTTGATAATAAGACCACCTTTAGGGTCATTGATACTGGTCTTTATATTGAGGGTGGTCTTAATGTTGAGGTTGAATAAAGAGCAAAAACTGTGGCAATGGACATTAAAATTCAGAATTTTGAGGTGGTCTTATTATTGAGGTGGTCCTTAAGTGAGGTTTTACTGTATTGACCTTCAAAGTTTTTCAGCATTATTTCATGCTGTGACCTTGAAGTCCTATTTAATGTTCACTACAATGATAATCAAATTTGTTTTTGAGATTGTAAAAAGTAGTTGCTGAGTAAATGGATGCAGACGTTCATCTGCTGATTACAGTATTAGAAGCTGAGCTTAACAAAATATCAATTTTTTTAACTTCAAGTTAGTACAGCAATCCTTCTCTACATGTTCTTCTGGCGATCAACTCTCTACCTTCTCCAGAAGAAGGCCCTTGCTAAAAAATTGGCTGCTTAATAAAAGTTGAAACTTGAATTACTATAATGAACAGTTATAACAAATTAATTACCACTAATTACCTGTAACACACTTAAATTATCTGTGTAGGGTTATGTCATAGAACAAAAAACTTTTTTAAGGTCATGACCTAAGTAATTATATGATATAATTTTGAATGAAAAACATAGATAATATTTTGTTAACTCCAGATACCTGTTAAAGTCTGTTAAAATGGTGTTTGTAATCTATGGACAAAGTTTTCTCTCCAAACTTGTTTTGGTATCTTGTGTAACAGTCTTGGATATGAAGCTCACTTTAGATTTCTGAAGTTCTCTAAGTGGCAATTGGAGCATGTTTGGGATTCCCAATATATCACAAATATCCTTTCAAACTGTATTAACAATTCAGCATATACTTAATTACATTTGCACTTAACAGAAAACAGCACGAACAAGTCAAACACACTTGTGATACAACATCAATAATTGAAATATATCGTATTATTACGTTCACGCAATAATATATGATATAAATTGTTTAAGACATTGTTAGTAACAGCTAAGTTGGAGCAAATGACTTGACAGAGTTATGGAATATTTAAAGCTGAGAAAAGTGGTATTAACACTGCATTATTTATATAGTCCTTGCAGATTGACACTTGGTTTCCTTTCTTAACTGATATATCTATTTATTATGGCAAACACATTGTTACCAAGCTGCCCAATTTGTTTATTAACTGTAGATTGGCAATCTGAGATTAACACATCTGGTAATTTAATTAAATGTTCGCCTGTCTTTGATTGGGATATTTGTATTAGTTATGTTTAGTTATTTCCCTTAAGACTCAATGGTCCATGGAAGTTAGGTCTATTATATACTGCATAATGTTGTTAATTGCCTTGTTGTCTGTCACAGTTGCTATTTTTGAATTAAAATTGCGAGATAGAAATATGAGAGCTTTATTCCGTATATAATTGCTTTGTTATGTATTTGAAATAACAAGATTAAATATGTTGTAAATTGTCCCTATTATATATAATTTATATAAAAACTCTAGGGTCGGGGTTTTTCGATCTTATAATTGTTTAATAATATTGACAAATTGTTGAAATTGTAGTCATTGCAGTATGATACAACCTGTCATAGTTTTTATCTGATTGAGAATTGACCTACTAGGAAAGAATATAAATACTCGTAGGTATGATAAACTACATTGTATATAATGAGATTTTATCTGATTTGCTTGAATTTGATAGTCACTGTTATAATTTGATTAGAAAGTTGTTGAATTGGATTGAGCTATTTGATAGATTATAAAACCTTGAGTGTAATTGCAACACAATAAAATGGCTGTGTTACCTCATAACTAAACAATTGTTTAAGGCTGTCCAAACTTATGAAATCATTATAATATGCTGTATATTTAATGTAAAAATGGACTGTTTTGTTCTTGTGAAAATCAATATATAGTTGGATTACATATGGTGATCATTTCAGAGTAACAAGGAAAACTGAAATGACCATGATTTGACCTTTAAGTCTTGTTTGGAATCAATGGTTTGTCCTGGTTCTTGTATGTTAACTGGAACATTGTTACAGTAAAACCAGAACAGGTGTGTAAAACTGTGATTAAACAATGATTTGTTCAGAATTTTGTGGAAATGATCTCCAACTGATTTGACTGTACAAGTCATTCAGTTAAAACAAAATCACAGAACAATAATATCTCATAGTCAGTTCAGGGTTCATTCAGACTTGAAATGTTAATACAGTGAAACATTGATAATACAACCATCCTTGCATGGGAGTCTTGAGAACTGGTCTTCCTATTGAGGCGGTCTTAATATTGAGGTTGAATAAAGAGCAAAACAGTGAAAATGGACATGAAAATTGTGTTCTTAATTCCAGGGTGGTCTTATTAGTGAGGTAGTGTATAATATAAGTGAGGTTTTACTGTGTTCCATTTGACAATAACCTGGTCAAATCATTTATTTCAATTGATGTTTAATTCAATAGATGACCAAAATAATGATTGAATATGGGGACATATGAAGCATAAATGTTTATCGTTGTGATAAAACACTCAACTTGTACAATAATGTCTTTCTTGTAAGAACATATGTCGGTGTATTGATAATGGTGTATTCAAATTCTGAAATATGCTTTTACTGTATGTTGAACAATTGCTTCGCTTCAGTAAATTGACCCACATTTTAAAATTTTATTTGCATATCTTTATGTTATATTTAAAATAAACTGAATGTTTAAGCCTGTGATGGGATTCTTTTTGTACACTTCAAACAGTAGGTTATATTAAAGAAGAGATTTAATGGTGGATTTTGACTATCCTTTTCAAAGTCTCATAACTCTGGACCTCATTCTTGCGAACTTATATAGAGGTCTTACTGTTGCTCTTGGTTCATCTAGGAACTAAGTTAGACCGCCATTTTATGAGAATCTTATTGAGCCAAAATACAGTAAAACCTCACTTTAAGACCACCTCAACAAGAAGACCGGTTTTCAATGGTCCAAAGGGTGGTCTTATTATTGAGGTTTTACTGTATATGTTTTCCTCTCACTATAATAAGCTGTAAGATTTTCCTGCATATTGTTCTTACTAAACAATTGAGTATTCTAAGTTCTTGGCGTCTAATTAAATGTTGAGTTGTATAGTTCACTACACTGGTTTTGAATATATATTAAAAGCATAAACTTTCATTATAATATCGCCAACATTTTTATTTCTGAAAACTTTAATTGTACTCACAACTGCAGATAGTATAACTTGGTTTTATATGAATCTTCTTGTTGGGGTTTTCTGTTGTTATTCGTTTGCATATTAAGATGAATATTATGCAAAATTGAGACTTCGGTTTTACTAATTTTAAATTCACAATATTGTTTGCTGTACCTTATTCATAATTCAGATGCATGTATGATGACTCATTGTGTCTGTAACTTGTAATGTATATGATATTTCATGTGCTGACATTGTGACTATTGATTGTGTTAGCTGCCCAATATCAGCAGTATTAATGTTGTATGATATCTGATTTTCTCACCGTCTTAAACTGGTCAGCATATTTGCTATAGTTCTTCAGTGGTCAGACTTTGCTATAGTTCTTCAGTGGCCAGACTTTGCTTTAATCATTCAGTGGTCAGACTTTGCTTTAATCATACAGTGGTCAGACTTTGACATAGTTCTTCAGTGGTCAGACTTTGCTATAATCCTTCAGTGGTCAGACTTTAATCATTCAGTGGTCAGACTTTGAGCTAGTTCTTCAGTGGTCAGACTTTGCTATAATCCTTCAGTGGTCAGACTTTAATCATTCAGTGGTCAGACTTTGACATAGTTCTTCAGTGGTCAGACTTTGCTATAATCCTTCAGTGGTCAGACTTTAATCATTCAGTGGTCAGACTTTGACATAGTTCTTCAGTGGTCAGACTTTGCTATAATCCTTCAGTGGTCAGACTTTAATCATTCAGTGGTCAGACTTTGAGCTAGTTCTTCAGTGGTCAGACTTTGCTATAGTTCTTCAGTGGTCAGACTTTGAGCTAGTTCTTCAGTGGTCAGACTTGGCTATAGTTCTTCAGTGGTCAGACTTTGCTATAGTTCTTCAGTGGTCAGACTTTGCTACATATTTGAGAAAATAAGTAAATTTTCAATTTTAACTAAAATATGAAGTTATGAACGTAAGATAAACAGAAAAGTTTGTATAGTTAGTGTTTGGTTGGTTTAGTGCACATGCTAAAGGGAAGTATTTGAATTGATATTTGCAACATTGTTTTCGTTGACTGCTTGTGTATTCAATTAAACAAAACATTAAACACTCCATTCCTTTATGCTTTCAGGACTGATCTGTCGATATGAGATTATCTCGAGTCGTAAAAACATTCCATTTGTGGTTGACATTCGGGATCGAGTGACAGGAGAGGCGGAGCTTGTTCTGAAAGAAGATGCTGTTCTTAACTTCGAAAAGAGGAAACATTACAAGTTCAACATATTTGCGTATGATTGTGCTGAACCCTCTATGAGATCTAACAGGTAAGACTGAAAAAACTATGTTAAAGCCATTGTCCGGGCAGTTAAGGTAATTAAGAGCTTACAATTTGTTTTCTAGTAGGGGAGAGCTTTAGAACTATACCAGTGACTGTGAGATTTGTGGCTCTTGCTTATCGAAGTATATCAAAATCTTTTATGTAAGTTATCTTCCCTAACTTGTATATACTATAACAAGAAATATCTTGATTAAAGATTGTTGGCACAATTTGAAGGTTAAGATTTGTTGTGCAACCTAAGAAATTGCCGAGATGTTACGATTGCTGAAATCTACTGAAATCCACTGAATTGGTAAACATATTCCTTATCGAAAGGTTAACCAATCCATGTCAAGGTTACAAACTATGTTCAGTTGAAGAGAAGTTGGTTTAGTGGTTAACGTAAGATTTGATTGGTTTACACAACACTGATATGCAAATAGCAAAGCCATGTTAGTATAGTAGAGAGAGGCCTGACTTTGGTGATCTAGGTTTTTGTGAATTTTCAGAATTACATTGTGCTCTGTTGTCATTGTTAAGCTCACCCTACAGATGCACTATTGTCTGTTGTATACTAAATTCAATGTTGCTTTGCATCTTGTGTGGATTATTGAGAACTAGCTGTAAATTATGTTGCAACTTTAGGCAATCCTTGTATGTTTTAGAGTGCATTGATTGAAACAGAAAATATCTGAATTAAAGATCTGCCTCTTCTATATATATCTGATTGATTCTCTAATGTTTAGGAATTCCGATCAGGCATGGTAAAGGATATTTATCTGGATATAATGATTTTTGCAGACTTATAGCATGTTATGTCGAGGATTCTAATCGACTATGAGGAAGCATTGTTGTTCATGCTTTGATCTGATACAGTAGCCAAGGAACATGTTGAAAATTTATTTTGCTTGTCAGAAATAAACTGAACAAGCTTGCTCTTCGGTACAGATCTATAATGATTACCCGTCCTTTCTGTTTGATGTATTTTACAAGCCATATCGATGATTATCTATCAGCTATAGCAAGCATGTTGTTGTGGCAATACTTGTGTTTATTTGATGGAAGAAACTTGACATTGGAAATCTTGATTCTGTTTTTAAATCTCTCAGAGTTGATCAGCTGTAGCGGATGGCAACTTGCTTGTTTTGACAGATTCGGTCTGCTTAATTATACGTCATTATATAAAATCAGACCATCTTGCTTTTGAGCTAATTTGGTGTGTCATATAAAACAACAAAAACTTTAATAGGACCTCATTTCTATATTTTAGCCCTTTTTAGGGTCAGAACTGCCTTTAAGTAATAGAACTATTTCTGACAATTGTTGCATCTTTGTAATTTTCCTTATAATGTCTTCAAAAAAAACTTTCCTTGAGCACAAGTGTAGAAGCGTGTCTGCCATTAGAACAGTTCTATCAACTACATTTATGTAAGCCCAAATGTAGTTATACACTGCCATCCAAAAGTTTCTTCACACTTGAATATTTTGAATTTCGTTACTTTTTCTTACAGAATTTCAAATAAAACATGTATGATCATGAAGTAAAATTATTCATCCCACTTCTGTGATGGATAGTTTAAGAATTAACAATTTGCACATCTCAGCAGCAGCATCAATCGGCCTTCATCCAAACTATTCAATATATGTGTGTAACTGCCCCTGTGAAATGAACTGTTACAGTTCATGAATTATTCATGAAATATTCATGCATAGTTCATGTTCACAATTCATGAACAATTCATGAAACTCCTTGAAGTTAAAATGAGACTAATTCATGAAATGTTCATGATATTATTAGTTCATGAATTGGATATGATTCATGAACAGTACATGAACAGTCCATGAAGTACAATCAAGAATCTTTAATGCACATTTCATTGCCAAACATTCTTGAACTGTTCATGAACTATTCAACAACCCAGTATTTTATGTTCAGTTCATTACCAGTTCATGAACACAGAATTCATGAACAGTTCATGAACTTTTTCCTATACAACTTCATAGTCTCATTTTAACTTCATGTTCTGGACATGAATCGTTCAAGGTGCTTATTACTTGAACAGTTCATGAACTATTCAGGGTAAGCCATCATTGGTTAAAGTATTGTATGTTTGTATACAATACCATGGTTGAAGTATTTTGTCCTTTCCCTTCTATATATATGGTAACTAAACACAATTAAAATAGATTTCTAAATTGTATAATGTTTGTTAAATTTAATTTCACAGCAGTTGCAAGTTACTATATTCTAGGCAGACTATCACTATATATTTTTTTAATGGTGTTTTTATTGGAAAAAATAATAAAAATATGTAATTATTGATAAAGGGAGGTAATTTACTAAAATAATTCAAAATATTAACAAAATGTTGGTTTAACTCTTGGAAGTGACATAATATTGCAACAGTGTCATTTTTTATGTTTTGCAATGAACTTCATTTGCCATAAATAAATAATACTTTTGAAAGAAATAACAAAATTGCAAATTCCAATTTCATCATGAGTAAATAATGTGAAATTTATGCAGCATTCTTGAATTGTCCATGACAAGTTTACTCAACAGAAATCCACAAAATCTATCAGTGGCTGTGCAAGGAACATGGTTAAACTCTATGTATAGCTATCAAGTACACCATACATTGCTAAGTACTGAGGGATATATACATGTACAACTTTGTTATGGAGATTTTTTG
Source organism: Mactromeris polynyma (assembly GCA_032209605.1). Taxonomy (NCBI): domain Eukaryota; kingdom Metazoa; phylum Mollusca; class Bivalvia; order Venerida; family Mactridae; genus Mactromeris; species Mactromeris polynyma. Next base: position 4,447,036 of record JASFXZ010000019.1, on the reverse strand, counting down.
TCAGAGCTCTTACAGCCTAGTCAAGATGGTCATACCACAACAGCTCTTAAAGCAAACCATCCATGTACATTACTATTTATGACTTGTAACTTTCATTTTACATTAAAATAGATACAGATTTGGTAAACTGAATAATTTTGAAAATGTCATTATGAAACTGTTTAAGAACTTTTATTGAACCATTAAATACATTATAGTTCATGAAATGGATATGATTGCACTGGCAAATGTTCATGGTCATTTCAAGGACTTTGAAGTATTCTTTAATTGTTCATGAACTGTTCATGAACATAATTCAAGGACGGTTCATGTCCAAAAGTTCATGAACACAAATGAAGAACTGTTGAAGACCAGTTCATGAACTGTTCATGAAGGTTTTGAAAAGTTCATGATTTCATGAACTGCATTTCACCGGGGTGAGTGATCTGATACAGAAACTAAGACAATTTGGTTCAGTACAAATTTATAAATACTTCTACTGAAAATTATTGCTGTGTTAAAAAGCATTTTCGATTTATTGCATGTAAAACAAATATGAAAATACTTTAATTACAATAGGAAATTGTCAAAGTGTGAAGAAACTTTTGGAGGGCAGTATAATATATTGAAAATATCATGAGGACTTATTATTTATTTCAAAGCTAGAAATGTGTTTGATTAAAACTAACAGAGACCCTCCTGGAAGCATAATTCATTAATGTTTGACACATTTGAATTGAATGCTCTCTACTAGACCTAAGGTTTCTGTATCGATATGCCAACTTTTACATGCAGTGTTGCCATGTGTGGAAAAGATTGGTGTGAAGGCTGTATGTTATCATTACCGTGTGAAGTTGATGTCATTTTAAGTAGCATGATTAAATAATTAATGACATTGCACGCTGCCATCTTAGTGTGGTTGCTGTCAGTATTCAATGCATATTAAAGTAGGGCTTGGTAGTACATAATAATTTTATGTACTTATTTCACCTTATTGTCTCCCTAAATTTACTGATTGTTGCTCCATGTTTTTGTTTTTGTTTACTTCAAAACTGAACCCTCCATTCTTCAGAGGTTTTTGATTGCATTCGAAAAAAATCCCAAAATAATCCCCGCTTCCTTTCAAAAGAAAATGGATGAAAATCTTGTGAGTGATTTTTATGACTTTTGTCAGTTCCGTCAGGAGAAATTTTAATGTATTCTGTACTATTGTGGCGTTAAAATGTCTGGTTGTATCTGCAATTTTGTTTCAATTTGGGCAAAAATATGGTAGAATATTTGTAAGCCCCTTTGGGTATTATAACATCAGTCTAATGACTGTCAATGAACACTGTTTACCATGGATACAGTAGATTATGACAGTTTCCCCATTAACACCCAGTAATGTGTCTGATTACTCACAGTACTTTCTTAATGGTCTCATGGCTGCAGGCTGTTAGGTTGCTTAATTCTCTTGTTGTTTCATGCAGTCCCCTGACGTATTCCGTATGCTTTTGAGTTCCTTGATGATGAAGTGTTGTTTCCATTGTTTTCATTTTGGTCTTGTTTGGTGCCCCCCCCTGAAAGTGCCCCCCCCCCGAAAGTGCCCCCCCCCCTGGTCCTTTTGGTATTGTTTTTGTGCCCCATCCTCTGTCACGGTACCTTCTCCCATTTCTTGTGTCTGCTTCTGCCTAGGGAAGTTCTATTTAGGCCTGTTTAGGCTCTGCATTTTTATCTTTCCTAAATATCAAATGCATTCTTACAGTTCAGTCCTTTGATATTGCATTATGCAGTTGAGGATAACAGTCATTTGTGCAAAGTAATTCATGCAGTTCAAAATTTATGAAAACTGACGCCATTATTGTTGTTGTTATGATTAATTTATCATCCGCAGAATTTAATGGATTATTCCTGTGTCATTGAGTAACACCTGGGTTTATAAACAATTCATGCATTTAATAAACTCCCTTTGGTACTACATTTAGTTGACATTTAAGAGATGGTGAACTGAATTATATCATATTATATTAGTCAAGTTCACAAAATTCAAATCCTGCTGTGGGCAAGTTGTCACCGAGTTGTTCGAGTTGTTCGCTATCTTTGAAGTAGATTCAATTACTGAATTCCAGTCCTAGACTGTGTCCCTGATGGTCCCTGTATTTTGGGCTGTTCCCAGACTGGTTTTTAGTAAATTCTGTTGCATTTGGTTTTGATATGTAATATATATATACCAGCCGATATTACCATTTTATCAATGCTAATCTATCAGGACTGTGCAATTATAATTTTAAATAATAAATGTTCTGCATCAAAGGAGAGAGTATTGCAGTAATGATGTTCCTTTAAAGTCTGAAATGAGACTCTGCATGTTCATACATTATGCAGTTTGGCATTTATATTTATTTTTTTGCGTGGCTAGGTAACCCTAACGAAGCAATTTGTTTGGCAATAGTTTATGCACAATTTTTTGTTGGAATGACTGTTAATTCATTACTAATTTAGATATTATTTCAATATACAGGACAGAAGTGAATAATTTTGTGCTCTTAATATTTCAATTCTTATTGACAGTTCCAAGGCTATAAACTATTGTATTGGCTTAATTCCCTTGGTGATTTTTTTGTCGTGGTCTTCAGTTTTGTTCCATATTCATGGTTTTAGGTGTCCTATTCTGTTCCATATTCATGTTTTTAGGTGTCCTATTCTGTTCCATATTCATGTTTTAGGTGTCCTATTCTGTTCCATATCCATGCTTTAGGTGTCCTATTCTGTTCCATATTCATGTTTTTAGGTGTCCTATTCTGTTCCATATTCATGCTTTAGGTGTCCTATTCTGTTCCATATTCATGCTTTAGGTGTCCTATTCTGTTCCATATTCATGCTTTAGGTGTCCTATTCTGTTCCATATTCATGTTTTTAGGTGTCCTATTCTGTTCCATTCTTATTGTATGTTTAGGTGTCCTATTCTGTTCCATATTCATGTTTTAGGTGTTTTAGGCTTAATTCCCTTGGTGATTTTTTTGTCGTGACGGTCTTCAGTTTTGTTCCATATTCATGTTTTTAGGTGTCCTATTCTGTTCCATATTCATGCTTTAGGTGTCCTATTCTGTTCCATATTCATGCTTTAGGTGTCCTATTCTGTTCCATATTCATGCTTTAGGTGTCCTATTCTGTTCCATATTCATGCTTTAGGTGTCCTATTCTGTTCCATATTCATGCTTTATGTGTCCTATTTTGTTCTAATTTTTTATTTTTTTATTCATGTTTTTGAATTTGTTGAGGATGGTGTGATTTCTATCTAGGGTCTTGTGTTTGTATCCCCTCCCAAGATAAACCTCCTTATCTATTTGGTATTGTTTTGTGTTCCTCCCTGAGTTTGCCTCAATCTTTCCTTTTGTCCAGATCTTTGTGGGGCAAGTTCTGGTTTGTGAATGTGACCTGCACTAATCTCAATACAATAAATGGTAGTCAAAAGCAGTATTTACTTCCTCCTATATAAAGAATAAACAAACTTCCTACTGCAAAATTGCTTTTGTAAAAAAAAGAGGCTTTAATTAGGTTTCCGCATTAACCCCTTGTACACTAATAGGGAAGTTGTTAGTATTCTTATTGAATTGTATTTGAATTTCCAGGGCTGTAGTTGTTGTCAGAGTAGAAGAAGCAGACAGGTTTGCACCAAAATTCGAGAAGACAACTTACTTTGCTGAGATGGAAGAAGGCAAGGTATATGAAAGTATCATCAAAGTCACGGCACGAGACAGCGACAAGTCACCTGATAACCAAAATATTTGCGGTTACGACATCGTGACAAAGGATGTGCCGTTTGTTATGGACAAAGAAGGTAAGGCAAATGTGTGATTCTTACTTTTTCTTGCCATATTAAAAGCAATTTGTAATGAATTATACATATGAATGGCCATGCATCAGTTACGATTACTGTTATTGGTTGGTTGACAGTGCATGATGATGACTGTTAAACTTGATTAAGATCTTACTTGATTCTATGGTGGGGGGGGTGATAGCTTGACATTAGTCACTTCAGGAGTATAACAAGTCTCAAGCATTTGTGCAAAAAATGACTTTAGTGTTCTGCAACCTCGCAAGAACAGCCAATGTTTGCATCTCTGTAAGGTTGTTGCTGTAGAATGGTTTCAGTGCACTGTACAATTAAAATCTGATATCTTATAAGAATCTTTCACTGGCTTCCGGTACGGATAGAGTTTTCCAGCACTGGTGTAAACGCGGGAAATACCGGTCTGGTATGCAAGAAAGATGTCTCTTAAATGCCAGAACTAGAGTGTTGTTGGTCCTGTTTTCTGGAAAAATGTGACTTGATATAGTTAGTCCTTTGTCTATGGTAGATCATGCATTAATATGGGTTAGTAGAGAAACATCTTAATTGAACGCTTGAAGGTGTGGCACAAGTTAGTACTAATTAATTTCCATGCTATAAGGTACTAATATAAACTTATAATAAGCACTAAATAAGTCTATATCTACTGTAAATGATCGTACCTATACAAATGTACCGAATAAGTCCTACTAAGGCTTAATGTTTTGCTAGATAATAAAATCTTGCTTGGAAAGTGAAGATTACGTACCCTTACAAAATCTGTCATGCTGGTTGGCAATCATGTTTGCTAATTAGGTGTGATAAATTTCTGTGTGATCAAAGTTTACGACCCATTTAGATATTCTGATGAAACCTGATTCTGTAATGTAGAGACCTCGAGCTACTTTCCTTGCTGATATATCGTCCTGGAAATGTGCTTAAAGCTGGTACTGAACTTATGTTCCACATCAATTCTGGTATGGTATGCTAGTGCATGTAGATATTCTGGGAGATAATTACTTGTAATGATAATTCTGTCATTTATACCAGTAATAGAAAGGTTTTTTTTGTCCTCTACCTAAGGATATGGCTGGAAGTCATTCATGGCTTGATTTGCTCTATACATGTAGGATGGGTGAGGGGACATTGGCTGTACGGTATATATATGACTGTATATATGAATTATGATAATTATACTGTGTAAGTGGATAATATTATGTGTCGAAAGTTTGCTAATTGTCGATTCCAGATGTTTCGCTTGCATTCGTGAAATTCACGAACTTTACCACTTATATAAGTAGTCAATTGAAATAGAGGCCCCTGATAGGATGGATTGCCGTGAGCCTGCGGTCTTAGTATATTTTATATTTGTATAAATAGTATGAAACAGTTTGATAGTTATATTTTTTTCTTTTAAGTAATACATTCTATTGGCTTATTTTTAATATTCTACTTTCACTCATAATGGACAAATTATTTCAGTATAGATCTAGATCTTGCTTTTGTATGAATTATTTTGTTATCATTGTTACGATGCTAGTATAAAATGTTATGTCATTTCTAGTTTCACGTCTAAATCAATTTTTTTTGTAAAATTGCTGACTTTTAGGTCATTCTATGTTTTTAAGTCAGACCTCTAAAGAAAGAAGATTGAGTTTTATGCTGGATCTCAAATTTTACTTGGTGTTGTAAGGAACTCATGTTTTTTTTACCAATTTGTATGAAAATGAAAATGACTGCACCATTACAAATGTAATAATCATCTGCATTAAAGGTATACATAGACAGTGTTATTTTGATAAAAAAATCGATCGTCGTAAATTTCGGAATTTCGCATGTTAATGTCTTCATACAGACATGTTCTTTCATTCTGCATCATTACTTTTCTTAGGAACCCCTAAAAACCATAAAAATATAAGCTTAAAACAGGTATATCCTATCTTGGCCTACGCGCCGAGTTATTTATATTCATTGCCAATTTTTCGAAATGCATTTTGGGAAGGTTTCGTGAGAACACAAGGTGAAGATCGCTACGTAAACGATGCCTGGTCCGTCGATAACGGTAAATAGTTGGATTAAAATGATTATGCTGTGTGCACATGCCCTGTACAGTCTTAAATATAGATTGAGGATTCCGCTAGCGACATCACTTTCGGTTTGCGGGCCGGGGGTAAAACTTGTATTTTATCAATAGCCCATTGCCATCTTTCGGATTTTTGGCTGAAATCTGTTAGCTTATGTTGATTGTAATGAAATTGCCTGTTTTCAGCGAATAAGTAAATTTTCCGATAAAATCGCACTATCTACCTTTTAAAGTCTATCAAGGGAATTTAATTCTCTGGAACGTCTATATTAAATCAGACTCTTGCTTTGAATACATGAAATACATGTTTAAGTTATGATTACTTCAAACTCCTTAAGCATTTGAAGTTAAGATCATAGTTGTACAGTAATGATATGAAGCTGGCTAAATTCAAGTCATTCTTTTCATCTGCCTAGCTTTTTTAAAAGTCTACAGCCGGTATTCCCCAAGCGGTCACCCATCCAAGGTACTAACCGGGCTTGAAAGCTTTTTTTTAACTTGATATGGCCGTAAACGCTAAACAGAAGTAATAAATAATATGCTTCTTTTGATATATTATTTTCCAGTATAAATTTGCTCATGGAATAAGGCATACGATACATTTCACCCCTGAGTTCTTGTCGTATTTGTTGAGAAATCAATAGTTCGGTTTTGTTGCCAGCTTTGTTGACAAAATTTGTTCTTCACTTGGGAGAACAAATAGTAAGTGTGATAATTGGATTATAATGGTTTCCAGCTTTGTTTCTCACCAAATGTTGCACTAATTTTCTTCTCTAATTTCAAGAATAATTCAAATAGTGGCAGCTTGGGAAGTGTTTCTCAGAGTAAACTGATACTGATGTTAGTTCCGACATGACCTCAGAACTTATAATCATATCAGTGTCTAAGCTATTAAACAACGTTCGCACAGGTCTTGAAAATTTCTTGAATTTGATGCCTCCTTGAAAACTGTTACTTGAATTTGTAACAGCCAAAAACTCTTTGAAAAAAAACTTGAATATTGAAAAAATACTAAATAAACGGGTTTTATGCCCTCTTAAAGTTATTCTTACATTGTGCAATTTTATCCGTGCTGCAGTGATGGTCATCTCAGGGGATTAAACCAAAAAATCAACATTTTTAGTCCTTGAAAATGGGGGAAAAGTACTTGATTTTTTTTATCGGGAAGTTCTGTATAAACAATGTTAAAAGAGGGAGAGTGTGCATTGGGACATCATTCCTCACGTGTAAGGTCTAGCTACAATATAATATGTAAAGGTGAAAAATGTTGAACAAGTAAGGCCCCATTCACTAACCAGAACTTCCTTAGACAGATCTAGACAAAAAAGGTAAGGGATAACAGACTGGGAGGGGAAACAAAAACGAGACTATAATTCAGTTCTAAGTCATTTCTATTATGCCACCAGACTTGGTGAGTGATTGGTGAGTGTTTGGCTTCCTCCGTAGAATATTTTTGTCCAATGTGACAATGTATATTATGAAATATCTTGGCTTCTGTCTGGATTTATGCACCTTAGGGTAATCAGTGCTTAGAAAAATGACTGCCAAGTATAGGATTAATTACATTTTTTACCTAACTTAGTTTCGTTTTGGACTTAGTTCCCTGGGTGTTCTAAGGTTGAATTTTCCTGCACTACTGTCTACTTGTTCTATCTTTGATAGTAAATTATCTGTTAACACTCTAGGATTTGCAGCCAACCTGTGTGATTTAAATCTTTCCAGACTGCTTTATCATAATTAAGCAAACTCTAAATTACTTTTACATACATATTTTAAATGTTAAGTTCATGACTGTATTAACCAGATATTGGTTATTAATTTATTATTTTCTTTGAATTCTTGCCAATTTATTTATTTTTGTCTTAAGATATGTACATGTATCTTTGACTTAAGATATGTACATGTATCTTTGACTTAAGATGTGTACATGTGTCTTTGACTTAAAATGTGTACATGTATCTTTGACTTAAGATGTGTACATGTATCTTTGACTTAAGATGTGTACATGTATCTTTGACTTAAGATGTGTACATGTATCTTTGACTTAAGATGTGTACATGTATCTTTGACTTAAGATGTGTACATGTATCTTTGACTTAAGATGTGTACATGTATCTTTGACTTAAGATGTGTACATGTATCTTTGACTTAAGATGTGTACATGTATCTTTGACTTAAGATGTGTACATGTATCTTTGACTTAAGATCTGTACATATAGTTTACAGCCACAGGGCACTTGTTTCACCTTTTTGGGGAGGTTTATGGGTGCCATTCCCCTACTATAATAGTATGTTTTTGTAGGGAAGTTGTTAGTATAGCTTATATAACAGGAAGTAAGTGGTTGGGTACCCATGAACACTGATTAGACCTACTGACTGCAGTGCATAACTGAATTACTGTTGAAAATATGACTGTGTAAAAGTCTTCATTAGTTTCAGCTTACTTTGTATGTTGTATCAGTCAGTACGTCAGACTAGGAGTCATATTACAGTTTGTTGCAATGTACTCGGTGTATGTTTTCTACACTGATATTAAACTCAAACATAGATAAAAGCACAGAAAGATAAAGCATGGTTACATGGATCATACAATGACTGTGTTATTTGTATTTGCTGACATGATTTATTATCATACAATGTGCAGTTATTGCCAAATTGTTGGTAATTAATGATCGCTCTTGGTTGAGGTCAGGTGAATTTAAATTTGGATTGCAAAAAGTAAGGTCTGTGTAGCTGTACAAAGTCGGCTAGGTTTGCCTGACTTTTCAATATAAAAAATACCTGTGATATTGATTGAACTGTGATACAATAATGTATTGATGTTCTAACTGAAAAACGACAAGTGATATTGAGACTGTAATGATCATGTTGTTTTTCAGAGGAAATATAACACCTCTGTTTGACTTCACATTCCATCATTACGCCTCTAATATAAAACTTATTGTAACAGTTTATGTCCATTAATTAATTATTGCTAATTCGCTGTCGTCCCAGGCCTCAAATATCAATATTATTGCCATGGACCTTAAGTATCATTATATTTTATAATCCAAAGGGCCTCAAAAATCAATGTTCACTCACAGTTGCTCAAAGTCTCAAGTATCGATATTTTTACCATGGGCTTGAAATATCAAAATTATTATATGCAAACATGTATAGGAGCTCAATTTATAATGTTATTGCTGCAAATTGGATCTTACATGTATAGAAGAATTATTGCTATTAATTGGCTTAGGATATCATGCTATAGAGTACTTGCTCATGTTACCTCCAATATTTGCTTGTTGCAAGGCCAGAAAGTTTGTTGCTAGGTTGATATATATCAAACAGTGACATATTTTTAATGGATGGGAGCATATTTAATGGAGTTGAGGCATCATTGCTCAAGGGTTACTCCAGAGCCAGACTTCTGATCTGATGGTCATGTGTTCGTGTGTCGAGAAGGACTCAAGTTTGATCATGAACTTCCGTAGACCCGGGTTCGAATCCCGGTAGCGCCATTGACCGATTATTCGTGTTCCTCAAAACATGACTTAAGTTCCCTGAGTCCCTGAATTGGACATGAGTACCTGGTTAGTACAGCTAGATTAAGTAATGATAGTTACCCATGAATCAGTCTGTGTGAGTGATTAGTATGAGTTTTGTAACAATTTGTTTCACAATTGATGTAAAATACATATCGAGGGCTCCACGCAACACTGTCGTAACTCCTATGTATTTATATAGGAGTTATGACAGTGTTGCATGGAGCCCTCGAATATACAAGTTATTGTCATTGTGGTTTGCTCTGACTATTTGATGAGACACTTGATTGAAATCCAATTACATTGATTGTATTTGTTTCTTGAGAAAGTAACTTTACGCAGTATTCAAAATGTGACGTTGCAATTGTTTCACAAATTAACATATTCTGAAGTGTACTGAGTGAGGTATGCTAACTGTGATAAATATGAGAAAAACAGGACAGTTTTATGTTCAGTGTACTTGATTTGCTAGCTTTATGTTTCATCCTTAATTCTTTGTATATTTGTAATACAGTCAGACCTCGTTTATTTGACTACCTTCTATCTGAATACTAAATGGTATCATCTGAAATAAATATCAGGTCCTGATGTATCAGATTCTTCTTTAAGGGATTTCAAATTGAAATGAGCTATTTAAAACTATGTATTATTCGAAATGAAATGTATTTCCATGAATATATTGTAAATGAATAAATCTGATGAATTATTGTTGCATGTTTCGTACCAACTTTGGTACTATAACGTAGCGGCATAATGTTTATGAGTTGTTGGAAACAGGCAGCACTGAATATTCTCAGAATATGTTGGAAAAGAGTGATGTATATTTTTTCTGTGGATTATATTATATCAGCTCTCTTTGAAGGGTCGTTCAGATCTGTGTAGTGAATAAAAAAGTTCAAATAGTTAATAATTTATAATTGAGTGTTTTTTTTACGGCTTTTAATGATGAAGTGTAGGTGCTTATCATGGGGTTGAGTATTTTGATATTTTTATCTCAGTTTGACTTTCGAACTCTTTATGGACACAATTCGCTAAAAAAATTGAATTTACCAAATTTGTATAAAACAGTCATTTCATCAGAGGGTGGTGGTGGGGGCATCCTCTGATATTTAATCTCTGTTATTGTATACATTTTGAGGCAACCCCATCCTTAATGCATGTATGGATAAGGTGATAAATTCTATGTCAAAAGGATTGGCAATTATTTTGAAATAGTGTCCTTTAACATAACTACTAATTGTTCCATACATCGCCATGCCGAATAAATTTTGATTCAGCAAGCAGATAATTTCATATTGCTTAGACTAAGCTGTTTCATACAACTGGCTTAAAACACAAATGTCAGAGAGTGTTCAAATTAGATGCTTATACTGTCGGCAGACTGAAATGATCGTTGCGGGGTCGCAAATGTCTTTTTTAGTCTGTTCCTTATTTGAGACTAATTGCTTTTGTATATCAGAAACTGTTAGCTGTTCAACATCCTTTCAGCATTGATGTACGAAGGCACAGTCAAACAATCAATTGGTCTACCTTGTGGCATTTATTACTTATTAGTTTATCTGATATCTACCAGCTGATATATCTGTGGTACCATGTGTTGTCCATGTCTCCAGCTGAATGTATCATTCTGTCTCATCTGATTTTCCTAGCTATTTTGTGTGGATTATTTGCCTTGGATTTAGTGCTTGTCCTTTTCTTCAATTGTTTGTTCAGACTGATGTTTCTGACTACATTCAGCCCTGCGTTCAGTTACAGCTTACAATTGCGAATGTTACGAAACTGTTTTGTTTTGTATCCATGACCCACCATATCACATACACTGCACATGGGGAACCAAATTGCAAACGTTTCGAAACGTTAGCCCCCAAACACATTGACTGAATGCAGGGCTGTGCTTTGAGCAAATCAGAAGGCTTGACACCTAACACTTTTGTTTTATACTTTTAAATTATAAGTCCGCCAGCTGTTCATCGATCGTAGCTGTTCCATTTTATTGTGTACATGTTTTAAAATGTTAGATACTTAAGAAGAATGTCGCCTTATTGCTAAGTCATCAGTCCTGTCCTCATACAATGTATTTAATTAGCTTTATAATAGGATTGAGTTAAAAGGTTTCTCAGAGAAAAATCCATTTCAGGATATTGTCTACTGAATCAGTTTTACACATTTTCTCTGAAGTCTTTACTTTACTTTATTAGCACAAGGTCCTTGCACATCGTTCAGGCACTTTGGGCTAATTTGTTAGTAGATTTGAGTGTTTGCCATGTTTCATTTAATGATTACATAGTCTTACATTGGCCTTGGGGCAGGCTGGATTAAGGTTCAAGTATTTACACAGACATTTCTAAGGTGGTCGCTGATTATGTTAACTTGTTGTTTGTCCCGTGTTGCTTTGTCCTATGTTACGCAGTTCTGTGTTGTACAGTCCTGTGTGGCTTTGTTCCGTGTTGTACAGTTCTGTGCTGTACAGTCCTGTGTTGCTCAGTCCCATTCACCCTTGATTTAGTTTTAAACAGGAATCTGTTTATAGTTAGGACTATTTTGATAAGTTCATGCCTTTCTTGTGCTACTCTTGTGTTATAGTACATCTTTGAAGCCATTTTTAATGATAGCAGTGTTTTCCAGGTTGACTTTCTGTAGTCTTATCTGAACTGATTCAGATGTCAATGTTTCTATGGTAATTGTTCAGTGTATTGTAGTTATTAATTAGGAAGGACAGGGTGTTAAATAGCATCTAGGTGCTATGTTACATTATAAGAATGTTCAGTTTTTATTTCTCCCTCCAGTGGATTTGGTGTGAAAACAAATGATATTGTAAATGTTAGCATTGAATGTCATGTTGGTGAGGTGAGGTGAAGTCAAGCTTTTGACGGGCATTGACTGTTCATCATCAGAAGTTCTTGACTTAATTGCCTATTCATACAACCATAGATACCTGATGTTTTTGGACTGCAAAATTTAGGGTGCCCCTGAAGCATACGATAATTACAGTGCTACCTGCCTTTGTAAAATTGAAACAGCAATGAATATTCCATAGAAGTTTTTGCTAAATTTCTCTTTTGATTTCCTTGACTTGAAACGCCGTGTGGTGGTCAATTAACAGTGCTTTTGGAAATATGCCTTGCACAGTTTGTCAGCTATTTCATTCAGGCCCAAATTTCTATAAGTATTTATTCAATAAAATAACTACTGAGTGATTATGCACTTCTTCCGTCTTGGCACACATTTTAACAGTTAGCTGTTGGCTGAGACATTTTGTGTTAGATAATTTAGCCACTGATCAACTTTGCAATAAGTTTATCATTATTTGTTCTTGACTATGCTATATTATATGCCTTCTGTTCCATTTCAGGTAATTTGAAGAATACGAAAGAGATTTACCATAAGGACAGATACAATTTCATTCTGGAGGTGGTGGCACATGATTGTAATAGCAAGGTCTCTGCATCAGCATTTATCAATATCAACGTAAAGGAAGCTTGCAAGAATGGATGGACAGGTAATATGAAACACAAGTTGTGTTTAATAATAATTTGATAATACTTGTCTAGGTATCTTTTCTGAAATGCTGCCAGAATGTGAGCCTGTCTTAACTAGCTGGAAGCCGGGTAACTGTAAATTGCAAACTCTCCCAGAGTGGCCCCTCTCTTCAGCAGTAATCTCCCTTTAACAACAGTATCAAATTTCCAGTCACAAGAATTTACAATGAATTTAACCTCTCAAGACCAATAACCTCTAAACAACAGCCAGGTTGGGGGCTTAACTCCCTTTAATTATGATAATTCATACAAGAAAAGTAGCCAGGTGATAATGTTTAAGTTACCAGATAATTTTACCGGCTCCCGGCTCTTTTAGACACCATTGTGTGCCGTGGATTTCATGAATTTAAAGTGGGGATATTTTGCAGCCTTTACCGGCAATGTTGAATAATTCATTCAGATTTTTTGTTCATATTTTTCCATGTCTTGTGTATTTGCATGAACTACTGTATTACATTGTGTTACCCATACATCTCTTAGCTCTGTGAATTCGACTTCAAATATTGGCTACAATTTTTTGTTAAGAGAACTGTATTCGTGTGGAATATAATTGCTGTAATAAGGATATGCTAATATCTCTGTCTACGTCGTTTCTACTGGCTTGTTCTATGGAAAGGCTTAAGCACCAGAGGTCTTTGACAGGAGGGAATAAGGTTATAACCAGTCTGTGTTGTGATGAGATTGGTAAGGCATAATGGTGGAGGAGTAGACACTATAGACTCCCGATCTGAAGGTTTTGGGGTGTGAATCCTGCCATAGGCGAGATGGAACTGTTAACTTTACATTCCCTGAATTAGGCAAGAATACTGGCTAATAAGTAACCCTGGAAGCTGAGCCATTGAGAGTGATTAATTTGTCTTTTAGAAACTTGTTTCACAATCAGTTTAACATTTGATGAGAATGAATTTTTATTTACAATGAATATCACATGCATATCTACATGTATATGTATTCTTACATACTTAAGACCATTATGTTTTATGTATCAAGACAAGAGCCAGAGGTTATTAGATATGTACATAGCATTTTTTGGTCAAAATGTTGCCAGCATAGATTTCCTATGACTTAATGTACAGGCTCATACCTTCTATATTAACATGATCAACAGCTTACTCTTAATACATTCAGACATAAGGTATTAACAGTGGAACATCCCCAAAGCAATACCTTTTTTGGTTGACACTCATTTTAACTGTTGTTGAGAGGTGGTCGCTCTACACAAAATTGATTTATAATGAATTCTTACTGTAAGGAAAATTTGGACTGTGAGAGGTTACTGCTCAAGAGAGGGCCGTCTCTTGGTAGATTGCACTGTGAGAGGTTATTGCTCAAGAGAGGGCCGTCTCTTGATATATTGCACTGTATAGATTGTGTTGTAGGCTTGCCCCTGAAACACCAATGGTTATTGGTATAGCATTGTAAGGATAAATTGATTATTGTTCCTCTCTGTCCAAACTGAGAGGATTTACTCCCAATGTGTTACCCCCTTCTACGTTTTTTACCATTTTAATACAATATTTTCATGTCTAGACTAGAAGTTCTTAATATAAGTAATAAACTCTTATAGTGTAAATTGTTGGTGTCAGTAGGCTTCACAAATTATGTAAATTCTTGGCTGAAGTTTGATATATTTATTGATTGTGTTATATTAGAGAGGAGATTTGGAGACACGAGAACAGTTAAGAATTCATACAATAGCAAATAACGTTAACCTGACTTTGGCACATTCCAGCTATAACAGGCTCATAAAATGACATTTTTAAACTGACTACAGTGGCACATTCTAACAATTGGGAGTTCATAAAATGACATCATTTCTCTCCCCCCCTGCATTATAAAATCTAAAATACCATTACTTTAACCTGATGTTGACAACATTTTTGCAATTAGGAGCTAATAGAATTGTTTTACCTAATTTTGACACAATTCATAAAATTTCTTGATTGTAAGATGGCTTTGAAACATTGTGTCAATGAGGATTTCATTGTTTGACCATGAGGATTTCATTGTTTGACCATGAGGATTTCATTGTTTGACCATGAGGATTTCATTGTTTGACCATGAGGATTTCATTGTTTGACCATGAGGATTTCATTGTTTGACCATGAGGATTTCATTGTTTGACCATGAGGATTTCATTGTTTGACCATGAGGATTTCATTGTTTGACCATGAGGATTTCATTGTTTGACCATGAGGATTTCATTGTTTGACCATGGTTCATCCAAGTTGGTAGGAGCATCATTGATCTTGTATATCATTTGGATTGCATGCCAATTGAGAGATGTTGTTAATGACAGCAAGAAAGTCATCTATTTTTCTCTTTCTGCTTGATGAATTGTAACCAAATGATCATTGTGAAAATGTGGTACATGTCATTCCATTGATAAGGTGGCCGACAATGGTGTGATGAAATGCTGATTATAATTCTGGAATCTGAGTTCATGACTACTTACTACCCAATCCCTACCTAGCTTAAAATATTAGATATCAGTTCATTACATATGCGCAACATTTGTGTTGCTAGTTGAAATATATCTGGCCAAGTAATATGTTTTGTAGAATGTATATACACGCTAATGCATGGAAATATTAAATGAACATCATTTATATAATATGTCTGGATATTATACTGTCAATATATACACAAAACTTTCTTGAAAGCGTGTTGATAAACGAGACAACTCATTGATCAAGTTGTCTTGGAATTGGCATCATTTTGCCTGTAAGGGGAAAACGTCTTACATTTATCAAAATGGTAATCATACAGTTTGCCTGATAGACGGGAAATTGCCTGAAATGTTATCTCCTTATGCATGTGTAAAAGTCTTCAGATTTCCAAAAATGCTGTTGGGTGAGTTATTTTCGTGAACTATTTACGAACCTTTGGGTTTTCTAGGACACATATTGTGGTTTATTTGATAACATTAATGGATTTTCACCCTCAACTTGGCTAATGACAGTTAATTAAGATGATTTGCATTTAATTTGCATTTCTCTGCTGAAGTGTTCAGGCCAAAGTTTTTTTTAGTACACAGCATGAAGGCTGGAAGCAAAAAATGTAAGACAAGTGGTGACATATTTATCTTAAAAGACACTAGATAATATTTTGGGAATTAAACAAATACATTTCCTTATCATAGTTGTACAACATGGTGAGTGTTGTCTGTGCACGTATAGTAAACATCTGATGAGGATGTGCATGCATCTTTTTCCCCATTTTCTTGACAGGAAAAACACAATTATTCCAATAGATAGTTCCCACATTTACAATATTTACCTCCCTTGTTCTGAATAGTCAGCCATATACATGTATATAGGCAAATTTCCTTCAAGTTTATAGGGAATATAAAGTAAACTAAGATACAATAATTAGATATAAAAAAAATAACTTATTCATTATTCTCATGTGGGCACATGGCTCAGAAAGTTGAAGAAAAAGTGGTTTTCACATGCAAATTCTCAAAGGAGTTAAATATTGCAGATGCGGAAACTATCTATACAGAATAATTTATTAATCAGCAATTTAGTATACATGAGTTCCAGACACGGTTAGTGATTGTGTCACTTACACAATTAACTAGCACTGAGTAGAGTTTCCTGTAAGGTAGAGTTTAAATTCAATTTTCAAAAAAATGCAAGTATTCTATTCTAACTTACAACCATGTTATTTAACACTGGTGGAAAACACCACGACACTCCTCCAACTTCAGTCCTTTAAGGCTCAACCACTGCGTGTTGTCAAACGCTGCTGACACCATTTAAGTAAATTAAGGTGAAAATTCCTCCCGGAACTGAGGCTCAAACCCACAACCCCCTAAACAATAGACAGTGCTGTGCAGTCCAACTTAACTGGGTGGCCAACTAGCTTCACATCGCCATGCTCCTTCTCTTTCCATCATTGGACTAATTAAATGGCAGCTGGATGTTCCATATAAACATATTTATATTCGTATTATAATAACTTTCTATTATATTATTCAGGATTTCCAGAACATATTGAATACACACCAGGGTCAGGACGCACAGAACTGAGCACTGATGCACATCTCAATGTATGTGATGAGAAATGTGTACCAGACCACATCAGTGTCAGAATGGACTTGGCTACCAAACACATTGGGAAAGGGTGTGATAGGGACACATATAGCATCACCTCACAGAGAAAGTTATGTGGTAAGTTGATATAATCTGGGCCTCTAGAAATCCACTAGCCTGTCGTCCTGGACAAGTCTTATTGCTGATTCGGGCTACCAGTTGAGTTGAAGTCAGTCCAGGACTAGTCTGATTGCTGATTCGGACTACCAGCAGTTGAGTTGAAGTCAGTCCAGAACTAGTCTGATTTCTGATTCGGGCTACCTGTTGAGTTGAAGTCAGTCCAGGACTAGTCTGATTGCTGATTCGGGCTACCAGTTGAGTTGAAGTCAGTCCAGGACTAGTCTGATTGCTGATTCGGGCTACCAGTTGAGTTGAAGTCAGTCCAGGACTAGTCTGATTGCTGATTCGGGCTACCAGTTGAGTTGAAGTCAGTCCAGGACTAGTCTGATTGCTGATTCGGGCTACCAGTTGAGTTGAAGTCAGTCCAGGACTAGTCTGATTGCTGATTCGGGCTACCAGTTGAGTTGAAGTCAGTCCAGGACTAGTCTGATTGCTGATTCGGGCTACCAGCAGTTGAGTTGAAGTCAGTCCAGGACTAGTCTGATTGCTGATTCGGGCTACCAGTTGAGTTGAAGTCAGTCCAGGACTAGTCTGATTGCTGATTCGGGCTACCAGTTGAGTTGAAGTCAGTCCAGGACTAGTCTGATTGCTGATTCGGGCAACCAGCAGTTGAGTTGAAGTCAGTCCAGGACAAGTCTGATTGCTGATTCGGGCTACCAGTTGAGTTGAAGTCAGTCCAGGACTAGTCTGATTGCTGATTCGGGCTACCAGTTGAGTTGAAGTCAGTCCAGGACTAGTCTGATTGCTGATTCGGGCTACCAGCAGTTGAGTTGAAGTCAGTCCAGGACTAGTCTGATTTCTGATTCGGGCTATCAGCAGTTGAGTTGAAGTCAGTCCAGGACAAGTTCTGTTGTTAAAGCTAATTAACATTGGACATTCTAAATATCAAACGTAAATCATGCATTAGCTTTGCCTAGAAATTGGTGACAATTCAAACTGTCAACAAATTTTCTCGGGACAACTAGCCTCCCATGTCGGACCAGTCAAATTAGACATGTTCACTTGTCCGGGACATATGTAGGCTTCTGGAAATTGCTTTAGAGATTCCCTGGCATCCCATGGAAGCTGGTTTCAATAATTGTCTGACCAAATGAAATTAAGTCTGGCATATACTAGTTTTGAACGCCTGGCAACTTCTTAACTTGCCAGACATTTGGTCAGAGACATTGCAAAAAGTAACAGTACCTGTGTGAAATTTGTCGGATATTCAGAACAGATAGTCTTTTTTGCAAAATGTGCCTTCACCATTCAGATATATTTTTTACACAGTATGAAAAGTGCTTCATTATTGTCTTGTATTTCAGGAGCAAGTGACGACAGTGTGGATCTTCTACCTACCCCCTCCCTCAATGCCAACTGGACCAACGCCATCCCGACTGATGATGGACACGATGGTGACAAGGTGTATATGTTCAATGGAGTAGATATTGCTGTTGAGGTGCCTAATGAACAGGTGGACCATAATCTACATAAACATTTTACATTCTCTACATGGATGAAACATACTTTCCCGAACACTGTGTTGACCAATCATAAGAATGGAAACAAAGAGCACTTGTTGTGTATGTCTGATGGCGATGGTAAGTAGAAACTAATGGTCCTATATTGTAATTACAGTCCGACCTCGTTTATTTGACAACTTTTTATACAAAGACTTGGTGTAATCTGAAATAAACATCAGGTCCCGATGTATCTTAGACACGTTGAATTGAAATGGGTTATTCAAAATCATGTATTATTCTAAATAAAATTTCGGACCCAATGAATTCGAATGAACGAGGTCCGACTGTACTTCATTGATTGACAAATGAATATCCAGGCATATTTAATTATTATTATTATTATTTAATTCATAAAGTGTCCCAAAAGGGGTCGTCGTAACAGTAAGACCTTGTTTCTTGATCATCCTAAGTTGTGATTTTGGGTTAAAGGAAAAGTTTGGTTGTTATGTATGGACATCTGGAACAGATTGGGTCATTTTATAGTGATTTTCATGCCACTGAATCATTTGTATATGCTAGCCTTCTTATTAACAGTGCTTCCTCTAACAAGAAATACACAGCTCTGACGTTATATGTCTAAGTTTGCTGACCAGCCTTAAAATGTAAGCCTCTCATTGATTGTTTTTGAGCTCAATCTTGAAATTGACCAATGGTGAGGAGTCTTGAAATTGACCAATGGTGAGGATGAATTCTGGACTGGACTCGAACATTGAGCTGGAGATACGTTAACTTATTGCGCATCCCTTTTATGTTATAAAACTTATTGAAAAGGGCTGTGATTCATAGACATGTATACGTTTGCAGGCATGAATAGACATCACTATGCACTTTTTGTACACAACACTAAGCTGGTATTTGTTCTAAGACGTGAAAGCAAAGACGCAAAAGACTTGGAAGTGTTTAAGCCTGCTGAATGGCGTTGGGATCTTAAAGAGATTAACGATGGACTTTGGCATCATTATGCTGTGAGCATGGACTTCCCTGAGGTAAATATTTACTTCAAGAATATGGCCCCACTATGCCGTTCCATTAACAGGCATGAGAATTTTTTGCGGAAATCAGTGGATTTGACGCTCACAAAGGCCGTTTTTGAGACAATTTAAGATATCTTAGATGCTTAAAAGCCAGGAGCTTCTGCTGCCCCCTTGACCCCTTGCAGAATAGTCAGCTGATTTTGAAATTTTGCATTCTAAAGCCTGTTTAAAGCATGCCAATGGTGTCAGCTGTATGAATGTCAAACATGCTCTTTTGGTCATGAATGTTAGTTAAAAGTTTCTCATAGGGCCACTTTAAATTCAGTCAGACACGCCATATGGTGTCTCTTGCATTTTCAGACTAATACATGCTAGATCCACTTGTATTACATTTAAATCTCATCAAACCAGCTTAAGTTTCTTGTTGCATTAAGATAACATAGTCTAGTGTCCACAGGGTCCTGATTGCATAAAATTATCTTACGAAATACCGATTTTGGTTTAGGTAATTTTAAAATGGCTGACCTAAAACAGTAGTCTATAGTTGTCTTTGCATATATAAAATCCAGTAAGTCTTCTTGTTAAAATTTCTTTAGTCTTAATATCAAATTTGCATTCTGTGTGTTGTTTGAAGGAAGAGAATTAAATTGTATTATCTAATCTCCTTGTTTTCCCAGAGGAAGTTTCCATACTTAACTGTAATGTATTCAGTATTCTGCAATATTTCTTGCCTTTCTGAACTTGATGCTTCTAAGTTCGACTACTATGTTGGCTGTAAGATCGACTAGTTTGTTGGCTTTAAGTTTGACTACTATGTTGGCTGTAAGATCGACTAGTTTGTTGGCTTTAAGTTTGACTACTATGTTGGCTGTAAGATCGACTAGTTTGTTGGCTTTAAGTTCGACTACTATGTTGGCTGTAAGATCGACTAGTTTGTTGGCTTTAAGTTCGACTACTATGTTGGCTGTAAGATCGACTACTATGTTGGCTGTAAGTTCGACTACTATGTTGGCTGTAAGATCGACTAGTTTGTTGGCTGTAAGATGACTACTATGTTGGCTGTAAGATCGACTAGTTTGTTGGCTTTAAGTTCGACTACTATGTTGGCTGTAAGATCGACTAGTTTGTTGGCTTTAAGTTCGACTACTATGTTGGCTGTAAGATCGACTAGTTTGTTGGCTTTAAGTTTGACTACTATGTTGGCTTTAAGTTCGACTACTATGTTGGCTGTAAGATCGACTAGTTTGTTGGCTTTAAGTTCGACTACTATGTTGGCTGTAAGATCGACTAGTTTGTTGGCTTTAAGTTAAACTATTACTAAAATACAATTACTGGCTTGCTGAAATGGTGTCATCAGTGGCTTTTATTTGAATAAACCTGTAGGATGAAAGTGTTTATAAAGACACAGGTAGACTTGATTCAATTTGACTCCTCGAAACTGTCATCACTGTTTATGCAGAAACGCATGCTATGCATAAAGAGATATTTCAAAAAAATTACAATCATGCTTTAGGAAAATTTAGATTTTATCAAGGTGATATTATCACGGTAGAGTTTGTTTACAAGTCCTTTTCATTTTATTGCTAGAATTTTATATTGTTTTGTGGTGAATTCAAGTTACAGCAATAAAATGGCACTTCAATGTTTTGTCATTTATAGCCGGGTTGATAGTCTCCATGGTGACAAACAACTTTTAGATGCAAATAAATCTCAGAAATGTCTGGATTTCTTTCAGTCTGTAATATATGGCAGAAGTAAATTATATTTCCGTCCACAAGTATTCCTGTAAATTGACATTTAACCTTGGGATTAAAGAGAAAAAATTGAATATGCTCAAGCATATCACAGTATACAGTAAAACCTCTTTTAAATACCACCTCAATAATAAGACCACCTCAAAATTAAGAACACAATTTTGAAGTCTATTTTCATTGTTTTGCTCTTGCAACCTCAATATTAAGACCACCTCTATAAGAAGTCCAGTTATCATGAGTCCCAAGGGCGGTCCTATTATTGAGGTTTTACTGTATTTTTATTTACTTCATGTATATCCGTGTACTGTGTCTTATTTGAGTATTTTTTAGAAATATTAAAAATATTTGATCTGTATATAAATGAAGAAAGCGATGGACCAGTTATGCTTTCATCCCTAAAAATGTATATGGAAATGTAGAGCATTTGTCTGACATAATGTTTTGTACAAGTCTTGGGGTTAGAGAAACTTGTGTCTTCGTTATTTCCATGTTTTGTTTATCAGGGAAATAGATTGAAACATGATCACCATCATTTATTTCCATGCTTTCAGCCATTTTGTTGAGCATTTATGTATATAATTTTCTGGGAGCAATATTTCACATTAGTACTAAGTAGATGTCACATTTAGATGGTATATTATTTCCTACATTACTCCCTTACACCATAGTCTGTTCAATGTTTAAAGCTAGTTAATAGCATAATTTTCAGGGAGGGAAATCACATTTCCACTTTCATGGTATTTTCCTATAGTGTGGATTTTGTTAGATATGTTTGTTGCCCTAGCAACGTAAATATAAGTTAATTCTCATAGTTATTTCTGAAATTGTATAGAATTTCGTTTATAACAGATGAAATATTTTGTGTTGTTGGAAATGGAGAAATTAAACAGTATGAAATTATGTTGAGAATATACATAATGTCACCTAAAACCATTAAATGAAATGCGTGACAATTTGATTGAAAATAATACTTCCAAAGTCACATGTCCTTCACCTCTGAACTCTTATTTATGTGGAGTAGTTGTAAGTTGCTTGCAGAGGAGCAGGTTAGTACTTACTGGTTGGTAACCAAGGAGCACCGGTTTGGTTAAATGACTGCCGTATATAACTGAAATACTGTTGAGGATCAGTGTGAAACCCAAAACAAACAAACACAGATCTAAATTACATTGTCCTAAATAATGTAATAGGCTTTGTTACGTTGGTGATTAATGTATTGATTAAAAAATCTACTGGTATATTAACCAGAAGACTGATGAAGTTCTGTGTGAACGTATGACTGTTGTTGTTTCATAGATGTGATGATAAGATTTTGTTACAGTCAGCAGCCTGGTAATATATTTCTGATGAAAAGGCCATTCACAGCAGACTGTTATTAGCATGAAACAATTCATCATGTTTCCTCACACCAGCCGCATAGATTAGCTATGGTTTTGGTCATTTGAGAGATTAATCTCATCAGTTTGTCACTTAATCAATCATTTAGTTGTACTATAAGATAAATCAATCAATCAGTCAGTCAATCACGATTGATATTTGGTCATTACAGTAATGCAGTGATTTATTTTCCATTTCAGTTGCGCCTCTACGTTGATGGTAAATTGATGGAAAACAACGAAGACAATTTTGAGATCCTTGACGACTGGCCCCTTCATCCAACAGATAGGGTCCACTATACAAAACTGATAGTCGGGGCTTGCTGGAAGGGGCTAGATGAACAGTATATCGATCACTTTCAAGGGTACTTGGCCGGTCTTACGTTACTAAAGGACAGAACAGAAAGTGAACGTGTGATTCAATGTTTGAACAATTGTCAAGAAAATCTCGACTTTACTGAACTAGAGGATATGCCTAGTGGAACGGTGAGTTGATCCTTACTTTATTTGTTATTATCAATGAATAGGACCATTATGATTATATTCAGGTGGAAATATACATTAGGGGTGTCACAAAATGCCTGAAGCGTACCACGATATATTGCAATAGTTCAGCAATGCATCGCAATATTTACCCTGATATATTGCAATAGTTCAGCAATGCCTCGCAATATTTACCCTGATATATTGCAATAGTTCAGCAATGCCTCGCAATATTTACCCTGATATATTGCAATAGTTCAGCAATGCCTCGCAATATTTACCCTGATATATTGCAATAGTTCAGCAATGCATCGCAATATTTACCCTGATATATTGCAATAGTTCAGCAATGCCTCGCAATATTTACTATGATATATTGCTTCAGTTACCTAAGCTATAGCCGTAGGTATGTTTCGTACGTGAACACTTTCATTCAACTCCAAACTCAATTGTGTTGCAAGCATAAAACATACGTAAGCTTAAACATCAATCTCATTTCAGTTTTTGCTTGGTAACAAAACAAATAGGTATTCCTGACTGGAAGTAAATAAGCTACAACTAAACAATAATCACTCTTATTTCATTTTTTGACTTATTTGTGGATTACATAACAAGATATTAGTCTACATTTCCTGGGTTTTGTCTGTTACATTCTAGCAGACAGTAGAAATATGTAACGTAATAACCTGGTGTGTTCATTTGGTATTGTGATACAATACAGTTTAGCTGGTGCGTATTGCAAATTAACCGTTATATTGGTATATTGTGACACCCCTAATATACATACATATTGTGTTCTGTTGAGATCTACTGCACCTGATAACCCCAATAAGCAAAAGCGCTCGCTGTGCACTTCATGACTTATCATGTTGTATAAGACATTTGGATCTTCGCTGGGTGTTAATGTTGTGACCTCCCAGTTGGCGGCTTGTGTTTTAGAAGGTTAAATAAAAAATGCTTAATACGTGTTTTCGAATAGCTCGTATCAATTTGATGTGCGTAAGACAATACATTGGGAGCTGATACTTATTTCTGATGATACCGAGTATCGAGTATTCCGATAGAAGGTTGTCATAGAAACTAGGTATGACTGTTGTTCCAGTAAACATTGCATCAGTTACCTAAGATATGAAGGTCGATTTATTTCTTACTTGAAGCTTATTCAACTGCATCTTGTTTAATCATAATTCTAACAGACAAAACTAGTAAAAAAACACCGCTTGTTAAAAAAATGGAAGTTTTTTTAATATTATGATAATACAAACGTCTTTTTTCGACACATACAGAGAAAGATAAAGTATATTTTTCATGGTTGTTTAGGTAAACAAATGAACAAAAAAATGAGCATAAATATATCTTTAATTGTATTAATGTACAAATTAAAACATGTAATGTTCTAATGATTCAGTTTGTTCATCAATTAGCAGGTACAGAAATAGTGTTAAATGATCTCTGCAGTAAACTGATGCCTGTTTTTCTTCTGACTAGACTGATAATTGGCAAATTTGCACAATTATACATCTGTGTTTGTACCAATTTAGAATCTATATTCTTTTATGTGGATTTATTATTTTGATTCGAAGATACTCTCGTATTCTTTGGTATTCACCAATGGCGATAATTAAGTAACCTGAAACAAATTTCATTGCTGCGTTTTTCTTTGATGGGGATTTTGTTTGAAAAATTCATAAATACAGAAAGGGATTGAAAACTAATTATTACAAGTACAATGTATTCATTGATTATGTAATAAGTGCTCGGTACAATGCAGTGGATTAACAGCTGTTTTGTCTCGTTTTAGGTTACAATATTTGTGTGCTAGCACAATGTTAATTATTGTGAAAATAGAGCTAATGATTTGGTTGAACAAATCACATTTATGGTTTTGAAGTATTAATGCATAGCAAGTGATTTGTCTCTCTATGTGGTCTCGTTATGCTTTATCAGTACAAATATAGTTTCTATTTGAATGGGTCAGGAAAATACTTACAGACATCACAGACAGCACTCTGGCTAAACAAACATTCAAGCAGCATGAACATCACATGGGCCACACAAAACACTAAATATGGTAAGCGCAGACAACACTTGGGCCTTGAAAAATACTCAATGAGTGCAGACACTTAGGTGAAACAAACAACACTTGAACACCACAAAACACTTGGTCAATACATCGTATACTTGGGTGGCAGCAAAAACAACATGAGGGTCATGAAAAACACTGTAGCAACACAAAAGATAAACATACAGGCAGCACAGAAACCACGAACATCACTCAAACCCACACACAACACTCAGCCAACTCAGAAAACACACAGCCAACTCAGAAAACACCCAGTCAACACACCAAACACTCAGTCAACACACCAAACACTCAGTCAACACACCAAACACTCAGTCATCACACCAAACACTCAGTCAACACACCAAACACTCAGTCATCACAGAAAACACTCAGTCAACACACCAAACACTCAATCAACACACCAAACACTCAGCCATCACAGAAAACACTCAGTCAACACACCAAACACTCAGTCAACACATAAAGCACTCATACAGAAAACACTCAGTCAACTCAACACACAAAACACTTGGGCAGCACCGACAACACTCAAGCCACACAAAACACTCAATCAACTCAAAAAACACTCAGTGAAACACTCGGTCCACTCAGAAAACACTCAGTGAACACAGAAATCATACTGTCGACATGGAAAGCACTCAGTCAGCACGAATAAGCTCTCAAGCTGCATCTGAGTTGAACAACCTCCCAGGCAGAATTTGATCCATTGATTGTGGCTCCTGCCAAACCCTTGCTGTCTCTCTGTAATTACGACATCATGTTTATTACGTTATTGGCCAAATTTGTGTCTTAGGAGGATAGAAATACCAGGCTTCAATTACAACTGTTAGATCTTTCTTGCTTTTTATGTATCCGTTCAGTAAAGGGAATATGGGAAGATTCTGTGCTATGTCTGGTCTGCCTACAACATGTTAATACCAATTTCACCTATCATTTCATGTTCATTTAATATGTCCTTGAGACAAAAATAGCCATGACTTGATTTAATTCCTGCTCAGCTTGATTAATTGAGAATGATCTTGACTTAAGGAGTGTTTGAGTTTAAAATACTAAAAGGACTGACTTCCAGTTTGATATGAATATATATACACTGCCATCCAAAAGTTTCTTCACACTTGAATATTTTTAATTTTGTTACTTTTTCTTACATAATTTGGAATAAAACATGTATGACCGTAAGTTAAATTTTTCATCCCACTTCCATGATGGATAGTTAAGAATCAACCATTTGCACATCTCGGCAGCAGCAATGTATGAATGATTGTAATGAAGGGGAGTACCCCACTGACTCCTACCGACTTTTGGTGATTTTCCTGCTACTTCAAGAATTAGTGACACCCCTGTTTACATATATTTAATGTTTACTACTTTTTGTTGGGATTTTAAGGCAACTTTGCACTTTTTGTGTTGCTTTTTCTGCTCAACTTTGTCGTTCAATTTTAATCCGTTGCCCACTATTTAAATCTCTACAGTATGTTTAACTGTTGAGGCTTGTCCAGACACGAGGTTTCCATGTTATATTAGGCACTGATTACTGGTTTTACCTCCCCTATTTCTACATCTGGATACTTAATTGTTTGTTTAGTTATATTTATTTACATAGAAGGGTCGTAGAGTTTTACTGGCTGTTATTTGGGTATTTGTGAAAAAACCTGAAGACTGTGGGGGCGTTATATAACAAGTGGGGATTACATCTTGTGTAGGTGTTACATCTTGTGTAGGTGTTAATAAAAAGAGTACTCTGTGATTTACATCAGCTGTCTCTGACCTTGTCTTATTCAATTTACCTGAAAGCTGTTTTAAGCGTTTTGATCGATTATGAGTGAAATAATATGATGGTGATCAGTGTAAAGAGTTATATTTCATTTCGATTCTGAAAATTTTCTTTCAAATCTAACCTTTTTGTTTTGCTTTCGAATCTGAATCAATGTCTTTTTGTTTTGAATATGACATCTTCGTTGGTCATGTTGAATGTACTGATGCGGCCAGTGACCTTGGACTTCAGGGCACAGTATGTTTACTGGAACCCAAAATACTAATCTAAGTATCGAAATATTGTCAAGGCCTGGGATTGGTAGGGAAATGCAGATTTAAGCCAATCATGAATGATGTTCACATTAATATAAAGAAGATATACAGGTTGATATGCAGAGAGGAGGCAAATCATGACAACTGCGTTAATTAAGAAAATATTAGCAGTAGTATATTGATTTTATCAAGTCGCAGACCTATTAATTTGTTGTAGAATAGTCATTCATATTTTCTTTATTTCAGTCTGTGAGTTTCAACAAAGATATGACAGAATTCAGTATTACTGGTCAGAATGCAGCCGACGTAGAGCAATTAGTACACAAACTTGCATATGTCAACTACAGACCCTTCCCAACACCAGGACGTAGAAATCTCAACCTGAGGACAAGCGTTCAGTAAGTCCATTAGTTCCGTTCTTACCAGGATCCTGAATTGCTGTCATGAACATACTGAGGGGAGAAAAGAAAATCTAACTTGTCTTGTGCTTTTTAATTTACATGCAGGCAGAATTGTTTTGCTTTCAGCAAGTTCCCTCCATGTCTGCTCTTTCTTATGGAACTCTCAGTTTACCTCTACAATGAATGACAGTGCGTACAGTAAAACCTCACTTAAAGACTTCCTCAATAATAAGACCACCTCAAAATTCAAGTCCATTTCCCCTATTTTGCTCTTTATTCAAACAACAATATGAAGACCACCTCAATATTAAGACAAGTTTACAAGGGTCCAAAGGGTGGTCTTATTATTGAGGTTTTACTACATACTTATTGAATTGGGATTTGTGAGTAGCACAGTGGTGAAGTTATTGAATTCTAGAGCCCTGTGTGATCAGTGATTTCAGCAGTAACAGAATTAAAAGCACCAGACTGAATATAGCAGCCTATTGAATAATAGATTACTGGAAGCCAAATAGACGAGGAGAAGTGTTTACCATAACTTTATCATATTTTCCAATTGGGAAAAAATTTGCTAAAAATACGGAAAATTGAAGATGAGTGTTGGCACAATATTTCAGACAACTTCTTACTTGGTAGATGAAAGACTGCTCTAGCTTACTCTTATTTCCACGCTATATTCTTCTCAAGGAGATGATGTTGATAAATGACTTGATGCAATAATTGTATTACTGAACACATTTATTTCTCTGTTTTACATCTCTGTTAACCAGGAATTGTTCAAAATAATAGTTTTATCCATCTCAACACCAGTTTTTTTTCTCTTGTCATATGTCTTCCGTTGACATTTATTGGAACAAATTTGTTTAGAAGGATTTATATCTTGTAGTTTTGCTATCATCTTGATGTTTTCATATGCGGGTTGATATTCACAGCTTAGAATTGTCTGTAATGTTTTACATTTTTCAAAATTGTGAAAATTACAATTTGTCTTGAAATGATTGTAAGCAAGTATTGAATATTTTACTTTCAAATATAACATATCAATATGTATTTGCTTGAATATTCTCTCATGACATAACTTACGAGAAAGGTATCCACGCCAATTATTGCATAACTGGATACTTCTGCAAGTCCAAAACGTTGCAAATCAGCAATTCAAACGTGTCATGTTTGTAATTCATGATTGGTTATTAGTAAGATACAGTAAAAACTCAAGACCACCTCACTAATAAGACCACCTCAAAATTAAGAACACAATTTTCAATTCCATTTTCACTATTTGCTCATTATTCAACTTCAATATATAAAGACCACCTCAATAATAAGACCAGTTTATGAGGGTCTCAAGGGTGGTCTTATTATTAAGGTTTTACTGTATGTACTAATATACTTGGTCGAAGTTGGAAAGTTTCAACTGGCTGATATTTTGCAACATGTTTAAATTTGCCAAATTTGCAAACGTTTCCATGTTGCAAACTTTACCACTTTAGCAGTATAGCATTGGGCAAATGTTTAGAGATTGAGTTGTTACATTAGTTTTAGACAAGATGGTACAAAATCTTGAGATCATTATACAAATACCTGTATTTCTGAATGCTTTGAAACATTGTTATTATTTTGTTTTCATAGTTGTGGACAGACCGAGGAGATTCTTCCATTGATTGAAAGTTACATATTTGTTCAACATTCAAACAAGCCAGTAATCACCATCACTGGTAGAGACGTTGTCACGGGAACAAAGGAACAGTTGGAGGAAGGAATTAACATATTTGAGGTAGGTCCTATATGTATAAATTCAGAGCCACTGAGTGTGGATAACACATACTGTTTCTGTAATGTATTCAGCAGTGTATCTAAAGGTCATAAGTAAGAAACACTGGCAAGACTTGCAGGGGGAATTGGACCTTACTGCTTCTTTATTATGAGTGCCATTGATGGCCAATCATCTAACAATATTTGAATGTACAACCTGAAAATTAAGATTATCTTAACTGGTGTTTCTCCATATACAGTAAAACCTCACTTAAAGACCACCTCAATAATATGACCACCTCAATATTAAGAACATAATTTTCAAGTCCGGTTTCGCTGTTTTGTTCTTTATTCAACCTCAATATTAAGACAACCTCAATATTAAGACCAGTTTTTAAGGGTCCCAAGGGTGGTCTTATTATCGAGGTTTTGCTGTATGTGTTTGTTTATCTTTCCATTTTCTACACAATTGTAACTGCTTTGTCACAAGAGTTGTTGCTAAGCTCTTAGTGAGGACCTTTTGAACTGTATGGTCGTAGATGGGTGCACTACATTACGGGACATTGGTGACTTATTGGTGATTTCTCTTGGGTTTTTTTCACAAAAAGAACTGAATTTGAGATTTCATTTTTATTTCAGTTTTATCTACAGTAATACTTAAATTAACGACCTCCTCTTATTTTAACTCAGTAATCATGCCACCTCTCAACTAAGACCAACTTTATTTAGAAACAATGAGCCGCTGTATATAACTGAAATATTGTTGAGAAACGGCGTTAAACCCGATGAAACAAACAATTAGAAACAATGATGGTCATGTTATTGAGGTTCCACTGTATATATTAACGCTCGTATATTTATTTCTATTCATCAGGATCTTAGTATTCACGTAGACTTCATGTTGCCTGTGAATGAAATTGATGACACAGCTGATATGAGTGATTCAGAGGAGGAAACAGATGATATGAATCAAACCGGTGATCTGAAACAAGCTCGCCTCGAATACAAACTCAGTAAAGCCACGTTGATGCGTAAGTTTTTCATTTTCAGTGATAAACGTTTGTATGAAGTGTTAGAAGGATTGGTGTACAAATGCCATTATGTTAAAATGCCATGTACTCTTCACATTGTAATAATCCTTGCATTCCTATATGAACCCTGATGGCTAAGGTGAACTTGGCTCCAAACTGTGAGCTTTCTACCATTCAGTGGAATGCCCATTTAGTTCCGTATAACTTGACATATTGACATATTTAGTTTACATTGATAGTGAAACAAGTTTGTACAATTATAGTGATCACTCTCAATGACTACTCTTTGGTTCTTAGCCTGAGCTTGTGCCATGTTCAGGAATTATGAAGTATGTGAGCAAACCCTGTTCAACACTGGGCTCGATCTCCCAACCTCAGGTCCGGAGTCTGGCACTCTACCCTCGGACCTCAACGCCTCCCTTCAGATGCCATTTGACATTGTGCATTTATTTATCATTACTTCGTTTTACATAGAATTCAGCAGTTCTGTTTGGATTACTTAAATATTCCGTTATGCTTTCACTGGGACCTGAATTACAGAGACACTTATAAACAATTCCATGCAATACTTTGTCGATGTATTTCTTTGTTTGTAAGTGCTTTCTAGTGTCAGGAAGCATAAAAGCCTGAAGGAAAATCAATGCCTGGAATTAAACATATTCATGAAATCCCACCGGGAGTGTTACATAAAGGATTATGCTTTGTAACTAAAAACAAGCAACATTGATTGTCATACAGTAGAGGGATAAACAGGTCACTTAACAAAAAAGCAAAGATATACTTGTCACAAGTGCAAACATACACTCGTCAAAAGTGCAAACATACACTCGTCAAAAGTGCAAACATACACTCGTCAAAAGTGCAAACATATACTCGTCAAAAGTGCAATCATATGCTCGTCAAAAGTGCAAACGTATACTCGTCAAAAGTGCAAAGATATACTTGTCAAAAGTGCAAACATATACTTGTCCAAAGTGTAAACATATTCTCGTCAAAAAGCAAGCATATACTCATCAAAGGGGAATTTCTAGAGCCCTGATAATGTATTGAAATTTCTATAGAGACAAATGGTGTGTTAGCTCTTTTGACTGGTAATAGATCTTCGAGTTGTGTTTTGTTTGCATGTTGATCTTTCCTGATTGGATTGTTCCTGTCTCTTTGCTACTTAAAATCAGCTGCTTTTGTCTCGGGTCTACGGGTAAAAGTCGAATAAATTATGATTGACAGTTGACTAGGGTGACCAAATTAATTTCCTAGAAACGAAAGGGGAATGTTCTGCTTTGTTTCCGAAATATTCAAATGCATAGCTGTCCAATATAAAGGAATGTGTTGCTGTTTTATTTGAGATTGTCAGACAATGGTTATTTAATTCTTAACATTGTGGAAAACAGACTAAAGATTAGGCATTGTGGAATTGAGCCTATGAGATAGGGTATTGTGAAAATCAATGTAGTAAGTGCCAGTTTTGTTAGATCTAAGAACTCTGGTTCATCATGCTGAGTATTACAGCCGTTTATACACCTAGTGCCTTTTGTTTTGAACATAATACAGTTGAACCTCGTTCATTAGAATTCATCGGGTCTGAAATCTTATTTCGAATAATACATGGTTTCGAATAGCCCATTCTATTTGATGTGCATAAGAAGATACATCGGAACCTGATATTTATTTCGGACGATACCGAGTATTCAGATAGAAGGTTGTCGAATAAACAAGGTCTGACTATATTCAGATAGAAGGTTGTCGAATAAACAAGGTCTGACTATATTCAGATAGAAGGTTGTCGAATAAACAAGGTCTGACTATATTCAGATAGAAGGTTGTCGAATAAACAAGGTCTGACTATATTCAGATAGAAGGTTGTCGAATAAACAAGGTCTGACTATATTCAGATAGAAGGTTGTCGAATAAACAAGGTCTGACTATATTCAGATAGAAGGTTGTCGAATAAACAAGGTCTGACTATATTCAGATAGAAGGTTGTCGAATAAACAAGGTCTGACTATATTCAGATAGAAGGTTGTCGAATAAACAAGGTCTGACTATATTCAGATAGAAGGTTGTCGAATAAACAAGGTCTGACTATATTCAGATAGAAGGTTGTCGAATAAACAAGGTCTGACTATATTCAGATAGAAGGTTGTCGAATAAACAAGGTCTGACTATATTCAGATAGAAGGTTGTCGAATAAACAAGGTCTGACTATATTCAGATAGAAGGTTGTCGAATAAACAAGGTCTGACTATATTCAGATAGAAGGTTGTCGAATAAACAAGGTCTGACTATATTCAGATAGAAGGTTGTCGAATAAACAAGGTCTGACTATATTCAGATAGAAGGTTGTCGAATAAACAAGGTCTGACTATATTCAGATAGAAGGTTGTCGAATAAACAAGGTCTGACTATATTCAGATAGAAGGTTGTCGAATAAACAAGGTCTGACTATATTCAGATAGAAGGTTGTCGAATAAACAAGGTCTGACTATCGTTGATGAACATCATTCTTTGCAAAACAAGACAACTCTTTAGAAATATGTTCTATCTTTATTTTACAGAAGACACAATGATAAAGAAAGATAATTCTGAGAACATCTTGTTAGATATGTGTACGATCCGTGCTGAACCTGTACTAAACTTCTACAATGAACATCTTGATCTGCCTAAAGATGAGATGAAGGAGCAACAGATGACCCTCGAAGGCATTGAGACACAAGCTGGTCTTGTTATTATGGGTAGGTGCTTTAATAATGTACAAGCTGTTGGCTTATAGCATTCTATAGACGCATGCAAGAGATATGAGTGTGAGTTGGAGCATCTGCGACATCGGTTTTTGTCACTGACATTTAATCTCATGCATTCCAGGTTTTTTCCCCATGATTTCTTAGAAGGAGATTTGGGGTCTCAGGTGGGAGATTTCTTGTGATGCTGTAATTTCTCTAATTCTGTTTTTTGATGCCCATATATGATATTTATTAACATGACAAAAGCTTTTCATTTTTTCTCTTTTTATGTCATAATAATGCATACAGTACCAACTACTACATTAAACATTTTTTTTTTTTTTTGGCATTCTGTTGGTTGATTATTTTATTTGTTATTATGCGTCATTTAGAATATAATATTAATAAGGTATAATGTTCTCTCACATGTGATGATATTCATGAATGTTTGAAAAACGACCTTCACACTTTGTGGTGTCGATATTCTGCCAGATTTATCCACATGTTGTCATTGAACAATCCCACAAAGTCATATTCGCTGTAAAACTGATATAACAGTTGACTTGGATATTAATGACATGTTTTTAGAGATGTTTTTCTTGCAAGGTTCCTCCACCAGGAACATATTACCTATAATAATGTGTGTTATGGTTTGTGTAGTAAGCTTTTAATGCACCGTTAGCAGCGTGTCTGTTCTGGTATTACAAGGAGCTATTGTTACTACTTGTTGGTCATCGCTGTCTGCATTTACAATGAAGAATATTGTATATATCTCAGTTTCTGCGATAGTTTCAGTCCCTATGGATATGTTGTCCACGGCCAAGTGTCTGCAGTCACTCGTGCTCTCCTATTTATGTAACAAAAATGTGTTATATAACCTGTGTATAAATTACTTGTAATGTATTATGTTACTGAATATATATGTCCACTCCTTATAGACATTCATGTAACAGTTTCTGGTGTCTGGTTTTATTAATGAGTGAAAAAATGAAACTCAATAAAGTGGTATTAATAGTAATATATGTATATGTATACATTGGTACTGACACTAGTTTAAAATAAAACCTGTTTATAATAATAATGTACTATTGTAAATCTGTAAGCTAGACGATCGGAAGAAACTCCAATGAAATTGTTTTTCATGAACTATTCATTTAAACAATCCTGTAAAGCACTATAGGCCATAACAAAATGAAACCAGACTTTAAACTCAAGAATGAAGTATTTAATTGTCTTAAATTTCACATATTTCTAGTGGATTGGGGGTCGAAGGGGTGGGGATCAAATCCTATCATTGAACGGAGAACAGCCATGTTATGAATGCTGTTATTATGTAATTTCAATTTCTTTCAGATGCTGACAATATCAAGAACTACCGACACGTCATACAGCGTATCAGTTATGTACACAACAAAGCAGAAGATTTATACATGAGGAAGTTTGTCATAAGCTGTTCGTCACAGAGTGGTCGATTTGTCAGCAATGAGTTTGAAGTTATGGTATGTTCGCTTTCTTAATTTAGGCTTCCGTTATATACGAACCTGTCCTGAACTTCAGCTTGGAGTCGACATTACTCCAGTCCCTTAGGATGTCCTGTGTGCAAAAAAGGTCCACAGATAATTTTTATATCTGTGAAAAGGTGGTGAATGATTGAAGTTTCAAACAAATTTGGGTAGACATGTGACATCATGGTACATTTTGAGACATCCAAGATGGCCGCCAAATATAATGGACTGGTCTTGAGCTGGACTTGCTTTGTAATTTTATGACTTTTGAACATACGTTGGAATGGGGTAAAAATATTACATGAGTAATGCATGGTTTCTCCAGCCTCATATTGTTCCTTTCTTCTGTTGAGAGATTGGGCAATACTTAACTTTGCTAGATTTGCATGATTTGTATTGCGATCTGGTCTATTTACCATCTTGACTTGCTCCCATCTTCTGCTACATGTTTTTTGGGGTTGCTAACTTTGTCTAATAACTTTATGCTGAAAATAATTCCGCTGAAATATTCTCTCAGAAATTGTACATTGTATTTCAAAATAAATTGAATTCTGCGCTCATAATTGATAGTTATCAATTATATTTCAAATCATTTTGAATGATAAAACAACAAACTACTTTGGAATTTCTAGAAATTGAAAATTCACATGAACTTGTAATGGGTAATTCTGCAGTTAACTGATCGTAGCATAATGTGTGATATTAGTTTTCCCAGCGATTGTTTCAATGTTTCCATTTTCTTCCTTAATCTTCTTCTCCATATTTGACTGTGTTGTATTGAATTTCGTGAGCAACATCGCCATTTGTGGTACCAAACCATTATTGACTTTAATTTGTTAATTCCAAAAAATTTCTTGTTGAATGTAATAAGAAAACTTTGGCAAATTCGTAAAACCTGACCTTGACAATGTAAAAACTTTGAGTTAGCCTTTGATTGCTGAATTTAATCAGCTTTACATAACTGTTATAGTGTAAAAATCTTGTCAAAACCCATTAAAACAATGTGCAAGGAATTGTAGTTATACCAATGCCTTACAAAACAGAGGGTAAGTTAGCATGTGTGAGCTCATTTAAGAGCTGCCTAAAGATATAGATCAGATAAAGAAATGATGTTTAATTTCCCATCTGATCAACAATGTATCCACTAACAGATACTTACCTTGACTTATTTGTCTCATGGTACTACACTTTGTATACTGTGAGGAAATTACCAGGACCTATTGTCATTTCTTGGCATGATTTGACAGGGATCGAATCCATGACTCCTAGGGCTGAGCCTGTCATTGAAACAATCCATATTGATATATCAATGATATTGTTCTGTCGATCGATATTCGATACACACAAATAATAATATTATGGTGGGAAAATACAGGATAAGTACAATGTAGAACTGTGCCAAAATAGCAACATCGCTTTGTAGTCGGCGGCTTGTTTAATAGTGCTTCGCAGTAGATAGTGCATTCCATGTTTTTGCAATATAATATAATACTGTGAAGTTAAAAATAAATTGTTATCATAAAAGTACAAGGCGAACAATTAAATACATGCATGTAGGGCTTAAAGACATAAACATACAGAGAAATAAGAGTTAATAGTCTATTTAATGTATTTAACAATATAATCAATATATCGAAATACTGTAGAAATTTGTCTTCAATATCTGAATCAATGACAGCCCTAATGACTCCTACACTCGAAGTAGACAAGTAAGCTATTAGGACAGTTTGAAGGTGAGATATTGTGCTATATTATTTTCCAGCGTGTTTCACAATGTGTAAGCTGTTGACTGGTAAAGCATGGCTCATCATTGTAAACTTTTGATTCGTTCATTTTGATGTCAATTTCAGATTGCTCCAGTGAAGGACGTCGAAGAGCATGATACAATTTTACGAGCTCACGCTGCTAATGACGGAAGGCAACAGAATGTATTATCACCTCAATTTCAGAAACAATTTGTTGGCTCGGCCAGTACTAGTAAGTATTGGCTAACAATTGGAGATTTTATACTTGGACTTATTATTTAATTTTACTGGATATCCAGTTTTTACTAGTTTTGTCAAGACTGTGGGAGGGAAAGATTTTAAGTTTCAATTTCTCTTGAAACCACTTATTGGGAAACCAATGACCTGTGTCTTACAAAGAGGTGTCATGGTTATCATGACAGGATTTAAACCCTGAACCTCTGGATTGATTCCTTCTCTTCCACTCCCTTCTTGATTGATTGTTTGAAGAAGTTTGAAATGTTGGATTATCTACTATAAAGTAACTGTTATTAGGAACATTAGTTTGTAGTAAAATGCAAGTTATTATGCCATGATATGGTAATTACTATTTGATCATGGTTTCAAGCCCAGCATTGTGCACTCTGCATGGCCAGGACTGGTTCTCTGTCCTGTGTGATTTAATAAGAATCAAACCTTTGACATGAAGGAGACATCTTATTCAACAATATTGAGGGAGTTTTTTCAGACAGATACAGATGTTATTCAAATTTAGCAAAGGGGGTAATTCAACAAGAGCAAGGGAGGTAATTACAAGAGCAAGGGAGGTAATTCAACAAGAGCAAGGGGGGTAATTCACAAGAGCAAGGGGAGGGTAATTCAACAAAAGCAAGGGAGATAACTCAAACAAAGGAGGGAGGGTAGTCATCATAACAACGAATGTAATGGAAGTTAGTAACTGAATAATTCAGACATAACTAATGAAATTGTTCAAAGTTAGTTTTTTAGGCAGTTCAGATATAGCAAGGGAGGTAATTCAGATATAGCAAGGGAGGTAATTCAGAGATAGCAAGGGAGGTAATAAAGCAATTCATATTGAGGGTTATTGGTCAAGGGGCGATGACCTGACCTCTGATCTGAAGGTTGTGAGTTGGTATATCACTTGTGGGGATGTTGAACCAAGAACTTCATAATCCTTAATTAGGAGCAAATACTGGTTAATAACCCAGGTGTAAAATTGCTTCTATATCAATGTACATGTATAATCAATAGCATTAAATGTTAATATTACTCTTTCATTTCAGATCTTGGTATGGTGGCCATTATTGTGGTGTGTGTTGGATTTTTGTTGTTTATGATTGTACTTGGTGTGTTACGTATACGAGCAGCCCACTACCGGCGACGTGTACCACAGATGGATGTTAGGGAAGAAATGGAATGGGATAACTCTGAGTTAAACATTACTGTAAATCCCATTGATCAGGAGGTGAGTGCTGTTCTAGGTTAATCTTATTTAATTTACATCGATTACGAAACCTGTATAAATCACTCTTGATGATTGCGTCCTGACTTACTGACCAGTACTCATGGCAAATTCAGGGATTGTGAAGTTAGCGGTGCAACGTTGACCAGGACTGGATTCAAACTCGAAATCTTAGGATGAGGTATCGGGCGCTCTTTGCCACTATGCCTTCCTCATTATGCATTGTTCACACATAAATATGGTGAACATTTTGTTTGTCAGATTAAAATTTAAAGTTATTTGTGTGTAAGGTTGAGGATGTACTGTACTGATCTGCAATTTTTGCTTATCACTTGTCTGGACTGGTTCTCTGATGGGAAAAACATTAAGGAGAAAGTTTTTGTTGAATGTTGAAAGGGAGCTGTGGCCTATATTTTCAGGAAAGGTAATAGTTATTACATCACAGTCTGGTGTTTTATCATTTAATGGGTTTTGACTTCAGTGATATTCACATTTGAATTTCATAATTTTTATATGTTTTTTCCGGTTTCAGTTATTTGAATATGAAGAAAATCCACAGAAGGCTAGATTACCTGATGACAGTGACACTGACGATGATGTCAGTGAATGTTTCCATGACGATGGAGACACATCAGACGATGAAATGGATGAAGAGGAACAGCAGACGGTGAGAAAAACATTAGAATGGGACGATTCCACACTTTCACTTACATATTAAATCTGATGACTTATTAAGAATGGAGGCCAGAAAGTTAGTGCATCATCTGTACATGTGTTAATACAAATAAAACGAAAGTTGATTTTAGGTTTTTCTGTGAAAAACCAATTCATTTTTGTGTTTTAAGCACTTAAAAAGTCAAAATATACAAAGTTTGTTGGATTTTTTATGTACAATTGATTGATTCTTTTGTAACAATTTTATATATTACCAGAAAAATTCTGAAATTACGAAAATTATTATCTCACTGTATTTATTTTTAAATTTTATATTACAAATAAAAGCATTTTTAGAAGCAATGTGGCGTTTTAAAAATCATGTAAAAATTCTGTATTGATGTTTCACTAATTTTATGATAATTAGAAGATGATTCTTGAAGTACTTTATAATTCAAGCTACTGGTGGGAAGTATTGAATCAGGGAATGGGCTACATTCTGTATTATGTATGTTTTATTGCGATTGTCGTGTTGTGATTTTTTTCTCACTCTGTTAACAATATCATGCGCTTTTGGTTGATTAAAAGACATTTTAGATGTATTTTTTCATATGTAAATTGTTATACAGTAGTCTATACAGCTACGTCTGATTTTACAACTTTTTGAGTCTGTGACAAAATATGTTGTTATGCTTTGTATTGTATATGAAAGTATTTACATATAAGTATATCATTTTCTGGTTCATTTTTAGTAGTGAATGATTTTAATATTGCCGCTTTTTTTGCTACAATCACATATTTGCTGTTAATTGCTTATGGAAGCTTTTTGTCATTCTGGTGATTAGGTATCAGATGTTTCTACTTACCTTGATTAATTGGACATCGTCCATCAATTTGAATGAAATATTTTTTGTGTCTGATGTTTAATGCCATATTTAATTGTGAACTTAACCATAGCCTTATCTTCGCTTTTAGTGACTTATGTAAGACCTCACTTTTAGGGATCATTTGTACATGAAATGTCCCCTGAATGTCGGCTAGAACTGACAGGACCTGCGTAATCGATTGTAAATAAAAAGAACATTACTGCATTTAAGACCCGGTTAGGTTTAAATAGTACAAATCTTTGAATTTGATTTCGACTTTATTAAGATTGAAAAGTATTTTTAAGACCGACTGTAGCCATTCACTGTGTCATGCTCAATCACTTGATGAAACAATATAAGTACTTTATCAGTCATTTCATACTTACGTCTGTGAATATTTGAAGTTTGTTTGGTGAGTGTATATCTTGTAAGGTTTAATCATCTTTGCTTTTTACAGTGCATAATACAATTCGCCAGTACTTTAACACTTTTTTGTCATTGACTATATTGACATATACAGGTCACCCTGTTAGATCATCCATAATTAAAATGGAAAAGTTTGAGTGTCGGTTATGCAGTCCACTAGGTAATTCTACCAGCAGAATGTCTGGTAAAATCATCCAGTGTAGTAACAAAAATCCGGAATTGTAATATACATAGAATGATTTTTGCTTTTTGTTAAACTCTGGTATTGTACTTTAGAAGTTGACCTATTGAATAGCCTGTGTGAAAAAGTTTTCTGGTTGATTAGAAACATCATTTGCATATTTATTATCAATCGATATTATCAATTGTACCCAGATATGGTAGAAGTATTACAAATCAAAAAAATGTAATGAGGTCAGCTGTCATTTTCGTTTTCATAACTTGCATGTTACCAAAAATATTTCCATAGCAACTAAATACGTTACTTTTACGATATTACTACACTGTCCTGTTTAAAACAACTTTTAGTGTGCCAAGTCTGTACAGCATGGTGGGTGGGGTACATTTACTAACACAGCTGATTGACGTGTATTAATATATCAATTGGTTTTTTTGTTGCTAAGCAAACTGCACTTGAATTGTCCCTGAATTTTCCTATTAACACTTTTATGTTATAAATCATTCACAATGTATTGCTGTATAATTGCTATCTCACGGATACATGGTGTACCAAGTTACTTACTATCTATTTAACAGCTGTATATAGTATATCTATATGTAATAACATGTAATATATCCCAACATTGGATGACACAGCAAATGCTACAAGGTATCTACCCCCTTAAGTTTAATTGTTATTTGGTGGACTTCAACATTTGCTGGGTCATCGAGGTAGATACACATTAAGTGTTGTGAACGCTTCATTTTATGTTAATGAAGTCTTATGTATGTTGTGATCTGATTCATGAATATTCATCCATGCTCATTTACCTAATTTATGCTTCTACTGAATATTGATAAATTGTAGTCTATGTCTGGTATGTCACTTTATCGCAACTATTTCATTGGCTCTTTGAATTTACAGTTCAGCAAGTCAAAATGTATCAGCCTACATAGTTGTTTTTCTGGTCCTTCATGTTCCAGTAGATAAAAACTTGTTTGTCTAGGAGTTACAAATATTTTACTTTACCATTGACTTAAGTTAATGTAGATCACTGGCATTGCGGATGTTTCTGATACGATCATTCTCGTTGTATTGTTAGATTTGAGTCAAAAATACATGAGTAACTTACCAATTATGATACAAAAGAAAATTTCTATCTTTTCCAAGTTTTAGAAATTCTTAATATAATTATGTCTTTGTTCATTGCATTCCTCTGTTACCTGTTTTAATTTATGTTGTTTTATAACATTATATGTTAGTGACTGTTAATTTGTTGTTTTTATTTTTCAAAATCATATTTCTTTGTCAATGAATTGAAGAGTTTTTACCTGTAATTCAACATTCCGTCTTGTTTTTCCAGTCGTAGCGATTGGCTTGTATGTTTCGTCTGCTCAATATTGATGCTTTCCATTTGTTTATTTAAAATAATGACATTGTATAAAAAATTTGGTTTCTGAGTTTTTTTAAATAGTACACCAATTTCTATAGATACCATAGAACTGAATGAAAAGCTGTTTTTATCAAATTTGACAAACTTGAATTCTTTAATTTCCTTGTTGGAACTTTTCCAAATCGGAATAAACATCATCCTCATTGTCAACTTCATTGTCTCATTCATCAAATTCATCTTTCATTTCATGTGTACATAAATCATATCCGTCTTTGTTGTATTTGTTAAAGTTCAAATGTAGCATAACAGATTTTACTTTCTTGAATTTCTGTGCCATTCTTTTTTTTCAGCTTTTGTTAAATTTTTCGGGTCGAATTAAAAAATTAATATGCACTCTCACTGGAAAAGATAAAGCTTGTCTCTTTCTTCAATTTCTTTGTGGTAATGTCTTAATACTGTATTCACTCTCTGTGTCTATGAACAATATTTGGTAAATTTCTTTCTATTTCGCCAATATTTGAATTATAATTTTTAACTACTCAAGTCTCTGAAAGAAATAAAGTTTATTTAACATTGTAATGCAATTTGTTATTTCTTGGAACCATGTGTATTTGAATGAAAACTTGAGGGTGTCGCATTGATTTCTGGTTTGAAAATCTGTGTATTACATATTCAGGATTTGGTATTGTGACAATGCGATTCCTGGTGCCAAGAGTGAAGGGGGGGGGGGGGCGTGTCTATTTGATGTAATAAGCTTATAAATTAGTACTTGTACACATGTTTCATTTGGTCAGTAAACATAATGCAAAAAAATGGTCACACAGAGTATGTAACTTAAAGTTAAAAAAGTTTCTATTCCCATCTAGCCATGGACCAATATAGTGCAAATATAATTTTGATTTTTTTTTTACATTAAAGGTAGATAATCTTATTTTCTATCAAAATATGCTTAATAATTTTGAGAAAATGTCACATTAATGTCTTTATACAGACATACAGTAAAACATTGTATTGTAAATTTTCTTAATGTTTGCTAGAACTGCAAAACACAAGTCGCATTCAGGTATTTCCTATGCTAGTGCTAACTTCGCACAGGATAGAAAATATCGGTATTGGACACCTGTATATGTGGTTTTGGTAAACATGTAAGAAAAGTGACAATGCAATGTTGTAGAGTACATCTGTATGAAGGCAATTAGCACCAGGTTTTCTCATATTTATGACTAAGGATATGTTGTCAATAAAATAAGACTATGTACCTTTAAAACTGCACGAGTTGTCAACAGTTTTCTCGGCTACTAATTGCCCTTTCAATTCCCAACTTCACCCTGACAAGGTGTTTTCATACATATTGTACTGAATTGCTGTAACAAAAATACTGACTTAAATTTAAAGCTGTTTTTATAAGACGTGCATTAGTTTCGCTACTTGATTTCAATATCCTGCCAGTAAAAAGCTAAAGATAGGTTCCAAAGCACACCTTCATACATGTAGTATGACTTGAGATAGACCTTAAATTTTAATTTTCCCTTTGCTTGGAAACTTTTTAAAGCATCTGATTAACCATACAATTATGTCGATTGGTAAGCACTTGTATGAATTCATAATTTCATTACATGAATAATGTTTCAATCAGTTTTGTATTTTTACCAGGGAATGTTATTTGGTCACGAAGCATTCAGTATTTCATCACGAGTGACCAACAATAAGGGACAAGTAAAGAATCAACCATTCATACATTTATTGATAAAAACAATCTTTCACATTCTTATACAATTTCTTCACTTAACAGCAGTACAAGGTCAAGGTATTGATAAAGTCTGATAAAATATTGTGCATAAAAATACAATCACTTAACCATGCAAGCATTAAAACTTGTTGTCATCAAAAAGCATGTAAAACAATCATTACCTCACAGTGATAGCAAACTACCTGAGTCTTGTTATAGTCGTGGATGAAAAGTCTTAGAATATCACAGTGTTCACACTTCTAACACAAAAATATCAACAAAAACAACTGAAACATGAAATGAGTTTGCCCAATCATTTGAAAACTACATCTTTACAATATTGAGATGAGCTACCATTCACTAGTGTTTCATCATTGAGAAATTAATCTTCCTTATCAAAATACATTATACACCTCAAAGAAAAGCGTTCTTGCAATTGGCACCAGAGGTCAGAACGACAGCAAATAAGCCAACTCTCCAATGTACAATGTTGCAATGCTAGGACTCCCATACACCTCGGACATTGTGGCTATTTTTGTCTCAATCGTGAAAACTAGTCTCCCGAAAGAGAATTACAAATGTAAGTGCATCTATAACTTAAGACTGTATGGAGACAGCGGACCCCCACCCAATGACTCAAGTTTCATCCCGAATGAAGAGCTCCCCATCATATGTGTCACAGCTAGACCACACCCTCTGTACATGGATAGTCCATCATTAAACTCCGAATATTCCTGCATCCAACAGTTTCAGTGTGGTAAGTACTGTACGGAAATCATCTTTATTCCATCTGACAACTGAAGTAGGCATGTCATGATGGCTGCTGCTGGCTAGGCTGAAACAAACCAAACACAGTTTACATTCAACGATGCTCACTATTAAATATTATTGATCATGCATAAGAATCTGATGTACTGCAATATTTATATGGGCGAGTAAATACGGTAAACAGAGGTCTAAGCACACATTTAGTCACCTGCTTTGATTCAACAATGAAATGACAAAACTTGAAAATAATTCATGGAATTTATTTTTAACAAAGGAGAAATGTACATGCTACTCTACTTGGACACAGAACGATTGTAACTAGAATCAATGTCTAAGCATCTCCATGGTAACAGGCAGTTTCCAGAACAAGTTAAATTTTGTGGCAATGATTAAAATGTTCTAATTGTGCTATCATAATAAGTTATTGTCACTTTCTGAGAACTCATGGGCTTGTTTTTACTGTCAATAACAACAATACCCAGCAATCAAACGAGCATTTTGATCTGCTAGTTAAATACAGAATAGCACACTAAGGTTTGGAACAAAAATCTACTTCCAATTCATATCATTTTATTCATGTAAAGAATTTTATATGTTCACATTAACACAAAAAAACTCTATTTGCAAACATGATTATGGTATCATATATGTGTTGTAGTAGTGAAATCAACTGTAAGAAGTTGTGGAGTTAATTGAAAATTTGATGCAGTGCAAACTTCAAACTAGTTCTAGCAAAAACAAGTTCTTACAAACGAATCATTTAACCTATACATATTCGAAGAATACTTTGTATTGGTTGAAGTGTTCAACATGATGAAACGAGGAGTAGAAGATGTGATGGTTAGGGTGATATTGCAAAACATTTCTTATTTGTTATAAACCAAATACCGACTAGTTCTTTCTTCAATAACTGACAACTTTCTCCACATATA
Source organism: Mactromeris polynyma (assembly GCA_032209605.1). Taxonomy (NCBI): domain Eukaryota; kingdom Metazoa; phylum Mollusca; class Bivalvia; order Venerida; family Mactridae; genus Mactromeris; species Mactromeris polynyma. The sequence continues at coordinate 4,402,136 of JASFXZ010000019.1, read as the reverse complement.
AAAGCGTTGTGGGTAGAATGACAAAAATGCAATATATGTCTTCCATAAAACAATGTCTTGCCTCAGTTTTGAACTCACCACATTGGCAGTTATTGGCTTACCTGACTTGCTGACCACACTGGACACAAAGTACACATTGATAGTCTTACCTGATGTTGATAGGATCGTTGAAAGTTACAAGAATATCTGTGGTATGACGTGGGATGCGTATCAGCCCCATATGTAGCTCCACAGTATTTATGGCTGCTTCGTTAAACTTGGATATATTCTGCTCACCGAGAAAATACCAACAGCTAGCAGCCCTGTAGAGACAGAACAGAAATATGACAGTCATAACTTATCACACAGTATCAAAGAATCTAAATTTCTAATTATAAAATTATTTTTGTAAGTACATTTAAACACTATTTCTCTATTTCACAATATTGATTGACTACAACGAAATAAAACATTTACCTAGAGTTATGGCCCTTGCTCAGCTTATACAAGAATCAGGGTAATATCTCATAATAAGAAAGTATAGCTTGAAAAGAGGGAGAAATGTTTCTTGAAAAGAGTCTTGAAAAACATAAACTTACTCTTCCATAGCAATATGATCATCTGGAATCTGTTCAGTGTGAATAATTTTGGAGTCGTCAGCAGCACCATTTGTAGTGGCAAGGTCATTGAAATGGGTTCTGAAAAAAGGAACAGAAGTTTTTGGAGTAAGGTAAAAGAAAACACTTAAAATAACATTATCAGATATTAACTGCCTGTGAGAGAAAAGCCTCTCCTTGTCAATTTTTGGCTAAATTGAACCAAAACTTTTCTTTAGATTTATTGGGAATTTTTACATTTAAATTGGGAAAAATATGTATACTTTCTGGCACTGGGAATTTAGCCGAATTACAGCTATAAAAATAGCTGAAAATAAACCCTGCACAAATCATTGTCACCATTGTCACTGTACCTTATAGCAACATCGTCTGGTTGCTGCTCATCCACGGCCTCCAGTAATTCTATGATTATACTTTGATCAGTACCTGGGTGAGCAAACACTTCCTGGTTGTCTGGTATCTGACGTATGACACTAAAAGTAAAATAAAAGTTCACACATTAACTATGACACCAAGTTTAAAAACTGGAGTGGCGATACACGATGGGATTTAAATGATCAAACCATAATTTATGCCGAAGTAATTACTGTAATCTAACAAAAGAAGACTGAACACTATAAATGCACATCCAGTCAGTCTAACAAATACTACAGCAACCTTGAACAGTGATAAATTGCAACATACATTGAAACAAACCAAATACATACAAAAGTATACAGGTATACAATGTATACATGATTTAGTTATGTTGTGACTGGCCAAAACAAATATTTGTTGCCATAAAGTAGTATTTAAATAAGAAACAGTAGTAAAAGGATCTATTTGAGAACACTTCATGTTTTGAAATATATCAAAATCACTTGCTTGTTTTTACAAAATATTGTGCAATAATCTCATTAACAGGAATACAGCTTACTCATTTTATAAGTATTATGCCAAGTAATATCAATATAACTCCTTTTGCGGTCATAATTATTAAAAGTTGGGAGGCTTATTTTACCTTTACATATTCAATTTATATAAAAGTTTACATAAAATAAGCCTACATTCCATGAAAACTGAATATCAAAATGTTTTAACTTAAAATGTAACTCTTGAATACAAGTGCATATTGTTAACTTGACAGGTAATATAATGAGATTATTCAATACTAGGGCCACATTAGAAAAAACATTTTTAATTTATGATATACTCATTAGTCCAGCAATATTTCATTACTCTTAAACATGACAGGAATCAAGTGATTTGTGAAGGCCTAAAGCTTATACCTCATGTCATGCCTTGCCACTGGAAGTACAACAGAAAAGGCTCCACCAAACAGCAGTTGTTCAGACATCTGAAAATAAAGACATTAGATTTTTTTATATATTTTTCAAAGTATCCGCCACAAAAAGAAGGAATACCGGGAGACAGGTAAGATCTGGAGGTCAATTTCAAACCTACAACACCAATGCAACTAACTTGTGAATCTACAGTATAGGTATGCTCCCACACAGCATATTGATTCCACTACTGTTACATTCATATGTTGCTTAATAACCCTGCATATTTGACATTTGACCTTTTTAACATTTCTAATTAGGCATCACTGTTTTCCACGATACTTTTCTTTAATGGTCAGTATGATCATGTGACTACTGAGTTTAAAACAGACCTATGTTTATATATACAATATAGGCTTCACATGTCGAGGAAAAGTTCCTGTAGATTACATTATCAAAATATTCATTTGCGCAGTAAAAATGTTCACAATTCCAACATGCCTGTAGGGATGTTACTTACTGCTGCACAGATAGCCGAGTCTGTACATTGTTGAAGGGGTCATATTTTTCGAGTCACATCGGCTGCTTCTTGTACTTTTATTTTCGACAATGGTGGCAGCAACTTAAGTGACCAAGGTTTATTTTGATTTGACTATTTTGGGAAGATGACCCATTCCCTACAATTTGGGAATTTTTGGCAGTAAACTTAAAAATTTGGGAATTTTTTGAAATTACAGCAAAATCTCAGGAATAAAAGTAAAGGATGGTTTAAATTAATCAACATTTGCTATTTATATAAACTGCTTGTGGGAGAAAAGCCTTTTTTTTAACATTAAAATTGGGAAAAATATATTTTTTTTGCAATGGGAATATAGCCAAAAAACAGCTATAAAACATCTGAAAATAAACCCCGATGACCGTATAGTTGTTCAGTCTCAAGTGACACAAAGATTACTATCATGGTACACTACAGATTAGACAGCCAGTCACAGAGTCAGACAGCTGAACGCGTACAACTACATGACTTGTACAAAGAGTTGAAAACATGGGGTCCACTCCCACACTGGACAGTCCTATTTATTTAATATAACCATGACACTACGCTAAAACTTCCAGAAGACAATAAATTAAGTTTTCATACTGTTGTTCTGAGAAAATCATGGTAATCGTAAAACCCGTTTGGATGTCCGGAAATTTGCTATCCGAAAGTCCAATCAACTTTTATAATTTAGGTGTTTGGCGACATGGTTTACGATTGGTACACTGTCATTGATGGTAAACAATTGATGAAGATTGTTCCTACCTTTATTAATTTCACGATACACAAACTGACAAACTCCTACAACGCTAAAAAAAGAATTTCCTCATCGTTGTGAAACTTGCAATCTCCTTCGCAGTGATCTCCCCTTATAGTTATCAACACTTTAAGGGGATATATGCCAGTGCCGGTCTCATCCGGTCTCTAACATAACTCATACATACAGCTCCGGTCCCATCCGGTAGTACGCATAAGGGTAAATGTGCTTTTAATGTTCGATGCCGTTCTCCTAAAAGGTCCGTCATGATTTAGGTATTCTTTGTTTATTATGAAACATTTGTTTAAAGTTACATGTAATTACTTGACGTTAAAGCAGCTTTTTCTTGGATGTTGTCACATTCTGAACTATAATATGACTTTAACTATTTGCTGTAAATTATACAACAAATATCTAACATTATTATGGCAAAACATTGCTCTGAAATTAAACTCAGTAATCAACTTTAGAAGAGTGTATAACCCATCGATTATATTGTTTGGATTTAAAATCATCTTTTTGTATGTATACATACAGTGACACATCTCTTGAGCAGCCCCTCCGAAGCTATTAAACAGTTATTCACGTAGTAAATTTTAACACATTTTCTGTGAACTTAATGTCTCTTGGAAATGATTTCGTCTAGTGACAATCAGACATTTCCTTTCTCGTAGAAACATTTTTGTTAAATTTTTTCTCGATGAAATTATTTTTTGATATTGATATTCCTTCGTAACAAACAAATATCCCCTACGTATACTTTTCGATAAATCACCTGTGACTTAAAGAAAATAGACTGGTACCTCAACAAACTTATTTTTAACCGTAATTTTAGTGCATATGGTTTGATTAAATACAAACTCTGTGCAGAATTTATCTCCAAAATTGTAAGATCATTAAATATTGAAATAAAGTACATGGTCGGTTCTTTGTCATTGCCTAGAAGATCAGCATCACCCACCGGTGATACAAATAGCCACACGTATGCTTGAAATAAGCATTGAGGCATTCCTCTTCCCTGGATACTGGTCAGCTGCAAAATGTACATAGCTTATGTCCAATGCACGGTGTCAGTTACCATATGAGTGTATTAACTTTAATTATTAGGAGCCGTTACTAAAATATAATTATCAAACCTAATCCCAATTTTAGTGGGACGTTATAGTTGCAGCGGTTAAGCTTCGGTGGTAGCTGTGGTTTTGGGGGGAAATCTGAACCACATGACTTCTCTCCCTTTATCCCGTATAGGGTTCTCTTCTTTTACCCCTTCAAAAATATATGTATATAGAGTAAAACAAATCTAATGCATATCACACCTGACATATTTCCGCGGCCGAAATCACACTTCAAACATCGAAGTATATCAAACATAAGCACTACATTTTACGCATGAAGTCTTTATCTTTCAAAGGACAACTTCTTTGCGCCAATCCGCCAGATATGACAAACCTCGTCGATTAGCTTTGAAGTTGAAATCGTGAATTAAAATATTCAATTTAATGAATTCGTGAATTTGAAATCATGCATTCGTGAATTCGCGAATTTTAGATAAGGGATTCTTGAAGTCGAACTATTGAAATCGTAACTTTCCTAGGAGAGAGATGATGACGTGTGAAAGTCACCATCGGTCTTTCTTGGTATTCTAATGGAATTGTCTTCAGTTGACATCTGCATTAGATAAGTCAGGGGAACATTTTGTTGAAACAGGCCTGAAAATGGACGCAAATCCCAGACAGGCGGACAGAAACGACAGTCATCACCGATACGAAGCTTATTTTCTCGACTACGTAGAACCAAGGTATACCTCACAGTCAGAGTTTGTGACTTAAATATTTTATTTCAATTCTAGATGAAGACACTATATATGCACAATATCCAATGAAACATATTTCATATTAAACTAATTGAAATATTCAAGACACGTCACAATTTCAGACGATTGGGGAAACTTGTAGATGGAATCAACCGAATTGTCGTAGATAACTTTCGAAACATGTAAATAACAATCCTTGTTGATTGTGTATGTACACCTTGGTTATTGATGCACATGTTACAGTTGAAACAACAGACGATTATATTTCTTCCCTGATGTTCCATGAATAGCTAATAATTTACACAACATATTCTCTCATGCACACTACTTGAGCACTGTGCGTTGTCTTATGCAGGAATGATCAGATATACGGTTGTAGTTTTATGAAGTTTATTCACCAACATTATACTTTACAGTCTATGTATATACAATAATTACAAATATTTACAATAATTGAATACATATATATCAATTACAACATTAATTCATACATAGCAGTACATACATTACATAATATGTCATAGTATAGTCATACGTGTACATGTAGTAGTTTTCGTTCCATAGTAAATTAGTAAATATAAATACAAACTTTTTTTCAGGCCCCCATCATGGTAACCTCATTTGTTTTAGTTTTTGGACAGGTACAGAAATGACCAGGTACAATTGAATATTTTAACATTATACACAGAATATGAATGATATGTCAGAGAAACTTCTTATTAGTAATGCATAGTGTATATTTCTTAGTACCTATAAGCTATAAATCAAATACAAAGGTACAATGTCACAATTGGAGTAGTAATTTTTTCTTAAATTATTACCAGTCTTAGGTTCACAATTAGAAAAGGTGACATTTTTGGACAGACTTGGCCTCCATAGATAAACATTTTGTTATCTTTTTTGTAAGTACAAAACAGTCTTTAGCCGTATGTTAACTCGAGTTTTAAATAAATTAGTGGCTGGAGCTATATTTTGTAAGTTGCAGTGGTTTAAGTTATATTTGGCAAAATAATTATATTCATTGTTGCCTTGTCAAATATTTCATTACATGCATTTATGTCTGAGGCTGTACAATTTGTACTAGTCTCAGGGCACTTTAGGCTGATCCATCTTTTTACTTCCTCCCAGTAAGAGTATGAATAATGACAATCCCAAAATGTGCAAAAATGTTCTTCTATGTCGTTGAGAAACATAGACAATACAAATGGAGAAAGACAATCACCTTGTCTAACTCCCAACATGCATAAAAATCGTCACTTAGCTTATTATCAAACTTTATACGTGTTTTAATATCTTCATACATACTTTTTATTACTTTCAATTTTTTTTCCACGAACTCCAAATTTAATCAATTTTGTCCATTATGCATTTCTTTCTATATAATCAAAAGCTTTACTGAAGTCTACAAAACAACAATATAGTTTTTTCCCGGTATTTATCATATGTGTTATAAGACCATGTAAAAAGATTCACTTTGTCTGTTTGACATTTTTAATTCCAATTTTGGATTATAAGTGATAAGTTGCAGGAATTAAGTGGTTAATGTTAAATTTGAACCATTGTACATAGTCTTGAATCTTTTGTTTCTGTAAATTGTGATCTATATATTTATTTCCAGTTGAAGTCAACATTAAGGTTCAATTCGTCGTTCCATGTTATTCTAGCATTGGGAACAGTATTAGGTTTGGTTAAAATCATAAATGTATCTACAACCTTTACTTCGATTTTTGATGATTTTCATACTAAGAGGTTGCAGAGGATTTTATCATTTTATTCCAAAGTGGGTAAAGACATAGAGCTAAGAACCTTCTGAAAGACCCTATAATAATTTGGTATTGTAAAAAATTAGTATTGATATTGTATTATTTATTTTTAAAAAATGAATGCAAATTACATTTCCGTCTAAGAAGTCATACCGGCATTAACAAACATGGTGTAGCAAACAATGTTTCCACCAACTTTAAACATGGAATTATTGCATACGCCTGTATGAGAAAAAATCACTCCATATTTGCGGATGTTGTCTCATAAGAATTAAAAGACATTTTTGGTTTGGTAGAGTGATTGTTTAATAGTGCTTATGTTTTGATGACAACACTTTTTCCAAAGGGAGAATTTATTCTTTTTGTGCAATGGGTGAATAGTACGTGATTTAATTTCTTCTGGTTTTGAAATATAATTCGCATCTAATGTGTTACGTAAAATTGTTGTAAAATTAACTCCAAGAAACTTAAAACATTCAGATTCCCATGAAAGATCATATTCTGGACAATTTATAAGATGACATCGTTTCAGGGATCCTATCCATATTACTTTTGTTTTTTATATTGATTTATAGGCCTGAAAGTTAAGCATACAATTCTAAAGTTTGCATGGTATTTTGAAGAGATTTTTCAGTTCCATCTAGCATGTTAGAGGTATCATCTGCGTATTGAGATAGAAGGAATTCAACATAATTCAACAAAATTCCTTTGATGTTAATGTTATTCTTCATAAGAAGTGCAAGGATTTCAGCAAACAAAAGGAAAATGTAAGACAAAATATTGATACGAATCTAAATAGCGAAAATATGCATATAACATATAATATATACGTATATATATATATTGCTATGAAAAAGCAGTGTATCGTGTCTGTGGAAACACTAATATGCATGTATCTGTAAAGGAATGTAAAGATACATGAAGTAATAGATATAATAATTTGTGTAGTAATTTGCTTGAGAGTATGGTTTTTCATGTAAATTGTTTTGTTTCTCATTGTAAATGATTTATAAGTATATATAACGTGATTTCTTATAACACTTTTAAGTACGACATTTATATTGTTATAAAGTCGGCATCTATCTTTAACAAGATATGATCCGATTTTATCGATAAAAATATCATTTACCAGATGTAACCCTAGTGCTGCATTTGATTTGTACACCAATCGCTCGAGCTTGGTACTAATCTAATTAACATCAAGAAAGTTAACTCAAATCGTTTTCACCACTTAATGAATAAAACGTACAATTAATTCAGGAGATAAGTCTAGACAGGGAGTCGAAACTTGGCTCTTGTTACAATTCCGGTGTTTTCTTCTCTGGCTTCAGCTTCTATTTCAGTGCCACTAAAAGTAAGACTGACATGCACAATGCGATTAAAATCACCTGTGAGATCAGTTAACGGAACATCAAAGGATTCAAGATACCAACATCCCTCATCCGTGTACTCTGGATCTTTTAAATTGGAAAAATAAAGAGCTAAACGTAGTACGCATATCGCGATCTTCGAGGAAGGACAGTACGGTCGCGACGTTTGACGATCCCCAGTTTTCACCGATTGGCCAATTTCCACGTGTTTAGAAAAACATCCATCACGTTTTATTCCAACGTCCGTCTCCCGTCGTCTGCTCTTAGGATGTATACCCTCGATGAAAGTACCTAAATAGTTAAAGCCAAATGTGTACTGAAGTACTCTTTCGAATATGCATTCTGGTTTGAAACCAAAGATAGGCGCTCCCCTGAGTACAGCAGATGCTGCATCTCCCGGTATTACGACCTGGTAGTCATCGGCGCTGAATGCATTCTTGATTCGTTCCTGTAGTAGAGTCGACTCGGAAAAGCCACCAACCATTATTAGTGTTTTCACGCCTTTAACTTCCTTCTTTGCTAGCATTTCTTTAACATGACGGATAGTGTTAGTGATAGACTTATCGTACAGTTGTTCCCAACGTGAACATTGAATCGTTAGTTTGTCTAACTTCAGTTTTATACTACTGTTGTAACTTGATGACTCGATACCTTCTGTAAACTCCCTTTTGTGTTCATCACGATACAATATCAATAAAACCGCAGGTACTTTAATTCTCACCTGTCTTCCGCTAAAATTCCTTTTGTTTACTTCAAAATCACGCCACAGATCTAACCAGTCTTCGGTTGACTCTTCTTTAAACTTCTGGTAAACCGGCTTTCCAACAAGATCAATAAGCATTTCTTCAAACGCCTGATCAACAAAGATACCACCCCAACCTCCACCACTAGCTGCAGTTATCTCTCTGAGTGCTCCTGATTGATGTATTTCGTGTACGGTGATATCGACTGTTCCACCTAAAACAATTTACAAAACAAACAGTCTTCAGTTCATTGTAGTATTGAACACTGAATGCCTGCAATTTCATCGTCAGTGTGAAAGACACTATTTAACCATTAACAAATTAGAAGTAACTGAAAGGCAAATTTTGTTATATGATCATTCAATGATTGCAAAAAGTTACGGTATGCTAATGTCATACTAAGGTCATACTCGCCTCCGGCATCTATGATCATGTACTTAGTTCCGACAGGAAACGAATTCACATTGACACCAGTCTTATCCAATCTTTTATCAAGTGGCAAATGTCGGCAGAAAATGGAAGCACATTCTGGTTCCAAAGCAATAAGCAGTTTGTCTGATGATATGCCAGCCTGAAAACATAGCATGAATAACTTACTGGCCACTTGCTGTTTATATATGCAACACATTTGTATGGTGTTTTAGATTGATTTATTCGATATTTAACGCGTCAACAACTAAACTATTTTTTGTGTTCCGATATTTGACTGGGATAAACATAATATTACGATACGAAACTACTTCAATACATAACTATCATGATATTATTTCATGCTCTTTCCGGTGGTTTACCGCGGAATAACGATAATTCACAGTGAAATTATCTAAGCAACAATAACGCCATATAAGAAGTCATCTTAAGTATTTAGAAATTTAACGGGGATATTGATGTAATTAACGAGTACGAATAAAAACAATGAAGCATGGAATAAATAAAATATTTGTATATTTCGGTGTAAGATCGAGTTATTTCACCTAGTGACCACCTGCCATAATTTTTTACTAGTGGCTACGCCACTCGAGAAAATATTCCGTCCGTTGCTCTCTCGGTGAAATAACTTCCGATGTTACACCGCTACACACAACTATTGTCTACTTACAATGTAACTAGTTTTTTAACGTGATAATCACATATATAGTTTGTTTAATTATGTAGTTAACAGGTAGCAGAAGTATACTTTAGTTACTAAATATATCTAGTAACATATGCAATAAGACCATTTATTACGTATTTTTTCGTATTTATATTTGTGTCAGCCGTCACACACAGACAAATACATTTGCTGTGGTTGAATAATTAATTAGGTCAAATTTCATACATACATTTTCCGCGGCTAGTCTCATAAATTTCTTGGCTGGATCTGTCCATATGGCTGGTACAGTCAATACCCACTTGATGCCCGACATATGTATTTCCCCAGCGACCTTTGAATTTACGTTTAAGCAAACATCTTTGACTAAGTACTCGATTGCCAAGGTAAATACAGTTATTGCTGGTAAGCACCGACCCATTTCATCACTTAATTCTATGTCTTCAGTTATTTTCTAAGGAGTAGACAGTAGACATAAAGATAATACGATAGAGTAGATAATACTTATGGAATCTCTAGTGTTCAATAAAGGTCAATCTTTGGACCTAAATGTTGCATTTAATAGATGATAAAAGCAACAATAAGGAACACTTACAAGAAACAAATGTGCTTAATATAATTGAAAGTGGGCAAATTATATATAGTGATAAATCGTTAGTTAGAATGTTGACATTTGAGTGTTTTTGAAGGTTGACATTCGAAGAAGTTGCTTTATTTCACATTATCATCACCAAACGAGGCACATTATTCTGTGTGGGTAATGCCATTCCTACGTATCATGCACACATTCGAACGTTTGGCATTCAAACTGGACGATTAACTGTATATTACTTTGTATATTGTCAACGTTTTGAAAATGTTCTTGCCCGAAATAAACTCTAAAATCCATAAATGGTTCAAACTGGATACAAAACGAGGACACTAAGGGAAAGTGCCATTTCAAGAACTATAAATCTGTGCTTTGTCGACTTTTCAATTGTCCAATTTTTTTCTGTCACAAGTCTACGTTGCCTTTTACATGAATCACCCCCTTAGTTGTATTTTATTGTTGTTTTCATTGCTCAAAAACCTATACATCGAAATACTTCAGGCATTTTTAAATCTTCATACCATGAGAGACATCATTGAAAGCAAAAGCAGCGTACGAGAACCATTGCTTTCGTTTTGAATGATCTCTCTTTGTAAAATTTACTTGTCTGGTACAATATTGTAAAAGCGACAATTAGAATTTATTTCAATATGCACATAAAGACAAGCGAAATGTTGAAAGTACAAGGTCCAAACTTTAATTGGATTTCAGGTTCAACAAAATGGGGAAGCTGTATTGTAGGTTGACCGGCGGACGTCAAACTGACCGTTGGGTTCCATTCAATAATTTTAAAGTCAGTAGCGAGGAACCAGAACAATGGCGCAATGACTATTGATGCCATTGTGTTCCTAAATAGCGTCATCAAATGTTCATATTTCTATGTCTGGTAAAATGTACCTAATCGTTGACAAACACCCTTAAATTCCCTCCTATATCTACAAGAAACATAAATCTCAATTCTACCTCTCCTAACGTTTTCAGAAGCATCATTTTGAATCTTCGAAAGTAGTAAAAGCTTCCTGCCCGTCCATCTTCAACCAGTTCTTTGTATCTATTTTCGGCCTCATATCCAAATGCTTCAAGAGTCCTGCCATCATCATTGATTAATACTACTGTAGGTGTCTTGCTTGTTGATAATGTCCCGGAACCAGAATACCACTCTTTTGCTAATCCCTTGGTTGGATCCGTCACAAAATTATGTTCGAATAGTACAGACCAACCCGAATATGTGGTTCCAAAATCTATTGCAGCAACAATAAATTCTTTTGACGCCTAAAAATAAACGTTTAAAATTCTGGCATGATATCATTTGATTTCGTTCCAAAATCAATACAAATACAGCTTTTTGTTTATGTTCACTATATAACAGCTGTGTTACTGTCAACTAATTGCTATTCATTAAAGTGTATTTGCAGTGGGTCAAGGAATTTCCTACTGTATTCGCAAATCAGGGGTTCAATCCGTTCAATCATTCCAAGGATGCTCAGGATTTTGAATTATTGGAAGACCTATGCATACGATGGTAGCTGTATGCCGACAGGTTCTTCTATTTTCACCCAACATTTATGTTTGTAGCTTGTGTCTCTTTAGCCATTGAAATTGTGTATGTATGCTTTATATTGTCACATAGTACTGTTGTATTGACCTCGATCTGGTGTATGAACTTTCAGGACCGATCAAATTCTATTTAGGTAGGGAAATACTTACAAGCGTAAAGCTATAACTGCTCTTTTACTTTTGTACCAAAACAGAGCCGTGGATTTTCTACGTCTAGCTTGCGGACAAACCCGAATATTTCAATTTACCTATATTGAAATGTTATGGTCTAGGTTATATATTCATACGTTCATATATTATAAAATATATTGCGTATAAACAATTAGCATTTTTGACAATTGTTCATCATGTAAAATGGAATAATCGATATATTTTACACTATATATGTTCACATTGTTATACATCTTATGGGCCGGTGACCTTCGGTAAACTGTAAATAAATGGCAAACATGGGAGCTATTCTTATCCAGTTACCAATCAATTGTTGTTCAAATGATATAGATCATACTTGAATCAAGCCGTGAATATGATTGCATTGTTATGTTATTTTGGCGATTAGTTCAAAGACGAAATAGCAATTATGGATATATATCGACCAATAATTTTAAAATTAAATTGTTTCATTTACATATATGTTTTACCTGCAGTTTTAGGATGAGAAATATTACCATAATTGGGCCTTTAGTTAAATTTCGCGTTATTTGTTTTTCGAACGCTATATATTTACCATTGCATATATGACTGACTGACGGGCCCATTGAGCAAACTATTTCGATGAAGCACACACATGGTCTCATACAACTTATGCTTCTGATCTATAAATCGGATTTGCATTGACTATGTCGTACATGAAATCCCATAACGCCTTTAATATGGATGACTGGATAAACTACATGGAATACTAAAACTATAGAGTAACATGAATATTTATGTTATTCAAAATGAAACAGACAGTTGTTACTAAAACTTACTGACTAAAATGTAAAAAGAAATCTGTAATCAAAAAACTTAAATTTCGCGTTATTTGTTTTTCGAACGCTAGATATTTACCATTGCATATATGACTGACTGACGGGCCCATTGAGCAAACTATTTCGATGAAGCACACACATGGTCTCATACAACTTATGCTTCTGATCTATAAATCGGATTTGCATTGACTATGTCGTACATGAAATCCCATAACGCCTTTAATATGGATGACTGGATAAACTACATGGAATACTAAAACTATAGAGTTACATGAATATTTATGTTATTCAAAATGAAACAGACAGTTGTTACTAAAACTTACTGACTAAAATGTAAAAAGAAATCTGTAATCAAAAAACTTAAATTTCGCGTTATTTGTTTTTCGAACGCTAGATATTTACCATTGCATATATGACTGACTGACGGGCCCATTGAGCAAACTATTTCGATGAAGCACACACATGGTCTCATACAACTTATGCTTCTGATCTATAAATCGGATTTGCATTGACTATGTCGTACATGAAATCCCATAACGCCTTTAATATGGATGACTGGATAAACTACATGGAATACTAAAACTATAGAGTAACATGAATATTTATGTTATTCAAAATGAAACAGACAGTTGTTACTAAAACTTACTGACTAAAATGTAAAAAGAAATCTGTAATCAAAAAACTTAAATTTCGCGTTATTTGTTTTTCGAACGCTAGATATTTACCATTGCATATATGACTGACTGACGGGCCCATTGAGCAAACTATTTCGATGAAGCACACACATGGTCTCATACAACTTATGCTTCTGATCTATAAATCGGATTTGCATTGACTATGTCGTACATGAAATCCCATAACGCCTTTAATATGGATGACTGGATAAACTACATGGAATACTAAAACTATAGAGTAACATGAATATTTATGTTATTCAAAATGAAACAGACAGTTGTTACTTAAACTTAATGACTAAAATGTAAAAAACAAAACCTGTAATCAAAAAACTTTAATAATGCAATTTTTTTGTGCAAGTAGTGTGTTCATAAAGTTGGGTGATTGAAATAAAAAATAAATATCGACACAAGATAGACCAGACACACATACAGATGCATTGATAATTAACAAAAATAAATATTTATTCACTTAATGCATAAAATACGCTTGACAAATTATCCTTGTCCTAAAAACAAACTTCAAATTGACTACTTTTTACAGACGAAATCGTGTTAGCTGTACAAAAACGTGAGTCTGGCTCAAATACTTTAGGAGGTATGCGTGACACAATACAGTATGCTCAATAGGCTATTTTAACTATGACAAGCGTAGACATTTTCTGTGAACTCTATGAACATCTGAGAAATCGATGAACATTCCATATTTATCTATATAGTTACGAAAAGGGAATGACATTATATCCATTTCGGGCCAAAATTCTTATCCGGTTAAGAGGTTTCCGGATTAAAGGGGTGATTTATATAGTAAAAAGTTGGGACCGGACGATTTGTCCGGTTTAAAGGGTTTCCGGATTAAAAGGGTTCAGGTTTAAAGGGGTTCCAGTGTATTTCCATACGTGTTTCATGAAAACGACACATGCAATTGCTAATGCTTAAACTCTTCAGTTACAGACAAGCGTCTTCGATGTTTGATAGAAGTTATAAGTATTTTAGGTTTTGTAACATACATGTATGTCAAATTCGGTGAAATAGAAAATATTCCGTCGGCGTGGATATCATAGCTTATCAAAAAATCTTAATAGTAATATATATATCACTAGGCCCAAGATAGTCCATTTTCCCATTTTTATTTACTGCACACATTGTATCTGTCTTTGAACAAATTCTGATGAAAGAAATCAAATAGTGTTTACAAAAGATATATTGTTTGACCTTGTATCAACTTCCGTAAAGTGTCGATGTACTTCCGCAATATTTCATATGCAAAAGGATATTAATCAGAGCGCAAGTACCGATGACTACAAACTCATCTACAAGTACAGTAACCATTCCCCAGCGGTTCCAATGGGTGCACCTGGCGCGCGCCTCCTAAAACATTATGCATGTTTGAGTATAAAATACGCAAATATACGGAGATCTTTAATTACATGTACAATGTATAAGATTTTCAATTAAGAGATTCGGATTTATTGCAGTAATTATATTCTATAATGATGATGTTTACTTTATAAATAGTCTATGTAATATAATGCCGCTTGTCTATGAAATTATATTTGGAGCCGATAATTAAAATTTATGCCAGAAAAAAAATCTGTACTTTTTCTCACTTGCTCGTTTCACCGCTGCTTAAGCTTTGTATTTGATAAAGTCCTTCAAAGTTGGTATCAAAAAAGAATAAATCACAACCATTGACGTGTTAAAGGCTTAAGAACAAACCCAAAATCCTAGAACCGCCCACGCATTAAGATTTGAAATCATGATTACATGATTTGATTCGTGAATACTTGTGCGCCTTGCTGTACGTAGTCAGAAACACAAACTATAGCGCGTTGGTATTTACTTGACACTTATGAATATTCCGTGCATATCCGTAAATTAATTTTCCGCTGTCCGGACGAAACCGAAAGTAAAGTTATAAATAGCAGAAAATCAACACACTATAATTTATTACCTTATCGGTATTATACAATCTGAATCCCACAACACGTAATGAAAATAACAGTTCTTTTTTCTGATATTCAAATAACTGTTTGTTTATATTAATATACATTAATGATGAGTCATCATGATTATATTAATAACTATTGTCCGTTTTTGTTTACTTGAGACTGGTTTTAAACTACCAGGCATTTTGAATCCTCTGTAAGTTGATTACATTATTTAAACTGAAGGTATTGACTATGTCAGTAATATAACACAGTCTTTCGCCGCCATGATAACATTTTGAAGACAACTTTCGATTTCAATAATAACTCTAGAACAATTTAAAACGGTACGAACATGCTATTTTGTATGAAAGTACATTAAGAATACATACATCGTGATACACGTCCATATATTTACAATCGGGAAAATAAAAACTCACCATAATTTAGGCATTAATCTCCTTATTCTGGATAGTTTAATATTACGCAAAAGAATGGTGGTTAATCGTGCCTGGACGCATCACAGATATTGATTTGGGAAATATGCGTTTTAAAAATAGGTTCGTACCGTAATCCCGGAATAATTGTTACGCTGGTAAGCTCGATGTGTATACTCTAAATATCACAAAACACAACATTTGAAATGTATGTCGATTGTTCCTTCACTTCGTTATAAATGTTTTATTTACTGATATGTTAAAATAGGCGAATTGTGGGGGCGACCCCCCTAAACATTGGCAATATTGTTTAGCATTATATAAATGTCAGATGGCTTCCTGTGTGACAGTTCATAGGCCTGCTGTAAAAACGAGGGAAATACTATTACGCGAGACGAAGCCATTTTCAGAGGGTAAGTGGTTGCAATTGTGGGCACTATCAGATAATTTTCGTGTTAAGATATTTATCTGGTATTAAAATCTATCACCATACTTATCTAGTTTTCACAATTATCCCGTGAGCGACTTCTTCAGTGTTTGCTTAACTATTTAATTGTAGGACTGTATATATATGTTCAACTCAGACCAGCGCATTTATTTTGTATTTATTTTCATTGTAAATTTCAGCCATGTTCCATATTGTGAGTTAACTAAATTTTATGTTGATATTTTGCTCTTCTGTAAATACCTCTACCCATTGTGTTTTGTTATAATGTACATAATGTTGCTATGAAACATGTTATGTTTTAATGCAATAAACAATTTGTATTGTTAACCACATAATTATCTTGTTAATTAAGCAGTTATCTATTTTCCTTAACGTGATAAACACATAAGTATCTAGTTAATTAAATACTTAACTGGTGCCTGAAATATGCCACCATAGTTAGCCGTAACTGAACGCAGGGTTGGTAAATATTTGCGAGCTGAGCAGTTCCAAATGGAAAACATTCAAGGAATATCATCCAGACGATGAATGAGTTAGTTTGTATACTTTAATTATTTGACATGTACGTATGCTAAACTGTTTGTTTTAATAAATAAAAGCACTCGTTATCTTTATCATTGCCAGAAATTGTTCAAATGATGACAGAACACGAGCTATCTTTATTGCCCCAATGTATGAATGAGCCAGTTTGTATACTTTAATTATTTGACATGTACTTATACTAAACTGTCTGTTTAAATAAAAGCACTCGTTATCTTTATGTGGTGATTGACCACAAAGTGAAATAATACCATCAAATGACATTAACTTGAGAAAACCCCTTATTTTAATCCGTTATCCGTAGTCCGATGTCCACGTCCGACTAAGCTGCAAAACTCTAATGTAGCGTATCTCAGCATTGCGCAATGACTACTGGTGCAATATGGCCCTGAATATCGTCTTCAAATTTCCATGTCTTAATGTACCGACTCGTTGACAAACTCCCTTAAATTCCCTGCTATATCTACAAGAAATACAAATCTTAACTCTACCTCTCCTAACTTTTTCATGAGGATCATTTTGAATCTTCGAAAGTAGTAAAAGCTTCTTGCCAGTCCTTCTTCAACCAGTTCCGTGTATCTATTTTCCGCCTCATATTCAAATGCTGTGAGAGTGCTGCCATCAGCATTGATTAATACTACTGTAGGTGTCTTGCTTGTTGATAATGTCCCGGTACCAGAGTACCACTCTTTTGCGTGTCCCTTGGTTAGATCCGTCACTAAATTATGTTGGAATAGTACAGACCAACCCGAATATGTTGTTCCAAAATCTATTGCAACAACAAGAAATTCTGTTGACGCCTAAAAAAACACCTTAGAATTATGGCATGATATCACTTAATTTCGTTCCAAACGCAATGCAAATACATGTGTACAACACTTATTTGATATTCCCTTTAAAACAGCTGTGTTACTGTCAACGCATAAATATCTAATAAAGTCTTATTTATTTGCAGTGGGTCAAGGAATTTCCTACTGCATTGGAGTTTAATTGGTTTACAGAATTGTTCCAGAGACGCCTATTATCTTGATCAGTTGTTATGTTTATCAGCCCTTTGAACATGATGGTAGCTGTACTTACGCTGACAGGCCGAAAAACATTTTCACACTTTTGACCATTGCATATATGTTACAATGGGAAGATAACTAGACCCATTTGTAAACATTGAAGTAAATCAAACATTGGTCAAGACTTATGAGTAAGTTACTCACCACTACTCCATAGGTGCCATAATATAACATCTATCTCCGACTTTTGTTTCATATGCATTTTGTATCTCTATATGTATTATCCAATGTGAGCCGTTACTTATGTTGGGGTCTAGCTAGGGCTTTCATTGATACACTCGATATCGATATATCAACGATTATTTCTGTCGATCGATATTTGCCATGCACTTACCAATTTCGATATTATGGCGGGAAAATACATAAGAATTGGTAAAGTTTAAAAATGTGCCAATATATCGTTTTGTCGCCTTGTAGTCGGCCGCTTTTTAAAAAAGCTCTATTGGATAGTGCATTACAAGTTGAACATTTACATATGTAAGGTATACCCACATACTGATGCAGAAAATAGCAGTCGATGGTCTATTAAAGGAATTTAAAAATATAATCTAAACTGAAGTTTTATTAATATTGCTTCAAAATTATTTGACCTTTCAAAACAAAGCATTTGCATTCCACCGAAAAGCCCATGGTTGGGGCATCCGTGTCCAATGGACGAATCCACTTTGAATATAAGAAACAGTGACCTTAATGTTGACCCCAGGTACAAAGCTTCAAATGCAGACTTACATCTTTGTGAAGTTTATAATTGTAATTCAAATACTTTGTTGAGATGAGTATTTAACGGTATAATAGTGTTCTACGACGCGTCGAAATTGACCATTGGAGATGGTGTCTACATAGCATGTCTGCTAGCAGTTATACAATATAATACCTTAGATGCGTAAATATACTTGACACTTATGATAATAAAAAGTCGACTGATAATGCCAAGCGGAGTCAATTGAGTTACTAGTACCATTTGAATGACGTTTGCATGTCACAGTCGGTGCTAGGACTCGCGACATTCCACAGTCGAGGCGAACGCTCTACAACTGGGTCATATAGCCGGTCTACTATTTATTACATTGTGTTTTTAATGCCCCCTTCACATACACAGATTTTTCTTACGAGTCCTTACGGATCGCCAACTCGTAGTCAATCGCATGCATCCGTAAATAACTCGCTGGTGTCCGTAAATAACTCGTCAAAACTCGCAACAACTCGCAGACACTATTAAGGATCCGTGAAAGGAGAGGCAAATTTTTTGACATGTCAAAAATCTTCTTACGATTGTCCACGGATTGATTTTTCCGTAAATAACTCGTAACAATCCGTAAGTATCGTATTTTTTTTACGATTTGTTACTGTTAGTTTACGATTTGTTTACGGATTATTTACGGATTATTACGAGTGCTTACGTGTTGCTTACGATTTCATTCGGGTTGTGTTACGATGGCTTTACGGATTGTTACGAGTTATTACGAGGCATTCATATCCTTATTCTGACTTCTTTAATCTGATACGAGATAAAAGCGTTTGATCGTGTCTAAACGCAGCACAGATATGACGCAGTTTATTGATTTGACAAAAAACATTTTATAGTTACGAACTTCCGCATTAAATCATGCATATTGGTCGTGCTCTGTAGAAGTGTGGATAGAAATAGGTTCGTAGTGTGATTCCGGGATAAGTGTACGCTTTTAAGCGATGTTTATACCCTTAGGAGCACAAAGCAGAACATGTATAGTGTTAACATTGTTATGGCATTTCTTAATAAACGCTGATTGTTTAATTCACTGAAACGCTTACACATGCGCATTCAGGGTGCGGGACCGGTGTGCGCCCCCTTAATTATGGCAATACATTTTAGCATTGTGTACCTGAAGCGGAAAAACATAGAATATATCTATTAAACATGACGATACATTGAGCAACGTTTGGTAAATTTATTTGAGAATCAGTGATAAAGTGCTAGTCGTTTCCCCCTAGACCACTTGAACAAGGGTCAATCCGTTCCTTGTAGCCCCATCTATAATTTCTAGCCCCTAACCAAACATACTGTATCCGCTCCTTGCGTTTTCCTTCACGATATCCCCGTATATTTGCTGAACCATTTGGTATGACTGGAAACGATTGTCGCAGAAAAAAACACAACACAGTTTAGTGGGTATTGTTCAAATGATGACGAAACATGTACGATGTGTCATATTGTACGCTCTCATAATCAATATCACCGTACATCCAGCCATCATCTCGCATCTTGACATTGTAAATCATCTATTCGTAAACAAATGTATAGATGGTGGAAATGTTCAATAGAACTAATTATTTATGTAATGTGTGCATATGATGGAAAAAACATCGAGAAGTTTCCTATCGGAATATGTATGGCATGGCAGTCACAGGTCTATCGATACGTCGCGAGGTCTGTCATTTGCCTACATACAGTGTGAGCATGATGAATATTGCAAATTTAATTACATGATGACAATACTGTCCAAAACAAGTGTGTGTACTATACATCAACATAGTCGCATGTGCATTATAGCCACTCGTGGAATCATTTGCACTAACATCACTGCTGAAATACAAATTTTCAACCCAATTCCCTAGTCGTCTGTTCTAGATTATCGATGTGGTTTGGGGTGGTGTTTTAAGCTCTGCAAATTCTTTGCCGAGGAAACACATTCGTAACATTGTTAATTGTCCACCTTCAAGTAAGTAAATGTCGAGTTTAGTTGAGTCATTTATATTGTATCCATCTGCAAATAAAATTACTACGGAAAGGAAATTCTTCCACAAATTAATATATCACTGGTAATAAGACAATACATTGATAGAAAAAACCACACACAACGTCAATGTCTCTTAGTCCACTTCGCAATTTCATTATCGCGTATGTCCACCTTTAGCAGTTACTGACACGGCTCCAACAACATCATTGAACCATGTGGGCGGAATGCCATGTCAGATATTACACAGTATTTTTTTTTTTCATCGTTAACTAACAAGTCGACGCACAGCCCATGTCTATAACACTCGATAGCGGAGGTGACACTATCCAGTAGATAAATAGATAGATGATGCGTCCTGAGCGCTGAGTTCTCTTTTTATGACAATGATGCAAATATTTGTTTGAGTTCAAATCTTAAACTGAGTATAAGTTACTTCTGCTGCGTAGGCTTGTTATATATAAATTCTCACCCTGAAATATCATATCTCTTAATTCAGATTCAGCAGCGTAACATGATTTGACAGTTGAGTGGTGAGTAACGGTTATTGGCAGTTCCTAATGGAAAACATTCAAGGATCATCATCCAAGAACAAACGATGAATGAATAAGTATGTAAACTTTAATTATTTGACAGGTACTCATGCTAATGATTTATTAAAACACTCGTTATCTTCATGTGGTGATGCACCACAATGTAAAATAATCTGTTCCTCTGATGTATACATGGTTGTAACAGTAACATATCCAATGTTACGTGTTTTTGGAAGGATCCCGAAAATATAAATCAATGCTTTATGATATTTCATGATGTCCACGATGAGTTATTACAGAGACAAACATACGTGTACATGTTAGAAATTTTACCTTTTCTGGTTCTAAATGTTTGCGTCAATCTTACGCTATCCCTTCCGATTCTAAGCGCAGTAGGTAGAGCCTGTCACAAAGTATGATCCGTGTCACGATAATTTAGTACTATACATGTACATATATAAAGTAACCATAGAAGAAGATGTTCCACTTGTTTACGATGTTCTTCAAACTTTGTAAGAACCTATAATCGAATCTAAATAATTTGAACACGAAACTGTCTAATGTATGTGGCGTTCCCTGTATTAACTTATTGTCTCTCTTTTGTTCTGAGAAAAGTCGGTATTATCAATGACGTGGAGTGATTATAGAATTGAAAATGGAAGACAAAGCGAAAACTGGTACGTAAAAACGTGGTGTTGTTAATGTTTTTTTTATTTTAATGTTTATGTAGTCTTTAAGTGAATGACATAATTAAATGTGCAAATAGTATCACTATTTATTTCATTGCTTTATGTAATTCTACGCAATTTTTATACACATGTATCTACATGAATCTACGTAAAGCTTGTACGAATTAGAGATATCGCTCAACGTCACATCAATTTGCTCATATCTAAGAATGGTTACATAAGTCATGTGGTCAGCTTGAAAATCTGATATTACGTAGCTGAAGTCCAAGGCCCAATGTCAGGTACCATATGACTGAATTGTAGGGGTGTTATGCCTCCTTTAATAACTCCTAAATGATGGTCTCTAGAAGTTCAGGTCAGATCATCAATGATAAGATATCGGTGTTAACATTCAATAATAAATAAAAATATACCTACTGGCATTTAAGTTTTTAGACATTTTATTACCTGGTCAATAAAAACGGCTAGACTTATCTGTATAATTAATGTTTGCGAAAATGGTTAACGTTTAAGATTGAAGTTATTCCGTGTACTTTTGTCCTAGTTATAGTGAGACGTTATGGTTGCAGCGGCTCTGCTTCGGTAGTGGCAGTCCTGAACTGATATTAAGTATTTAAACATGTAACAAATGGCGCTACATCTGAACGACACAATACAGTTGACATTGACTTGACGACAAAATCCACGAAACGCAAAATTGTGTGTACTGCTGAGCACAGTACTTGTGCCATACCTTATTATTATACTGCAAGACATATGTCACCAATACATTTTGAAACAGTGTGTATCATAGTTATTGTCATATATTTCTAATACAATATCTTTCACGATTTCAAGATTTCGACGTAACGAATTCCTTATAGAATTTGGGAAGTTGAAATCGTGAATTAATGAAATCAAGATAATGAATTCATGAAGTTTAACTAATGAATTCGTGAATTTGAAATCATGACTTTCCTAGGAGTGAATGATGAAATGTTAATGTCATCACCGGTCATTAGCTCACTTGAGCACGAAGTGCTCATGGTGAGCTTTGAGGATTGATGAATGTCCGTCGTCGTGAATCGTGCGTCGTGCGACAACATTTTCTTTAAAGAACATCTCCTCCTATACCACTGAATGGATTTTGTTCAAATTTTATAGGAATCATCTGTTTGGCCTCTTTCAAAGTTACATAAATCGTTCCTGTCCGCTGCATAATTATGTCACAGGAGCTAAGAATATATTTTAAAAGTGTAAACTTTGAAATTCTTCTTGTTCAAAACCATAAGGTCTAGAGCTTTGATATTTGGTGTGTAGCATTATCTAGTGGTCCTCTTAAAAGATTGCATAAATTATTAGGTTTCATCAAAAAAGTTGGCCGCCAGTGGGAGGGGCTTATTCCCTATATGTATATAGTGGAAACTATAAACAAAATCTCCTCCTAAACCACTCAATGCATTTTGACCAAACTTTACACGAATGATCCTTAGGTGGTCCTCTTTCGAAGTTATATAAATTGTTCCGGTCTGTTGCGTAAGTAGGTCACATGAGCTAAATATCGATTTTCTTCTTGTTCCAAACCTTAAGGTCTAGAGCTTTGATGTTTGGTGTGTTGCATTGTCTAGTGGTCCTCTTACAAGATTGCATAAATTATGAAGTTCTGTCAAAAAAGATGGCCGCTCGGGGCGGAGCTTGTTCCCTATATGCATATATTGGAAACTATAAACAACATTTCCTCCTAAACCACTCAATAGATTTTGACCAAACTTCACAAGAATGAAGGTGGTCCTCTTTCGAAGTTAAATTAATTGTTTCGGTATGTTGCATAAGTAGGTCACAGGAGCAAAAAATTACATTTCCTCTTAAACCACTTGATAAAATTTGATCAAGGTGGTCCTCTTTCGATATTTTCTGTAAATATGAATCATTATTTCGTAAAATCGAATCATTATTTCGTAAAAAAACTTACGTTTTGTAAAAACGACTTGTTTTTGTTATTTTGTAAAAACGAAAAAGTATTTCGTAAAAACGAATGATTGTTTCGTAAAAACGAATTATTAATTTATAAATACGAAATAGCATTTCGTAAAAAAAACGCATTATTATTTCGAAAAAACAACTTATCTTTTTGTAAATATGAATCATTATTTCATAAATAAGAATGGCAGTGTTTTCGGGTGAGCGATATAGGGCCATCATGGCCCTCTTGTTAATATTCTTATGGAAATTTCTTCGAATGGCATCTGCATAGAATAAATTAGGGGAAGATTTTGTTGAAACAGGCCTGAAAATAGACGTAAGTCCGAAACAGTTATCACTTATACGAGGCTCATTTTCTCGAATTACAATAACCAAGATACACATCATATTCAAAGTTTGTAACTTAACTGTTTACTGCAAAACAAATGAAATTTCCAAGACACATCACCATTTCTGAGGCTTGGGGAACCTAGAAACGGTAATCAACAGTTGTTTCGTAGATACCTTTCGTAAGTATTAAATGGCAAACATTGTATATCGTGTTTGCACACCACGCTCATTGATGAACATGTTACAGTTGAAACAGCATACGATTATTTTTCTTCCTTGCTATTTTTTCAATTAGTTGGTAATGTGCACAATATGTTCTCACATGCTCACTGCTTGAGCACTGATAATTGTCTACTGCAAAAAATGACTACATACACGGTTGCAGATTTATCGAGTTTATTTCTCCTTACGTTGGACTTTACAGTATGTGAGTATATTTATTTTGCATACATTGTTTACTGCGACAGAAAAATAGGAAATCTCATAATCTTTATGTATGCCTACGACACAATATGTATAGATACATACAAAACATTGTAATTAAAAAGTGCAACATTAATTCATTCAAAAATAGTATTAGACTATATATAAAGGAGCCACTACATATACATGTATATATCAATTTACAAGTTATGCTAAAGTATAATTAAGTAGTAGCTCCTTTTGTTTTGCTAAAGTTCAGACTATTGTATGTATGTAGTAGCTCATGCTCTAGTACATGAAACTACAAGTTATTGATACAAATCTTAAAAGCGATGTTATACATAAAAATAACACAAACCTACATATTTATAAAAAAGTAGTGTATCTATGAAAGCAAGACATGGAATACTTCAAGTTGCAAGAGAGTATATTTAGTATGCATGTGGGTATTCATAATGTTTTAAAAAGATAACAAAAATAACGATGCTACGGCACTTGTCCCGAAACCTTCGGAACAGCCCTCGTAGCATCCACTGATGGCATCTAATTTATCAACATATGTTCTTAACGACAAATGTAATTTACTACGAATCACCGTAGTTCTCCATTTATTGAACACAAATTGCCCGAGCTATGTACTTATGTTAATCTAATTCACAACAGTAAAGTAAAATTGTTTTAATCAATAAATGAACAAGAACTAAATCATTATAGAAGGTAAGTCTAGACTGGGAGTCGAAACTTGGCTTTTGTAACACTTCCGGTGTTTTCTTCTATGCCCTCAGCTTCTATTTCAGTGCCACTAAAAATAAGACTGACAGCCGCACTGCGATTCAAATCTCCGCTAGGATCAGTTAACGGAACATCAAAGGATTCAAGATACCAACATCCCTCATTCACGTACTTTGGATCTTTTAAATTGGAAAAATAAAGGCTGAACCGTAAGGTTTTCTGATTCTTCGAGGAAGGAATGTAGGACATCGACGTTTGTCGATCCCCAGTCTTCACCGATAGACCAATTTCCACGTGTTTATCAAAACATCCCGAACATTCAATTCCAGAGTCCGTCTCCAATCGTCTACACGCAGGATGTATACCCTCAATGAAAGTACTTACACATTCAAAGCCAAATGTGTACTGAAGTACTCTTTCGAATATGCATTCTGGTTTGAAACCAAAGATAGGCGCTCCTCTGAGTACTGCAGACGCTGCATCTTGTGGTATTACAACCTGGTAGTCATCGACGCTGAATGCTTTCTTGATTCGTTCCTGTAGTAGAGACGACTCGGAAAAGCCACCAACCATTATTAGTGTTTTTACGCCTTCAACTTCTTTCTTTGCAAGCAGTTCTTTAATATGACGGATAGTGTTTGTGATAGACATATCGTAAAGTTTTTCCCAGAGTGAACCCTCACACTTCATTTTGTCTCGCGTCAGTTTAATACTATTAGAGTAACTTGATGACGCGATGCGTTCTGAAAGCTCCCTTGTGTGTTCTTCACGGTACAACTCTAATAACAACAAAGGTACTTTAATAGTGACATGACTACCGCTAAAATTCCTTTTCTTCATTTCAAAATCACGCCACAGATCTACCCAGTCTTCTGTTGACTCTTTTTTAAACTTCTGGTAAACCGTATTTCCAACAAGATCAATTAGCAATTTTTCAAACGCCTGATCAGCAAAGATACCACCCCAACCTCCTCCACTAGCCGCAGATATTTCTTTAAGTGCTCCTGACTGATGTATTTCGTGTACGGTGATATCAACTGTTCCACCTAAAACAATTAATTAATAAATTAGTCTTCAGTTCATTGTAGTATTGAACACTGAAAACCTGCAATTACATCGCAAGTGTAAAATACACAGGAAACCTTTAACAAATTAGAAGTTACTTTAAGGCAAAGATTTCTCCCGACGGATGATCATTCAACGATTGCAAAATAGCTAATGTATGTTCCTGTCATAATAAGGTCATACTCGCCTCCGGCATCTATGATCATGTACTTCGTTCCAACTGGAAACAAACACACATTGACACCCGTCTGATCAAGTCTTTGATCAAGTGGCAAATGTCGGCAGAAAATGGAAGCACATTCTGGTTCCAAAGCAATAAGCAATTTGTCTGATGATATGCCAGCCTGAAATCAAATCATGAATAACTTACTGGTCACTTGCTGTCTATAATACAGAGCATATTTGTATGGTGTTTTAAATGGATTGATTTAACTAGATACTTAACATGTTAAATTCACAGTAAATTGAATTAGATTGTTCGTTCGGGATGTTTAGGGTATTAAGTGGGTACGTGGCGGAGTTGTGGGCATCAAATACATTTTCGTGTTACGATATTTAACTTGGATAAACTTTATCACGATACTTAACTACATAACCACATAATAATCATGCTATTATATCATGGTATCCGGTGACTGACCGCGGAATAACGGTTATTAGAATACAACCTACATTTTCAGCCAATGAAATGACAGAACGGCTCCCGTTAAGTACTACGCTTATTCATTAAGAATTTCGAATTTTCTCGGGCTTTTTTAAGCTCCGCCTACTGCGAATCTTTGAGAGCGTTACCATATTTGGAAATTTACTATTCTTGTCCGTTATAGTTTTTACCCTTTCACACCACGTGATCGTTTTTACACTGTTTGTTTATGTTTCGTCAAAACAAGAGCGCCACGCTCGTTTATATTTATCGACAAAGGGGCTTAACACAATTATTAAAGTTAGTTATTGGCTTTGTTGTTTGCTGGCGCCAAGACTATGACAATTCTGTTAAGTGTCACCTGCATGTACTTTATCGTTTTTTATCTGTTTTGACCATTGATCGTTTTGATTTTTGTGCCACTTAGCAAAATCTTAATTTGACCTTTTGGCTACGCACTTTGCTTATCCGTTTATAGGCTGTTATGAAACCCCAATTTAAACAACTTTATTTTTCCAATAAAGTAACAAACCACAAGAACATGAACTTTAATTTAAAATGCATGTAAATCAATGGTACATCCATTTTGAAACGCTTACAAACAAGTGTGTGACGCTAAAATCGCTACACACATGTTCCAGATTGCGCGTTGAAATTTGAATGCGTATCGGCCAATCAAAATGTAGGTTACATTCTAAGTCAGTTAGTAGATATTAAGTAAAATCTTATTGGTTAAGAAGAGAGCTTGCTCGCTACGCTCGCTCCGCCCCTTCTTAATCATTAAGATTTTACTTAATATCAACTAACTATTACTTATCCGATAAGTCACTGTGAAATGATCAAAGCGATAGTGGCGTCATATAAGACGTCATGTGAAATATTGAGGCATTTAACAGGGATATTTGATGTAATTAACGAGTAAAAGGTAGAAGTCAATCGAAGCATACTATAAATAGAATATCGGTGTAAGATTGAGTTATGTCACATGTTGTTATTTTATATAGTTAACTAGATTTTTAACGCGATAACCACATGTTTTAGTTGATTATGTCGTTGACAGGTAGCAGAAGTATACTTTAATTCCTTTTATATTTAGTAACATTTGCAATAAGACCATTTATTACGTCTTTTTACGTTTTACATTTTTTTCAGCTCTTACACACAGAAAAATAAATTTGCTGTAGATGAATAATTAATTAGGGCAAATACATTGTATCATAAGTATATACCTTTTCTGCGGCATTTCTCATAAATTTCTTGGCTGGATCTGTCCATATGGCTGGTACAGTTATTACCCACTTGATGTCCGACATACGTATTCCCCTAGCGACCTTTGAGCTTATGCTTGAGCAAACATCTTTGACTAAGTACTCTATTGCCAAGGTAAATACAGTTATTGCTGGTAAGCACCGACCCATTTCGTCTTTTAATTCCATATCTTCAGTTATTTTCTAAGGAGTAGACAGTAGACATAGAGATATTACGATGGAGTAGATAATACTTAAGGAATGTCAGTTGTTCGAGACAAATGTGTTAAATATTATTGAAAGTGGGCAAATTATATTGAGTGATAAATCGTTGATAGAACGCTGACATGTGAGTGTTATTGAAGGTTGACATTCGAAGTTGTTGCTTTAATACACATTATCATCACCAGATGAGACACATTATTCTGTGTGGATAGTGCCATGCCTACATATCATGCAAACATTCGAACGTTTAGACGAATAACTGTATATTACTTAGCTTTTCATTGTCAACCTATTAACAATTTTCATGCCCGGAAAAAACTCACAATCCTTAAATTATTCAAACTGCATACAAAACGAGGATAATAAGGGAAAGTGACGTTTCAAGATCCATAATTCTGTGCTTTGTCGACTTTTCAATTGTCCATTCTGTTCCTTATCACAAGTTGTATTTTATTGTTGTTTTAATAGCTCAAAAACCTATACATCGAAATTATAGCAGGCATGTTTTTAAAAATCTTCATACCATGAGAGACATCATTGAAATCAAAAGCCGCGAACGAAAACCATTGCTTACGGTTTGAATGATCTCTCTTTATAATATTTACTTGTCTGGTGCAATACATTTAAAAGTAATAATTAGAATTTATTTCAATGTGCACATAAAGACAAACGACATGTAGGAAAATGCAAAGCTAAAATATTTATTGGATTTCAAGTTCAACGAAATGGGGATGTTGTATTGTGGGTTGACAGGCGGATGTCAAACTGACCGGTTGGTTCCACTACTAGAACAATGGCACAATGACCAAAGTTTCCATATCCGGCATAATATACCTACTCGTTGACAAACTCCCTTAAATTCCCTACTTACAAGAAACATAAATCTCAATTCTACCTCTCCTAACTTTTTCATGAGCATCATTTTGAATCTTCGAAAGTAGTAAAAGCTTCCTGCCCGTCCTTCTTCAACTAGTTCTTTGTATCTATTTTCTGCCTCATATCCAAATGCTTCGAGAGTTTTGCCATCAGCATTGATTAATACTACTGTAGGTGTCTTGCTTGTTGATAATGTCCCGGAACCAGAATACCACTCTTTTGCATATCCCTTGGTTGGATCCGTCACAAAATTATGTTCGAACAGTACAGACCAACCCGAGTATGTGGTTCCAAAATCTATTGCAGCAACAAGAAATTCTTTTGACGCCTAAAAATAAACGTTTAAATTCTGGCATGATTTAAGTTGATTTCGTTCCCAAATCAACACACATACAGCGTATTGTTTATGTTCCATATAAAACAGCTTTGTAACTGTCAAATACTTACTATTTATTAAAGTATATTTGCAGTGGGTCAATGAATTTTCTACTGTATTCGATAATTAGGGGTTTAATCCGTTACAGATAATTATTCAAAGGATGCGCAGGATTTTGAATAGTTGGAAGACCTATGAATACGATTGTAGCTGTAACGCCGACATGTTTGCGGCATGTGTCTCTTTAGCCAGTGAAATTGTTTATGGATTATTTATATTGTCACATAATGTTTTTGTTTCATTTACATGTATGCTTTACCTACAATTTTAGAATGACCCTAATTGGGCCTTTAGTCTAATTTTGCGTTATTTATTTTTCGAATACTAGATATTTACCATTGCATATATGACTGACTGACGGGCCTATTGAGCAAACCATTTCGATGAAGCACAAATATATTGATCTCTTACACATTATGCTTGTGTATAAATCGGATTAGCAAGGACTATGTCATACATGAAATCCCATGACGCTTTTAATATGGATGACTGGATAAACTACATGAAATACTAAAACTATAGAATAATCTGAACATTTATGTTATTCCAAATGAAACAGACAGTTAATACTAAAACTTAATGACTGAAATGTCAAACAAATCTGAAATTTAAAAAAAGACTTTAATAATGCAAATTTTTCTGTGCAAGTAGTGTGTTCATAAAGTTGGGTGACTGAAATGAAAAATATCTATCGACACAAGATAGACCAGACACACATATAGATGCATTGATAATTTAAAAAATCAACCTTTATCCACTTATTACATAAAATACGCTTGACAAATTATCCGGCAAAGTAAATGATTTTGAATTGAGTATAAATGGCTATAGTTTTGAAAGATAAGATCGACTTGTTAAAGGGGGAGGGGGTCTAATAATTTATATTAAGAAAACCGTTCAATACAAGCGAAGATTAGATCTTGAAACTAACTTGGAGTCAGTCTGGATTCAAATTGAAAACAAAAACATCTCAAAAATATTTGCTCAACTTTATTTATCGTTCACCAGATTCTTCACAGTCTTGGATTGATAATTATGAAAATCAATTTATAAATGCTTTAGACATTTGTAGTGAAATTATCTTTCTTGGAGATGTAAATATTAAATTCACTTCAGAAAACAGTTCTTAAGCAAGTTTGAAATAACACAATTGATACACCGGCCAACCAGGATAACGTCATCTTCAATAATAGATAATGTCTATACCACTCATCAAGAACATGTCGCTGAAATCATTGTACCAAATTTATCTTTAAGCGACCACCTTCCAGTTTGCATAACTCGTTCTATCAATAACAAAGAAAATAAAGCGGGAACATCCGGTCATAAGTATATTTCATATCGCTGTTTTAAAAATTCAATGAAAGAGCGTTTATTGTAGATTTATTTAATTCAGAATTACTATGTATTGATGGAATATATGATCCTAGTGTAGCTATCGATTGTTGAAGTGAAACTTTGCTCAAATTTCTAAATAAGCATGCTTCAATCGAACGTAAACGCATTAGACATTCTACTTAGACTGACTGATTAACTGGTGAAATTATGAATGCCCGAAAAAACAGAGATTTGTTTTCTATGACAAACTGGTGTCTATACAAATCTTAGAGAAACAAGTGTACCTAACTTATCAAGCAAAGCAAGAAAAATTATTACAGTAATGCTGTTCAGGATGATCAATCCCCGTCTTCACTTTGGCGCAGTCTTAAATCATTTACTAGTTACTCATTGAATAAAACTGGTTGTTTACCAGACAACATGCATTTTAATAACAGTTAGAGGTCAAGAAAACATAGTAAACAATTTAAATACACATTTCATTGTCGCGATACGAACATCTCTGACGGTTCTTATGATAAGAATACCTATTTAGAAACCTACATCAAAGCTAGATAAAATAATAGCAACAATTATTTTTCAAACCAAGCAATATCCCCATATAGTGTAAAAAGGACTATTGAGAAACTAAATTCACATAAATCTGCAGGTCTGGATGGAAAAGGTCCGATAATACTGACAATAAGTGCTATTCCTATAACTGCAATTATAAATAAAAGTATTCGGCTGGGAATATTTCCGGATAAGTTAAAACACGCACGAGTGGTACCTCTTCACAAAAAGGAATCGTTTGATGACCCAAATAATTACAGGCATATCTCAATTCTCACAACCATCTCTAAACTATTTGAAACACATGTATCAAATCAATTACATGACTTTTTTAGAAGAACTAACATCCTACATGCAACTCAGTCGGGATTTCGCAGACAACATTCTTGTCAAACGGCTTTAGTTAATTTAATTGATAAATGGGCTAGACATATAGATTCTGGAAATTTAGTAGGTACTTTATACTTAGATCTCAGTAAAGCCTTTGATCTTGTAAAGTGTTGCTGCAAAAACTTACGTTATATAATTGTTCTACCCTGACTCTTCAAAATGACCTCAACAATGTATTAAAATGGTGTGACTTAAATAAAATGAAGTTAAATCCTCAAAAAACAACGTGTATGTTATTAGGACAGTGCGCAACACAAACAATTATAGAAATTTAAATATACTAATAAATAAACAACCTATTTCCTTAAGTTCACAGAAAGTTCTGGGTATAGTAATTGACAAAAATTTCAAATGGGACCAACAAATAAATTCCGTCCATAACAAATTTAATTCTAAATTATTTCTTTTCCGTAGAATTAAACCTTTTTTAATTCTTGAAATGAGAAAAATGTTCTACAATGCATATTTGTTACCCATTTTTGATTATGGTGCTGTTTTGTGGAATTCATCTTCGATATAAATAGTCAATGTTCAAAAGCGGGCCACAAGAATGATATTGGACAAATCATTTAATTATGAAGCTTATAATCTATTTAAAAACTGAAATGGATGCCTTTTTGTGTATAGAGGTAAGTACCATATAGCTGTTCTTGTGTATAAATCTTCAAATGGACTGACACCTGGTTATATGAATGATATATTCCAGTTGTCGAAAAATGAAAGTTATTCTTTTCGATCAGTTTCTAGCAAAAACATCTTGCATCCTATTTTGTAACTCTTACTATACACAATTGTCTTTTCAATACAAAGCCATGTCAGTATGGAACATCATTCCATCTAATATAAAACATATCAGCTCTGAGAAACATTTCCGCTCATTGTAAAAAAACCTACCTGTTGTGTCAAATATTATCTTTATCTTAACACAATGTTATACTCGAGTCACTGCTGTTGTATGTCAGTATATATATCTCTGTATTTGTTGCATCTGTCTTGTATTTTTTAAGTAATGTATGTTATAATGAAACTGTTTCATGCTGTTATAATTAGCGTTGTATGTATGTTGTGTATTGTCTAAACATTGTATATATGCATTACTTGTTATTTATGTGTATGTTGTTTGACAGATGGCCTCGAGTGAGATTAGCCTTATAGGCATATCGAGCCTCCGTCTTTAAATAAAGAATCATTATTATTATTATAATTATAATATATATATCACTAGGCACAAGAAGGTGCGTTTTCCCAGTTTTATTTACTGCACACATTGTATCTGTCTTTGAACACATTCTGATGTAAGAAGTCAAATAGTGTTTGCAAAAGATGTATTGTTTGACCTTGTTTCAACTCCCGTAAATATCGATGTATTTCCGCGATATTTCGTATGCAAAATGATATTCATCAGAGCGCAAGTACTGATGACTTCAAACTCACCTACAAGTACGGTAACCATTCCCCTACGCTTCCAATTGGCGCACCTTGCGCGCGCCCCCTAAAACCTTATGTAAGTCTGAGTATAAAGTCGGAGATCTTTAATTACATGTATAACATTTTCAATAAGAGATTCGGATTTATTGCAGTAATTATATTCTTTAATGATGATGTTTACTTTATAAATAGTCTTTGTAATATTATCCCGCTTATCTATAAAATTATATTTAGAGCCGATAATTAGTATTTATGCCAGAAAATATTCTAGCCGTACACTACTGTAGAGACACTTTAAGTATAAAGATATAAATAAATGAACATAAACTTAAGTTATACATCGAGGAAGTCATGCTTTATACTGTAATTTATATCACTTGCTCGCTTCATCACTGCTTAAGCTTTGCATTTAATAAAGTCCTACAAAGTCGATATTAAAAAATAATAAATCACAGCCATTGACGTTTCAAACGCTGAAGAACACGAAATGACCAAAAGGTTACCTCAAACCCAAATCCTAGAACCGCCCATGCATCAATATTTAAAACCATGATCACGTAATTTGATTTACCAATGCTTATGCGCCTTGATGTACGTACTCAGAGACATAAACTATAGCGCGTTGGTATCTACCTGACACTTATGAATATTCCGTATTAATTATATATAATAATATTTATTCTGTCACTTGCCGTAATTTCGAACCGATAACAGGGTGCCTGATATTTTTTGCTTTATCAGGTCACTTGGTCACATGACTTTTATCTCACGTCGGACTTCTTTGATAAAGTATCACGATATTATCGTTTTTCCGGACTAACTAAAACAATGGATTTTTTAATTGAATCCTACCACAAATTTCATCTTTTTTGTATAATGCATATAATAAAATGTTCATTTCCCCAAATTGTTCTGTTTTCATTCAAACAATGCTTACTCTTGTCAGTTACTCGGTCTGCATTTTGACCCGAATTTAAGTGCTAACCCGATAAATTCCTCCGCCTTGCCTGATAAACTTTCTCATTCCACGTCACTAACATATTATTCTCTATATAATATTATTGATTTTCCGTCGTCCGGACGAAACCGAAAGTAAAGTTATAAATAGCATAGTACTAACAAACTATATTTTATTACCTAATCGGTATTATACTATCTTAATCGCACAACACGTAATGAAACTAACATTTGTTTATTCTGGTATTCAAATAACTGTTTATTTATATTAAGTATCTGCTTTGTTTATATTAAGTATCTGCTTTTAAAGCGATAACATTAATGATGAGTCATTATAATCATATTAATAACTATTGTCCGTTTTTGTTTACTTGAGACTGGTTTTAAAATACCTGGTATTTTGAATCCTCTATGTACACAATACTTATTACATTATTTAATTATACTGGACTGAGGGTATTGACTATGATAACATTTTGAAGATAACTTTCGATTTCAAAAATAACTCTAGAACAATTTAAAACGGTACGAACCAGCTATTTTGTATGAAAGTACATTAAGATTACATACACCATGATAGACGTCCATTTATTTACAATCAGAAAAAATAAACACTCACCATAATTTAGGCATTCACCTCCTTATTCTTAATTGTTTAATAGTTTGCAAAAGAATGGTGGTTTATCGTGCCTGGACGCGTCACAGATATCTGTTGACGCAGTTATTGAGTTGTGCAATATGCATTTTAAAAATAGGTTCGTACCGTAATCCCGGGATAATTGTAACGCTGGTAAGCTCGATGTGTATACTCAAAATATCACAAAACACAACACAATGTTTGACGATTGTTCCTTCTTTGCGTTATAAATTTGATTACTGATATGCTTAAATAGGCGAATTTTGGGGACGACCCCCTAAAAATTGACAAGATTGTTTAGCATTATATAAATATCAGATGGCTTCCTGCGTAACAGTACATAGGCCTATTGTCAACATGAGGGACATACAATTTCAATAGTAATTTCTCGAATGTTGACAATATGTACTGTCACACTGGGAAGCCATCTGATAACTATTTTATTATATCGAAAAAAATATACACGAACAAATCTCAACACTACTAACTGTTTGTTTACATATTCTAACGGACGTCCAATAAAAGCGCGGGAGTGATATTGACGTTAAACTGAAGTTGACGTTATTTTCTCCGATTGTAAAGATGATGGACGTTACTAAGCAAAAGACAATGTCGACACTATGATATTTATTTGAGTTCCATTCTTAACTAAGGATATAAAGCCGAAATATCGAAGAAAGAGTGTCTTTTTAACAGTGTTTGTTTACAGTTGTCTTCATTTTGTCGTTTGGAGTAGTTGCAAGCGCCGGATGTAACTGATTTACGCTTTTCAATAAGCGTCAACAATCATAAACTCGGGAAACCAGAATTGTCTATTTTTAGACCTGCGAGAGGGTAAAAACGTTATGTCACAGGATTAAAACGTTATGTCACTGGGTAACAATGCGAATTTGCTTAAAGCGTGTATATGTGAATTTTGCATGGATAAATCACGTGAGGTATACTATAAAGCATAACAAAATTATGTGAGTATTGTTCAAATGACAACGAATGGATAATTGGTCTCAATGTCTGCTCTCATTATCAATAACAACGTACATCTCTGTAAACCGTCTGATTAAAAAAATGAACAGATGGTTGAGATGTTCCATAGAACTAATCATTTAATTAATGTGTGCATATATCGGGAAAAAACAACAAAGTTTACCTATTGGAATCTGTCACTGTATCGAGAGGCATGGCAGTCGAATACGATAGGTCTATTGATACGTCGCGACGTCTGTCGTTTGCCTAGATATAGTGTGGGTATGATGAATATTGTAAAAAAAATTACATGGTATTAATAACAAATGTGCTTACCATACATCAATATAGTTGCATATGCATTATATAAAAAACTCATGGAATCATCTGTATCACAACAGAATACAAACTTTCAACTCATTTCCCAAAGTCATTTTACACTATTCTAACAATATTATGAAAAGGCATATATATATATATAACTGGTTATGTATAACGGTATGTTGCAGTCATTGAACTGTGTACCAAATTATTGCAAAAATAATGTTTGTTTCTTTGATACTCGTTGGTGTACTAGTCGATGGATTTAGATTATCGATATTGATTGAGGTGGTGTTGTAAGCTCTGCTTATATTTTGTCGAGGAAATACATACTTCACATTCGTAACAATGTTAAATTTTCTCCTTCAAGGAAGCAAACAATGTCGATGTAGTTGAGCCATTTATTTTATCCCTCAGAAAATAAAATCATCAAGAAGAAAAATCTTCTACACGTTTATATATTATGGGCTATAAGACAAGACGTTAATAGAAACACACCATCCAACCAATATCATGCGTCAATCTGTCTCTTAGTCCACTTCGCAATATCAATATCCCGTATGTCCACCTTTAACAGTAATGTAACCCTGTCATCGGCCAACAAGATTAATGAACGATACAGGTGAAATGCCAAGTTAGATACACCATAACAACATAACGTACGTTATTACATTGGCAACGTCACGACAGAAGGCTGGAAAATTATCGCCATCGACTTTGCCATTTGTTCCATGCGTGTTGAGTAGACAAAATGCTACATGATGCTATATGACATAACAAAACATTCCTATACGTCGAGAAATCTGTCACCACGCTTGCGAATTGTGGTTTGCCCAGTGATGTGATAGTGTTGCATACATAGAAATCTCTGAAAGGTCAATGGACAATGATCCGGTAATTGTTATTACGCTTTATAAGAACAACGCATGCAATCATTATTCACTATATTTCGAAAAAAATTGAACGAAGCAGAATTTACATATTTTAATCCTATACTAAATACTTACCCTGAAATATCAGATTCTCGTGCAAATATAAAAACTGGACCGAAAGAATACCAATCACCAAGTAAGCATATCTTTCACATTTGACAATAAACCTATAAACTCTGACTGAGCAGCTTAACATGTTTTGACAGTTGAGAGTGAGTAACGGTTACTAGCCGAAGTTCTGGTCAATATTGCGAACTGAGCAGTTCAAATGGAAAACATTCACGGATCATTGTCCACCATTAGACGATGAATGCATTAGTTGTTATACTTTAATTATTTGACATGTGCTCATGCTAAACTGTCGGTTATTTAATTTATACAAGCACTCGTTATCTTCATGTGGTGATACACCACAATGTGAAATAATATGTTCTTCTAATGTATATGTAGCAATAAAATGTCCAATGCTGCGTGCTTTAGGAAGAATCCCGAAATTAGAAAATCAATACTTTGTGATATTTCAGGACGTCCATGATGTGTTATTCTAGAGACAAAAATACCTGTATATGTTAGACCTTTTACTTTTTCTAGTTCTAAATGTTTGCGTCAATCTTACGCCATCCCGTCCGGTTCTAAGCGCAGTAGGTAGAGGCTGTCACAAAGTACCACAGGAATTTAATATTATACATGTACATCAATAACGTTACAATAGAAAAAGATGTTCCGCTGGTTTATGCTTTTCTTGAAACGGATGCCATGTGATCAAAACCTTGTCCGAATGATCATTGAAAATTGTAGCGAGTATGCCTTGCGGTTTTATAAAAGTAAAAGAAAAACATGATCAGCTGGAAAAGCTGATATTACGTAGCTGAAGTCGAAGGCCCGGTGTCAGATACTATATGAGTGTATTGTATGGGTGTTATGAATCATTGATATATCCTAAATGATGGTCTCAAGTGTTCCATCTTTAAGTTCAGGTCAGATCATCAATGATAAGATGTTAATATTCAAAAGAAATATCCCTACAGACATTTTAGTACTATTTACAAGTTCGATGACAACTCTGCGTTTACCTAATTCATTTTACTTGTCGCGGCTTCTGGGGACGGCTTTATGCATCTTTATAAAAAAAATGCGAAATATGGACAACTTTTAAAATTGAAACGTTTGTGTTCAGCTTTGATTTGGAGCACTTATTAAATAGCAAACCTAATCCTAGTTGTAGTGGTTGCAGCGTTTCTGCTTCGGTGGTGGTAATCCTGGATGTTTCGGCTGTCTTTCTTAAATGATTATATTCAGTAAGCGTTTTAAACATGTATTGACACTACATGAGTACAAAGCATCTGAACACACAATACATGTACCGCTGGCATTGACTTGACGAAACAATCAACAAAACGTCACAAGCAAAATGCGGTGTACAGTGTTTTAAGATGGTTATTGTGTATTGCAGAGCACGTAATATTTTTTATCATACCTTTTTAATTTACTGCATATGTCATCAAGACCTTCCATATTTAAGTATTTCTAATTTTTGAAATATATGAGAAAATAGTGTGTTTTATATTTATTGTGTTTGAAATCAACGACCATAAAATTATAGCGATTAAGTGTGAGGTTAGTTAGCTGCTTAATCGTTCTTACACCCCGGTATTTTTACTGTAAATCGTAGTATGGTTATGTTTTCATTTCTGTTTTAGATGTATGTTAAAGTCCCCTTTCCCCATGTGCAATTCTTTCACTTCATATAATATCCCTGTTTGTATTATACCCATTAAATCCCTTCTTAAATTCTTCTAAGATGTTTTTATGGTCAGCAAGGCCATTCCTTGCACCCCCGTGGCTTGGTGGCCCTTGCGCCTGATGTTTTGTGAATCTTTGTTATCCCGGGGGTATGTGTGGGGAAGCATTATGGTGTTCTCTGTAGCAACTTAATCTCTCTTTTATATTTATTGTCATACATTTCTAATACAAAACTTTCAACGATTTCAAGATTTCCACGTTACGAATTCAGAATAGAAAAGTTTATATCTTGAACATGTGTCTTTTCTAGGAGAGAAATGACATAATGTGAATGTCACCACCGGTCTTTCGTCGGATGGGATCTGCATAGGATAAGTAAGGACAGATTTTCTAAAAGCAGGCCTGAAAATGGACGCAAGTCACAGACAGGACGACAGAAACGACAGTTGTCACTGATACGTAGATCATTTTCTCGAATTAGTTTAACAAAGCATAGCAAGGTTTGTGACTTAAATATTTTATTTCAATTCTAGATGAAGACATTATTGCTCAGTTGCCAATGAGACATATTTCATAGCAAAATAATTGAAATATTCATGACACATCACCATTTCAGACGCTTGGGGATAACTTAGATAACTTTCGTAAAATTTGAATGACAATCCTTGTTTATCGTATTTGCAGGCCATACTAATTGAGGAACCTGTTACAGTTAAAACAACATACGATTATTTTCCTTCCCTGATGTTCCATGAATAGTTAATAAAGAACACTACATGGTTCGGCTCCTAGACATTTCGACCCCTAGACACTTGACCTCAAGGCACTTTGACCCCTAAGACAATTCGACCCCTAAGGCATTCCGATCCATCATTTGTATTAGACGTTTCGACCCCTGATTTATGCATATAACAAAGAACTTATGTTTTATGGATCATGATAGACATATTGTTTGTGATTATGTATTTGTATTTTCTTATGATGTAAATAAGGTTTAATGCTTTAACAGTTTTTTTGTAGTTATCGAAATGAGTGTGATTTAAGGATAATGATGTATATATATGTAACAACAATACTATGAATACAAAGAAAAATAGGAGTTCCTTCGTGATACCACACACCTATCCATATCCTTTATCCATGCGTTATAGTTTTGTTTGTTTGTTTTGTGTTGCAGTTTTCACTGATTATGTACACGTGGCAATGGTTTATTATAACATTCTCACACCATTATCTCGACTTGCTCATTGAAGAGGTGGAATACGTTCAGATTAATTAATCACACCTATTATTTAACAAAAGATAGACTGCACATCAGTGTTTTATGTCTGTGTAATTGTTTTAACTGGCCTACAAATTTCAAATACGAAGAAAACCTAAGTAAAACTCCAAACAATTTATAAAAATATGTTATGAAATTCCGAACAAGAAACAATAAAATACCCATTGAAACAGGGTCCTGGAAACACACAGATATTCATCTAACAGTAACTCGGGTATAAGAGACGAATACCACTTACTACTTGAATGCAAATCCCTAGCAGACTTGAGGAAAAAAATATAAGAAAAAAATTATATAATTATACGATCAAACACGTTCCAGCTCAAATTATTAATGAACATGTCGCCTGAACACACAGCTGTATTTAAAAAAACTCTGCATTTTCATCAAATAAATGATATGTTCCTTCCAAAAGAAAAACTCATCAAAACGTTGTTATTATATTTTGTCACTGTTTATTGCATAATATAACATTTATCCTGTCTTTTGAAAATATGTGTGTGTCTTCTTATTTTATAAATTATAGTAACATATACTGACACAACTCTGTAACATCATAAAGGTGTCTATTTATATTGACTGTTTTCTCTATTGCTTTTGTATTCTTGTTTTTTTATCTGTTTGTACCTCACTGATATTATATGGTATATGCCTTGCTGTATAAACTACTACTGAAAAAAATCATTCTCATGCTTTCATGTATACATGAACTGAGCTTAGTTAAAATAAACATGTTGTTCTGAACGAGAGTTATTAAACCAGTCTTTTTCAGTTTATTAACATAAACTCGGTCCACAGAACTATCAGACTACGCTTAAAATCGATCTGTTTGTCTCATTTTCTAACCCTGAGATATAACTCATTTCCATTCCTAGTATATTAGCATAAACTATTGAGCGGAATTATGGTTGAATTAAAGAAGAAGAATTTTTATCAATAATTAATATATTAAACAAAATATATTTATATT
This sequence comes from Mactromeris polynyma, assembly GCA_032209605.1. Classification (NCBI taxonomy): domain Eukaryota; kingdom Metazoa; phylum Mollusca; class Bivalvia; order Venerida; family Mactridae; genus Mactromeris; species Mactromeris polynyma. The sequence goes on along the minus strand of JASFXZ010000019.1, from coordinate 4,360,605 downwards.
TACTGTATCTTGTTTGTATATATTTGTACAGTTATTGTCTGTGGTTAATTATATTTTGCATAGAACATTTCGAGAGCATATTCTTAAAATAAAATTGCATTTTGGTTCAATAAACTGTCACTTAAAAAAACAATGACAGTAAAGAACATCAAAGAATAGTATTCTTTTGTGAAACGGACATAGTTAAAACACTATACAATGTGCCAAATGTGACGATCAATTAATTCCCCTAATTTACCAATTTCATAATAATTATTTTGTAATAATTAAATAATTTCAGTCACATAATACATTTTATAAAGGAGGGGACGAAGTGGCCAGCGAGTAGGCATCGAAGTGTCTTGAAATCAGGGGTCGAAATGGCAAGGGGTCGAAATGTCTAACGAATTTACTAGGGGTCGAAATATCTAGGGGTCGAAATATCCTGATACCGTTCTAACATGCACACAAATTGAGCACTGTCAATTGTCTACTGCAGAAAAATGATCAGATATACGGATGTAGTTTTATGAAGTTTATTCCTCGATACATAAGGGTTTACAGTCAGACTCTATGAGTATACAGCATTTTCAAATATTTACAATAATTGAACATTTACCTTGTATGGTCAATGGCAATATTAATTCATAGTATTAAAATATATAAAGTAGCAACGGTCTAGTAAATGTAACGACAACATGTTGAAATAAATCTAAAGAGCCATGATTCACATTTAACAATAATATCGAAATAAACCATTGTTTCATTGTAAATTCTCATTTCAGCTGATTTATTTTATGTATACATAGAAAGATGCTTATAATATTTTTGAACAAGTCAATTAAGTATACATGTGGGTCTTAATACTTTTGTAAAAGAATATAACAAAATAACAATGACACGCCACATGTCCCGAAACACCTCTCGCAGCATCATCTTGTTCACTGTCAAAGTTGGAATCTAATTCATACATGTATGTTCTGATGTTATCGAAACAAATTATTTGCCACAAACAACCGTAGTTACAGATATGTTCTCGAAAAATATTTGCCACAAATAACCGTATTGCTGCATTTAATATCATAACTAACCGCCCGAGCTAGCTACTTAATGTAATATAATTCAAAACTGTAAAGTAAGATACATTTATTTGTATCAATAAATGAATAAAAAATCAATAACATCAGAAGGTAAGTCTATACTGGGAGTCGAAACTTGGCTTTTGTAACAATTCCGGTGTTTTTTTCTTTGCCCTCAGCTTCTATTTCAGTGCCACAAAAAGTAAGACTGACCGACACACTGCGATTCAAATCACCTGTGAGATCAGTTAACGGAACATCAAAGGATTCTAGATACCAACATCCCTCATCCGTGTACTTTGGGTCTTTCAAATTGGAAACATAAAGGGCGAACGGTAAGCATTTCGCGTTCTTCTCGGAAGGAGTGTACGACATCGACGTTTGGCGATCCCCAGTCTTCACCGATTGACCAATTTCCACGTGTTTATCAAAACATCCCCGACATCTACTTCCGGTGTCCGTCTCCAGTCGTCTGCTCGTAGGATGTATACCCTCGATGAAAGTGCCTAAATATTTAAAGCCAAATGTGTACTGAAGTACTCTTTCGAATATGCATTCTGGTTTGAAGCCGAAGATAGGCGCTCCCCTGAGTACTGCAGACGCTGCACCTTGTGGTATTATGACCTGGCAGTTATCGACTCTGAATTCATTCGTGATTCGTTTCTGTAGTAAAGACGATTCGGAAAAACCACCAACCATTATTAAGGTTTTTACACCTTCAACTTCTTTCTTTGCTAGCAGTTGTTTTATATGATCTATAGTGTTTATAATAGACACATCGTACAGTTGTTCCCAAAGTGAACATTGAATCGTTATTTTGTCCAACTTCAGTTTTATACTATTGCTGTAACTTGATGACTCGATACCTTCTGTAAACTCCCTTTTGTGTTCATCACGATACAGTATCAACAAAACCGCAGGTACTTTAATTCTCACCGGTCTTCCGCTAAAATTCCTTTTGTTCACTTCAAAATCACGCCACAGATCTAACCAGTCTTCTGTTGACTCTTCTTTAAATTTCTGGTAAACCGTCTTTCCAACAAGATCAATTAGCATTTCTTCAAACGCCTGATCAACAAATATACCACCCCAACCACCACCACTAGCCGCAGTTATCTCTTTAAGCGCACCTGATTGATGGATTTCGTGCACGGTGATATCAACTGTTCCACCTAAAATAATTAAATAAAACAGTGTAATGAGTTCATTGTTCTATCGTAAACTGAATACCACCAATTACATTGTAAGTGTAAAATACACAGTAAACCTTTAACAAATTAGAAGTAACTTATATAAAGACAAATATTGATTCCCGTCATATGATCAATCAATAATTGCAAAATTGCTACGGTATGTTCATGTCATACTAAGATAATACTCGCCTCCAGCATCTATGATCATGTACTTTGTTCCGACAGGAAACGAACACACATTGACACCAGTCTCATCCAACCTTCTGTCAAGAGGCAAATGGCGGCAGAAAATGGAAGCACATTCTGGTTCCAAAGCAATAAGCAATTTGTCTGATGATATGCCAGCCTTAAATCATAGCATGAATAAGTTACTGGCCACTTGCTGTCTTAATACGGAGCATTTTTGTATGGTGTTATTTTAAATTGATTTATTTAATAGATATATAACGCCTTAACAACTGAACAGTTATCTGGAAAAAGATTGTTCGTTCGGGATGTCTAGGGGATTAAGTAGGTAAGTGGTGGAGTTGAGGACATCAAATAATTATTCGTATTACATGTAACGAGTAAAAATAAAAAATAAATGGAAGAGTAAAACAAATAGGTTATTGTATATTTCGTTGTAAGATAGTTACTTCACCTTTTGTTATATTGTATAGTTAACTAGATGTTAACGTGATAACAACATATTAGATACTCTTTGAGTTAACAGGTAGCAGAAGTATACTTTAGTTACTATAATATTTAGTAACATATACAATAATACCATTTATAACGTCTTTTACGTATTTATATTTGTTTCAGCCGTCACACACAGACAAATACATTTGGTGTGGTTGAATAATAAATTACGTCAAATTTCATACATACATTTTTCGCGGCTAGTCTCATAAATTTCTTGGCTGGATCTGTCCATATGGCTGGTACAGTTATTACCCACTTGATTTCCGACATGTGTATTCCCCCAACGACCTTCGAGTTTACGTTTAAGCAAACATCTTTGACCAAGTACTCGATTGCCAAGGTAAATACAGTTATTGCTGGTAAGCACCGACCCATCTCATCACTTAATGCTATGTCTTCAGTTATTTTCTAAGGAGTAGACAATAGACATAAAGATATTACGATAGAGTAGATAATACTTATGGAATCTCAAGTGTTCGAAATAAACGTCAATCTTTGGACCTAAATGTTGCATTTAATAGATAATAAAAGCAACAATAAGGAACACTTACAAGAAAAAAATGAGTTAAATATAATTGAAAGTGGGCAAATTATATATAGTGATAAATCGTTAGTTAGAACGTTGACATTATAGTGTATTTGAAGGATGACATTCGAAGTTGTTGCTTTATTTCACATTATCATCACCAGACGAGGCACATTATTATGTGTGGGTAATGCCATTCCTACATACCATGCACAAATTCGAACGTTTGGCGTTCAAACTAGACGAATAACTGTATATAACTTAGCTTTTCATTGTCAAGCCATCAAAATTGTCTTGCCCGAAACAAACTCTAAGATCCTTAAATTATTCAAACTGCATACAAAACAGCGTAGAACAGCGTACGAGAACCATTGCTTTCATTTTGAATGATCTCTCTTTATAAAATTTATTTGTCTGGTGCAATACTTCAAAAGTAGCAATTATAATTTATTTCAATGTGCACATAAAGACAAACGACCTGTTGAGAAACTTTTCTTAGATTTCAGATTCAACACAATGGGGATGTATTGTGGGTTGACCAGTGGACGTCAAACTGACCGGTGGGTTTCATTTAATAACTCAGTCAAAAGCGATGTACCTACTCGTTGACAAACTCCCTTAAATACCCTGCTATATCTACAAGAAATATAATTCTTAAGTCTACCTCGCCTAACTTTTTCATTAGCATCATTTTGAATCTTCGAAAGTAGTAAAAGCTTCCTGCCAGACCATCTTCATTCAGTTCTTTGTATCTATTTTCGGCCTCATATCCAAATGCTTCGAGAGTCCTGCCATCAGCTTTGATTAATACTACTGTTGGTCTCTTGCCTGTTGATAATGCCCCGGAACCAGAATACCACTCTTTTGCTAATCCCTTGGTTGGATCCGTCTCAAAATTATGCTCGAATAGTACTGACCAACCCGAATATGTGGTTCCAAAATCTATTGCAGCAACAAGAAGATGTTTTGTCGCCTAAAACAAACGTTTAGAATACTGATAAGATATCATTTGATTTCGTTCCAAACACTATGCAAATACAGCAATCATTATATGTTCCCTTTATAACACATGTGTTACTGTCAAATATTATGTATTTAAGCCATATAGGAATTTCCTACTTCATTTGCAAATCCGGGGTTCAATCTATTTTAATGAATATATTATTTGGAAGATACAAAGGATCGTGATCCATTTTTTTAAATTTAAACTTATTTTTTTTACATCGATTGTGAAACAAGTTCTTACAACTTATTCTAGTCACTTTCGATGACGGCTTCCTGGCTACCGACCAGTACGCGCGAAATTGTAGGAGTTCGTGATCGAACCCCGCTCAACACAGGGCTCGAACTCACGACTTTCGGATCAGGAGTCAGGCGTCCTACCCATCGACCACTGCGTGATCCATTGGAATCAGTCCTACGAACGTTGACAGGCCGACAAGCATTAGTTTTACATTTCACACCTTTCTTCTGTGCATATATGTTACAACAGGAAGAAAAAATACCTATTTGTAAACATGGAAGTAAATAAACATCGGTGGCCCTATTAGTACGTCACTCATCACCACTCCATTGATACTTTCTTATACCATCCACCTCAGAACTTTGTTTCATGTACCTTTTTGTATTTCTGTTATATATAGGTGTTATACAATGGGAGTCATTCCGTATGTTGGAGGTATAGCGGAGATTAGCTTATTTACACTGAAAAATGAGGTTGGCTTCATCCGTAAACCAGATTTAAAACAATGTGGTACTCCTATAAATGTCCATCCATGTTTATGTTTTTTATATCCTCTTTGCTATTGAAATGTATTATGTATAATTCATATTTTCATGTAGTGCTGCTAGATTGACCGCGAACAGGTGTATTAACTATCATGTCTAATCCATGTCAGTTTAGGTAAGGAAAATGTCTCGTCCGTAATTATGCTAGGTTCCCACTATCACGATTCGCGGCACGATTAAAATCGTGGTCTCAATCGTGGACTAATCGTGGATATCCTATCAGATCTTATCAGATCTTGAGGTCAGTCGTGACAATCGTGCTAATCGTAGAAACTTTTTGAACGGTTCAAAATTTTTCTACGATCAACACGATCAATTGTCAATCGGGATCATCGTATCAGATCGTATCGCATCGTAACAAAGCGCGACGGATCGCATCTAATCGTGCTTGCAAATCGTGGTGATCGGGATCGATCTTAGACAAGACAAAAACCACGCTCTGTTGAGATGTGTTGCGATCTTCCACGGTCTCCCACGATCTCCCACGATCTGTCACGATATGTTACGCTCTGTGGGGTCCCATTGGTCAAGACCTGACACGAATAACTCACGAGCAGATAGGAGTTGATACGAGAAGATGCGAGTAAATGCGAGTAGATACGAGTAGTTACGTTTTTACACAAACACTCACGATCTGTTACGAGTTCTCGTGTCCATATTTATATATGATATCAATGTGTTTGCCATCCAGGGCCCCAATGACGTGGGGGATGTTCCATCTTTGCTCAAACTGGTTAGCTACAGCTCTCCATGCTTCAGGGATCACAGGTAGGCTGAACACTTCATCTTTGTACGCTAGCACAATTGCCTTGCACACTTCTGGAACCATCTTTGAGATACTGGACACTCCACACCTAAAGGCATACGCAAGGGACCGATAGATGTCTCCAGTTACAAGGTGCCTCAGTGTCTCTGCCAGTTTCAGTCCAGGCGAGAGGGGTTGCCTGAAACTGGTGACTTCCCCTCGATTGCTGGGGTTACCTTCTGCAAGACTTCATCGAAGATCTGTGGTGTTAACCTTGTGTAGTTTTGGAACGCTACTGGATCCTCAAGCCTCAAACGGGTGTCCAGGAGGCTGGAGAACTGACCAAGCTGTTGTCTCCTCTCCTCTCTGAGCCATGGTCGCACCCAGAACTGCCTGACTGCAGCTCTCCCTGCCCTTTGTGTTTGAGATTGTAGCTGGTCTGTCTGCTGCTCGTCCTCTTCCTCTCTGGCGATAATGTAAGTATACGGTAATACTGCAAATGCCACGCTGTCATCATCCGCAACTCCTGCCGTCATTAATGGTTGAGGGTTGTAGTGACTCTTTAAAAGTTCAAGAAACAATGAAGTCCATGGTCAGTCGGGCTCTATATATACCCGTCGGGGTCTAGTTGTAGCTCAAGTCGTGATCACCCTCGATCATGATCGTGAAAGACATCGCGACCACGATCGTATCCTAACGTAACAAAGCGCATCGGTTCCTGATGAACGTATCGGAACGTATCTGCACGTACCAGATCATACCAATTCGGGGAACCCGATCGTGGTGATCGTGTCAGTTCGAGACCCAATCGTGGACCCAATCGAAACAATCCTATCGGACCGTATGTGATCGTAACTGAACGGAAGATCAGACCGTGACAGATCGTGACGCCTGAAATTGACAAATAGTGAACAGATCGCATCCGAGCGCAACAAATCGTATCAGAACGTATCAACTCGTATCACCTCGTATCCAAACCTGAGATTTCAGAGAAATTCCAAGATCTGCTACGAATGGCCAATCGTGGCGTTCTTAACGGATCGCACGACAGTGGGAACCTAGCATTATAAGCAATAACTGCTATTTGGATTACTTTTCTGCCAAAACAGAGTCGCGTTTTTATCCCATCAAGCTTACGGAACAACACGAACATTTCAGTTCACCTTTTTTAAATGTCCAGGTAATGTATTCATACGTTCGCGGTTAATAAACCGCACTACATCTCATTGCGTTTTTGGGTTTTGCCGCATGCTTTGTTAAAAAAGTCACTGCTTATACACTATATACTTAGGTTTTTTTATTATGATATGAGTGGCACCCTTTTGGTATAGAATTTCAATGGGATTCTTCTACGTGTAGAAGGAAATAAGGACAGTTTCTCTTTTTTGTGTAATCCTCAGTACGAATGTGTTTGGCATGGTTTTATAACTAATGTATTTTTTATTATAAATGAAACATGTTTGTTCTTATTCACCAGGTATATGCATCTTATACTGAAATAAATATATCTATCTATTCATGAAATTATACGACGCCTTCAGTATGGGTGACTGGATAAACTTCATAAAATACTGAAACTATAGGGTAACCTGAATATTTATTTTATTCCAAATGAAACAACAGTCATTACTCAAACCTTATGACTAAAAGGTAAAACATATTAAATTTTGAATAATTAAAAATATACTTGATTGATACTTATTTTCAGTGCAAGTGATGACAAGCATAACGGTCGGTGACTAAAATGAAACATAAATATCTACACAAGATGAATTGGTAATTAAACATTTATCCACTTATCGCCTACAAACACTCGACAAACAATTAACGTGACTCTGGCTCATATACTTTTGGAGATATGTGTGGCACAAGATAACATGCTCAATTGGCTATTTAAACTAGTAAGTTAATGGTAGAAACTGCTGTGAACTGAATTTGAAAATCTGAGAAATCGGTGAGAATTTTTCCTACTTTATTTCCCACTACATCGAGGAAGTCATGCTTTATACTGTACTTTATCTCACTTGCTCACTTCACCGCTGCTTAAGCTTTGTATTTAATAAAGTCCTTCTTAGTTGGTATTAAAGAAGAATAAATTACAGCCATTGACGTTTCAAAGGCTTAAATCACGAAATGACCAAAAAGTTACCTCAAACCCAAATTCTAGAACCGCCCATGCATTAATAATTAAAACTATGATCACGTAATTGGATTTACCAATGGTTGTGCGGCTTGCTGTACGTAATCAAAAACAAACTATAGCGCGTTATTATCTACCTGACACTTATGAATATTCCGTGCATCTCCGTAAATTAATTTTCCGTCGTCCGAACGAAACCGAAAGTAAAGTTATAAATCTCATTGTACTAACAAACTGTAATTTAGTACCTAATCGGTATTATATTATCTGAATCCCACAACACGTAATGAAACTAACATTTCATTTATTAGATATTCCGAAATTCATATAACTGTTTATTTATATTTAATATCAGTTTTTGATGATGATGCATCATAAGTATATTAATAACTAGTGTCCGTTTTCGTTAACCTGAGAACGGTTTTAAACTACCAGATATTTTGAATCCTTTAAAAGTGTTTTGCATAATTTAATTATACCGACCGCCAGGGTATGAATATGTCAGTAATATAATGTATAATACAATTTTGCGCCGCCATGATAAATTTTGTAGACAACTTTCGATTTCAAAAAGAACAGGAAAAAAACATCTAAAATGGTATGAACATTCTATTTTGTATGACATTTCATATACCATGATACACGTCCATTTAATTACAATCGCAATAAATAAAAACTCACCATGCTCTAGACATTTATCTCCTTATTCTGAATTGTTTAATCTGATGCAAAAGAAAGGTCTTCTATCGTGGCTGGACGTAACACAGATATCTGCCCTGTGTTCAGTAAAGGTATTTGCGGCTCACGTTTCTTCACGTTTTGCAATTTGGTTCCCCGAGTGCAGTCAAACAGCAGATCATTGAATTAGGAACTATTCATTGAATTATTACGCTGGGATAAAACTAGGTTTGTACCGTAATCCCGGGATAATGTTAACGCTGGAAAGCTCAATGTGTATACCCTAAATATCACAAAATACGACATTTGAAACGTTTGTCGATTTTTTCTTCATTGCTTTATCATCGCCGAATGTTTAATTTACTGATATGCTTAAACAGGCGAATGTTGGTGGCCCATAAATTTAGCAAGATTGTTTAGCAGTATAGTATAACAAAGTCAGATGAGAATTGTTCAAATGACAACGAAACATGTATGCATGGATGATTGGTCACACTGTCCGCTCTCATTATCAATACCCCCGTACATCTCTGTAAACCGGCTATTGCAATAAATGAACAGATGGTTGAGATGTAACATAGAACTATTAATTTAAGTAATGTGTGCATATCGTAGAAAATACAAGAAAAAAACAATGCTTACCTATTGGAATCTGGCATTGTATCGCGAGGTAAGTCAGTGACATACAAGAAGACTATTGATATGTCTTGAGGTCTGTCGTTTGTCTAGATATAGTGTTGGTATGATGAATATTGCAAAAGAAATTTGATGGTGATAATACTGTCCAAAACAAATTTGTTTACCATACATCAAAATAGTTGTATATACGTTATAAAAACTCATGGAATCATCTGTATCACAACAGAACAGCACTTCTCAAATACATTTTTTCAACTTATTTCCTAAGGTCATCATAAACACTTTTCTCACAATATTACTAAAATCCATATATATAACTGGTTATGTATAACGGTATGTTGTAGTCATTGAACTGTATACAAATGCTTTTCAATCATGGTATGTTTCTTCGATATATACTCGTTGGTGTACTAGTCGATGGTTTTAGATTATCGATATTGTTTGAGGTGGTGTTGTAAGCTCTGCTTATACTTTGTCGAGGAAATACATACTTCACATTCGTAACAATGCTAATTTTATCCTTCAAGGAAGCAAAAATGTCGATTTAGTTGAGCCATTTATTGTATCCCTCTGCAAATAAAATCATCATGGAGGAAAATCTTCCACAAGTTTATATATTATGGGCTACAAGACAAGACGATGATCGAAAAACACCATACAACCAACGTCATGCGTCAATTTGCCTCTTAGTCCACTTCGCAATATCAATATCGCGTATGTCCACCTTTAGCAGTAATGCAACCCTAGCACTGGCGCTCACAAGATTATTACACAGAAGGAATGCCAAGCCAGATACATCATAACAACATTGCATAACGACATTACATGCATACAAATCTCTGAAAGGTCAATGGACAATACCACAAGGATCCAGTAATTGTTATTGCGCTTCATTGAATTTTATTGAACAAACTATTAGTACCATTAAAGCAGCTTTTATTGTTCACTATATTCATAAGTTCGAATAAGTTAACAAAGCAGAATTTAAATGGCTGAGTGTCTCTACTTATCGATTATATTAATATGTCTTCGTTCAATAACTCAAAATCGTAACCAATGAAAATACAACACCTTTGCTTATTTCAATTTGTGCCGATTTATTCTCTAACTCGAGCTGATGTAGGACTAATTAGCAATTTATTTCACTGTTAAGTAACAAGTCGACCCCCACCTTATTTATATAGCTCTCGATAGAGGAGTTGACAATATCCAGTAAATAAATAGATAGATAATACTTCCTGCGCGATGAGTACTCTTTTTTTACAATGATGCAAATATTTATTTGAGTTCGAAACTTATATATAAGTTATCATTGCTGATTACTATTGTTATATATAATTTCCTACCCTTGAAATATCAGATTCACTCGCAAATATATAAAATGGATAGAAAGAATACCCATCGCAAAAGTTAGCATTTTTTTCAAATCGAACAACAACTCTCTACAACTCAGCAGCATAACATGATTTGACAGTTGAGTGGTGAGTAACATTCAAGGATCATCATCCAAGAAAAGACTAGCTATCTTTATTGGCTCCATCTATGCATGAGCCAGTTTGTATACTTTGATTATTTGACATGTACTCATGTCTGTTTTAATTAATAAAATCACTCGTTATCTTTATGTGGTGATTGAACACAACGTGAAATAATCTGTTCCTCTGATGTACACTAAACAAAACATATAAGTACTCCGACATCCTTTTTCACTCTAACTTTGTAATGACTGGTTTTATTTTGACGCAATTGAAAACAAAGTAAAAGAAAACAAACTAGAAATGAAAGTCAATCAATGTATTCATTTTTATCAACTTTAACTCCTGAGCAACATTCACATGATATCATGCATTGTTCTTTGTGCTTTTTTCAATATCTCGTGAACCAACCGTTTGCACGAATAACAGCGACGCATCATGCTCTCATTGACATAATGTAATTTTGTAAAGTAGTTTTGAGGAATAATTGACTATTACATGACCATTCTCAGTCACGTAAATTGCTTGGTGGGTTAGGTCCTCGTCTAATTTGAAATGTGCCAAAAGTTACCTCGAAATGGGGAAATTCCTGTCTGCAAAATCCAATTACTATACCTCTTTTTTCAATTGATAATCGGCCCATTTTATGATTTCAAGTGCGACTGTCAACTGACTATCAAATCTCAACTGTGTGAGTTATTCGCAACGTATCATGATTTGCACGTGTAACTTACCTTGGTTCGAGCCTTTCCGTCACAGAGCACAATAGCAAAACAAGCAAATATTACAGATGTTTATCTTAAATGACTACGAAGAAAAAAACAAATGATTCAATTCAAAATAAAGAAATTACAACGATAATAAAACGGAGTACTTATAAGTTTTTCCAAGTGTATATTCAGCATTAAAATGTCCAATGCTACGTGTTTCTTAGGAAGAACCCCGAAAATATCAATCAATGCTTCGATATTTCATGACGTCCATGATGTGCTATTCCAGAGACAAACATACGTGGATATGTTAGACCTTTTACCTCTTCTGGTTCTAAATGCTTGCGTCAATACAACGGTAGACGCTGTTACAAAATACGATCCGTGTCACGATAATTTAATATTATACATGTAGTACTACATATATAACGTAACCGTAGAAGAAGATGTTCCACTGGTTTACGATGTTCTTCAATCTTTGTAAGAACCTATCATCAAACCTGAATAAATTGAACACGACCCTGTCTTACGTATGTAACGTTCCCTGTATCAACTTATTCTCTCTCTTTTGTTCTGAGGAAAGTCGGTCTTATCAGTGACGTGGAGTGATTATGGAATCGAAAATGGAAGACAAAGAGAAAACTGGTCCGTAAAACGTGGTATTATTAATGTGCCGTTTTAATTTAATGTTTATGTAGTCTTTAAGTGAATGACATAATTAAATGTGCAAAAAGTATCACTATTTATTTCATTGCTTTATGTAATTTAACGCAATTTGTATACACATGTATCTACATAAATCTGATTTTTTCTTATTGCATATACAGTGTATACCCGCTTTACATACAATGCATATTTATACACATTTTAAAACAATAGAGCTTGTACGGATTAGAGGTATCGTTACGTCACATCAATTCGCTCATATCTAAAAATGGTAACATAAGTCATGTTGTCAGCTGGAAAATTTGGTATTACGTAGCTGAATGTCCAAGGCCAGATGTGAGGTACCATATGACTTTATGTAGGGTTGGTATGACTCATTTGATAAATCCTAAATGATGGTCTCTAGAAGTTCAGGTCAGATCACCAGTGATATCGGCGTTAACATTCAATAGTAAATAAAATATACCTACTGACATTTAAGTATTTAGAAATTATATTACCTGGTCAATAAAAACAGCTAGATGTATCTGTATAATTTTTTTTTGGCGAAAATAGTTAACTTTTAAGATTGAAATTATTCCGTGTACCTTTGATTTGCAAAAGTTATTAAAAGATGAAGAGCAAATCTAATCCAAGTTATAGTGAGACGTTATGGTTGCAGCGGCTCTGCTTCGGTAGCGGCAGTCCTGAACTGATATTCCGTAAGTATTTAAACATGTATCAATTGGCACTACATATGTACAACGCATCTGAACACACAATACAGTTGACATTGACGACAAAATACACAAAACGCAAAAGACGTTTTATGATGGCAATTGTGTGTACTGCTGAGCACAGTACTTTTGTCATATATATTTCTAATACAATGTCTTTCACTATTTTAAGATTTCTACGTAACGAATTCAGTATAGAATTCGGGAAGTTGAAATCGTGAATTAATGAAATCAAGATCATTGAATTCGTGAAGTTAAAATAATGAACTCGTGAATTTATGAATTCAAGATTTTGAATTCACGAAGTTCAAATCGTGACTTTCCTAGGAGCGAATGATGAAATGTTTATGTCATCACCGGTCACTAATATTCCTTTGGAATTTTCTTCGGATGGCATCTGCAAAGAATAAATTTTGGGCAGATTACGTTGAAACATGTCTGAAAATAGACGTTCAATACAAGTCCGAGACGGTTATCACTGGTACGAGGCTCATTTTCTAGACTTACTATAACGAAGGTAAACATCATAGTTTGTAACATAAATATTTTGTTTAAAATCTAGATGAAGATATTATTGCACAATTGCAAATTAAATGAAATATCCAAGACTCATCACCATTTCAGACGCTTGGGGAACATAGAAACTGTAATCAACAGTTGTGTCCTTGATAACTTTCGTAAATATTAAATGACAAACATTGTCGGTCGTGTTTGCACACCATACTAATTGATGAACATGTTACAGTTGAAACAACAAACGATTATTTTTCTTCCATGCTATTTTATTATGAGTTGATAATGTGCGCAATATGTTCTAACATGCAGATTACTTGAGCACTGATCAATAAGTGTCTACTCCAAAGAAATGACTACATATACGGTTTTTTTTTTTTTTTTTTATTATATACCAGATTTATATAGCGCCCGTTTCATGCGAAACACGTTCACAGGCGCTTTACATTTGTTGCAGCCACAAGGGCGCAGGTGCATCCTCTACCAGTGCAGATACAGCGTGATCTGACCAGAGGGACAGACTGAGAACAAGCCCCCAGAAGGGAGAGAGAGAAATTGTGATACAGACATGCCCGGCATTTCTGCCTAGCTCTTATTTCGAATAGACAGTCTGGTTCTTTAATGTGCCCGGTGTATAGCACCGATACACAGTACTTTCCTGGTTACATGCCAGTACTATGTTAGGTTGCAGTATTATCGAGTTTATTTCTCATTATATTAGACTTTACAGCATGTGAGTATACAATATGTTATAGATATTTACAAAACATTGTAATTAAAAATTGCAACATAAATTCATACATAAATAGTACAGAATATATATATAAAGCTACTACATATACATGTATATATCAATATCATTTTAAAGTTACGCTAAAGTTATGCTCAAGTATAATTATGTAGTAGCTCCTTTTGTTATGCTAAAGTTCAGACTATTATATAATATAATTATTATATTTTGTAGCTCCTGCTTTAGTACATAGAAATACAAAATGTTAATGAAAATCTAAAAAGCGATGTTATTCATAAACATTGCATCAAACAAACCTATATATTTATTAAAAGCAGTGTATCTTAGCAAACAATAGTATACATGTATATGTATATATGAATGTAAGACATGGAATATATTTGGTTGCAAGAGAGTATATTAATTATGTTATGTTTTTCATTCCAAATTATTTATGTTATGTACATGTATATTAGGAAATATCGTAAATGAAAATATTTCTGATGACATTTTGTACGAGTCTATTTAGTATGCATGTGGGTATTCATAATTTTAAAACAGAATATCAAAAATAACGATGCCACGGCACTTGTCCCGAAATCTTCCGAACAGCCCTCGTAGCATCCACTGATGGCATTTAATATATCAACATATGTTCATATAATAACGACAAATATATTTTACCACGAATCACCGTTCTCCATTTATTGTGCACACATTGCCCGAGCTAGGTACTTATAGCAATCTAATTCACAACATTAAAGTAAAATTGTTTTCATCAATAAATAAACAAGAACTTAATCATTATAGAAGGAAAGTCTAGACTGGGAGTCGAAACTTGGCTTTTGTAGCACTTCCGGTGTTTTCTTCTTTGCCCTCAGCTTCTATTTCAGTGCCACTAAAAGTAAGACTGATAGCCAAATGGCGATTCAAATCTCCGGTAGTACCAGTTAACGGAACATCAAAGGATCCAAGATACCAACATCCCTCATCCGCGTACGTTGGATCTGTTAAAGTGGAAAAATAAAGGGGGCACGATAAGGATTTCGCGTTCTTTGAAATAGGAGTGTACGACCTCGACGTTTGTCGATCCCCAATCTTGACCGATTGACCCTTTTCCACGTGTTTATCAAAACATCCATCACATCTTACTCCACTGTCCGTCTCCAGTCGTCTGCTCGCAGGATGTATACCCTCAATGAAAGAACTTACACATTTAAAGCCATATGTGTACTGAAGTACTCTTTCGAATATGCATTCTGGTTTGAAACCAAAGATTGGCGCCCCCCTGAGTACAGCAGTCGCTGCATCTTGTGGTATTACGACCTGGTAGTTTTCGGCGCTGAATGCTTTCTTGATTTGTTCCTGTAATAGAGACGACTCGGAAAAGCCACCAACCATTATTAGTGTTTTTACGCCTTCAACTTCTTTCTTTGCTAGCAGTTGTTTTATATGATCTATAGTATTTGTGATAGACATATCGTACAGTTGTTCCCAAAGTGAACCATTGCACTTCATTTTGTCTCGCATCAGTTTAATAGTTTTACTGTAACGTGATGACGCGATGCGTTCTGAAAGATCTCTTTTGTGTTCTTCACGGTACACCTCTAATAACAACAAAGGTACTTTTATAGTGACAAGACCACCGCTAAAATTCCTTTTCTTCACTTCAAAATCACGCCAAAGATCTACCCAGTCTTCTGTTGACTCTTCTTTAAACTTCTGGTAAACCGTCTTTCCAACAAGATCAATAAGCATCTCTTCAAACGCCTGATCAACAAAGATACCACCCCAACCTCCACCACTAGCCGCAGTTATCTCTTTGAGCGCCCCTGATTGAAGGATTTCGTGTACAGTGATATCAACTGTTCCACCTAAAATCATTAATTAAAACAATGAAATCAGTTCATTATTCGATTGTAAACTGAGTATCAGCAATTACATTGTAAGTGTAAAAGACACAATAAACCATTAACAAATTAGAAGTAACTTATTAAAAGACAACGGCTGTTCCCGTCATATGATCATTGAATGATTGCCAAATAGCTACGGTATGTCCATGTCATAGTACTAAGATCATACTCGCCTCCAGCATCTATGATCATGTACTTCGTTCCGGCAGGAAACGAACACACATCGACACCAGTCTTGTCCAACCTTTTATCAAGTGGCAAATGTCGACAGAAAATGGAAGCACATTCTGGTTCCAACGCAATAAGGAGTTTGTCTGATGATATGCCAGCCTGAAATCATAGCATGAATAACTTACTTGCCCCATACTGTCTCTATACGGAGCACATTTATATAGTGTTATGTTTTTATTTATTTAACGCTTTAACAACTAAACAGTTCTACAGTTTCATCATTTTTTTGAAAGCATTCAGAATTCTATGAAAGTTTGTATGTTGATAGCATACAACCTAATCTTCAAAAATAAAAAATAAAAAAATGGGGTCACCAGGCTTGGAAAAGATTTACGGGCCCCTTTCTTCTGTATACCCCCTACTTTGGCAAATGTGACCGCCGAAACGGGGGTATGTAATAAAAAAAAATCTCAACATTTTCAGATTTGATTCTAAGTTTTACATCATTTGTTTGGCAACATTTCACTCTTCATTTAACAAGATGAATTGAGTGTCAAAAATGTAGCCATTATGAAAATATACCATGAATAAAAAGTAATAAAATAAAATTATATGTATAAAAATCACTAAATTTTCATAGAATTTTTTTTTAATGTTCAAGCATTCAGATTTTTTTTTAATTTTTCATTAATAATGTTTAAGCTTTACTGTATTAAAATCAGACTTAAAATTCATAGGTCACCAGGCTTATTTTCAAGTATAATAGTTTTTTTATTTTGGGTGGGTGGGGTATTGTCCCAGAAAAAGGCCAAACATATAAAGCGCACTTTTTACTTTGGAAAAATATGTTCCTCATGAACAGAACAGTCAATGGCTATTTAAGCTGTTTACAAAACACACACAAAAAACAACTACACATATTTAAACAAAATTTTATTAAATATATTTCGTATGTTTTTTTTACACACAGTTGAGAAAGTACCTTGACACAATTATTTTGCATACCAAAAATACTAACTTGTATTTCATTTCATGTAGCAAAGCCACAGTTAAAATATTTGAGGCTTAAAGTATATTAATTACTGAATATTTGTTCACCAAAAAATGACCAGTGCAGATCATGGTAAGACTCAACACATATGCAGGATGACTATCATCTATAGCAGGGTACAGCTTAATTTGCATTGCTCATAATAACATTTTGACATAAATACTGATCCTGATACATATTGTCTATTATACATCTTGGGGCAGTAACCCTTGATTTACCATTATTTTTCTCAGTCAACAATTGTTTTAATCCATCATATCCACCTCTTTCAACTGAAAGTCCTAAATATGCCAATTTCAGACCACCTCTGTAAATTTTTAAAGCCATTTGTTTACCAATTATATTTTGCTGTTCCATGGGAAATAAAGTAAGTAAGTTCTCATCTGACACTTTTTCAAAGTTATATTTCTCTAAAAAAATAATAGTTGTTGCAATATAATTTGAAAACATGTGCAATGGGACATCATATGCATTGACCAACTTTTGCAAAAGACTAACATTTGCAACTGCATTATGTGCAGCATATGTTTCATGTAAAACTTGGGTCACACGGTATTCTTGATTATGTTTGTCAAAGTTTGGGTATATATCCCTCATCAATGGAATAGTATCTACAATGCCAAAAATTAAATATTGTAGTGCTGGCAACAAATTACATTAATAAAAAGTCCTGATAATTCTAGGGAAGTCAAACACTTAGTATCAGGATACTAGTACATGGTTTTCTTTGGTTAAGTCAAGCTAAAAACAAAGTCAATGACTCTTTCAAAGGCATTGCATTAACTGGGTTTGAATTATAAAATAAACAGTATCCATGCAATTTTAGACCAGTCACTGGAGAAGCACTTCTAGCAATAGGCTGTGTATGTATAATATATAAAATAATTAACTGTATTATTATTGCAAACTGTAGATATCTGAATTATATCACGTTTTGCTAAGAACAGTTGTTTCAATATCATAAAACACAATAGTACAAGTGTCAAAGTTTTCTATTTTCTTATTTGTTGGTGGTGGTATCTCCTTGATGTCATTATTGTCAGACAAGCCAACGGATGATTTGTAGGTAACACATTCCCTCATTTCCAATTGTTGTATTTCATTTCAACGGTAACAATACCCTCACATCCTGAATAAAAAAATGAATTCAAATTAACAGTGTAGATAAGATGATAACTAACCTTATGTTGAAATAAAGTACATGTATATAAATGGTTCTGAGTGCTCTTGACCTACACAGGGTTTATTATGATTCAAATCAACATTAAAACTCTGTAAATTAAAGTAAATACTAACATAAACAGAAAGGAAAACTAGGATCACATTCAGTAATGTTCTGAAACATGTATTTATATCTAGCAGGATATTTAGTTAATGATTATTCTTAACAGGTAAATGCATAGTCACAGTTCATAGTTATAATTAAATCTAATGAAACTGATATTACCTCAAACAATCAACCAATGTGTATATAATTATTATTTAATATCGTCAAACTGTGAACAAACAAACACACAAATTTACCTATTTTTCCTTGTGCAACTCAATTTCTTCACTTAGTGCATAGATCTTCACAAGACTGACCAGCAACTCTAGCAATATAGTGTTCCACTTCCTTCTCACACTTCTGTTATCATTTTACTTCTATTGTAGACATGAAGTTTGTAATATGAGTGTGACCTGAATCACTATGATACATCCCTGTAAACAGATATTAGAATATGTATTAATTACCCTACACTCTTGTTAGCTTAATAATTTGCAATGCAACTTTTGGAGACCATAGCATTTCATGAATATTTGTTTAAAAAATGATCATATATGAGAGTCAATAGCTCAAATAGAACATGTTTCTAGTTATTTATATCTTGCCCGGTTTAAATACAGCTTATTACTATTATAATTATAACAATTATAATACCATGTTAGTGTAGAAATTAATTAAGACAAATATTCTCTAAATTCAATTTGTTATGATCATTCCTCTGATATTTTACAAAGTTAATCAATGGGGAAACTCACCAACTGCTGCCTTAGTATTTATATCGAAGATTTGCGGACCATGATGATTTCCATCGGGACGATGTCGCTTACTTGTCCCCACTTTTTTAATTTTTCCACAGTCACATCTTATTCTTAACACGGAACCAAATCCATACCGGCGCTCTTCAACAGTATTTGCTAGATTTAAATATCATTCACAATTGTCACATTTCAACTCGTTTTAAAGATGTCCCAACACGACAATCCTTCGACCCGAAAGTAAACTTTCTGTTTCACTATTTTTTAACGTTTTGGGTGAGCTACTTTCGTTTTCATTCTCACCCACAGTTTCAAAGTCAGTCATCCGATTGAAACATTTCTTGCGTTCTGATTGAAGATCATACTGCCGTTTGCGTTTAGCTGACAAAAAAATCCGTTTCTCGCCATTCCCTTTTCCATCAATGCAATTTTGCTTCAGTGATTACAAGGCGCGTTGTCGAGCACCGTTTCGTCCGAAAATATTTACACTTGTTAAACGGTGTAAAAGTAAAATATTTACTTTAGCGTTATAATCGAAACTGCCGCGATCGTCTTTAAGTAGGTAAGTGGTGGAGTTGAGGACATCAAATAATTATTCGTGTTACATGTAGCGAGTAAACAATAAAAATAAAATGAAGCGTAAAATAAATAGGATATTTGTATATTTGGGTGTAAGATAGTTACTTCACCTTTTATTATTTTATATAGCTAACTAGATTTTTAACATGATAACAACATATTAGATAATCATTGAGTTAACAGGTAGCAGAAGTATACTTTAGTTACTATACATATTTAGTAACCTATGCAATAAGACCATTTATTTCGTCTTTTTACGTATTCATATTTGTTTCAGCCGTCACACACATACAAATACATTTGCTGTGGTTAAATAATTAATTAGGTCAAATTCCATACATACCTTTTCCGCGGCTAGTCTCATAAATTTCTTGGCTGGATCTGTCCATATGGCTGGTACAGTTATTACCCACTTGATGTCCGACATTTGTATTTCCCCCGCGACCTTCGAGTTTACGGTTGAACAAACATCTTTGACTAAGTACTCGATTGCCAAGGTAAATACAGTTATTGCTGGTAAGCACCGACCCATCTCATCACTTAATGCTATGTCTTCAGTTATTTTCTAAGGAGTAGACAATAGACATAAAGATATTACGATAGAGTAGATAATACTTATGGAATCTCAAGTGTTCGAAATAAAGGTCAATCTTTGGACCTAAATGTTGCATTTAATAGATAATAAAAGCAACAATAAGGAACACATACAAGAAAAAAATGAGTTAAGTATAATTGTAAGTGGGCAAATTATATATAGTGATAAATTGTTAGTTAAAACGTTGACATGTGATTGTTTTTGAAGGTTGACATTCGAAGTTGGTGCTTTATTTCACATTATCATCACCCGACGAGGCACGTTATAATGTGTGGGTAGTGCCATTCATACATACCATTCACAAATGTGAACGTTTGGCGTTCAAACTAGACGAATAACTGTATATTACTGAGATTTTAATTGTCAAACCTTCAACATTTTCTTGCCCGAAACAAACAAATTTTTTAAATTATTCAAACTGCATACACAACGAGGGCAGCGTAAGAAAACGATTAATTTCGTTCTGAATGTTCTCTCTTTATAACATTTACTTGTCTGGTGCAATACTTCAAAAGCAGCAATTAGAATGTGTTTCAATCTGCACATGAATACATACGACATGTAGAAATATATTTTTCTTGGATTTCAGATTCAACAAAATGCGGATGTTGTACTGTGGGATGACCAGCACGTCAAACTGACCGATGGGTTCCATTCAATAACTTTAAAGCCAGAAGCGAAGAACCGGAACAATGGCACCATGACTTTTGATGCCAATATGTCCATGGATAGCGTCATCAAATGTTCATATATCCATATTCGGATAATGTACCTACTCGATGACAAACTCCCTTAAATTCCCTGCTATAACTACAAGAAACATGAATCTCAATTCTACCTCTCCTAACTTTTTCATGAGCATCATTTTGAATCTTCGGAAGTAGTAAAACCTTCCTGCCAGTCCTTCTTCATCCAATTCTTTGTATCTATTTTCTGCCTCATATCCAAATGCCTCGAGAGTCCTGCCATCAGGTTTAATTAATACTATTGTTGGTGTCTTGCCTGTTGATAATGTCCCGGAACCAGAATACCACTCTTTTGCTAATCCCTTGGTTGGATCCGTCACAAAATTATGCTCGAATAGTACATACCAACCCGAATATGTGGTTCCAAAATCTATTGCAGCAACAAGAAGATGTTTTGACGCCTAAAACAAACGTTTAGAATACAAACATGATATCATTTGATTTCGTTTCAAACACTATGCAAATTCAGCAGTCATTTTATGTTCCCTATATAACATGTGTGTTACTGTCAACGATTATCTATTAAAGTCTTATATGAATTTCCTACTGCAGGGGATCAATCTATTTGAAATAATATATTATTTGGAAGATACAAAGGATCTTGATCCATTGGAATCATACCTAAGAATACGATGGTAGCTGTAACATTGACAGGCCGAAAAGCATTAGTTTTACCTTTCTTCTGTGCATATATGTTACAACAGGAAGAAAAATACCTATTTGTAAACATAGAAGTAAATACGTTAACAATCGGTGGACCTATTAGTGCGTTACTCTTCCTTACTCCATTGATACCTTATTATACCATCCACCTCAGACTTTTGTTTCATGTACATTTTGTATTTTTGTTCTATATATGTATTATCCATTGGGAGTCATTCCGTATGTTGGAGGTATAGCGGAGATTAGCTTATTTACACTGATAAATGAGGTTGGCTACATCCGTAAACCAGATTAAAAACAATGTGGTACTCCTATAAATGTCCATCCATGTTTGTGTTTTTTATAAGCCCTTTGCTATTGAATTGTATGATGTATAATTCATACTTTCATGTAGTGCTGCTATATTGACCGCGAACAGGTGTATGAACTATCAGGTCTAATCCATGTTAATTTTGGTAAGAAAAAGGTCTTGTTAGTAAAGCAATAACTGCTATTTGGATTACTTTTATGCCAAAATAGAACAGCGTTTTTATCCCATCAAGCTTACGGAACAACACGAACTTTTCAGTTCACCTATTTTGAAATCCAATGGTCCAGGTAGTGTATTCATACGTTCGCGGTTATTAAACCGCACTATATCCCATTGCGTTTTTGAGGTTTGCCGCATGCTTTGTTGAAAAAGTCACTGCTTATACACTACATACTTTTGATATGAGTGGCACCCTATTGGTATAGAATTTCAATGGGATTCTTCTACGTGTAGAAGGAAATAAGGGATATTTTCTCTTTTTTTGTGTAATCCTTAGTAGAGATATGTGTGGCATGGTTTTATAACTAATGTATTTTTTATTATAAATGAAACATGTTTGTTCTTATTCACCAGGTGTATGCATCTTATACTGAAATCAATATATCTATCTATTCATGAAATTCTACGACACCTTCAGTATGGGTGACTGGATAAACTTAATACATAAAATACTGAAACTATAGGGTAACCTGAATATTTATTTTATTCCAGAAGAAACAGTCATTACTCAAACCTTATGAATAAAAGTTAAAACATATTAAATTTTGAATAATTAAAAATATACTTTATCGATGCTTATTTTATGTGCAAGTGTCATAACGTTCGATGAGTAAAATGAAAAATAAATATCGATACAAGATATTCCAGACATCCACGTAGATGAATTAGTAATTAAACAAACAAAATATCGCCTAAAAACACTCGCCAAACAATTAACGTGACTCTGGCTCATATACTTTGGGAGATATGTGTGACAAAAGATAACATGCTCAGTTGGCTATTTAAACTAAGTCAATGGTAGAAATTGCTGTGAACTTAATTTGAAAATCTGAGAAATCGATGAGTATTTCTTACTTTATCTATTTGGTTACAAACAGAGAATGACATTATGACATTATCACATTACATATTTCCATACGTGTTTCATGACAGAAAATGACACATGCAATTGCAAATGCTTAAAACTCTTCAGTTACAGACAAGCGTCGTCGATGGCTGATAGAAGTCATAGTATTTCTACGTTTTGTAAAATATGTCAAATTCAGCAAAATACGCAATATTTCCGTCGGTATGGATTTCTTTCCTTATAAAATTGATCTATAAGCATCAAAGGCTAAATGTTGTGTATTTTCCCATTTTTATTAACTGCACTCATTTATCAGAAACAATTAACATTTATTGATTACTGCTAATTGTCTTGGAATATTTGACCTTGTTTCAACTTTCGTAAATTGTCGATGTATTTGCGCTATATTTCGTATTCAAAAAGATATTCGTCAGAGCGCAAGTACTGATGACTTTGAACTCATCTACAAGTACAGTGGCCATTGCACTAGCGGTTCCAATGGGTGCACCGGGCACGCGTCCCCTAAAACCTTATGTATGTCTGAGTATAAATTACGCAAATATGCGGAGATCTTTAATTACATGTATAAGATTTTCAATTACGAGATTCTGACTTATTGCAGTAATTAAATTTTATAATGGTGATGTTTACTTTATAAATAGTCTACGTAATATTTACCCGCTTGTCTATAAAATTAGATTAAGAGCCGATAATTAATATGTATGCCAGAAACGATCATAGCCGTACGATACTTAAGATCCACTATCAGTATAAAGATTGTATACTTGTTTATACTGTACTTTATCTCACTTGTTTATACTGTACTTTATCTTGTTTGCTTTATACTGTACTTTATCTCACTTGTTTATACTGTACTTTATCTCACTTGTTTATACTGTACTTTATCTCACTTGTTTATACTGTATTTTATCTCACTTGTTTACACTGTACTTTATCTCACTTGTTTACACTGTACTTTATCTCACTTGTTTACACTGTACTTTATCTCACTTGCTTTATACTGTACTTGATCTCACTTGTTTATACTGTACTTTATCTCACTTGTTTATACTGTACTTGATCTCACTTGCTTTATACTGTACTTTATCTCACTTGCTCGCTTCACCACTGCTTAAGCTTTGTATTTTATAAAGTCCTTCAATGTTGGTATTCAAGAAGAATAAATCACAGCCATTGACGTTAACCGCCCACGAATTAAGATTTGAAATCATGATCTCGTGATTTGATTCGTGAATACTTGTGCGTCTGCTGCACTAATCAGAAACACGAGCAACTATAGAACGTTGGTATTTACCTAACACTAATGAATAGTCCGCGCATAGTCTGTAAATTAAATTCCGTCGTCCGAACGAAACCGAAAGTAAAGTTATAAATAGCATAGTACCATTTATTACCTATTCGGAATTATATTATCTGAATCACACAACACGAAATGAAACATTTCATTATTCTGATATTCAAATAACTGTTTGTTTATATTAAGTATCACAATATTAATGATGAGTCATCATAAGTATATTGATAAATGTTGTCCGTTTTTGTTTACTTGAAACTGGTTTTAAAATACCAGGTATTTTGAACCATCTATAAGTTTATAACATTATTTAATTATAGTGAACTGAGGATATTGACTATGTCAGTAATATAGCACAGTTTTTTGCGGCCATGATAATATTTTGAAGACAACTTTCGATTTCAATAATAACAATTTAAAACGGCACGAACAAGCTATTTTGTATGAAAGTACATTAAGATTACATATAACATGATATACACGTCCATTTAATTACAATCGGAATAAATAAAAACTCACCATAATTCAGACATAAATCTCCTTAGTCTGAAGTGCTTAATCTGATGCAAAAGGAAGGTGTTATATCGTGCCTGGGCGTAACACAGATATCTGCCCTGTGTTCAGTGAAGGTATTTTTGCGGCTCACGTTTCTTAACGCTTTGCAAATTGGTTCCCCGAGTGCAGTCAACGTGATATGGTGGGTCAGGGATACAAAACAGAACGTGAGCGACTGTTTGCCGTTACTGAACGCAGGGCTATTTGAACAGATTATTGAATTTGGAAATATGCATTTTATGATTACGTTGGGATAAAAATAGGTTTGTACCGTAATCAATGGATAATATTTACGCTGGTAAGCTCGCTGTGTATTCCCTAAATATCACCAAACATTTGAAATGTTTGTCGAGTTTTTATGTGTGTTTCCGGGACTAATTTACATGTTTGCATGAAAGGATTAAGAAAATTACAGTGACTCTATACTTTCGTGCATGGTGGTATTTTGTTTACCGTGGTTGACTGGGACAACGTTGAAGTTGAAATCTATGTATCGCTGATTGTCGGGACTTTGTTGTGGGGTTCACAATTAATGTCCAAAAGTGCATGCTTTTTTCGTAAGAATGAAGAGGGCAAAAATATACCAGGCCGACACCACCAGTGCGCGAGGAGTAAAATACAGTCATACGAAACGCTAAGTCCCTCAAGATCAACATTGTACAGGAGTGTGGAAGTGCCATGTGTCAAGGCACCTCCTCAAATGCCTGAAGTTTTACGGACTGTTGTTTTCCGGGATGTATGTGTTGGGAGGCATTGTCTTATGTATGTGGTGTTCTCTGTAGCAACTTATTCTCTCTTTTAATGTGTGTTCTTACTACAGTAAAACGTCACTTAAACACATCAATAATAAGTCCACCTTAAAGTAAAGAACACAATTTGTACGTTCATTTTCCCTATTTTGCCTTTATTCAACCTCAATATTAAGACCACCTCAATAATACGACCAGTTTTCAAGGGTCTCAATGGTGGTACTTTTAGGGTCATTTAAACATCACTTCGCTTCATATTTGATTAAATGTATATCTTTATAAACTGAAAAGGTGGAGCACGACTCAACTGCACCCATATTCTGCTTCTTATCAATATGCTTAAATCTAAAGTTAAAGTAAGCGGATATGCGAAAGAAGTACAGAGTATGACCATACAAATGTGCAACTTTTGTCTGCTTTAATTTAATGCTTTAACAACTATAACCAGACAAATTCCAATGCGCTGTGTCTCCGTATTACGCTGGAGAGGGGAGGTTACCTGAAAATAATAAAATCAGACATTAATGCTGCGGAAGATTAAACATGAAATAGAACATTTGGTTTAAGCATATTTGTGCAATGATGCTACATTGTGGTTTTCTATATCTACCGTAGTAAATGATTAAAGTTATATAATTATAATTTTACATGTATGTTTGCAATCGTTAATTCGATGGTCTACCTTTACACATGCGCCGCTAAGGGAGATAACAGGCTGAGGGGAATTTGGTAATGTTCGGCCATCATTTAAATTGTTTGATTGACATGACCCCACCCAGCAAAGTTTAAGGTAGGTAGGTTTAAACTCTAGGTATTTGTTTTATTTATTTTCCCTTGTGTGGTTATTCGTGTTTCACTCATTAATACGATGCCTAAAAAACAATTGCCCCATTCAGACACATGAAGTATTTTTGAGTATGGGTCATTTTCAACAGTAGAGTTATGCCAAACGAGCATTCTTTCAAAGATGACATTATTTAAAATCGTTTAAGCCGACTTAAGCAAGTCTTGAATGTCTGAATATGTCACATAAGTGCCTGAATTTAACTCAAATATAAATGGACAACGGTTTAGTGGGTTAACTGCAACAAATCACGAGTGGAGGATGCTGAACAAAACAGTTCAGCACCACGTAAAATTAAGACTCAATGCTTAAGACGAAACTTTAATTGTAACTCACCTTGATTCACACAATAGCTGAAATAAAAAATACGAAACTCAGTTTAACTACTAAGGACTTGTAAATCATGTTGAAATTATCAAAGTTCAAGATAAGGCATGGCTGAAACTTAGGTGCTTTAAGCGTTCTTCATTTAAGTACTGCTTTCAGTTTCATAGTTGGGTTCCAACCAGTAATTCCAAGCAGATGGCTTTGATCATCTTAAGACAAATCCGTATGAGTTGAAAGTCATACGCATGGCTTGCACTCATCATTCATAAACTTACGTAAGACGTATATTTGATAAGTTACTGACCGATGTAGCCATGATTTTTCATCCTAAAGAAAACAACCACCCCAATTAGTGACCTATTTTTGCCTAGCTCTATTTCTTGTTAACTTCGATCAATATGGATCAAATTCACGCAGCATCGACCATTTCATAGTACAGTTTTCATTGCGATAAAAAGACAAAATGTTTGGTTTCAAGTAAACATTCTAAGTGAACAAGTTTCAATACAATGACGTGGTTTTCATTGTCACTTTGAATCTCAGTTAGATGTATGTAAATGCGAATTTATTAATTTCGACTGCGACGAGAGCTTACTATTATACTCATGTGAGTCATTCTGGAGTTCGCTTTATGGAAAAACACAAGGGTTATGGGATGAGCGGTCGACGCATTAAACACAACACCACCACTCCCCTCACATAAACAAGTGGTCGTGGGCCTTCAAGAGTTGGTTTAGTACATTGCAAAACAAATCACTATTTACTCCACATAAATCCCAGTTTATGCTGTTTGATAGATGGCCTCGAGTGAGAAATTCCTCTTATCGAGGGTCTGTCTTTAAATAATGAATTCTTATAAGTTTACAATTATTGGTACTATTTTTCATTAAACTAACATGTCCAATCAAGGAAATCTCCTGCAATGTATGAAAGAAGTTCAGGAGAATTAGAATATACAATGTGAGTGTGTTTGTTTCTGCTCGTACAAGAAAAAAGCTGTCATAATAGACAAATATGTTAGTGCTTTGTATCAATCGGTCTCGATATAGTGATAAAGACTCAAAGTTTATTTTTTGTATTTAAACGAAACTTACGATATTTGCAAATCCAGCCATGATTTTGGGAGAAGAATAAGAAGCCATTGCAAGGATAATCATGCCATTTTCCATGGTCAGTGAACTCCATCAGTGCACAGTCCTCGCTTCCTCCGACTAGTCCTGGCTGACCAGATGCCCAGTTGTTGAAGGTTAAGCTTTTGCCTGTTATAAGTTAGACGTGACTTTGCTTTATTGCATTTTACTAAGCTTTTCTCCAAACGAATAAGATATCAATGCAAAAGGATGTAAGTTGCAGTAAGTAGTCTTTGTGTGCCACTTGTTGAAGGTCACGTGTTGGTCTAATATAAGTTGCGACAGAGTGTTGCATAAATTAGCGGGATATATCCTTGATAAATTGAGGCTGTTTTTGTAGAAACATATTTTATATAAAATATTGTTGCACACCAGACCGGCTTTCGGGTAACTGTTTACGCCGTGACTCGGCTAACCCTCGTTCCCGCCAGAACGTTAAAACTCGTGTCGGATATTTCTATCTGTACCGGAAGTGGGTGAAATATTCGTATATTTGTATAGTACTACCAAAATAAATAGAATAAATAATAAAACTGACGCTAACAAAACGTAGTAAGTATACGTCGAATGTTATTAGATATATTGAAGACTTATACTACAGCAATATATGAGCCCTGCTGTACGATTTCCGACCTCTTCTTTAAGTGACGTCATTTCCAGGAAAACGTCACATGTGATGTTACAATGCACTGATATAAAGCAATATTTGTCCCATATGGCAACATGAACAGGAAGTGACCAGTATGGAGTAAATAGTGTTTCCTTCTTGCAAATAGTGACATCAGATGTTGAATTTTCTTGAAATGACGTCACTTACAGAAGATCGTGTAAATCCCATAGCAGCGCTGGTATATGCGTTCGTATTTAGCATGTTGCCATGCCATTAAAATGTTATTTATAAATAAAATCCAAATGATACATACCGGATGTCCATACCCAGGTATTTTCACTGGTTTGGTCAGTTAATCCTATCCATAGTCCTTTATCGTTATGGAAACCTAGAGTCTGATCAGACAACGAAACAGAAATTATAGTTCATAAAAGACTTAACAAACAATCACAAATAAACCTGTTATCTCCCCTTGTGTATACTTAACTACTCAATATTTATAATCGGCCATTTAAGAGTTCAGTAAACTGCATCACAGCATTAAGTTGGACACATGTTAATTAAATAAATAATAACATTTAATATTGTAATTGTTGTTTCAACTACCATGTGGACAAAATTACATTAGAACAAATCTCCGTACTACCGGCAAATAGTTTGAACAACAAAATCTAGTTCATGTCACGGCTAAGTGATCAATATACATGTTGAGTAGTGTATTGTATTATGTTCTCGATATAAATGTTGAGTAGTGTATTGTATTATGTTCTCGATATAAATGTTGAGTAGTGTATTGTATTATGTTCTCGATATAAATGTTGAGTAGTGTATTGTATTATGTTCTCGATATAAATGTTGAGTAGTGTATTGTATTATGTTCTCGATATAAATGTTGAGTAGTGTATTGTATTATGTTCTCGATATAAATGTTGAGTAGTGTATTGTATTATGTTCTCGATATAAATGTTGAGTAGTGTATTGTATTATGTTCTCGATATAAATGTTGAGTAGTGTATTGTATTATGTTCTCGAACGAGTTTAAGTGGAATTGTGTAGTTCTCCAACAGATAACGTGTTATATAAATAGATTACAAAATTAGGGATGCGCCAGGCTACCAAATGATAAACTCTATTTCATTTTCAGCGGCGTAGTTCAATAATGAGCTATGTCGTTTTTCATCACGTTAACAGGCCAAATATGAAACGCTAGTAAAGTTCTGTTTTGTCGATTTACATTACACGGACGTGTCCCATTGTTCTCGCGAAAATCACGTTTTCGTTCGACAACCATGTACATATATGGGCTAAATATAGATATTTGGGCACACCAGATCACATGATCATATATATTGGCCGCTGGCTGTCCAGATACATTTATAAGCAGTGCAAACTTGTTACCATATTTAGTAACACATTCAATACTATTTACTAGTCAATAAAAATAACTGTCGCGCTAAACTTGCTTGGCATGTATTGAAAAGGAACGCTTGTTCAGCGTAGCTGTGGATATCAACAAGATGGCCGCCTTTCGTTGAGCAGTCTATGCTAGCAGTATGCCAGTTTCCCGGATGGTCCAGAATAAATTCATAGCAGCTTCCACCAAATTGTTGCAGAAATTCATTCTTGGTTAAATGCGCCGGACAGTTATCATTGATAGCAGCACCTGAAAATAAGCGTCGATTGGGGTAAGGATTTTGATTATAGGAAGTCAACTAAAATGCCACAGTAAGTGATGTCACTACAATAAAACAAACAAAGATTGAAGTAGGAAATAGAATCTACAAACGGCGAGGCAGGTCATAATGATGCAGAGCAGTGCTTAAAAGGTAAACAAGTATTTCATAAACTTTTCATAAAAGTTCTTTTTCGATTTCTTTCTCCAAAAACCAAATCCTAGTATGCCCACTAGAATGTTCTTAACGCCGCCGGAGATATGGTTATACAAAGTAAACAAATGTATGGCGACACAAGAATAGAGTTTATGGAAGGTCAATTGCACAAATCAGAACCCTCTAGAAAGATATAGACACAACAGGGAGGATGTTTATGCCGGGAGGGGACACATACAAATCCAACGCACAATAAGGTATGCACAGGGAAGGGACACATAAAAGAAGAACAAACTGATAAGGACATGTAACTAAACAACGTCAAATAATCAAGGTCACCAACAAACATATGGAACGACACAGTGCTGTATGACACAATAACAAGGAAACATTGAGATGGTAAGAGATTCGAAAACGTACAATACAAGACAGCAAAACAACGAATTAAATATATATTACTGCTACTTACAATATGCTACCAAAGAAAAAATAATGACCAGGGATATCTTCATGTCGGGTTGTATAAAGCTGTCTGACCGTATGCCAATGAACTCAAATCTACTCACGAAGTGTGGACTAATTATAATTTATTTAGTCTTCTTATCTCAGACACGGTTATATATATGTCCATGTTGTAGAATGGTCAACAGAGATAAAATTCAGGTTTTTAAACTATAAGTCCATGCACGTAAGAGTTGTCTAGATTGTTGATCAATAAATGTTTAACTATTATGTTGTGTGGCATTATTTTGATGATATATGTGTATAATTTTAACACCGTTGTGGTATTTAAATCATTGTTGTATGAATGAACCATACAATAAACCATACATAATACAGGCCAACCTCTCCAGTGCGACCCCTCTTTAGACCTTAATGTTATTGTTTTTTTAAAACAGTACCAACAATTTAATCTCTCTAAAACTACAGCAGCTGAAATGTGTAGCTATGTGGAGGGTTGTGCACTGTTACATTTTCACAAATTTCCTCAAAGTTGATCGAATCAGTACAATGACTGCAGAGTCGAACCAGAATACCTACAACAATGAGCACGGCCACCTCAACAGCAAGGACACCAGTAACAATTGAATAGGGATACTGTAAGGAAGGATTTTTTTCAAAGTTCACGCCTGCAGAAAACATATTGAAAACTAAACATATCCTTTTTGCAACTGACCATTCCAAGGCACTATTCCTATTTTCATACATCATAATGTTTGTGACATGTTATTTTCAAGTACATGTACAGTGTTATTTGGTTATGCATACTTATTCCCGGTGTCATTGAGGGTTTGGAGGTGGCTGTGCATTGGTATGTGGCATTTCCTGCTTGACTTCTGCATAAAGTTTTAGCAATACATCAGTAGCAGCATCATCGACGGTATGGACCAACTGATCTACAGCAAACGTCCTGCTTCCTGGTATAGTTGACTCGGTACATTAAATACGGGATTACGTTTCGAGAAGTACATGTTTACGCTAAATATATTCGTGATTTTTCTGCCAGAATATTGATAACACACGTCTTGAGCCATTTACACACCAACTCTGTGTAATGTATATTCAGGTCAAGTAAGTTGACCATCTGGTTTCGTCAAAATGAACCATTCAAATTGCTGTACAAACAGGCATAAATAGCAGCATATTGCTTAAAGTTTCTGGCTTTACATGAATTACAAATATCGATAACCATTTTGTCCGTTAATGACAATACGTGTGGTCATGAGTAGGTAAAATGGGGTCATCGTATCCATCGGAAGGGCAATTGATATCAACCTTTACGTATGATTGACTAACGGAATATAAATGACAGATGTTGTGGAATACATAGATAGTCTCCACTCATAGTTGTAGAACATCACATAAACAGACAGTATGATTTTGATACTTACGTTACTTTTGGTGCATTATTCAGGTACGGTTTTTAAAGATATTAGACTAAAACCTGTTAGCAGAATTCGGTATGTAAATAATTTTGAAATATAACATTCCTGCCTTAGAAAGAATAATTGCTTGAATTGCTTCAATTGCCGGGAACCATTGTAACATGGTGTATGTAACACTCAGTGGTGCTTTTTGCAATTGGCCGTTCAAAGGAGGTGCGGCTGTTTCCCCAATATTTGTGTGTGTGTGTGTATTGTGCTTTTGTTATTACTGTCATGCCCCTTGTACTTTTGAGATGGCTGTGCACTTTGTATACTACATTTCCTGCACGACTGCTATATATATTTTGATGTCGACATATATAATATACAACAATATATTTTTATCTCAATGATGTCAACATGTATATTTTCACATTGTGACGCATTCCCTTGTTTGTGCGTCGTCAGTCATTACACATACAACGACCAATAAAGTCACTTCGACTATGGAACAGTTTCAAGAATAGTTCTTTGTACTTACAATCTTGTGTTCGCTTGTCGAAATATATATTCACTGTACATCATAAACATAGTGAGATACCCAACAACTAAGACATTGTCTAGAGTATAAATGTATAAATTACCAGTGTAGCAGAAAGAACAACGTTCACCTTGTGAGACATTCACTGTTCAACAGTTTCTTCTGATTTAACCTCTATATAGAGCAACAGACTCTCAGTGGAATGTTCAGCTAGTTCATTGTATACAACTTCAACTACAAACAGTTTAATGCATTAAAACATACTTACATGTTTTATAGCAAATACACAAAATATATGGCACAGTGCATGTATATAAATATGAACATAAGAATTTAGATTAGCAACGAAAATATAGTTGGTTACATTAGTGACAATATGTTTGATTTTACAGTCATAAGGTTGGAGAATATCTGTTTAGTGGGCCATGTGTAACAGTATTTTTTGATATATTTTTATCAAAGAATTTTGGGAAAATTAATAGAAAATGATATTCGTTTTCCACCATTTTTGTATCACAGGTTTTACAAAGTCTGTTTTTTCTATTTAGATTTAAATAATATCGTCCACGTTATACAGCTAAGTCATATGAGGATGTCCGAAATCTTCCGAGAGCAGTTCTAAATGTGGAATCTTTGATTACGTCAAGACATCTTTATAAATTAAATGAATGTTTGAATAAACTGTATGTTAATTCACAATTCACAGGATTGGTGAGTGCGGCAGACGTTACTCGATGCCCAACTAGTCTTGCACGTGACAAATATCTCAAAGCGTATGGTTCCAGTTGCTATCATTTCACTCTGAATCACCCAGGCGACTGGAAAAATGCAAACCGTGACTGTATATTACATGGTGGTCATCTTGTGGACATTCAGTCGGCTGGAGAACAATACTTTATTTATCAAAGCTTACGGGTAAAACTGTATTTTGTGAGGATTCTTAAATTCATGGGTGCATTCATCATTGCAATTGCACTGGGTGTACATTCTTATCACAAAGACGATAAAGTTCTTGAAATCTATGTTACAAGTACGTAATAGCTAATCCAGAAAGCTTCATTTTGTTTACAGTCGGGAATGTGCTCATTCTTGCCTTTGTCTGCCAGAGAGCAATCCATATTTCAAAGCTTTGGGCAAGTGAAATATGATGACACCATTGCTGATATAAAACAATTGCTGATATAATACATCAGTACATTTGTAAATGTATGTACATCAGTAGTTATCGCATTAATTAGGGGACCACTTTTAAAAATAGTTTAGTATTAACCAATTTCAATTATTGACATTTTGGCTTTTTATAATGAAGACACTTGGTTTCCATGGTGACAAGGGGATTTGGATTGGCTTCACAGATCAGGACAAAGAATCACATTGGATGTGGAGTTCAGGTGAGTTATTTACATTGTCATCGTAAATTAATTGCCTTTGGAATAAACTGCTTTTATACAAAAGTCATTTGACCACCAGTTAATCAAACCATTATTATGCCTATGCCAATATGCAGTAAACCTTAAGGTAAAGATTTATATTGTGTGTAGTCGGATAATATTTACCTGACACTCATAAATGTTCGTACAAAGCGTCAATGCAGTAGAAAGAGTGACTTTCAATATTCAGTCGGACCTCTTTTATTCGAATTCATTTATTTCGAATAATACATGGTTTCGAAAAGCCTATTTCAATTCGACGTTCATAAGATGATACGTCGGGACCTGATATTTGTTTTAGGATGATACCGAATATTCGGATAGAAGGTTGTTGAATAAACGAGGTCCAACTGTACATGTAGTGTGTTTTAACCACGTGTCCGTCCGACGACGATTGTGTTCGATGAGAGTATATTAACGTATTAATTACGTTCCGATAATACATGACCCCAAACAGCTTGATTATTCCTAGGTATCTATGTTATAGCAGAAACTACTTGCTGTTCGTATTTGGTAATGCAATGACACCGTTTGCTGCCAATGGTGCCATGTCCTGTAATATAACGGCTGGGATTTATCTCTGATTATTAGGTACAAACAACAATAGGCAGTTGGAATCGTGCTAAGGCAATGTTTAGCAGCTAACTAAACTGTACTCACTTTGTTTGTAACCCTGATAAAAGCACATATTGCGATATCCCGATTTCGGTTATTTCATAATATCTGCATTTCCATTACAGGCGCTAGCGTTACATACAAACATTGGGCGAGCGGACAACCTGGTTTATTTTCTAGCAATGAGGACTGTGCCTTGATGGTAGTGAGTTCGGGAGGTTTTTGGCATGATTATCCTTGTCATGGTATACTATTTAACCAGCAGAATCATGGTTGGGTTTGCAAATATGGTAAGCTACCGTCGCTAAATTGTGTTTTTTGTGTATTTACTGAGTTATGAACAAATGACTGATATAAGCCTATAATATGATTTTAACACCACAAAAATACAGGTGGTCGTAATTTAATATCCATTTACTATTTTGTTATTTAATCCGTTTATATACTGGTGTGTTTTGTTAAGGTTATATATGATATATCGTATTTTCTTACCTTGTTCAAATACATATCACAACATATGTATGAAAAAATCAGTCTTATATGCAAACAAAAAGGAAATAAATGAATATACAAAATGTACTTGTAACAATACCGTAATGTGTTTTATATGAAGTGTAAGAGTATTGAGTAAGAATGATGTAACTTTATTTCAGCCATGTCTGCCGTTACCATGCCAACAAGCACCGAAATGAGATCCACTGAATCTACAACGCCTCTTGTCACAGGTTCATCAATGGCGCCGATGACAGACTCCACAATGCCACCGATGTTGAGCTCCACCATGTCGCCGATGTCGGGTTCCACCATGCCGCCGATGTCGGGCTCCACCATGCCGCCGATGTCGGGCTCCACCATGCCGCCGATGTCGGGCTCCACCATGCCGCCGATGTCGGGCTCCACCATGCCGCCGATGTCGGGCTCCACCATGCCGCCGATGTCGGGCTCCACCATGCCGCCGATGTCGGGCTCCACCATGCCGCCGATGTCGGGCTCCACCATGCCGCCGATGTCGGGCTCCACCATGCCGCCGATGTCGGGCTCCACCATGCCGCCGATGTCGGGCTCCACCATGCCGCCAATGTCGGGCTCCACAATGCTGCCGATGTCGGGCTCCACAATGCCGCCGATGTCGGGTTCCACAATGCCGCCGATGTCGGGCTCCACAATGCTGCCGATGTCGGGCTCCACAATGCCGCCAATGTCGGGCTCCACAATGCCGCCGATGTCGGGCTCCACAATGCCGCCGATGTCGGGCTCCACAATGCCGCCGATGTCGGGCTCCACAATGCCGCCAATGTCGGGCTCCACAATGCCGCCGATGTCGGGCTCCACAATGCCCCCGATGTCGGGCTCCACAATGCCGCCGATGTCGGGCTCCACAATGGCTTAATTAAATTCACCTGGAATAGGTATGATTTTTTCACCTTGGAGAAAGTCATTTCTAATATTGGAATGAGGGCTGGTTTTGTGATTATTTTCCTTTTTCCTAGTACATGTAGAAAATATGGTTTGCGAGCTTCTTCGTGTACATGTATTAGTAAAACATATTATGTTGTATGAATACGTTCAGTTTACGCTGCGTCCAACATAACCAGTGTGCTTTATACAAATATACCGTGTTTCCAACGTGATCGGCGTACATGATACATAATAATTTTTTCGGCGCAGCCGTATACTAACATGGGTTTGCTAATTACATATTCAGTGTTCTGTAAACCAATCAAATCTTACGTTAACCACCAAGGCAATTTCGCGCATTTTCTCTTCAATTTAAAAATAGCTGTAACATTGAAGCAGATTGGTTAACATTTTCTATAGTGTATTTCAAGATTTATCCAGTGAGTAGCAGTAGCCTTGTTATTCATTTCCACGGGGACTTCTCTGGTGTTGGATTTGACCTACTTACTATTGATTTTTCACACATTTGTGATGGGGAAATAGCCGACTTGTCTAAACAATTACACGGAAGGCACGTGTGATCTACATCCCTTGTTTAGTGGATCTTTACACATTTTTAAGATAATTAAACCCAGTTTGTTTTTCACAGAATTCTTTTGAAATATATAGTTTATTATGTACAGCTCTGTCATTTTAGTGAATGGTTAACTCGTCTGACCGTATCTATTCGGTTTTGTTCTATATTCTTTCTACGGCGAATAAGATTAACTGTCAATATTAATTTTGATAGCTGATTTAATTCATAACTTAGCCTACAGTAAACTTGTCTATTTTTCAGTGGTTGGTGGATACATGCAGATATTTGTGTATTTGTTTTCTAACATGTATGCATAATTCAACATTTCAATAAATAACGTGCAACACTCATTTAATTTTGTTTTTATTTTCTGTGGCTACATACAAACTATATTCGTTGCAAGTTGAAATTCAAAATTGCTAACTTTCACGTCTCATTTTATAAGTTTGAGTACGAGTCTTCCTTTGCCTACTGAAGAAATCAATGTCAATATGCAAAAATGACGAGTCCACACGTGCGTTGCTGGCAATTTCGTAAAATCATTTACAGTACGTTTATATAAAGCACGAGCATAGTTCCGACATTTTTCTTGAGAGGTGGACGTTAGTGTAGTCAACGTGTTCACCGTACCCGTAGTTGAAGTAACCGCGGCAGACTTGGCTCAGATTTATGAATGCGGCTCTGAGACAGTATATGCAGACCAAATAGAAGTAACTGTCCTACAGTAGGCCTGTTTGAGCGCTGCTGTGGGATTTCCAACCTCTTCTGTAAGTGACGTCATTTCAAGAAAACGTCACATGTGCTATCATTTAAATGGTGCTCTGAATGAAATACTATTTTATCAAGTACAAATGTTTATCCAGGACAGTAAATCGTTTATTCAGCAATTTCATATAGTGCCAATTCTGTCCACATTGTGAATGTTAACGGCGTACATCAAGCCTGTGAAAACATCATGATCGTAGTACTTAATTAGCACGGACATACAAAGCTTATAATATGTTCTTGGTAGTAGTTGCGGACAAGTTCATGTAACTCTGAGTCCGCCATTAATTGCTCAGTGTTGTCGCAAATTATAACGCTGATGTTTATTATGTAGACATAATTATATCAGATAATAAATAACATTGTGTTGATGCAAAATGCGAACTCGATGTATCCATAATCATATGCTGTGTAGCCTAACATTAACCACTGCATGAATGTCATACATACAATAAAAATGCAATGGATACACTCAGGTCGTTCTGTTCAAGTAAGACACGTACTTCTTGAACTACAATATCGCTCGCGTGTATGCATGCAAGACCTTACATCGCAGATATATCGCAGCGCTATCTCGCAGTTTCTGCATTAAAGGGGGACCACCGTGTATGATAACAAATGGCGGAGATCCGTAACGGGGAAGTAACTCATGTTATATTCCGGATATTAATCTTGTGGGGGAAATGGATACGTATGCAAAAATTCGAAAGTTGAGGAAAAAACTTAGACAAATCGAACATTTGGAAGCTGTAGATCGCGATCTGACAGATGAAGAAGTTTCTAAAGTGAGTATCTGCATTTTGTTCCATGACAGTTGAAAGTTTCCACATTTGATGTTATTTCTATGACAGTGAACTTAAATTCGGATACACTTTTTCGGATAGCTTCTGCATTATAATGTTAAGGAACAGGTGATAGAAAAGATAAAGGTATGAAATTCATGTACATCTTGTCTTCTTTTTTCAGTGTATGAAGAAACAGGATACTCGAGATGAGCTTCTGGAGTTGCTTGTGTCCTATAATTCCCAGCAACCATCGGACACTGACTTTGATACAAGTATTGCTACTACAGCCGATCTATCAACATCTACTCCTGCACAACAAGATGAAGTTATTAACTC
Source organism: Mactromeris polynyma (assembly GCA_032209605.1). Taxonomy (NCBI): domain Eukaryota; kingdom Metazoa; phylum Mollusca; class Bivalvia; order Venerida; family Mactridae; genus Mactromeris; species Mactromeris polynyma. Next base: position 4,321,557 of record JASFXZ010000019.1, on the reverse strand, counting down.
TGAAGATATTAATCCAGTAATTGAAGATTCTCGCCATAGAGATAAACCTGCGCAAACAGAACAATTGATTGATTCGAACAAAAATAATTCTAATTCAGCTGAATCTAAAAATGAACAAATGAAAAGGTAAATAATTATTGAAAGCATGACACTTGAATGCTAGGCAACTAAAGTAATCATATGATGGCATTTTATCAAACCTGGGGCAATTACTTGTAAAAAAGTAATGATTATATTACAAATTGCTTAAGTGGAGTAAGCAGATAAAAGTTTTGAAAATAAACAATTGATAAACAATTGAAATTACATGTAAAAGTTTTATAACTACAAAATTTTGAATCTTGCAATATAATTTCAAACATATTAAGATTGTTTACCTGGCTGTGGTCATAATGACTACATGCCTGAGTTAAATATAGCATTTTTAATACATGTATAATACTATAAATGCCCAGAGATGTTAAGTCTCATACAGGTACTTTCATCTATTAAATTGAAATAAAGTATGATAGATAAGGGTAATGAATAATATTTAACAGTTATTATACTATTGATGACTAAAATTATCGAAGTTTTTTTGAGGTTTTTATCCACATTTTATGTCATTCACCTTTAGAAGGTACATGTACATATATAATCAGAAAGCAGGGATTTCTCTGACACAGAAATCTTGAGTCCCTAACTTTCTTTTCTTTCTAGGAACTCCCATTTTCAACGTACTGTGCATCCCTGGGACCCTTAAAATAAACTTTTTGTCAAGTATAAACTGCATATCTGGGACCCTACAAATATACTATGGACTGCCAGGACGCCCAATTTATCAAACATGAGGGTCCAAGGACCCCCAATTTATCGAACATGAGGGTCTAAGGACCCCTAGCTGAAAAATCCTAGGGAAAATCTTGAGAACGTAATCATGATAAAAAGTTAAATTTCATGAGTAATTATTAAATTTTAAGTAATTGTTATCACATTCTTATAAATAATCATGGCATCTGATTTTCCCCCTTTAAAAATGTGTAATCATTTATATAGTTCATTACAGGGATTACTGATTATAATTACATCAGATCTGCATATAAATTGTAATAGTCTATATGTTCACAAAATGTGATTTGTATAGATCTGTTATAGCAATAAAGGTACCACACCATTTATCAATATTGTTTTAATATATTTTGAAAATATTTTTCTTTAATACTCAGTCTTATGAATGAATATACAGGGTGTTAAAGTTTTTTCATTAATATGATATCTGTTTTATATTGAACTCTCACGCAGAAGTAAAGTTAAACTATTGGTATATAGCCACATATTTACATGAGCAATTAAAAAATACTCAAATTCAAACTTTGTGAACAAATTTTTTTAACACCCTGTATATATACATGTATATATATAATTTGGCTGAATGAAAATATATGCATATTTAGATATAATAACGTCATTGACAAACCTCCTTTTTAATATATTAAATGTTCATCTGAAAATCTCCAATAATATGAGAATGAATTTTACTCTTTGTCTCTAAATTGACATAGGAGAAGTATCAAATCAAGCATCACTGTACAGTGTTCTTTTATTTTAGTCTTCATCAGGTAAACTCATTGAAAAATTATAACCTAGTGGCATAATTTTCTTACTAAGATTTTTGTAAATATGTCATCCATTTATTGCAAAATTTGAAAAGCAACTGGCTTATGATATCTGTATATATAAATATTTAGTATTATATTTGGTATGTTTGTAGTTCACCGATGGCTGCCCCTGTGAAACAAAACCCCTCAAGCAGCAATTATCCAAAGACGTCGACACCTTCACCTACCAAGAATTTGAAGAAAACAAAACCAAAGCCTAGTAATTTGACTGAATAAATTACTTATTTGTAAAATTTAAACAGATACATCAAGCTTAAACATTTTAATTTAATTACAGCAACCTATGAATGTTTTTGTTTGTTTGCAAGTAATTGTGCCTTCATCACATTCGACGTATTTTATAATTTTAAACAGTAAAACCTCAATAATAACTTCACCCTTGGTACCCTTGAAAACTGGTCATCTTATTGAGGTGGTCCTAATACTGAGATTAAATAACGAGCAAAACAGTAAAAATGGACTTGAAAATTGTGTTCTGACTTACTTAACAAGTTGTCAATCATATTTAGAATGATTACTTTCTGTTCTTGTTTGTATGTACATTGTTGTCTTATGCATATTTTGAGAAGTTGTTGAGCATAGTTGTGATGATGGCCTCAAAATTGAGTTATATTGTAACCTGGTCTGGCATGGCATGTGAACCCAATTTGAGTTGAGTTGAGTGGTTTTTTTTGTTTAATTTTACTGCCGGATACAGACTGTATCAAAAGTGTCAGTTTTTCTCAATTCTTTGTACATTTTACCCCCTCTGAATTTCTTTTTATTACGTCAGGTTTTTGTGTATTTAACCTTTTATAAAAGAATATCACCTCATATATATATATATAACAAACACGAGCCACATGTAAAAGTTATTTTTATAAGCAAAACAACCATTACCTTATCGTGCATATTTTCCCACTTGACAAGGCACAGGCAGTAAAATTATTTAAAAAAAAATAAATGGCAGTAAATGGGTCTATATTGTATGGGAAATGGATATATTCAAATTTAGGTTCTTTATCTAATATTCATTTGGTGTTGGCTTATAAACTGTACCAAGTTAATTAATACTTTAATTCAAACAGTGACTCATCAGACATACATGCCATATTTTCAGATGGTCAATAAGTGAGATTTTCCTCCGCAGGGCTGTTATTAAGTGAGATTTGGGAAAAATAAGTGAGACTGTAAATCGCGATTTTTTGGGGCGCTTAATACACCAAACACTCATTAACATTACCCCACCCAACTGTTTTCATGCGTAATTACAGTGTTACTTTGTCGCATAAATTCCTTCATCAATTAGCATTAAACAGGGTTTCCCTTGAATTGGCTTTTAGGGGCCAACGTGGGCTTCATTTGGGGGTCATGTGTAAAATTTGGGGGTCATTTATACAAGTGACCAGATATGATACTCAAAGGCAAGTCATACTGGTATGCAAATATTGTATACATTATAACATCTACCGAATATTTTGAGAGGAGTGGGTGTTTAAGAAAGGTAGAAAAATCACATATTTTTTAAGTCTTATGTGCATCTATTAGAATAAGTACGGTACCCAATAGCAGTTTTCTAACCTTTGATCAAAGCCGATGTGTCGAAACTTCCACTTGCCAGCCTAAAATATCTTCCAAACTAAACCCTTTGATCTGCCTGACGGTTTTAGTCACATAGAGTACAGTATTACGTCACAGCTAGCAGTATTGCCTGTCTTACATGTGCCTACGTGACCTTTATCATTTGCCTCAGTTCACCGAGTTTTTAATACCAATAAATTTAATATTCTATAGTAACAGTTATGCTTTTATTGTGTGAACATTGCTTTTTTGATTCTTTGATTCATGGGATATACACGTGATGGATATACATGTAGGCTAAATTACGGATCAAAGTAAGAATTTTTCAGGTTTTTTATTTAGCCAAAAAGTACGTCAAAACGCATAAATTTGTGCGTCAGGGAAAACCCTGCATTAAAATAAGCAGATTAACACCTTTCCTGTCAATAAAATGATTAAAGTTAAATCACCGCTTTAACAAACAATTAACGTACTGCCTGAGGTGATTAAAAACACGCAAATCAACAGCTGATCAAAGCCAATCAACAAAGTGTCACCTTAAATCGGCATTTTCGGGTAGTATCGAAGAATCATAGCATGTCCGAGATACAAAATTTCGCACGATCAGTGATATTTTCTTTTTTTCTTGGAGGTTCAAATTTACGTGAGGTTTTAATCTAACGGCGTTAGACCGTGAGGAGGCATGAAAATACGTGAGGAAAGGTCTCACGGCGTGAGATATGGCATGTATGATCAGAATGGTTCATTTTGAATAACTTGCTAACTTACTGGATTGCATCGGTCAGTGATTCAATATTTGAATTTTATCCAATGTTCTGAATTTCCTTTCATTTATATGATGATCTCAAATTTATAGGATTTTTCAAACTCAATGAGAATGTTATTAATATTTGATTCTAGGTGGAAGAAATGGTTCTGGTGTACGTGATCTATGGTGTAATCTATCTTACTCTGTGTCACTGTTAGACTCACACAATGATCTGATCACTGCCGTTGACTGCTGTGATGGAATTCTTGTTTCTGCCAGGTATTGTTTTGAGATCACATTGTTTTATTATGTTACCTAGTAAGAGACTAGAATTTCCCTTGCCCTTGTCAGATCTGTAAGGCATTGCTAGGTCAGCTGTATGCAGCATCTTAATCACTATCTTGATAATACACTGAGGCACATTTCTAATTGATCACCCCAAGTTTCTTTTGTATATTAAATCTGACAGAAGTTCTTACAGGCACGTTTTTTTCTACAAACGTGTTGATTTGGGGTTCAATAGATTTCAGTATATAAGTAACAATGAAGTAATCATATTTAGTTAATTTGCAATTAACTGTTTTTATTGTGAAAAGTATGACAACATAAGAAGTGACCAATTAGGAAATCAGTTGAGTATCTTGTTGGTATTATATAACAGACTACATTTATTTATACTGTACAGAAGACCTAACTTATCTTCAATTTATAAGTAGGTTATGTCTGCTAAATTATGTCATACATACACCTTCAGTCTGCTCAGTATTTCTTTAATCACAGGAGTATGTTTACATACACTATATATGGGATGAAGGGAGAGAACTCTAGAAGGCATAAAGGGAGAGAACTTGTGACAATCTCCTGTGGACTTAACTGACTTGTTTAGTCTAATTCTCTGAAATAATGGTCTCATTTTGCCAAGTTATGATTTGAGAGACTAACAGTCCGTTTCAACAGTCATTCAAGATTTGTAAACACTTAACCTTTTTATGTCAAGACATCTACATGTATATGACATCAAATTTCACTTCACTTGTTTGTCTTTTCAGTCGAGATACAACTGTAAAACTATGGGATTTAGAAACCTTGACTGAATTGAGAAGTCTTGGAAGTCATACTGGTACAGTCACTGATGTCGTCATATTGTCTTCTAAGCAAGTCGCTGGTGTAGGTACGTATAGAAAGTTTGTAAAACTTGTATTCCTATCTTGCAACATTTATTGCATAACCTTTGGAATTTAACTTCAATAATGTTGCTTTGTGTAGCAATGATAATGCACTGTTTACAAATGTTTTGAAATGATGGTTGCCTCAATAGCTCAATTGATAGTGTCCACTTAAAGTGTAGGAGGTCATGGGTTTAATCCCAGGCAGCGTCATACCAAAGATGTGGCAAATGCTTCTGGTAGCTCCCTTCCAGGCATGCGGTATATATACTATTGGACCTGGAGATAAATATGCCCAGGTAAGTATCTGTTAGTGGATACCTTGTTGTTTTCACAAGAGCATTCTAGTTCAAATGTTTTTTGAAGTTTTTCACAAAATTCTACACATCTTCCCACATGTAATTAGTTTACTATATCCATATTTAGGTGCTGGAGATTTGATCTGTAATGGGGACCATCTTGTATTAAGTGGATCCACTGACTGCTCCCTCAAAGTTTGGTCAGCAAAGACAGGTATGTATCTTATGCCAAGTTTCGGGCTATCCTCTGATCGTCAGTTATTATATACTGTTTATTTCAAGAATCCCATGTGCTTACAATTTTGCCAGTATTGCGTGCACTGTCATATATGTCCAGGTAAATTATCTTACCTTTTATTAATATTTTATTCGCTACAAAATGAATAAAATGCATATCTATTATAAAATACATTATTTTAAGAACAAAATTGTTTACCTCCAATATTATGGAGAATGCTATGTTGAAGTATGAATTTAACATACTGGTAAGTGCCCCAATATCACATATACATACAGCATACTTGTTTCTTCTTAATAAATTCATTATTTTGGGGGGCTCCATTGGCTGAGTGTTTATTGTCGCTGATATCAAATCACTTGCCCCTCACCATTGCGTGTCCCAATGCAGCAGTGATTTAGAAATTTTATGTGAGGAAACTATCTCGTCGGCTTGCTGAAGGTTGGTGATTCTACCCAGCACCTTTGCCCAGAATATTGGTGGAAGGGGTACCTTGGGGGATCCTCCACCCTAGTAGTTGGAAGACACCACATGACCCTGGCTGTGTATGCGACTTCAAGTTCCATCACAAAAAACATAAAACAAAAACTTGTGTTACTAGATGTCATTGATTCACAGATTGGCCTTTGGACAACAATTTTTGTCAATATCAGCGGATGAATAAATATGCTTTTGTCGTATATATTGATGAAGTTTAAAACGTACTATTTCTATAATTTCAGGAGAACTGTCTAGATCCATCTATACATACAATCCTATAACAAAGATAGCATTCTACCCAGAAGCATCTCTTGTGGCCACAGCTTCAGGTAATGTAAAACTGCTCCATAAACAATGTGTCCTTGTCTAACATTTATATATATTACAGGTAGGAGAATTTTTCTGCAGATTGGACGCTTGTAAGGTCCATTTTTAGATAATTTAAGCCATCTTAGATGCTTCAGCGGCCCCCTGGACCCCTTGCCTTATTTTCAGCTGATTTTGAAATGTTGCATTCTTATGCCTAATATTACTACACGATAGGGTCCTCAGTGACCAAGTGGTTGTGGTCACTGACTTCAAATCACTCCCCCTTACTGCTGAGGGTTTGAATCCTACCCGGTATATAGACATTTTATGTCAGGAATCTATCCTGCAGGGTTACAGAAGGCTGGTGGTTATACCCAGGTGCCCACCTATGCCCAATATGCCAAGTAATGAGGATTTTCCTTCAATCTAAAAGCTGAAAAAGTCATCCATTACCCTGGGTGTCTATGTGACTTATTGTCCCATTACATACCTGTCATCAACTTCGGATCCCAAATAGTATGATGTTTTGAGGTAGGAATTATTGCAAGGATGACAGTGTAGTAACATGGAAACGGTTTGTAAGTTTCTTGTGTAGAATGAACTTTGTAATCTAACTTGGCAAATCCCTCTTGAAGAGGGATACATTTTAAATGACTGTTTTGCTTTACAGTATTTGTTGAAAATTTCAGACGGAGGCAAGCTGGAGTTGTGGAATATTGATACTAAAGATTGTGTGTGTTCAGAGAAAGCTCATAGTGACTCAATTACTGGATTATGTGTAAGTTTGTCATGTTGGTATTGTTTCTTGTTTGTTGTCAACTTACCACTATGTACTGACTGATTGATGTAATCTGCCCTGTTAGCTTGGTAGGTGGAGTGCTTGAATGCCACTCTGGATGTATAGGACTTAAAACTGGGACAGAGCATAATTATGTGTTTCATGACAATTTACTTACTTGCTTATTTCTCTATAATATTTTGTTTATTATATTCTTTGCTTATGGTTGTTTATTTTATATTCTTTGCTTTTATTTGTTTATTTGATATTCTTTGCTTTTATTTGTTTAGTTTATATTCTTAGCTGAAATTTGCTTATCTTATATTCTTTGCTTATATTCATTTATTCTATATTCTTTGCTTATATTTGTTTATTTGATATTCTTTGCTAATATTTGTTTATTTTATATTCTTTGCTTATATTTGTTTATTTTATATTATTTGCTTATATTTGTTTATTTTATATTCTTTGCTTATATTCATTTATTCTATATTCTTTGCTTATATTCATTTATTTTATATTCTTTGCTTATATTTGTTTATCTTATATTCTTTGCTAATATTTGTTTATTTTATATTCTTTGCTAATATTTGTTTATTTTATATTCTTTGCTTATATTCATTTATTTTATATTCTTTGCTTATATTCATTTATCTTATATTCTTTGCTTATTTTTGTTTATTTTATACTCTTTGCTTATATTCATTTATCTCATATTCTTTGCTTATATTCATTTATTTTATATTCTTTGCTTATATTCATTTATTTTATATTCTTTGCTTATATTCATTTATTTTATATTATTTGCTTATATTCATTTATTTTATATTCTTTGCTTATATTCATTTATTTTATATTCTTTGCTTATATTTGTTTATTTTATATTCCTTGCTTATATTTGTTTATTTTATATTCTTTGCTTATATTCATTTATTTTATATTCTTTGCTAATATTTTTTTAATTTATATTCTTTGCTTTTATTTGTTTATTTTATATTCTTTGCTTATATTTGTTTATTTTATATTTTTTGCTTATATTCATTTATTTTATATTCTTTGCTGATATTCGTTTATTTTATATTATTTGCTTATATTTGTTTATCTTATACTCTTTGCTAATATTTGTTTATTTTATATTCTTTGCTTATATTTGTTTATTTTATATTATTTGCTTATATTTGTTTATTTTATATTCTTTGCTTATATTCATTTATTCTATATTCTTTGCTTATATTTGTTTATTTTATATTCTTTGCTTATGTTTGTTTATTTGATATTCTTTGCTTTTATTTTTTTATTTTATATTCTTTGCTGAAATTTGCTTATCTTATATTACTTTCTTATATTCATTTATCTTATATTCTTTGCTAATATTTTTTTATTTTATATTCTTTGCTGAAATTTGCTTATCTTATATTCTTTGCTTATATTCATTTATTTTATATTCTTTGCTTATATTCATTTATCTTATATTCTTTGCTAATATTTGTTTATTTTATATTCTTTGCTTATATTTGTTTATTTTATATTATTTGCTTATATTTGTTTATTTTATATTCTTTGCTTATATTCATTTATTCTATATTCTTTGCTTATATTCATTTATTCTATATTCTTTGCTTATATTTGTTTATCTTATATTCTTTGCTAATATTTGTTTATTTTATATTCTTTGCTAATATTTGTTTATTTTATATTCTTTGCTTATATTCATTTATTTTATATTCTTTGCTTATATTCATTTATCTTATATTCTTTGCTTATATTCATTTATTTTATATTCTTTGCTTATATTCATTTATCTTATATTCTTTGCTAATATTTGTTTATTTTATATTCTTTGCTTATATTTGTTTATTTTATATTATTTGCTTATATTTGTTTATTTTATATTCTTTGCTTATATTCATTTATTTTATATTCTTTGCTTATATTCATTTATTTTATATTCTTTGCTTATATTTGTTTATTTTATATTCTTTGCTAATATTTGTTTATTTTATATTCTTTGCTAATATTTGTTTATTTTATATTCTTTGCTTATATTCATTTATTTTATATTCTTTGCTTATATTCATTTATCTTATATTCTTTGCTTATATTCATTTATTTTATATTCTTTGCTTATTTTTGTTTATTTTATACTCTGCTTATATTCATTTATCTCATATTCTTTGCTTATATTCATTTATTTTATATTCTTTGCTTATATTCATTTATTTTATATTCTTTGCTTATATTCATTTATTTTATATTCTTTGCTTATATTCATTTATTTTATATTCTTTGCTTATATTTGTTTATTTTATATTCTTTGCTTATATTCATTTATTTTATATTCTTTGCTTATATTCATTTATTTTATATTCTTTGCTTATATTTGTTTATTTTATATTCTTTGCTTATATTCATTTATTTTATATTCTTTGCTTATATTTGTTTATTTTATATTCCTTGCTTATATTTGTTTATTTTATATTCTTTGCTTATATTCATTTATTTTATATTCTTTGCTAATATTTTTTTAATTTATATTCTTTGCTTTTATTTGTTTATTTTATATTCTTTGCTTATATTTGTTTATTTTATATTTTTTGCTTATATTCATTTATTTTATATTCTTTGCTGATATTCGTTTATTTTATATTATTTGCTTATATTTGTTTATCTTATACTCTTTGCTAATATTTGTTTATTTTATATTCTTTGCTTATATTTGTTTATTTTATATTATTTGCTTATATTTGTTTATTTTATATTCTTTGCTTATATTCATTTATTCTATATTCTTTGCTTATATTTGTTTATTTTATATTCTTTGCTTATGTTTGTTTATTTGATATTCTTTGCTTTTATTTTTTTATTTTATATTCTTTGATGAAATTTGCTTATCTTATATTACTTTCTTATATTCATTTATCTTATATTCTTTGCTTATATTCATTTATTTTATATTCTTTGCTTATTTTTGTTTATTTTATACTCTTTGCTTATATTCATTTATCTCATATTCTTTGCTTATATTCATTTATTTTATATTCTTTGCTTATATTCATTTATTTTATATTCTTTGCTTATATTCATTTATTTTATATTCTTTGCTTATATTCATTTATTTTATATTCTTTGCTTATATTTGTTTATTTTATATTCTTTGCTTATATTTGTTTATTTTATATTCTTTGCTTATATTCATTTATTTTATATTCTTTGCTTATATTCATTTATTTTATATTCTTTGCTTATATTCATTTATTTTATATTCTTTGCTTATATTCATTTATCTTATATTCTTTGCTTATTTTTGTTTATTTTATACTCTTTGCTTATATTCATTTATCTCATATTCTTTGCTTATATTCATTTATTTTATATTCTTTGCTTATATTCATTTATTTTATATTCTTTGCTTATATTCATTTATTTTATATTCTTTGCTTATATTCATTTATTTTATATTCTTTGCTTATATTCATTTATTTTATATTCTTTGCTTATATTCATTTATTTTATATTCTTTGCTTATATTCATTTATTTTATATTCTTTGCTTATATTCATTTATTTTATATTCTTTGCTTATATTTGTTTATTTTATATTCTTTGCTTATATTCATTTATTTTATATTCTTTGCTTATATTCATTTATTTTATATTCTTTGCTTATATTCATTTATTTTATATTCTTTGCTTATATTTGTTTATTTTATATTCCTTGCTTATATTCATTTATTTTATATTATTTGCTTATATTTGTTTATTTTATATTCTTTGCTTATATTCATTTATTTTTTATTCTTTGCTTATATTCATTTATTTTATATTCTTTGCTTATATTCATTTATTTTATATTCTTTGCTTATATTCATTTATTTTATATTCTTTGCTTATATTCATTTATTTTATATTCTTTGCTTATATTCATTTATTTTATACTCTTTGCTTATTTTTGTTTATTTTATATTCTTTGCTTATATTTGTTTATTTTATATTCTTTGCTGAAATTTGCTTATCTTATATTCTTTGTTTATATTCAATTATTTTATATTCTTTGCTTATGTTTGTTTATTTTATATTCTTTGCTTTTATTTGTTTATTCTATATTCTTTGCTTTTATTTGTTTATTCTATATTCTTTGCTTCTATTCATTTATTTTATATTCTTTGCTTATCTTTTTTTTATTTTATATTCTTTGCTTATATTCATTTATTTTATATTCTTTGCTTATATTTGTTTATCTTATATTCCTTGCTTCTATTCATTTATTCTTTATTTTTTGCTTCTATCCATTTATTCTATATTTTTTGCTTATATTTTTTTATTTTATATTCTTTGCTTATATAGAGGATCTTACATGAGTGCTGATTTGTTATGGTTTTTATGTAACGAGTCGACTGAAATAATATGACGCGAGGCTCTGCCAAGCGTCATATTCGTTTCAGTCGACGAGTTTCATAAAAACAATATCAAATAAGCACGAATGTAAGATTCTATTTATCACATAACACTATCAATATTTAAATAAACAATATTTTGAATAAATGCCGAAATTCAGAACAATTGTAAACAATATGCTGTCATTTAAAGTGACGTCACACTGGCCATTTATGACGTCATAAATGACGTCACACTGGCTATTTATGTAACTAGTTACATATGATATTTATGTCACTGCTTTATGCCACTCCTGGAGTGCAAGTTATGTGATAAATTAATTTATTTTATATTCTTTGCTTATATTCATTTATCTTATATTCTTTGCTTATGTTTGTTTATTTTATATTCTTTGCTTTTATTTGTTTATTTTATATTCTTTGCTTATATTTGTTTATTTTATATTTTTTGCTTATATTCATTTATTTTATATTCTTTGCTTATATTTGTTTATTTTATATTCTTTGCTTATATTTTTTTATTTTATATTCATTGCTTATATTCGTGTTTTTTATATTCTTCGCTGAAATTTGTTTATCTTTTATTCTTTGCTGAAATTTGTTTATCTTATATTCTTTGCTTATATTTTTTTATTTTATATTCTTTGCTTATATTAGTTTATTTTATATTCTTTGCTTACATTAGTTTATTTAATATTCTTTGCTTGTATTCGTTTATTTTATATTCTTTGCTTACATTCGTTTATTTAATATTCTTTGCTTATATTCGTTTATTTTATATTCTTTGCTTATATTCGTTTATTTTGTGTACTTTACTTATTCAATTTATAATTGCAGGTGTCTAATGGGAGACTGTACACATCTTGTGCTGTAGAGGGAGAAATTAAAGTTTTTGAACTCCGAGATAACAAACTTCATTGTATATTTGCCTCAGAAAGTGTACATAATTCAACTGGCGATGTGGTAACCTTGAGACATGTAAGGTCACTGGGGGTCAAAGGTGAACATATTTTCTATGGTGATGATGGAGTGAACTTGAAAATTCTGTCATGGAAACAAGGTAAGTGTTGAGGTGTTTTTGGAAGTATTAGAAGAATGCTTATATTGTAGCATGTTAAAAGGATTATTGGTTTACTTAAATACATTATTCATGGATAGATTTCTAAGCATCTTTTTTCATGTGAATCACTTGTCAAAACTGCCTGTTTAGCATAGAAAATGTTTAAAATGAACAAAAAGTGTTGACTTTTGTTGGTGCTTGAAATTTTATGAAATGAGTATTCAGAGAAGTGCCTTTTCATCTAGTTGATATCTGATGTATTTAGGTGCTTTGAAGAAATGTGCCAACCATCGTGAAGAGTTCGGAATGACTGATGCTATATGTTGCCATGGTGACCTAATGATGACATCAGCATATGACCTTGACAATGGTCTGGGTTACATAAATGGTAAAGTTTTGTTATCATTTGAAAATTTTAACTTCAACACTGTGATATAGCTATCCTGAACATTAATGACAGAAATCACATTTGATTTCCACTTTTACAAATGATTATGCTCCACCCCCCCCCCTTTTATAAAAATGTTGGTATGTCGGTCAGTTGATCATCCTTCTCTACGTGATACTTTAAGTACTTATTGGCCTCTTGGGTCCCAAATTGGTAGGATGACAGCCTGTAGGTTGTAGATGTACCCTATAGATTTTGGGGACACTGGGTAAAGTGTAATGTATGACTATCAAATGAAAGTCTTCTTGAAAGTTTGTAGATGATAAAAAACCACCACTTTTTCTGGCAATAATTGTTCCAAATTTCACATTCTGACTTTTCAGTGTTCGATACTTCAACAAATGAGCCCGTCTACCTTGCTACAATCGATGATGAACAAACAAGAAGAATTCTTGATATCTGTTGCTATAGTAACAACAATGGTGCAGTTACCATAGCAACTGCTGGATTGGATTTGCAAGTCTGGAAACAAGTGCCTAATGATAGGTAATTTACTTATTTAATATTTATTCAGTTATTATTATTTAATTTTTTATCGTGACGTAGTGTCTAAAATATATTTATTTTCTTATTCTGCATACTGTTGAAACACACAGAATCTCCAATTAGCTTCAAAAGCAAACATACATGCTTCTTCTTGGGTAATTCTATGACAACTTGATTAAAAAATGTTTCAATACCGACAGTTTATAGTATCCCATATAGTGATTAGAACCATAACAAATAGTTTGCATGGTGTTTTGATAAGCAACTGAATTATGCAAATCATTTGTCTTTCAGCAATAAGGAAGGAAATATTTCGAGTGCATACATCCAACAACTAGCTCAGTTTGCTCAAGACTCGGACTTAGAATCAGATGTTGAATTTAGTGAGTCTGATGAAGAGGCCGCTGGTGGAGAAGGATCTAGACGTGGCAGTGCTAATGCTCAGCCGTCGGGCTGGATGTCATGGTGCACTCTGACTTGAATATACCACAGATCTCATTTAGTAATGTGATATGACATCGTGGAAACTATAGACCACCTGTTGGACCTATTAAAGTTTTGCCCCAACTTGGGATGAAGCCATAGTGGGGATTATTAGACAATGTAGGATTCCCAAAAAAGACAGGAATTTGACAGGCCAGGCAGAACTACCACACAGAGAATAGTATTGGCCTGGATTTTTGATGCCTTGGATATCTGCAACTAGCAGGATTTTGACACTCCATGGGTTAGATTTTATAAACATATATTTCAGTTTGCCTAATTCCCTTCTAAGTGCTCGCCCCATAATCCCTGTGAGGTAAAATTTTGACTGGTGCATTATTCCACAAAAGTGGAAAATTGGAGTAGTTAGAGTTATTTAAATATTTATTTTTCATGTTTATTAATGATGCAATCTGCCCGTTTCATTGAGACACGGTAGTGATGACAGAGTATTTACCTTATGTGTTTCATTCTCTGAGATTTATCGCCTAAATGACATATCTCTGTGAAATTGTGATATTAACAATTCTGAATTCAGATATTTGCAAAAACTATTGCAAAACAACTTTATTTTAGGGAATTACAGCACTTTTAATATGGTCATCAAGACCAGATCTACAAAAATGTCTTGAGTTTCACAAATTTCAAAACAACAAATATGTTTTCTTATACAATAGTATTTTACAAATAAATGTATATTATTCTTTTCCTTACCAATAATGATTTTGATTCTGCTTGCCACTGATTCATAAATCTTTACTGAAATGTTTCGACCAGCTGTTTCAATTAATGTGAAAACACGATGTCATAATGTGAAAACACGATGTCATAATGTGAAAACACGATGTCATAATGTGAAAACACGATGTCATAATGTGAAAACACGATGTCATAATGTGAAAACACGATGTCATAATGTGAAAACACGATGTCATCATGTGAAAACACGATGTCATAATGTGAAAACATGATGTCATAATGTGAAAACACGATGTCATAATGTGAAAACATGATGTCATAATGTGAAAACATGACGTCATGTTTATTGCGTTTTCTCAGAAACGAGGCTCCGTGCAATTAGGCCAAAAATCTCAGAGACTGCCACATATATCTTTTTCGAATAGGTAATAATGAATGGAAGCTTGCAGTTTGTATCATAATGTATACGAAAGAGAAAAATTGAGATTTTGAATTGTTGCTGAAGTCTGCCATATATAAATTCATCATAAGGTACTTCTTGTGTGTCAGTGTAGGGGGTTCTGTGTGATCTGTCGATGATTATGTGAAATGAAAGACATATCATTGAATTGTTGGAGATGACATTGGTTTTTTTGTTGTTAAGTGATGACAACTTGTAGCATAATGTGTGAATAGTATTTCTATGAATAATAAAACATATTTATTATAACTTGTTTATTCATTTATGAACATGATTATTTGACATAATCAACAACTATAATAGTTTGTTATAAGTTTCCATTTAATTTTAGACATCAATTCAGAAATCACTAACAAAACAGACAATATTGGAGGGGGCAGACTAAAAACTTTAAGACAAAATAACTAAAAACAGATAAGTTGAAAATCATTGAGATTTTTCTCATCCGAGAATGGACACAAAATCGGTATTGCAACACAAAAAAGTTTTTCACGGCAACTATTTCGAGAGATCAAAAATGAGATTTGCCTCCAAACTCGGACTCTCATTTTGAGCAAATCTCAATATTGAGCTGAGATTTCTATTTAAGATGCTTTGGGAGATCGGGCAAGATGATTTCAGAAATCTCAAAGTGGCAATCAACAAAGATATCATTAACAACAAGATAATGTCAGATTTCACAAAGGTATTAACACAGAAATCACTTAAATACAATTATTCCAAAGTTGCAAATTTAAGACAAATCACTAAAAATGATGTCAGAAATTGGTAAAACATAGACATTTCAGCCAATGCAACTTTTAGAAAGAAATAACTATAAACAGACGTCACAAAGATAAGACAGAAATGACTACATGTAACTGACAAAGAGGGGGTCAGACCTGATCTGCACGGGAAATAAAATTATCAGTGATCAGTATATGTACAGTAAAACCTCAGTTAAAGACCACCTCAATAATAAGATCACCTTAAAATTAAGAACACAATTTTCGAGTCCATTTTTGCCGTTTTGCTCTATATTCAACCTCAATATTAAGACCACCTCAATTACTAGATCAATTTCAAAGATCCCAAAGGAGGTATTATTGAGGTTTTATTGTATGTATCACTAGAACATGAAACAGTATTCAGTCGATCATATTCCCAATTTTCAAGGATTATTTCATGTATATTATTCATAACCATGATGTCAAATTATCCCAATTATACGATGTTGTACATAATGATGAAAACCCACTAATGCAGATGTGATGTAACTAGCACTAGAGGTGTTCCGTGACTTACAACTATTTGCAAAAAGTTTCAAGATGTACAAAGTCAGTTTACCTAAATGCGAATCAATGTTTTTTTCCCTGAGAAATGCCCTGCACTTTTGAAAATCTCATTTTGACACAACTATCATCTAATTCTTGTCCGCAGGCCCCTTCTCCTGTTTGGCACAGAATCATTTTTTGTTGCTGAAGATTTCACTGGGTCAGAGATAGACTGGTTTTCCTGATTAAGATCACCAGACAGTCTGTATACTGTACAAATAAACTGACCCAGTCTGGGTTTAGTCACCAATACAATTGTATCAAGGTCAACATAGATTTGCTGCTCGTAACACTGAAACAAAGCAAAATAAGTTCCAACATTTTAAAATTCACTGATACTTAACCCGACATACAGAAAGACATGAATCAAAGTATGCTATATAAAACATAATGTAGGAATGCAAACAGTTACTACAGACAATAAATACACGGGGATTCCGTTAGACCTTTCGGCCCCTAGAATTTCCAAAAAGCCACATTTTGACCCTTGGGATTTGTCAAAAGTTATCAAAATGGCCCTTGATGTTCAGCACCTAGTGGAACCCCTGACAATGACATTAATAAAAGTTGTCTGAATCTCGCTGCCTCAGTACTGACTGGAGGACACTTGCATTTAATTCTTCACAATGAATATATAACAGTAACTATCACTGAAGGCGAGTATGTAAAGCAATTGCAATGCAAGCAAAGTGACAATGTAGTGTTGTAGTGAACATCTGTATGGAGGCATTTACCATTACAGTTTGTAATGTTCTCATATTTACAACTAAGTGTATTTTGACAAATGTTGAGTAGCTTTAAGTATAGCGATTTCTTATTGGAAATGGAAATTTTGTACACTTGACATGAATTGATTACATTTGAGATAAATCGTCTATGACCATTACCAACAAGGACACAATATACAGAGACGACTGTTATAGCAGGTTAGACAACACTAAAATTCACTGCCACATTAACTTATGTAAGTAATTTCAATATATACCTCATTACAACTTTCACTTGAATCAAGAGTTATTTCCCGTAGTTCTTGTAAGCTTTGGTTGTCATAGAAACGGACACGATATGGCGTTCCTGTATCTGATATCATGGTCCAGGAAATGTCCATTTCATCCTCATACTCCAATTGTGAAATAGACTAGTAAAGAAAGAAATTAGGATAAAATACATACACATGTAGAAATAAGGAGTAAATTCTTTCTGAGTAGTACATTTCACATATTGACATCTTTAATCTATGTCTGAGATGTTTTCAAGGAATATGTCAGTTATTCACCACATAGAACACAGTTTATCCTGGTATTTTATCTTAAAATGTTATTCTCTGCCTAGTCACGGTATATACATGGGACATTATCATAAACTAAGTCTGAAGAAACAAAGTGAATAAGTAAACAATGATAAAGCACTTCTTTTCAAATGTCCTCATGATCCTAGTATTTTTTATACACAATTGATTCAGAGACGTATTCAAATTATCACACTACAGTAACTAATTTCCTGAATAAGTTGTGCGTATATTCAATACAACACATGTAATACTTACAGGACCATCATCATAAGATAATTCATCAACTGACAGTCTTTTCTTAATGCATCTCCCAGATGATGTCATCTGTATTTCTTCTGCCTAAAATAACATAACATTCATTCTGTAATTAAATATTTACAGCGAAAATCTGCCAAACAATTCCATCAATATTATGTCCAACCTCTGTATAAATGTAACTATACTTACGCAATACTAACGCATTGTTGCTCAATACATATATTAACCTAAGAGGACATTTGCATGAGGAATGAATTTAGCTAACTTAATAATACAATGTAGTTAGGTAGGATATTTAAGCAAAGCTTTCTATAAAAAGGACATAGTAAAAGAAAATGATATTCATTTTCAATACAATTCATATTGCATTTGGAACATATTCTTTAATTTAAATATACATTTCAATATCTTCCTTCTTCCAAAACTAAATGATGAGCTGAGCATTTTAAGTCTTGATAATGCTTTTATGTGATTATCATTTCCTATACAATTAAACATGTTTCAGTTTCAAAGTCTTTCTTAAATAATGTATATGTTTTTAATTTGGACGAAATACCCAAAGCAGATGTAGAAGCGAGACAGATGTAGAAGCGAGACTGATGTAGAAGCGAGACAGATGTACATCACGAGAAAGAGGTGTAAATTATAAGGTATCAGTGATGTGTTTAAGTTACAAATGTAAAAGTTAGTGCTTGTTTTCTCAGGATAATCACCAAAAGAAAACATCATAATTGACACCAATCATTCTAAGAGCAATAAGACACTAACCTGTTCTTGCTGGGGCTTTGCATCTATAGTAGCAACTTTTTGAATCTGCCTTGTGTCATTGATGTCAGTTTTTACTAATTGAAATACTCTGAAAAATAAGAATAGAACTAGATAGGACATAGAACATGGATGCCCTTGCTATGGGTTTTTCAGTAGAATGCAAAAAAAATCCATAACTCCTTCAAAAATTGTTGGATAGTAACCCAAATCAACTTGACCTGTAATTTATTATTCTGTGCTTGTGTGTGTCCAATATGAATTGAATCCATCAATCCTTTCATGAGTTATTGATGGGAAACCAATTTCTCGCATGTAAGGATGGACAGGGGCAACACTTTATGCCCCTCGCCATTCTTTGAATGGAGGGGCCATAGGAATATTATTGACAGAAATTTTTCAGAATCAGCTTTTTTAAATCTTTGCCTTATAGTTGCTATGACAACAATAGTTTCAGACAAAGTAAGTTAATCATGGCAATTTAGGCAAATAACCATACCAGTTAGATTTCTAGGAAATTGAAGGAAGAGTGACACACTAGTTTCAAAGAACAAGATTATATTAAGGTTTACAGCAGTTGTTGACATTAAGGGACATACAGACAATGGACAAAGACAAATCACAATAGCTCATCCAAGCCGCCAGTTCAGTGCAAAATATGTTAAAATTAAATATCCAGAAGACAGCAAGCCAAAAGGATTTTCTACCTAGGTAATTTTTTCATCATATTTTTTTAACATTACAAATTAGAACGAGATATAGTTTGTTTCATCTAGAAACACACATGTACAGTCCAAATTTCGTTCATTTTATGTTTTATTTTGTTGGTTTATACAGGTAGAATCAAGGCCGCGGCCGCGGTCCAGTGGTTAGTGCGCTGGACTTGTAACCCGGTCGCAGCAGGTCATACCCTTCCATGAAAATTTGACAAAAATGTTGATTTTCCTCCACATGTGGAGAAGTTGCCGGCTCCTTGTGGAAGGGTAAGTTAGTACTGGTAAGAATTCAGTCCAGGAAAAACTGGTTAGGTGAACCAGCCGTATATAACTGAAATATCGTTGAGAAACGGCGTTAAACCCGATGAAACAAACAAACAGGTAGAATCAGTTACTTTACTGACTTCTCGTGTTACCTTACCTGAGAATATTCTTTGAGACAAATATAATTCTACCAGAGCCATCTCCATGGAAATGGCAAGTATCAGAATCCGGATGGACAAACTCTGCTTTCAACCGTCCTCCATCTGCCTATGGATTTAAAACAATTCAAAACACATTCTAACCTGTCTATAGTGGTCAGCCATGCAATTGAGCATGAATTTGAAGGGACCACTACAGACAGGTGACCACTAAATCCACATTGACCTGGATAAAGAAAATTAACAGATCATGATAGCACTTTATTAGCATTTTCTTGTAACACATTACATTGTGATATACAGCCTAACCTGCATTAACGTTCACCTTTATATAACGTGACCTCATCTCTAAAGGCCAGTTCAAGGACTGACCATACAAATTTCCTCTAAAAGTACTCTATAGACAGCGTGACCCTGTCGACAAACAACTGATCATGTAATTCAGGTTGAAAATGTGTCCACAAGGATTTGACCCCCAAATGACTCGGTATCAAACTTGAAAAAAATTTGTTGAGGCAAACATTCTGAGCATAGAGAGTTCACAAACAAATTGTGGATGGAAACCTGGACAACCTGAAACCCTCATATCATGTTTCTATAGGCAACTGTTAGGACTAAAGCAGTCACAGATGCTCATGTGATAGAGAGTGGAAAACAACACAGAAAATCAATAAGCATAACTTTCCAGATAGTACAGCGCAGTAAACAAACATGAGGTTTTAAATTCTATTGATAATCCAAAATCCTTATCAAAATTGTATCCACTTCTTTGTATCCACAACACAGCAATATTGTTTCTATTGATGACACGCCTATTAAATAGTGCAAAAATCTTACTATCACAACCATGTATAGTTTTTATATAATGCAAGTACTTCATATTGTATTTGAGGACTTACCTGAACATGACTGCCCAAGGACATAACTTCAAACAATCCCATCTTTCCTCTAGGTATATACATATAATGCCATGGAAACCCACCTATCTGTACATTCTGATCAGCACACCTAACATCCAGCAATATTGGTGGACATTCTGTAACCAACATAAGCAGCATACTCTATTACTGCTTTCAGAGGTTTTACTAATATCCTGTAAACTATTTTCGCCCACAATAGCATATAAAAAAAATCAGGATTTTTGGTTTCAGCATTACCATACAACCAATGAACAACATGATAAAATTTATGTCCAATACAATTAAATACAAGATTATCATCTATGTCTGCCTGCCTGACTCAGAAATGTTGACATACAAATCATTTTCCCAACACTGTACAGAAATCAGAACTTTACAAGTATGTCAACTTAACCGCAAAGTCGCCACAATGAATGTCGACATAATTATACTAGAAGGGTCAACAACTTGCGATTTGAAAATAAACTAAGAAAAAACATTTTTATTATTTTTTTACTCTGTTTTGCGATGACAGATTAATTCTGATAATTATCATTTATAAATTTCAAGCAGCATAAATTTCATTCCTCACAGACATTAAACTGTATAGAAACAATTTAAAGATTCAATATTGGATTACATATATCACATACCCAATTACAAAATTCAAACTTTTTTACACAAATGTTTTCAGTTAGCACAAAAGATGGCAAGACGTTTCTAAGATGTCTTCTAGATATAATCTTTGGTAAGATGAGGACACTGTTAATACCAGTATTACCACTATCCCAGCCCCTGCTAGAGCCTTGTCCACAAACACTATAAGTCTGATACTAAGACCTAGACTAAAAGTTATATTTACCAGCCTTTCGTTTTCATTAAATATGTACAAATAAATTTTGTCTGAATAATTGTTTTTACCCACTCTATACTTGCACCATTTTTTTATTATAATCAATACTGTTATGATGACACAGGAGAAACAAGAATATTCTAACTTTCTAAAGTCTTAGTCTGAGTTTTAGTCTTACCATATTCATGAACAAGGCCCGTAGACTGTAAATGTTACCTGTGATTTTTATGTTCATCTTTAGTGGACATGGACGTTCACCAATGTTTGACTGTATAGAGTCAGTGCAGTTGTCAATGTCACAATCAAATACCTTGAACTGAAATTATTCAAACTTTGAAGCTCACAACATCTGTAGGGTAATGTAGCAGTAGCAGACTCCAATTTTCATTTTTTAAACAATTAAGTACACATGTAAACAGTTTCCTAGAATTTACAGTAAAACCTCAATAATAAGACCACCCTTTGGACCCTTGAAAACTGGTCTTAATATTGAGGTGTTCTTAATACTGAGGTAGAATAAATTGTAAAAAAAGCTACAATAGACTTGAAACATGTGTTCTTAATTTTGAGGTAGTCTTATTACTGAGGTGGTCTCTAAGTGAGTTTTACTGTACATCTTAAGTAATTTCACAGGAAGAATAACTTTAAAGTTATTTATTTTACATATTTATATTGGTTTTGAATTAAGTTCCAACATGTTTTATGAACCACTCTCAATAACTGCTGTCTGTGTTATAAACCAGTACTCGTACATTATTCAGGTACTTTGACGTTCATGGTTCAACCTTGCTCAGTTGGGGGTTTGAGCTCACAACCTTCAGGTCAGGAGTTACAGGCTTTTCCTCTCAACCCCTACGCCTTCCACCACGAGCATCATTTTATTTCAAGAACAAATGAGTTTGATTTAAATCAAATAACAATTTAGAAATTAACTATTTCAGCAAACCTTCTGTAGAATATATTCGAAGCTAAAGAACTTCACATGTCCAGTTATATACATCACTACCAGCAAGGTGTGGGTTATAATTGCGTTAATAATGCCAGGTCCAAATATCTGTAATAAACATAACATCAATACATTTACAGTTTGTAAAAATAACCTCATATCTGCTAACATTTATTAGCACTCCAACAGAATTCCTTTACATATCAGGACCGTGATGTTCAAGTGGTTTTGTCAACTAGTCACTAGTCTATTACTAATGGATATTCAAATGTCACTTAAAGCAGAACTCTATTGATTAATGCATTCTTTTTCTTCTTCCAATATTGTACAGGGCCCATTCTTGAGCATCGTCGTACAAGTTGACCATACATGGTTGTAGTGAGGCGCAAACAAGAATTAAAAAAAAAGTATGTACAAAGTGTATAGTTTGTAAATCAGATACTGGAACATGTATGGAACACTCACGTAGTTTAAAAACAACAATGCCTGTCTATAACAAGTTGTTTCTCAAACATTGGTTGATTATACATTGAATATATACTTACTCGACGATCTACTTCAAACATTCCAATAAATTTCATGGGAAAAGCAGAAAACACGGCGACTACCACAGCTATATTGATTGGAAGACCAGTCTGCAAATATTTGTACCATTTATTTAATACAGTATAAAAACTAGTCAGCTAAATGATAAACACGCAGTAATGGTGAGTACCCATTGGACAGTCGGACCTGACCAATAAAAATGGAAAACTAATCACACAATTTGGAGAAAATCTATTTCACCAAACACAGTATTAAACAAAATTTTCGATATTTTATTCCAAAGCATCAAAGATTTGAGTTCTGCTCAGACAGAGTAAACAACTGATTGAGAACAAGTTAGCAACTGGTAAACTCATACCTTTAGCAATAAAAATACATACAACAATCACAACACTGTCCTTTTTACGAACATGTCTCTTGTAAAACTTTGGATTACTTATTACAACATTCATTCAAATGAGCAAAGATAATTCTATATTCTGACAATATTAACCTGGTACACACAAATATTGATACAAACACAGAAGTTATCATCAATATACTGGAATATAACAACCTCATGCCTACTCCTTGAGGACTTATACATAGTTCCCACATCTACAATATTTACCTCCCTTGTTCTTAACTGTCGGCCATTTTGATAGGCAAAACTGATAAGCCCTTATAAGAGTAAATTCCAAATATATGATAAATGAGAAAATACCAAGAGAATTTCCATGTGACAACCACCTTTTCTTCAACTTACTGAGCCAAATGCCTATATGAGCATAATGAATAAGTTATTTTTTATATATCAAATTAGTTTATCATTGTTTACATTATATTCCCCATAAACTTTAAGGAATTTGCCTATCAAATTGGCAGACAATTCATAACAAGGGAGGTAAATATTATGAATAGTAATGAATTTTTTAAATGCTAATTCATTGTTGTGTAATTGTACTTTACCAAGAAGAATTATAAGCATGAACATACTATTAGACGGAATCTTGATCTTTCAAATGAGTGTACAGATTTCACATAAAACATTTCATTTGTCTCTGCCCATCCAATGTATCTGCAATAATACAAATCAAAGCTTTCATAAATCCTGCAACATGTGTTATATGCATTACATGGCCAACACTTTGCTACTAAATCAATGTTCACTAGAAACATATTTTTGAAACCAGTCTGAAAACGCAAGATTCTGACTGGTTGATTCCATATAAGTATTAACATTAACTGACAGCATGGCTTCTGTCTGAGACTGGTCTCAAAACTTAAGTTTCATAATCTCAGTTCAATAATAAGTACCATAAGTAGATCTGTATCAACACTTTATCACCGCAACTATACACTTAACAAAGCTTGCAGGTATAAATATGACCCTATCTTGGTCCATATTAGTCTGATTTTGCTGAAATTTTTAACAAATATAGCGTAGATACCTGGCATAATACTTTATATCTATTTCATGTCATAAATTCGCAGACTTAACAAATAAAATCAATAAATGTGATGATGCGAAAAAAATCAGTACTGCAGCATCCACCTAAAGATGATCTGGCTGAGTGGAAAGAGGCAAATAGAGTGTGTGCCCACTTGGACTCGACGCATCGTGTTATTTAAACTGATAAATTCGACATGAGAATCATGATCTACACATAGCCAATAGCAAGTATACAAGATTTCGTTAGAAAAATTAATCAATAAAAAAAGTTATTTGACATTAAAAAGTGCACACTTACAAGTTTTGTTAAGTTTACTTACTTAAATTTTACAGCTTGAGGTAGGCATATTTCTCTAATACGTTGGCCAGTGTTAAGATTATACAGTACAATACTTTCTCCCAGCTCCCTCGTTCTAAGTGCCAGCAAACATGGAACATTATCAAACTCATGAAATTTGTCCTAGAAAAATGAAAACACATACAATAACTTCAAGAGATAAAACTCGGTTAACAAAATTTAATGCATTTTGGGTAAATATAAAAATTTGTCTATAAAATAAATGCATAATATCAGCAAAATTACAATACACTATATTGCTTGATTTAAATGAGTGAACCCTATGCATCTCCTTTATACTGCCTGAACATGTTTAAGTTTTAAACAGTATCCCAGAAAAGATGTCAATTTTTATGATACAAAACATAGAAATTCTGCCCACCTCCCCATATATTTGTGTAAATTGACTCAACGGCTATAAAAACAGCTGGAAAGAAACATGGCACCATTTCAATTAAAATTGGTAAAAATATCTACAAATCAGAATATCACCAATAACGACGGTAACAGCCTTACAGCAAAAATCCCATAGAATAATGTCTTTCAATTATCTTAACTTTACACAAGCAATGATACCTAACTGTTAATAACTTACATGATAACAACTGTATATTAAAGCATCTTCTAGTTTGGATGTGTCGTGTATATGATTCTTTGGTATTTTGTATACTGCCTTCATAGGACCATTAGTTGCATACCTGAAAAACGTGTAGGCTAGTACATTTACAATTTCATATTGTATTATGAGCTTACAAATAAGGCACATCAGAGACACAGCTTGTTCCAATGTTCATTCATATACATCAATACAGTCAACTACGTCAATTAATGAAGTTTTATACATCAGTATATAGTCAAACTTGTAAGACCCTAGTACATATAAACTTACAGTTCAAAGGCTCTTAGGCCTTTGTGTCCTGAATTCCTGTTTTGTAAATGTGGCATTACCAACTTATTATCACTTTTAAATTTCAGACACTGATTTGGCCTCAACTACTTTTCATTCCATGCTGAATCTACTGAAGTACAAACACCAAGTAATACAATTAAAATTCAATCAAAACCAAGAGTTAAACTCACCCATAGGAGCATACCCTGTAATTGTCAGAGAACAATCGACCACTGAAATAAATAAACAGTATATAATTAACAATGTCCACAGAATTACAAATAGCAGACTTACTACGCTATTATACGAAGGGGTGAAAAATTACATGTTACAATGTTCGAGAATTACAGTAGTAAAAACTAGCACAACACTGACTTATAAATGCTATCATAATTCTAATATCATAATTTTAAGGTGGAAAGAAAAATGTAGGATGATTTGGAATTAAATCGCATCCAGATAATTCCAGACTAAAACAGTACATGGACATCACTCATTTAAATACAATTATACACTGGGTCATAAAGTAATGAACCTACCCTTCATAACTGAAAGTTTTGTTTGATTTTCGACGACTAACAACTTTGTATTGTCTATTACCCTGAAATATAAAATCTAGCATTATTGATACAGAAAGAAAAATAAAAGTTGATCCAATTTGGTGTTCTAGACAAAGGATTTTTTCAGGTCGCTTTATAGCCATATATTGGTCATATTCCCAATGACAAAAATCCTTAGCTCGCAATTCACCCACAATCCTTATAGTGGCATCAATGGGTTTGAATCAAAATTGTATCCAATTAAACGACGCTAGTTCAGTCTTACAACTCAGTATTGAACCAAAACATGCATACAAGCTAACAAGATAAACACAAAATATATAACTACATCAAGAAATATAGCTGTTGTAAACATGACCATAACTGCGGTTCAAACTGTCAAAATCTCTCGATTCAGAAACAAGATAGATCTTTATTTTAGGACTAGAACATATATGCATGCAAAACTTGAAAAGTAAAAATCAAACAACTAACACACCATGCAAATCAAAGATTTTAGAATATGAAAGTCTTTTCTTTTTCGTTTAAATCCGTTTCCAACTTCCCTATTTCTCAAACTACAGCAAACATTATTGTGTTCACAGCCCGTCATGTTGACAGTTACAAATGGAGTATTTCAATGTAAGGGAAGTAACTGTGCTTTAATTCAGCACAGATTAAATTCCAATAAAAACGTAACCTTGGTTCGTTCGGTAAGAAAGCCAGTCGCTATTGATATTCAAGTATGGTATTTTATTCTCCTATGGTTGATTGAAAAGCCAAAATCAACCGATTTTACCTGGTTCTTATATATATAAATTATGTTGTATATGTTTAGTTATTATCCTGGTGGTGATGGTGACTGGTGAAGCTAGTATGGTATAATTAAAACAGACACACATGTTGTCGAAAAAGGGCTTTATTTCTTAAAGCCGTAACATTGTTAGACATTATATACCAATAATATATACGTTTGAATTAGGACATATATGGGCAAGAAATAATATGTTTAGCTATATTTATGGAAATATTTCAGGCCAACAATCTGTATGTTATGTTAGGCCTTAGTCCAAACAATTAGACCACCATGCTAAATCCTTCACGTTCATTTTTCAATATTGTTTTTTTTGTCTTTCATATTTTACCTTCATTGTCAAATAATGAACACTTCTTACTGAACCCTACTCACTCAATAAAAAATACTCAACGAACACTAAATGTCTGTGCTACTATTGCGAGCATGACTTCGATAGTTAAGTGGAAGTCATTGACCACCTGGTAAAGATCGAGGCATGTATAATCGAGTCTGGAGTATATGGCGCTAGTACTACACGAAAACAATGCGAATTCCGACAAGTGTGTGTTTAAACGATCAATGTTGTTGATTTTGTATGCTGATTTGCTTTAACTGGATAAGGTTGCAAAAGTGACATTTTTTGTAATATCATGACATGTTTGATATATGGGATGTATCAAAATATCGAGATAAATTATTGAAAGTACACCGACCCACTTCAGATATTATAAGGAGAATATAATGGAATAAGTTCTATGAAAGCATTCACTTCTTAAGTACTCATAACATATCGTGTTTAACAGAAAGACTATCAAGAATGAATATCAATGAAGTGCAAACCTACATATGGCCTTGAAGATCACCTTTTATTTATCATTGGTGATCAAGATGAACTATTCTAAACATAACATGCTTTACCGAAAACAAACGGCTGTAAAACACTGTCGAAGTTACCCACACAAATATGTTGTTGTCGGGTAATTTCGACACCCTTAGAACTATGTTTAGAATTTCTTGCTGTCAGTTCAAATATCAATTTTCATGTATGTATTTCTTTTCCGATAAATGTCAAAGCATATCGCTATTTATAGGCTTGTTCACCGTTTGATTAATTAACGGTATTCTTTTTTCTGATGTGAATTTCAGCTGAACTGAGCTGGCTTGGTAATTAGAGCGACCCATGGCTACTTTTGAGCAGAAGTATGCTAAAATCATGAGGAAAAACGTAGGTTCAACGGGATCTATATAAATCTAGAATAATTAAGTTATTGACATACTTAGATTTTTCTAAGTTGAATTACATATTCAGATTACAGATTGGTGTTTCACTTGATGAATTCTTTATGAATTTCTCCACACTATCCGTTGTACTGACTTTACATTCATCATCGTCTCTCTGTATACAACAACCGGTACCCGTCTACGTTTTCCTAAGAAAAATGATCAACGAACGAAAATGTACAAATGTAATTCTTACGACATAATGTTTAGCCGACTGAAAACATTTGATGAGTATTGTTTAAATAGTCATTATAGACATACATGCCTGCATGACTGTATTCGATCTACATGTTTTTGAACAAACGTTTGAATTTAGCAAAACAGACACTTAACATTCAATTCAAGCAGAACGGATGTTTCTGAAGAGTCATAAAACATTCGCTATATATAACAATGTCAGCTTAACCGACGAAAATCTTCCTTTAGCATTGTTTTATTGTTTCTGAAAAATAACCACTTACGAGGTGTATCAACTTACTCATATTGTTTCATGAACATGTATGCTTGCGATACAAAGTGTATTATGTAAATGTTTATGTGATCAAGGAAATAAGTATGCCAGCTGTCCTAACGTGAACTTATACATTTATATATATGTTATAACACTGAAAATGTTCTCATTTCCGTTATTTTTCGGCGCAGCCGTACTAACATGCTTATGCTATTTCCATATCAGTGTTGTGTAAACCAATCAAATCTTACGTTAACCACCAAGGCAATTTCTCTTCAACCGAACAACGTTTGTAACCTTGACACGGATTGGTTAACCTTTCGACAAAGGGTACGTTACCTTACCGAAATCCACTGAATTGCGGTGCATTTACCGCAAACCCATTTTGGATATGGAGTGACCAGCAATCGTAACATCTCGGCATTTTTTATGTTGCACAACAAATCTTAACCTTCAGAATGAAATCCAACATGGCGAATGCCAAATACATGTAATTGTGTTGATTTAAAATGTACCTAATTTTGATTTAGATTGAATTCGGACGTCATATATTTCAGTTCGTCTTAGATTTAAATCAGGACGTCTTATATTTATATTGACATTAAATTATTTTCTAAATCAATTCGTTTTCTTTAAGGCGAGATCAAGTTAACTAAACCTTTGGCCAATTTTAGTTTGTAAGATTTATATAATGGCGCCTTACATTTAATTGTATCTAAGATTTAAATCGAATTGTCTTATACTCGTATTTACATTTAATTCTTTTCTAAATCCATTCATTTTCTTTAAATCGGAATAAAGTTAACTCAGCTTTAAGCCTGCTGCAGTATATGCAATGCTGAACTATAAATGTCTTTCTAGGCTGAGCCAACCTATAAGGAAATTGTCACAGAGCCTGCATTTCATATACTATACGTCTCCTCCCTTTGTCTAGATCGGATCTCATCCGTCTACGGAGCATTGATTAGTGAATGTGTCCTTTCCTATATGCGCATCATCTCTTTGCCTTGATCTCTCTAGGGTCGTTCTAATTTGTGAATGTGTCCCTCGATGTATGCCCTTTGCCTAGATCTGTCTAAGAATGTTCTCATTTGTGAATGTTGCCCTCCATATTGACACGTTCAACACCATCTTCGAACCGAAAGGATTGTGGCGAATGTTTCCTTATTGGTTGATGTGATCATTGTTCGCTAAACAATTAAAACTTCCTTGTTTCATATATATTTTAGTGTTTGATTATTATACATTTTTATTGTACTAATGCAAATTATGTAAAAGACTGTTCAGTTCAAATTTACTGATAGATTCAGTGAACATGGTTCGCCAATCCAACTCCAAACTTTGGATATTGCTACTGATTTTGGCTATTGAAGGTACGTATCTTTTAATATTAGCTCTGACATATAAGTTATTTATAGATAAGTCGTGATTAGAAAACCTAACTTCTGTATATTAAAGATATATTATGCTCATTTTTTGTTAATTGTTTACTGAAACAAACATGAAAAATCTATTTCCTATAGTTAAAACATCAATAAACATGCATTAACAAAGAATGAACTCCTAATGAATTAATCCCTATTTGTTGAAAAAAGATGTTTGTACATAATAGTTTTTTAACAATCAGGCAATTTTACAAGTTTTGTCTGTTAGTAATATGGTAAAAAAAATATTTTCAATTGGTTATACATTGCAATGGTTCTTATTAAAGATATTTTAGCCAATGCGACAACAATACTAGATGAAGCCAATTCAAATAGTTTATGATCAGATGAGCCAGATACATCTTTAATGAAATACAAGAATAGTTTTATAATATATTAGATGCTAAATGCAACTTAAGCAGCAACTCATGTGTTATCATGGTAACTGATAGTGTTTTCTTTTTCAGTACATTATTGCTCTTGTCAGACATGTAGAGAAGGTCAATATTTCGATGGCAATGAATGTATACAGTGTACACCTGGCTGTGGAGCTATATCATGCGTCAGTGGGTACTATCATAAAGGTGCCACGTGCGTAAGGTGTCTGGATCCGTGTTCAACATGTGAATCCGAAACGACGTGTACAACGTGTAACACAGGATACTATCTCTATGGAAAGCAATGTCAAAGTTGTCCTTATGGATGTTCCGCCTGTCTTGCGTCCAACCGTTGTACATTATGTGCATTTGGTTACCTGATGGACCAGGGACAATGCCAACAATGTTCTAATAATTGTGAATATTGTAGTGCAATCAATTTGTGCCATGATTGCAAGTCCGGATATCGTTTGATGTCCGGTAATTGTTACCTATGTCCAAATGATTGTGACACGTGTATTGATGATAACAAGTGCATAAGCTGTAGTAATCCAGGTCACTATGTCCACAATTATTCCTGTGTAACATGTCCAAAGAAATGTGTTAAATGTATCTCAAACACGGAGTGTACATATTGTACAAAAGGGTTTTATGGTACAAATCAATGTCTGCGGGAATGTTCAGCTAACTGTATAGATGGAGATTGTGATATAAAAGGACGATGTAAATCATGTGATGACGGATATGTTTATTATGTGAGACAGGTACATACCTGTATAAAAATCAATGTAAACGCTGCCAAACCTCGTGTACACAATGTACAAACTCAGAGTGCACTGAATGTGTCGTTGGTCAATGGGGTAAAAACTGTGAGGAAGTATGTTCAAACTGTAAACCAGGAACACCCTGTAGGAAAATTGATGGCTACTGTCTAGAAGGTTGTGTTGATGGTATGTCCGGTGGGTGGTGTAACACATCGTGTAGTTCGAAATGTTTGTCATGTCTACATTCCTTCTTCGCGGTATGTACAGCTTGTGCTGCAAACAAATATGGCTATTCCTCCGTACATAATAATTACCAATCATGTAGATATGACTGTCCTACGAACTGTCTTCATTCTACATGTGATGATAAAACAGGAAAATGTTCGCTTGGTTGTAGAGATGGTTACCATGGTAATACATGCAAGTGCCCACAAAATTGTAACTGTGATGATGGGGAAAACTGTATTTCTTGTAAGGAAGGGTTTGTGAACGAGAACTGTGAGTGTACGACTGAAAGCTGTGTAGACAATGCTTGTTCTGCGTGTACCAGTTTGAAATATTTTGTACATGATGGAATATGTTGCTCTTGTCGTAACCAAGATGAAAATTGTGAAGAGTGTACAACGCATGTAAATACTGGCTTCGGTAGATGTACTAAATGTAAAACAGGATTCTTTCCCCCTTCTTACAAACATAATTGTACCAAATGCCCAACTAATTGCAGGGTTAACACTTGTGACCCAAACACTGGTGAGTGTACTTCGGGTTGCAAGGCCGGTCGTTGGGGAACAACATGTGACAATAAATGTGCAAACTCATGTTTGAAATGTGATCAATATAATGGAACCTGTACGGTGTGTCCAAAAGGAAGATATTCACCCGATTGTTCCGAATTATGTTCGCTGTCCTGTAAAACTATCGACAACTATCTAACATGTGCTATACATGACGGTGCCTGTATTGATGGCTGTCCGTCTAAGAAGATTCACGGTTCACATTGTCAACATTCTTGCAGCATTAATTGCACGGATGAACGATGTAATTGGCTGACAGGACACTGTTTACATGGATGTACAGACCATCACTATGGGAACGTATGTAACAGTACATGCAGCCAAACCTGCTCAAGTTATCAAAAAGGACCTCGTTGCTATGATACCAATGGAACGTGTGTGGATGGATGTGAGGATGGTTACTATGGAGAAATGTGTGAGAATAAATGTAATCCAATGTGTGTCAATATCACTTGTGAGCAGTTTACAGGGTCTTGTCAACATGGATGTCTTGGACGTTATGAAGGGAACGATTGCATCATGGGTAAGTTAAATATGACATTCAATTAGAGACAAACGTACTAACGTACCAACGATACTTAAATAACTTTATCAAACGTATGACATAACATCACTCGTAATGTCTGACCTTAATGCAAATTAAGTGTGGATTAAACAACACATGAGCTCCTTATTTTATATCAACATGTTTATATAGCATTATTTATTATGCTTTCAAACATTTCTATAGCTCTATTATTACATAAGTCTTATATAATCATACAGTAGGGTGAATGAGTGACTATATTTGATAAACTAAACATTTTGGTAACGAACAGTCTTATAGGAAAAGCATGACCAACGGTTGTGCAATTGATGTGTTGCCAAATGTCGCTGTCTTTTACACGCTGTACATTTCCTAAAGTCTCATTTCCTATTTTATCAGTATACTCTATTGCACCTTCCCACTTTTAAGTTTTATTGTTCCTTATTGCCCTCACCGTTAGTTTTATTTTATACCAAATCTCATTTCCCTCACACTTAGTCTCCCTTTTTACCAAATAGTATACCCGTTGTGGTTAGTTTAATACTATACCACGTCTCCCCTCCTATTTACTTATACTTTTGTACCAAAGCTCACCCCATCATATAAGTTTGCATCAAACTGTATTCTCGTCCTGTATTTTTTTTGTACCCGTCGTATTGGTTACCAAAGTGAATTCCCCTCGTAGTTAGAATTATTCTCTACCGTGTTCCCCTCCTCCTATCTTTCCCCTTCCCTTTGGCTTTAATTTGTTTCTAAATCCGCTCATTCCATTCCTACTTCTTGTTCCCCATTCATCTGCCCTTTTGGTTTATTCCAAACCCCTATCTTCGAATAATTTATTGTGTACCTGGTATATCTGTGGGGGTAGGCCATGGTCAGCACAATTTGTACATTGGTATATCTGTTTGAGGAGGCCATGGTCAGCACAATTTGTACATTGGTAAATCTGTGGGGGAAGGCCATGGTCGGCACAATTTGTACATTGGTAAATCTGTGGGGGGAAGGCCGTGGTCGGCACAATTTGTACATTGGTAAATATGTTTGAGGAGGCCATGGTCAGCACAATTTGTACATTGGTAAATATGTTTGAGAAGGTCATGGTTGGCTGAATTTGTACATTGGTAAATCTGTTTGAGGAGGCCATGGTCGGCACAATTTGTACATTGGTAAATCTGTTTGAGAAGGTCATGGTCGGCACAATTTGTACTTTGGTATATCTGTTTGAGGAGGCCATGGTCGGCACAATTTGTACATTGGTAAATCTGTTTGAGGAGACTATGTTCGGCACAATTTGTACCTGATATATCTGTTTGAGTATGCCATGATCGGGCACAATTTGTACTTGGTGTATCTGTGTCTAGAGGCCATGGTTGGTTATAATTTGTACTTCGTATATCTGTACGTAGAGGCCATGATCGGGCACAATTTGTTTATTGTATATATATGTGTGGATGGCATGGTCGGGCACAATTTGTACCTGTAATATTTGTTTTGGGAGACCATTGTCGGGCACAACTTCATGTCAGATCTGAAGTTAGATCTCTCATTATTACATGAAAAATTGCATTTAACCGACAAAAACAGTGAAACAACACAAACTACAATGGTTTCTATGTTCTATTTAGAATTTGAAATATAAAATGTATTTATAGCATTGTCTCAAGCTGATGCTCTGATACGAAAGGTTACTGGATGGGTCGGAGGTTGTGTAGTGCTTTGTTTTATAGTGCAGGTGATTGCAGTCGTGGTTTGGAAAAGGTAAGGAGTACATTTTTTTATAATTCAAATTTATGAAGAAATACTACGATAGGAGTCCATTCATATGCATGGTGGGAGTGGTCGATGTACGTTTAAAGTGGGAGGACTCAGTGTACATGTTTATGTATAAAATGGGAACTCAATGCATGTTTAATGTGAATGGAAGTTGTATTCAAATTGAAAGGATTGAGTCTAAATATATATGTTCAAAATCATTAATGAAGACGGCAGTTTTGAAGTATTTTGAAGATGTGATGAGTCATTTTGTTTAAAAATGGATTGGTGAGTTTACAAGTGTTAAACATGAGTTGATCATAAGTATGTTACAGTAGGCAGTGTCTCATAATTCTTTAGTTGGATGTGCTTTTTTACTTAAGGTTCTCTCCTGACCGATTGCACACTCGTTTAATGTAAATGTTCGTATTACATGTGCGTTTGAGTTTATAAAGAGAATAAATGTATGTACGCCAAAACGTAACACCCGCAATATGCATAAAACATGCTCTGTGTATATTGACTTACAGGCGTCGGCACCAGGATGAAACCAGTTCTCGACCAGAGAGTGATACATATGACGAAATATCACTGGGAGTTGATTTTTGTGGCGTTGAAGATAGTTGTAAGGAATCTACGGCTGCATGATTTTATAGCATACCATTTAACTGATTTTCAAACATTTTGTTTTGTGACTTGGCAATTTGTGAAGATAAATTCATCTTATTTCATTGAAGCGACATTACATAGTTTATGTGATTAATGCATTCTTGATAAGGAATGATATTCTTACCGTCGAAAAGTTTACCTCAGATGATAACAATTCTTCATAAAACAAAAGGACTTTTACGCATCTTTCATTACAGACATGCCGTTTTAGGCTACATTCATATACATTTTAAAGCTATTTTGTCGAATGCATATTTATTACGTATAATATAATTATGTAGATTTCACATGTTACATCGTGTAGTTTGGGCGACTGTGTGTTTTGTGTATGGCATATATCTTGTTCGACTTTCTTACTCATTATATTATGCCTTGAAAATCTTCAAAGAGCGAAGTCCATACCACACGGATCTTTGTGGGCTGTTTTGTGAGTGTTGCTTTCTACCGCTTTCTCAATTTTGTAGATATAATTGGGCAATACGCTGATACTTATTTTGGAACATTTATATTCTTGTATACAGAAACTTGTAAAGTAACTGCACATACATGTATATAATTACCAATTTAAAACATAATTTTACACGAACGTTTTTCAAATAACACTATTGTTCATTGTCTGTACAGGTAGTGGAAAGGACAAAACTGGAGCTAATCAGAGAGTTGAATACAAACAAAAAGATGAAAACACGAATTTACCAGAAACGGGCGCTGATCTAGATTATCTTACAATGGTCGGAGGTAAATCATACTTTTCGTTGGAACATAAATATTATATTGTAAATAAAGTAACTTATAGTTGATATTAAATATTATAACAATCATTAGCTACAGACAAATTTGTAAACAGGACCACACGAATATAAATGAAAGAATAATCCAACGCTCACATATTAATGTTTTCACAATCAAAACGACGAGCATCAACGCATTTAACGTTTCACAATCAAGGTTAGGCATATACACATATAAATGCATTAAAGGGGAAAAATGTTTTAGCGTATATGAATCCGCATGAGCGAAGTATTTCGAGATATCGCATCAGGTTTAGAACCCCGCGGAAAGCCAATTGTAAGATTTTTAATTCTTTTAATTCTCTTTTCTGTTGCATTATTTAAAATGTGAGTGGGTACACTAATTACGGGAATGCAAAAGTGTTTATATCTGTATATTTCCATATAAAGGACAGTTTCATGTACTTCATTTATAGAGGATATATTGAAATGCATCGGTTTTAGTCATTTCAAAGTATACCAAGCATTGACGCCTCAATAAAAGTCCAAATTAATATTTGGTTTACAGTATGTTGTATTTTTATGGCTCAGAGATCTTATTCTCAGAACCATATATTTTGATATACATTGTATTTCATGTAGATACCTTCCTGACTTTTTTCAAATATAGTTATTAAATTCAACACATTTTGTGCTGGACTATTGTAGACGTATGTGTATTATGTATTGATCTTAACAGATATAGAGGAAAGGCATGATGACAATGAAGTAGTAATTTACGAGCAAATAGATGAAGATAAAGTTTATCCGGACGAAGGTTAAATTATATGCAACTTATATAGTGTGTTTAAATATGACTGTATTGACATAAAACATGGTAATTAATTATGTATACACAGTTTTATTTCTGTGGTCAATACTACATGGATCTTAGGGGACTATTTTCTGAGTTGCTTTTTCAAATTAGAGCTTTCTCAATTTTATGATATTTTCTAATTGGCTTTACCTATTGGGCAATACGCCGATTCTAAATTTGGAATATTTCTATTCCTGTGTATAGAACCATATGTAGTAACCGTGCACATTTTTGCCAATCTAAACATGATTTACCAATACCGAATATCTTATTCATTGTCTGTACAGATGATGTAAAGGACACAACTGGAGCTAATCAGAGAGTTGAATACAAACAAAAAGATGAAAACACGAATTTACCAGAAACGGGCGCTGATGTAGATTATTTTACAATGGTCGGAGGTAAATCATACCTTTCGTTGGAACATAAATATTACATTGTAAATAAAGAAACTTATAGCTGATATTAATTATAATAACAATCATTAGCTACAGACAAATTTGTAAACAGGACCACACGAATATAAATGATAGAATAATCCAACGCTCAAATATTAATGTTTTCACAATCAAAACGACGAGCATCAACGCATTTAACGTTTCACAATCAAGGTTAGGAATATACACATATTAATGCATTAAAGGGGGAAACTGTTTTAACGTATATGAATCCGCATGAGCGAAGTATTTCGAGATATCGCATCAGGTTTAGAACCCCGCGGAAAGTCAATTGTAAGATTTTTAATTCTCTGTTCTGTTGCATTATTTAAAACTGTGAGTGGGTACACTAATTACGGGAATGCAAAAGTTTTTATATCTGTATATTTCTATATTAAGGACAATTTCATGTACTTCATTTATAGAGGATATATTGAAATGCATCGGTTTTAGTCTCTAAGTTCATTTCAAAGTATACCGAGCATTGACGCCTCAATAAAAGTCCAAATTAATATTTTGTTTACAGTATGTTGTATTTATATGGCTCGGAGATCTTATTCTCAGAACCATACATTTTGATATACATTGTATTTCATGTAGATACCTACCTGACTTTGTCAAATATAAAAACAACACATTTTGTGCTGGACAGTTGTAGACGTATGTGTATTATGTATTGATAATTACAGATATAGAGGAAAGGCATGATAACAATGAATTAGTTATTTACGAGCGAATAGAGGAAGAAACATATGTTGATCAAGACATGAATATTATTGCTGATAACGTTTTCACGGACGAAGGTAAAATTATATGCAACTTATATAGTGTGTTTAAATATGACTATATTGACATAATGCATGGTAATTAATTATGTGTACACAGTTTTATTTCTGTGGTCAATACTACATGGATCTTAGGGGACTATTTTCTGAGTTGCTTTTTCAAATTAGAGCTTTCTAAATGTTATGATATTTTCTAATTGGCTTTACCTATTGTGCAATACGCCGATTCTAAATTTGGAATATTTCTATTCCTGTGTATAGAACCATATGTAGTAACCGTGCACATTTTTGCCAATCTAAACATGATTTACCAATACCGAATATCTTATTCATTGTCTGTACAGATGATGTAAAGGACAAAACTGGAGCTAATCAGAGAGTTGAATACAAACAAAAAGATGAAAACACGAATTTACCAGAAACGGGCGCTGATGTAGATTATTTTACAATGGTCGGAGGTAAATCATACCTTTCGTTGGAACATAAATATTACATTGTAAATAAAGAAACTTATAGCTGATATTAATTATAATAACAATCATTAGCTACAGACAAATTTGTAAACAGGACCACACGAATATAAATGATAGAATAATCCAACGCTCACATATTAATGTTTTCACAATCAAAACGACGAGCATCAACGCATGTAACGTTTCACAATCAAGATTAGGAATATACACATATTAATGCATTAAAGGGGAAACATGTTTTAACGTATATGAATACCGTATGTTTTATGGATTGTTGTTTTCCCGGAGATCTGTTTGGAAAGGCACTGTCTTATGCATGTGGCGTTCCCAGTAGAAACTTATTACCTCTCTCTTTTATGCTAGTGGTCAATGTAGCGCGGATCTTAGGGGTTCTGTTTTAAGCCTTTACATATTTGGTACTACGCCGATACTAAATTTGGAATATTTATATTCCTGTTTATAGAAACATATGTAGTAACCGTTCAAATACCAATTGTCTTATTCATTAC
The DNA here is from genome assembly GCA_032209605.1 of Mactromeris polynyma. Lineage (NCBI taxonomy): Eukaryota > Metazoa > Mollusca > Bivalvia > Venerida > Mactridae > Mactromeris > Mactromeris polynyma. The sequence continues at coordinate 4,282,461 of JASFXZ010000019.1, read as the reverse complement.
AGTTGATGTTATAGACAAAACTGGACCTAATGAGAGATTTGAGTATGAACAAATAGATGAAGACACGAATTTACAAGAAACGAGCACTGGTGCAGATTATTTTCTAATGGACGGATGTAACTAATACATTTCCTTGTTATATGAATATCAAATTGAAAACAATGAAACTTGTAGTGAACATTAAAAATTATTACAATAATCAGCTTAAGACAGCACCATACACATGTAGTTGATAAAATAGTCTAACATCTACATACTAATGTGTTCACAATCCAAACGACCAGCATCGACGCATTAAACATTTAACAGTCACGGTTACGAATATACATATATTAATTCATTAAAAAGAAAACCTATTTTTTAATCGTATATGGATTCACCTTTGCAGAGTATTTCGAGTTATTTCAACAGGTTTTGAATCCCACAGAAAGCCAAACATTCACTTTTGTGCAGTATTTCGATTTGTCCAAATTTTATACCAAGTCTTATGTATATGTCGACAATACGATTTGTCCAATTTTCGTACCAATCCTTGGGTATATGTCGACAAAACGAATTGTCAAAATTTATACCATGTATATAGTATAGCATTATACATGTACCAAGCATTCTTCCACTTTTATGGTGACTTGTACTATTCTTAACTTATTTCAAACTATCAATGTAGACAGAAGAAGCGACAAATGATTGGGGTTTCTCATAGTAATGTTATTTTGGTCAGTAATAGTGAAGTTTCTACACTTTAAGGCGTTTTGCTATGAGAATCCTAAATCATCTGTCGATTGTACTGTCTACATTGCTAGTTTGAACACGTAAAGTTTCAATAAAAATAAACAGACTCCATCGTTTGTTTACACATTCTAGAGTTAATGCCGGTTAGGAAGGGTAAATTATATCGTCTTATAGGCGTAGTTGCCGTATATGCGGCGTAGACGTTGGCCTTGGGGTCGAATAGCCCATTTCATTTCGACATGCTTAAGAAGATACATCCGTATTCTAAGGAAGTTAATTACCATTCATACAGTCATGTGAAAAGAATATAGGAGTATGATTAATAAGATATGAAACAAACCAGGAAATTATTTCGTGATATCTTATTCGCATTAATATATGACACTTGAGAGTAATAATTAAATCCATTCAGAACACATTATGAGAAGCACACTTAATCGTGAGGTTATTGGAAAAAAACAATAAGCATACAAATGTTGACACAAGTTCGAGATGTACAAACACAATTCAATCTATTTTTATCTTTAATCATCCATTAAAGCACGAATCAATGCACTTAATGGAGAATCCTAAACTCTATACACACGATTTTATGTTCATGTTTTTTTCGGCGCAGCCGTATTAATAATAAGCTTTTACAGTTTATGTATACATAACATGAATAAGAGTGTTTCTAAAAATATTTTAGTTAAGCAATTGTATGATAAAATGTTATGCTTGAAAGTATTAATAAAACCGAAGGTATATCTGGTAGGGGGAGAAATAAGCTTAGAAATTATTGTAAATTTAAATTGGATTACAAACCAGAACATTACTGTAAACTCATTATGGCACCGAAACATAGATATGCTTTAAGTAAATTTAGATGTGGAGAAGCTCCTATTAGAATTGAAACAGGACGTTATGAAAACCTTGTGAAAAGGAACGTCTCTGTATTTTTTGTTCATGTAACAGGGTTGAAACAGAAATACATGTATTATAATATTGTAACTTATATGACAGTATACTACAACCATCAATAGAAAAAGCTAATGCTATTAATCCTATATTCAATGTCATGTCTGATGTGGACAAGTTGTCCTTCATTTTATCTGATATAACTCTGTGTCGAATAAGCGCCAAAACCTTTAACAGTATTCTTAATACCAGAATGTTTTATTTATGTAAGTAATGTATGTTATGTTTTATATTGTTGTTGTTTTATCTATAAACTAGAGGCAAGTGCTAATCGGTTCATCTACTGTCTGACAGAGATGATGATCGCATTTTTACACACATTTTGTACTTATGCACGCTTGTGCGCGATACTTTCAGTTTCTTATCCTAAGTAGTACCTTAATTAGGTTTTATACCAGGATTAGCATTTGTTTCTAGTTTCTTATCATGTGTATAATAGTATGTTTTGTGTAACATATGTGTTATGTCTCTTATAACTCTAATTTAGAGTGGCTTTGTACATTGTTCACTGTTTTCATTACGTGCATATGAGTGTTATTTATACAAAGAAGAGACGTTAATAAACAAATATATATGTAACAAATCGACAAGAAAAAATAACTCAAATAGTGAGAAACCATACTACCCAGCACCTGAAACTAATTAGTATAGATTGTCGGTTAATTGCTTAATTAACAAACACGTGTCAGCAAGGGCATCTTACATTCCTAACCACAACAATAATAACGGTCACTAGGTTAAATGATAACGATGATACAAGCATAATAGCTTGACCAAAAGTTTCCTTGATTAAGACAGCCATATCAATTACCAACAATATTTAGAATAAGTTAAAAATAGTCATTCGAGAAGGTTTCTTGACCGGAACACCATATGTAGAAAATCCGTATCAATAAATACTCACGCTTGACTCACGTTTTTTCTCTCTGAAATTGTATTTTTTGTCTAAAAGGAATTCACTCTTGATGGAATATTGTTACTTTGATTTTTGTTTTACGACTTATTACTTTGAAAGAAATTATTTATATTTACTTCTAAGTAACTATTGAAAGATCATAAATGTTTACTGTAATGATACAATTAATGTGTTAGTGAATTATTGTGTATTATTATTCACAAGAATTCACTAACACATTAATTGTATCATTGATATGTACTAATAATAATCCCTTGATATATTTAATTGCAATACATAAGTTATTGAATTGTTATATACTGATAATATGTATTAATTTGCAGTAAATATGTTATTGAATGATTATGCATTTTATATGACAGTCAATAAATAAAATTCTATCTTTGCTTCTGATTCTGCAGTTCTAGTCGTTCTTTCCATCCCGGTTAAAGGGAATCGCCTTCGGCTCCCCAAATAGGACAATGTAGGAAATGCCTCAAATACTCAGAAGAAGGCGGTTTCACTAACATGGCTTTCCTATTTGTATATCAGTGTTGTGTAAACCAATCCAATATTACGTAAACCACTACACCAACTTCTCTTCAACCGAACAACGTTCGCAACATTGACGTGGGCAGGTTAACCTTTCGATAGGGGTACGTTACCTTATCAAAATCCAAAATTCACCGAAATCCATATTCCACCATCGAAATCCACTTTTAATACAACATCTACACTTGTTATAAATCAATATTAGGTTGATTTAAATGAAAATCCAAACAATCGAAGGAAACGATTGCATATGAAGAAAAATATAGACGATTACATTTCCAGTGAATATCAACAAGGTAACGTATCGTTCGAGAAGGCCTAACTATGTGTTTATCTAACCTAAAAACATTAACTTGTTTTTTGTATTTTTGTCTTCCGAAGCAAATTGACGAACAGTGTTATCACAATGGTGTTATGTCTGCAAAGAAAACATTTTGATCACGATGGAGACGTTATTATATAGATAGATAGATAGATTGTTTTCAGTGATAGTGTACACATAAAACATGGTAAAAAACAAGATGTATGAAATAATAGTAACGACATGTTGGTCATATAGTTACACATATACGCAAGGACCATGAAATGCACACCAAAACAAGGGAACACAAAACACAAAAAAATATCAATAATACTCCTCTTATTTCCATCGTGGTCCCTGTTATTGGCGGCATGACACAGCAAGTCTTGTTAAAATGATACTAGAGCTACTAATAAATTAATGATCACCGAAATGGTCATTATATCAAAGAACAAACTGAGATCATGTTATGAGTTTAAAGTGTAACACAGTTGAGGTTAACATTACATTATATCAAAGTATTGGTTATTTAGTGCATCCCAGTTATGGTCAGCATTAAAGTCACAGAGATAAATCACAAAATATTGAGTACATAGAAACCTTATTACTTAAAATAAAAGGAATTCTATTTATTTAAACTAACTGGCCATTATGTCGATTTTGATGTCATGTTTGAACATACAATGAGACTTAATATTCCTTAGACTCTGGGGAAGATTGTTCCATACAACAACATCATTGATTGCAAAAGATTGACCGAAACCTCCTACCTTGGGCAACTAGTAACGCCCAGTGTCACTAAATGTGTAATTTAAACTGGAATCGAGAGATTGTACAGTCACTCTTGTAAAAAAAATATAACCAGCTAATCTTACTTGTTACTTCTACACTTATACAAATCGTTTGTCAGAAACTATGAAATTCTTAGGCTTTAACCACGACATCTCTCTCCTTGTAATTATCTCCTAGTTTTGCTGTGTACGCTGCTGGGTCGTCATCATATACTAGGTTAAACCAGGGGTACGTTATAGTGTGTTCCAGGTTAAACCCAGCAGAAAATCCTGGAACCTGAAGTAAAATATTATTGGAAGAGTTAAACACTTTTCTTACCAGCTTTCCACCGACATAAAATTATTGAAAATTGGTACATGATTTGTTGTTCTAATTTGACTCTGAAAATGGGCATTTTTCCGTGAAATAAATTTCAATCTGTTTTGGTTCGAAAAACACGGCGGAAGGTATTAAAATTCTCATTACTTACATTATGTGCATAAAGTTGATACCAAATACAAGGTAATGCTCTCAGCTTTCTAAAAATATAAACATTTTGAAAATCGGTGATCTTGTGAGCAGCGGTGTTGAACACTGACAGAAAGCGCTTGGTGACCTTCGGGTACTGGAGATATACACAGTTGCCCTGGAAATTGAAGTATATTGCTCATCAAAACAGTACATATAATTGCTCTTCAGCATATGTGTACTGTGGACAATTAGTTTCATGTTAGATGTTTATCATATTAAATTGGTTTAAGAGTGCAAAAACATTTAAAGACAACGAAATATTTATTTTTATGTTTGACGTTTAATTTGAAGTTTCTTCCAATGACCGCACACGTCGCAAATACAACATGACAAACATATTTAGATTGAATAATACATGCATTGCAATCATTCAACTTGTGTGATAATTACTTTATACCTCTTTATAATTTGTATCACGGAATTATAACGTTCTATTTTTATGATTAAGAAGTAATAACACGTGTACCGTTCATGGTAGCCATACGATAAGAACATACATCAATTCATGACTAAACTCGAACATACATTCATGCATTATGACTATGGGGAAGATAATAAACGGATTTTTCAATGAAGTTTGCCCTTTAGAAAAGACGACAAATGAATTGTATTCAAGTTTCAATAAATAATTAACAATTATGTTTTTCCTTTGTTCATTTAATTTAATGGATCTACTAAGTGATGTGTTGGTCACATAAGTATATATATATATATACTACAACAGAACAGAACAAAACAGAACATAATTATTTATTAATATCTGGATTTAAGTATAATACTTATCATCCAATATATACAATTTACAATAATAATATTTACATACTCCATGAGAGTAAGTGCATGTACATTTTTACATACAACATAGTCAAACAAAATATTACAAATACACATGACAAATGACAGTGATACAATATGAATAAAAACAGCATTATACGTATACATCCAATCAAGAACGTAATAGATTAGTACGTACTTTAATAGCACTTTGTAGATACATAGTCATTCTTTTTAAAACTATACATCATTAATGGAACTAAAAAAATTAACCAATTTATACATACATGTACTAGGTTTTCGTCAATAATATTCATTTATGTATCGCCTTCGTAAAATTTGATATTTGTAACAATTAAGGATAAAATGAAACTCTTTATAATGAATATTATTAATTAGTATGTGTGTGTATGTTTCATTTTTAATATATCTGTAGGCCGGAGGCCCGTGAGATCGAAACATATCAATACCCAACATAGTGGCAAAATGTGAAAACAGCAAAGTATATCAATACAATGTTATACATATCATACAGCAGGCAATACTTCTCAAATTAAAGTAATAGAGTAGGATCGAAAGCTTCGTTTTATTTTTGTATATTTAGTTTGTAACTATGTGGAGAGGCCAATACTCTAAAATTGGGGTCAGGACGGTTGGATGGGGCTAGTTTAAACGGAGAAGGTGGGGTTACTGGTTTAATATATAATTGTTTTAAGGGCTATATACCTTAGCAGGTGAATAATGATAGTTTTACTGGTATTCTAAACGAAATGAAATGTTCGACCATTGTAAGGAAAACAAATGTCTGAAGTAATCAAAAACAAAAATCGTCATATCCCAAGCAATTATATGTATAATGAAATACGATGCCATAAAACATACTAATCCTGCTGATTATTTAAAAGGATTAACCGACACCTTTCACACCTATTTTAACTACCAATTTACCCAATAAACATACTGCATACTTAATTATTCGTTGCATACGTGTCTATGGTTACAAACACAGAACACAATGATTTATTAATATTTATAATATTCAACAGAACAGGACATACGTGAGATGTATGCAATATTATAAAACCGTCGTAAACTAAGAGAATAAGAAATAAACGACCAGCGTTAGATTCGAACTTCGAACCAAGCTGAAGGGAAAAAACTTTCTTCCATGCAATACTGTATGAAAACCAATTATCAGACTACATGCTTACGCAGCGTCTAACTGTAGACAAAATATCAAAACTGAATTCAAATATTGCACTTGGTCGGCGAATATCTCATTGTACAACTCATGAGATGAAGGTGCTTTTTATAACGCATATTTAATATCTACATTCGTCTATTGCTACTCAGTATGTGGAAGAGCGAAACAATAATTTAGCTCCAATATATACATATTGATCAGATATATTGCAATTCTCAATTAATGATATAAATACAAGCAACATATTATTATTTTATACATACCCATCATTCAACTCGTGTATCTTGCAACACAGTTTCTCCACGTGGTATAATACTGTAGCTGAACCATTGAAAGGAATGTCGTTTGTCCCAATCACACGCGGGTCACTGATGTATCGGTTGAGATACTTAACCTGACTATGTCCCACGATAAGAGTCATTTATGCACGGTAATTAATAACACGAAATACAATACTCAGAAAATCATTTTTCTAACGATTTGATAATGTCACTGAATGAAAATACACGAGTCTGTCACAAACTCAAAAGCATTTATATGATCAAGTTACGTCTATCAAATGACGGTATCAAGTAAGAACGACATGTAAGTGTATAAACTCGAAAAGTTACTTCATCTAAGAATAAAAAAATCTTTTAATTTGTTGGTGATCATCGTAGAACACACACTTAGTTCTTAACTTATGAATATGCATGTACTCGTACATATACCTTGGAATTGGACAGGATAAATTTCTGTCATGCTTCTATATCACAGACATACACCTATCCGTGACTTTATCAACCAAACCAATTTCAGCTATTTCATAAGATGTTCTATACAAAGGCATGCAAATTGATATTTTGAAAAAAATTCACAAGATAATATCATACTTATATCGTTCGAAAGCTAGTATCGCCCTCTTATTTTTGTAGTCATATGTGTTCATTTATCAAAGATATTAATGCAAATTAAGGTATATGGTCCTGTCTTCAAAACCAGACAAAACTGCGAGAAAAAATAAAGAAAATGAAAATATCATTTGGTTATCAAATCTACGGACGTCATTTAATTTGTCATTCTTATCGGAAAACTAACATATAAATAACATAAACTTTATTGCTTCCATTGTCAAGAGATATATAGTTGACATAACACATTATTTATGTATTTAAACATATAAAGAACAGTCAAATAATATTCGGAAAACTTACACATTTCAAAGTCATGTATTGATGCGTACGGTTATAAAATGCATTTTCAGCTATAATGTCATCATTTTGTTTTCAATCTACTCCAAACTTTCACAGGTAAAGTAAACAATGATGGAACCTTTATAAATGTTTTAAATGTTTACAAGTGCGACTTGAAATAAAAGATAATGCTATTTTCGTAGGTGAAATTAGTCGATTTTCGGTCACAAAATCATTATTTTGATTTGAAAATTATTGAGATTTTCCAATATATAATGTGTTTCGTATTTCCAAAGACTTAATACCATCTTAATAAAAGCTAACGTTGTTTTTCATAGTATTTTCGTGACATGAATATTATTTGTGGTGGAGAACTGTTGAACATTATTTGTGGTGGTAAAGGAATGTGTCATTAAAAGAGAGAGACTATGTTGCTACAGGGAACGCCACATATATTGTACATAAGACGGTGCCTCCCCACACAGACCTCCGGGAAAACAACAATCCATAAAACCTACTATCCAGCAGTTATTTACAGAACCAAAAGAAACATATTGCACGTTTTGATTCATTTGTTTATGTGTGCTTTAAATGTGGTTGTGCACTTTGAATGAGGCATTTCTAGTTCGATTTCTTTTTTTAAAGAACACCGGGAGTTTCGAGAGAGGAAGATCGAACCCGGTATTCTATGTTCGCCTTTATACCTAACCTTATAAAGGGAAGTCACTCTGTCAGATATTTAGGTGTAAGATTTGGTAGGTTATTATTTGCTAATTTTATTGAATAACAATTGCTTTCTTGCAGCAATCCGGTCCTGTATATGATAAATGATATCAGCAGCCTTACAGAAAAAGGATTTGCGTTTGTTGTTACGTGCACTTCATAACAACATTGAAAATTGTCACATAATTTCGCGACGCTGAATGGAAACTTCATTGCAATAAGAATTAATCTTTTTATTTGGACAAGCCCTAGTGTATACTTTTTGGATCACAACGTAAACAGCGTAACCATAGAATTGTTTCTACTATATGTAATGCACCTATACTTTAAGGTTCTGAAGTAGTCCAATATCCACAGTCCTTAGTTATTTAAAGCAGCATTTTACTTTCACTTGCTCTACGATAATGTTCCTTCTTTTCCTGATCATCTCCCCAAGAATCTTGGTGAATTCCATGCTGTTGCATTTTTCAGACCCAGTTGAGGACGACTCTGACGACTGAGTGCTTGTAACACTGTAGTTGTTTACCTGCCCCTTCTTCACCTCTTATCATTCAAATTATTCATTCATTTAACCACGGACCTATATACATGGATTCGCGACAGGCAGATATCCGTGAAACGGTAGGAACGAATAAAAAACCCATAATCCTTAGCGCGCAATTACCCACAATCCTTAGCGCGCTCGGAAAGTATCGAAGATTGCCGATTTTTATCGATCGGATAAAGTCGGCAAACTCCGTTCATTTCCGTCCGTTTCAGACTTTGTTGATTAAATGTCCGTGTAATTTACAAAATGAGATAAACAAGTTGGTAATTTTCCGCTTTAATTCTGATATTTTCATCGAAGTTCAATTGTATTGTTGATGTTGTTTATTAATACATTTCCACGCCAATTTGATAGTTTAAAAGACTGCTGTGAAAACAATTTGGGATAAATAATCTTTAAAAAGGTGTAAAAATCGACCAAACAATGGATGTAGATCACGCAAGCAATATGCCATCATGACATTTTTTATGTACACAAGTCTGCTATTTTCACCAGCACAAGGCGTAAAAATCAATATTAAAGTAGGTCAAATCCAGGTATTTATTGTCTGTGCAGCAATTCTTGTGACATCAATTTTATTTTGAACAAGAATTAACATTCCAAGATGTTTGAAGTCGCTGGCTAAGTCTTTGAAGTAAATATTTTTGGATGACAGATGCAGCCCCATTGTGCAATTCCGTATTGAGATCAAAGATTGATATGATCTAATCGTTGAAATTATCAATGGGATTAATTATATCTAACAGGAAATTAACACATAATAAAGATCTCCTGGGGTTTTATGACTCTTGTGTTTTTACAGCTGACACATGGGGCATTTAGTGACTAGTAGGACTAATCTTCTGTCTAGGGCGTGGCTTACGAATTGCAAAACAATTAGCATCAACCAATCAGATTAAATGAACCGTAAGAAATATTTATTAATTAATGTCAATTATAAATCGAATTTTTATATCAAAATTAGATGACACTAAGGTTTTGAATACGATATAATACTCATTTTTCTACTTACCTAAATTGTTAACACCCAGTGCTAATGAAAAAAATTGAATGAAGAAATAAAACCTTTTCTAGCTCCTCTAAATTTAAATTACCGTTGAAAGACAGACAGACTCAAAAGTAAGTAACCAATACTGGTATGTCACCCTAATTTTATTTTTTCCACTAATATTGACAAAATTATTGGATCAAATATTAATGCGAGTAATTATTGATGTTATAATTGATTTAAGTTGCGTTAAATAAGCATTTATTGCAAATTTAGCATCGATATATATAAATTGCAACTAATTAAAACAAGAATATAAGAAAGATATTTTGGTAGAAAATTGACTTGACCGCTTTCAAATTATTGGTGGAAATGACATTAAGCATGAATAATGCAATCGGTAAGTCGTGGTCTAGTGGTTGAGGAGAATAAGTACTAGTACTAAATGAATCCAGCATGTCCTTAGACATTACAATAACACAACACACCTCAGTCCATCCACTTTGAATAGATGCCAATTATATAGATACAATATGCTTGCTCATTCTCATAAAGTCCAGTCACGAGTTGTGTACTGAGAATGTAGAAAAACATTTTGTTTGAATTTCAACCCAACAGTTGCAGCCGTCTAAATTTTCCTCAAAGCTTGCACAACGAATCTAGATGAAATCTAGATGGGTAATTAGTATATAAATACTAGACTAGTGCAGATATAGTGCCATATCTAGATAACTAAGTTGAAAAAGAAATACACACACTATAACAATAATTACAATTTTATTTCAAGAACTCTGAATTTCAACGCAAAATATTCAACAACGATAGAAAACCACTAGTTTATATGTAATACCACGGACCTATATACGGGTATATAGGTCCGTGGTAATACTACACAATTGTTTTTTACTTAGTCAATCACAGATTGAATTAATTTCAGTCACAAAATTATCAATGGATTAAAAATGTACAAGGAAAAGTTCCAGAGTATTTTCCAAGAAGAAATTCATATCAACTCATTGACGAATGTTTGTAAATTCACAGCATATTATTTTTTGTAACCAAGTTGACTTTTATGAGGCATCTTGTAAATATCCAGGAAACCTGAAACGATAAAGTAATATTTAACATTACAGCAGATCCTAAACAATTTTATATTATAATGATATGACAATAAAGTGTATTTACATTTTTATTATGTAATTGATATGTGTAAAAAGCTTTTCAAGCCCCACATTGGGTGCACTTTTCCCCCTTGAATTACTTAAATGGTGACAGTGTGACGATTGAGCCTCAAATTTATGCCGGAAGAGGGAGGAGTGTAGTGCTGTAGGGTTAGGCGGCCATCCGGTAAGCTTAGTCGATAGAGAGCCATACTAACTATATAATTAGCATCAGCTGATGGATTTACACGAGATGTTATCATTTTATAACCAACATGTATCCGAAATATATATCCGAACTTCTATACAACAAAATTTAGACCGTAAAAGTGCAATTATTGATTTATATAATAATAATTCTAAACAAAAAGATGATAAATAATGGAAAACAAAATAAATCAAGCTAACGAAGGGAATAAATTACGTTCTATAACGGACTTTTTAACCAAGTATGTAATTTACGGATCGCCTGTAAATCGAAATTTCTGCCGATTAAACGACGCTCGTTTCGTCGAACAACTAGGTGTTGAAGCAAAAAATGCATACGCGCAAACAACAGGATAAACTCAAAATATATAAATACCATTAAGAAATGTTTAGCTGCAGTATTCGTCACGATTTCGGCGGATCAAAAAGTGAAATTCTCTCGATTCAGCAACAAGATGGCGGACATCGCAATTTTTTCTCATCATTTGCTAAACATTTTAGAGGTGTTCCGATTGTTAAATCTCGGCTGGGAAATCTCGCCGTTGCCGTCATTTCAAGCAAGTTCAGCACAAATATCAGCCTGTCGCGAATCCATGTATATAGGTCCGTGATTTAACATAATACAGGGTAGCTTGCTGTGAGTGTGACTCATCTCATACACAGCTCTCTTTCCCCATGTCCTCTTCGCTTTCGATCATAGCCCTTATGGCCTTTTCTACCTGATTAGCTTTCTTTCCCTAATCATCAACCTCCACATACTGTCATATATACAGCATAAAAAACGGCGTCATCTATATTCTCTGGTTCTGTATTAAACTCCACTTCATTATATGCTATATACTAAGAATCCTATTGATTTACCAAGTTATGCTGATGGATAAAATATCTATCGAGCTAGGTACCCAAAAGAACATTACTTACAATTGAATAGTTAAATGTGTGTCTGGCTGCTCCCCAAATACTCTAAAATGCTGCCATTTTTTTGTTCAAAAGTGTTTTCTTATCAAGTTTTATATATGTACCAACAAACTGGCATTGTCTTCTCATTTGTATCCTGTTTTATTTATTAATATTTCTTTTCAGGTTTGAAAAGAGATGGATTTGTTTGACGACCTGCCTGAACCCAGTAAGAATAATTATAAGAACATCTATCAAAAATAGTTTGTTTTGGTACATATGTAATCCTACCTACTCTTAATTATTGTCAACTCAAATTTTTTAGATGTCGGAGTGGGGAACAACTTTTTGGCTGCATATTAATATTTAAACCTGATTACCTACCTACCTACCCTTCTAAATTTTGCTGAGAAGGAATACGCCAAACAAACAGTTCTTTAATGATGGCCTTATTTGTAATTATATGTTTTGTAAACGGATCTATTTCATTATGGGGTAAAGCAAATAAGACATATTTTAACTGAAGCCAAGATGCATTGTTTATTACACACAATTTTGATTAAGAAATTTATTTTGTATTGCTTAGTTAATATGTACATGGTTTAAACTGTTTGTGTTCCATTTTTCAAAGGAATCGGTTCACCAGTTCTGAAGATATGTCACCACAAAGTGGAAGAAAACTTATTTCAAAGTTGTCTCTAAATATTTATTCTTTGTATTAAAATTTTTTAAAAATGTTTTGGAATGAAATAAGATCATAAAAGCTGCTTGTCTTGCCCATTCGACAATAAAATAAGTTCTTCCAACAGTTATTTTGTTTGTTAATTTTACTGCAGTATGCTGATTCCCCTTATCAAAAAGTGTACATTTTCCTAAAAAAATCGCATAATTATTTCCCAATTGTTTGTTCATTTCCCCCCCTCTGGCTGAATTTCTTTTATTAAGTCAGGTTTTGTGTATTTATAAACCTCTTATAAAAGAATCTTTGCTTTAACATCATTTATTTAACAAACACCAGCCACAGCAAGTTATTTTTATAAGCAAAACAAGGCACTGGCTTCTTTTAAAAAAAATCACTGTCTAATTGCTAGAAGTCGGTCAATGTCCTTGTCCCTGGTATTTGAGATATAAAGTTTGTGTTACACTGATTTGAACAGAAATATGTTTTCCTTTATCTATATTTGGTATTCATGAATTCCTCTTGAAAACAAAATATTTGAATCTGAAAATTAGTAAAATTGATATCTGTTTTATTACAGTGACACCTCAATAAATGGACCACCGTTGGTTCTGAAAAAGTTGGTGTTAATAATATTGAGATGCTTTGTGGTCTGATTATCATGTTAAATTACAACAGAAAAGTTGAAACCTGATCCACGAAATAGGTCCTGTTGCTAAGTTGGTCTTAATTATGATTGACTATATAGTAAAACCTTGATAATAAGACCACCCTTGGTACCAATGAAAATCGGTCTTCGTATTGAGGTTGAATAAAAAGCAAAATAGTGAAAATGGACTTGAACATTATGTTCTTAATTTCGAGATACTCTCATTATTGAGGTGGTCTTTAAGAGAGGTTTACTGTATATATGTAACAAGTTGTCATTCATATTTAGAATTATTAATTTCTGTTACTCGTTGGTATGTAGTACAGGATTTTAGTTTACTATTATTTCTCAAATATTTCTTTTAACAGGTGCAGGAGCCACCTCAAATAGTTCCCGCTCATTGTATGACCATATTCCGACTTCTAGTAATACAAGTAATACATCTCTATCTCTGTATGATGATATACCCACACAGTCCGTATCCATAGCAACATCCCCGGTCCCTGTGGTAGAAGCAGGGAAGAGGAAATCGGAGGAGGCAGGGTGTGACACCAGAAAGCGGCTGAAATCAGGTATGATATTAAGTATTTCAAAAATGCAGTAAAACCTCAACAATAAGACCACCCTTGTGACCCTTGAAAACTAGATATCTTATTGAGGTGGTCTTAATATTGAGTTTGAAATAAGAGCAAAACATTGAAAATGGACTTGAAATTTTTGGTTGTATTATTTAGGTGGTCTTTAAGTTAGGATTTACTGTAATAATGTCTGTTCAAATTGTCTAGTGAGCTGAGAACATCTCTGATTATTGCATGAATGGGATTAATTACTATGATGCTGTTAAAACAGAGTTTGTTAAAAAGAAAAAGCATAAAATTATAACAATACATCTTAACTCAGTCTTTGAGTATAGTGTGCTGCTATTTTCATGTTGCTTCGGGTTTCGCAGTATTTTGGTATTCTGACAGCAAAACATTCATTGAAATATTATGGCATAATAGGAAAAATAGGGAAATGAAATGATATTATCATCATTAACTGTAAAATACTTGACAGAAGAAACTGAACACAAAAGAAAATTGAAGTAAGTTTTTCTTCCGTTACGCTATTTCATTAGTACCACGAAAATACATGCATAAATACATATGGATATTTCTATCCGTACTGGAAGCCAGTGACAGATTCTTATAGTATTCCATACATGTGATCTTGACATATTATTCTTTCATTGATATATTAAATATTATATAAATAGTATTTCATACATGAGTACCAAACCTTTTTTTGAGGTATTCATTGCTTAAATCTAGAATAATATTTACCAATGTTTTATTTTACCTAGTCAAGTATGAGATTGACAGTTTTCTTGCTGAGAGACAGGGAGAGAGAGAAGATATGCAAGATTCAAATCTGATAATAAAAGATTTCACATCAGAGATTCCCGACCTTGATCCAGAAATGTAAGTATGGCAATCTTCCACTGGATCATTGACCTACTACTTAGCATGTCAATGGAGCTCACTTCTGTATAATATACCTCTACAGTCGGACCTTGTTTATTTGACAACCTTCTATCCAATGTCTTACATTCTATCCTTTACATTGATGTCTTACATTCCATCAGTTACATTGATGTCTTACATTCTATCCTTAACATTGATGTCTTACATTCCATCAGTTACATTGATGTCTTACATTCTATCCTTTACATTGATGTCGTACATTCCATCAGTAACATTGATGTCTTACATTCTATCAGTTACAATGATGTCTTACATTCTATCAGTTACAATGATGTCTTACATTCTATCAGTTACTTTGAGGTCTTACATTCTATCCTTTACATTGATGTCTTACATTCTATCAGTTACAATGATGTCTTACATTCTATCAGTTACAATGATGTCTTACATTCTATCAGTTACTTTGAGGTCTTACATTCTATCCTTTACATTGATGTCTTACATTCTATCAGTTACAATGATGTCTTACATTCTATCAGTTACTTTGAGGTCTTACATTCTATCAGTTACTTTGAGGTCTTACATTCTATCAGTTACATTGATGTCTTACATTCTATCAGTTACAATGAGGTCTTACATTCTATCAGTTACTTTGAGGTCTTACATTCTATCAGTTACATTGATGTCTTACATTCTATCAGTTACATTGATGTCTTACATTCTATCAGTTACTTTGAGGTCTTACATTCTATCCTTTACATTGATGTCGTACATTTCATCAGTTACATTGATGTCTTACATTCTATCAGTTACAATGATGTCTTACATTCTATCAGTTACTTTGAGGTCTTACATTCTATCCTTTACATTGATGTCGTACATTTCATCAGTTACATTGATGTCTTACATTCTATCAGTTACATTGATGTCTTACACTAAATCAGTTACATTGATGTCTTACATTCTATCCGTTACATTGATGTCTTACATTCTATCCGTTACATCGATGTCTTACATTCTATCAGTTACATTGATGTCTTACACTAAATCAGTTACATTGATGTCTTACATTCTATCAGTTACATTGATGTCTTACACTAAATCAGTTACATTGATGTCTTACACTAAATCAGTTACATTGATGTCTTACACTAAATCATTTACATTGATGTCTTACACTAAATCAGTTACATTGATGTCTTACACTAAATCAGTTACATTGATGTCTTACACTAAATCAGTTACATTGATGTCTTACACTAAATCAGTTACATTGATGTCTTACATTCTATCAGTTACATTGATGTCTTACACTAAATCAGTTACATTGATGTCTTACACTAAATCAGTTACATTGATGTCTTACACTAAATCAGTTACATTGATGTCTTACACTAAATCATATACATTGATGTCTTACATTCTCTGTTACATTGATGTCTTACATTCTATCCGTTACATTGATGTCTTACACTAAATCAGTTACATTGATGTCTTACACTAAATCAGTTACATTGATGTCTTACACTAAATCAGTTACATTGATATCTTACATTCTATCAGTTACATTGATGTCTTACATTCTATCCGTTACATTGATGTCTTACACTAAATCAGTTACATTGATGTCTTACACTAAATCAGTTACATTGATGTCTTACACTAAATCAGTTACATTGATGTCTTACACTAAATCAGTTACATTGATGTCTTACACTAAATCAGTTACATTGATGTCTTACACTAAATCATTTACATTGATGTCTTACATTCTATCCGTTACATTGATGTCTTACACTCAATCAGTTACATTGAGGTCTTATATAACATCAGTTACATTGATGTCTTACATTCTATCTCCGATGTTTGTTAAACCTTTTTCAGATACAGAGTCTCCTTGTATGGTGTATTTGATGGACATGGTGGAGTTAGAGCCTCGAGGTTTGCATCCCAGAATTTGCATAAAAATCTTCGAGATAAATTTCCTAAGGGTAATCCTTCAACAAAAGCAATGTTGTTTTCACTCTTTGAGTGCTATTTGAATAATATCCTGTACGACTCAATTAAGCCTATAATTGGCATATTTACAAATGATCTGTCTCTTGTTTTACGGTATGCTGGTTCTCAGTTATTTATGCTGATTAATGCTGACAATTTCAGAGCCAATATTGTCTCTGTTCAGAACAAGTTGATAAATCACACATTAAACTTTGTTGACTTTCCTTGACATTTTTCTGTACTCTACTTGCATTTATCATTATTATTCAGATTGAAAATGTCATCCACGGCTTCATGATGTATTGTATAAGTTTTTATTTTGATCTAGACTTTCTGTTGGAATTCTTGATTGGTGTGGGATTTCACACTGCATTATACAGTAGAACCCCGTTGGCTCGAACTTGACGGGACTGACAAAATTTGTTCAAGTAAAAGGTTGTTCTAGTCAACCGTGGTTGTGTAATAATTAACATGCGAGCGTAATATGGTGGGTATGTCAACGTGTGTTTAAGTCACATAGTAATGTATACCTCTCGTATGAATAATCATTATGAATGATAATAAAGCATACAAAGCAAACTCATGTTTGTGTTTTATATTTTATTGAATAACACAACTGAAAACAAAAGAATGAATTATGACATTATGTATATCATATATCAATAGAAGTTATACGGTATCCGGTAGTAATAAGTTCACGGGATGGAAAATTAAATTAAACATACATGCACATATACACCAAGCTAGAACAGTTGTTTGTTACACATACATCGATATATGCACAGGAACACACGCGACAATAATTATCAATTATTGCATTAATCAACATTCAAACAACTGCAAACAAATTAACTAATGCAGCTTGTTGTTTGCACGCAATTTTCACAAATGTGTGAATAACACGCGTTGTGTTACAATTTAGCTCATTTGCTAGCTTATCCGATCATGTGGTGAGAAAATGTATTGTTTGACCGAAATGTGTGAATAATAGTTCATTTTATGTTCACGGAACCGAATAATTGGTTTGAGAGTTTGAGGCTGGGCAGTTAGAACTAACAGTGGTCGAACAATATAGATTATATAGGAAATTCAATTGGGACTTCATAATCAGTTCGAGTCAACACGGGTGTTCGACGCAACAGGGTTCTACTGTATTACTGTACGTTAAATCATTCTTCAGTATTCCGTAAAATAAACATGAAGTGAACATTGATGTGATATTATGTTAAATTTTATTTACAGTGTAACTTATATTGTCATATATTTATGTTATGCATGTATCATGTTTCATGCTTGTAGGTTTACTTTCATTTGTTCGTATTTGTTTAGATATTTGCGATAAGATGATTGTTATTGTTACTGCCGTAATGATATAATTTTCTCCAGAAATGGTGATTGTGATATTTATGTATTTCCAGGAGGTATCAGTGTTGTTGAGAAAGATATAAAGAAAGCATTCATTGATGCCTTCAAGAAAACTGATGAAGATTTTCTTAAACAGGCAACCAAAGTGTAAGTGTTGAAAAAGTTTTGCCCTTAATAGATAATCAAAACTTTATTTTTGACCAATTTCAAGAATACAAGTGCATCCTCTAAAGATATATGTATATGGTATAATATTGGGTCAATTTAAATTTGCCAAGGTTGCATTTTTTATCACTGGGACACTGGTAGCTGGCTGATTACGTTACTGTTTGGGCCATTTCAAAACTTATTGACTATACTGAAATGCTTAGTCTGTCTTTTTCTCACTTATTTTAGTGAGGTGGATAAAACGTTTTAAAAAAGGTGTTTGCTAGACATTGATGCAACTTGCTCATAGATTTGATACCCACAGCATTTTCCATTCTGTAACTTAAATGAACTAGACATAAATTATCATATTCAGTGCATGGCTTCAATATTGTTGTTTATGTTGGAATTGTAAATTTAACTACCTTGTATAAATTGTACACCCAATCTTAGCACTTGGATTATTGTGGGGAATTTTTATGCCCAAGGGCATATTGGTTTGCACATGTCTGTCGCTCGGTCAGTCCGTTGGTCCGTAACCTTTTCGTTTCCGATCAATAACTCAAGAACCCCTTGACCAATCATCTTCAAACTTGGTCCACATATTTATCTTCATGATTTTGGGGTCACAGGGTCAAAGTTCAGGGTCACAGGGGGCATAATGTTTTACAAACATCTCTTGTTTATTACCTAGGAAGCCTGTCTGGAAGGATGGAACAACAGCAATATTGGTTCTTGTTATCAACGAGAATATGTACATAGCAAATATTGGTGATAGTCAGGTCTGTAGATTTCAAATTTATGATGTTTCTGAATTATTAATGTATACATAGTCGGCCTTTATCCATTATAACATGGCATCAACTATTTGTTTATCATAGTTACTTCTTCCAAAATAATGGATAAAGCTCGAATGTTCAAATATTTGTTTGGAATGTTGACTAAATATTCAAATACCAAACTGCCATTCGTTGACATCCCTAGAAAAGATATTGCAGCTTATTTGACTAATGCTTCGTGTTCCTACTGTAAATACTGCTAGATCTAAACAGCATGCTTCTATCGTGCCATGTGGAGATATGTTGCACTACAAATCTTAACCTTCAAATTGCGCTGACCATCTATTTTCAAGATATTTCTTGTTTCACATGTGTTGTATATCATCATACAGGCAGTATTGTGTCGTTGTAAGGAGAACAGTACAGATTGTGTAGCAGTTCCCCTCAGTGTACCCCATAGTCCGTCTCTGTATGAAGAAAGAATGAGAATTCAGAAGCAAGGTGGACATGTTAAGTGAGTCTCATACTATATTCAGTACATTTAAAAACGCACACTTTTTTATCAACCATGCTTCTTTGAAATTCAATTTTATTACTTTTGAAACTTATATTTTTATGAAAATATGTGATGTCATGTTGTCATGAAATTTAGCTAACATGTTGTATACACATGCAATATTGTGTCAATATTTCTAAAAGGTCAGTCAATAAATTTTTTAGAAATTCTACATTGTGTTTTTTGAAATATACTGAGTATATACTTTATTGGTATGCATTTCAAAACTTAAATTTTGTACATTTTTCTGTGATTCAACATGGCCTTGCTGTTGAAAAATGAATGAAGAATGTGAGCTGAAAATGTCACTTACAAGCATGGAACCACAAGTACACGTGAAACATAAATGAACTTGCCTTTTTCGATGGATATGGCCATTTGTTGTTGGTTGTAATGGGTGAAAGGGTTGTATGAGTCTTTTAAACTTTTCCCCCCTTTTTGTCCCCCTATATTGGCCTTAGTTGTTTGGTTGGCCAGACCATTCCTTGCAGCCCCTATTCCAATACATTTTTACCCTTTTTTCTCCTCAGTGCCTATTTTTTTGTAGACTTGTTTTCCCAGAGACATGAGAAAGTTTTGCTAGAACTTGTAAAATATTAGAATTTTTTGGAATTCTTGTATGACAAATCTCAAGGTCCAGACAGACTGTAAGAAAGTTAGTATTATAGCTTTTATAACTTCCATTTTCTATTTTAAGGCTATGAAGTTTATTGAGTATGATGAATAACTTGTACATTATGTATTTTCAGAGATGGAAGAGTAATGGGAGTTTTGGAAGTTTCGAGATCCATCGGTGATGGGCAGTATAAGAAATTAGGGGTCATTTGTAGTCCCGATGTAAAAAAGTGCTCCCTTACAGATAATGACAGGTTCTGTAGTAATATCAATTTATTCAATTTTTCATACTGACACAAGTTATCTCCCTTAGACTGTAACTGGTCTTACAATGTTAAGAACGTTTTATTATGTAATACACTTGAGTCTACAAAACTTAATGCATGATGAAAGAAGTCAGTTTGTATTGCAGACTATGTTGTGCAAAGCTATTTTTAAACATAATGTGATAGAAATTGTGTAGACATTAAAGTCAGTGTTCATGTTTATTTAGGAAAAGATTGTGATAAATAAGTTAATACTGATTTTTGAAAATTGATCCTGAATTGATTTATTTAACTTTCAGTCATAAGAATAATTTATTAATTTCTCAACAAAAACAATTTAAAAATTTTGCAGTGTTAATTAGAAGATTTGCGGTACTTTCGTGCTTTTGTTTATGAAGAGTTCTGTATAAGGGACACACTGATTTCAGATAATGGCAATTATTTTTCTGGTGATACCCTGTTTAAAGATGGTACAAAAACAAATCAAACAGTTTATTTATATTACAGATATGTAATCATAGCTTGTGATGGGTTATGGAAGTGTTTAGAACCAGAAGACAGTATCAAGTTTGTCAATAAAATTTTAGAAGTAAGTTGTTATCAGGTGTACCTTGTGTATCAACATATTCAATTCACTGGTAGTTATTTCATAAAATAAAAAAGTCTATTTGTTTGCCCATTATTTTACAACATTTTGCTTAAAAATTACATTAAACATTTCGAATGTGTGTCTTTGTATTAAGTCTTAAGCCAAATTCTTTGTAGTCTCAATTTGTGCGAAATATTTCTTGTAATGCTTTTTGTTTGGTGAATTAGACATTGGGTACTAAGATAAATCATCAACTTTATTTGGTTTAGAATTGTTGCTCTCACAAAGAACATACAAAGAACATAACAAAGATCATACAAAGAACATAACAAAGATATGGGACTTGAAGTATATCCAGTGTACAAAGTAGATATAAATGCTTATGTGTGCTTAAGGTATTTTTGTGGTCCTCTATCCTTGAAGTTTGAGTGTGCATCTGAGTTTTAAATGCAAGTACTGAGTGCCAAGTCCGAGTTATTATCCCAGACCCAGAAATGCCTGACTAGAGGCTATCAGTGTACTTCTCTGGAAAATCTCATTTTTCTGAGCAAAATACATCTTGTCCTATAGTCTATAACCTATATGTCCCTATATCCTTACATCAATATATAAGATGATAACTGGCACTGAACTCAAATCATTGGTCATGTCATGGACTGTTATGCAGAGATGACATACTTGTACTGTGATATGTTTTTACCAGTTTAATTGTAGATTGAAATATTCCACTTTTGATAACAGGTAATGATGGCTTGTTGAAACTCCAGTAGGATCAGTCATCTGTTATATCTTATATAAATCACATTCTAAGGATGTCTGTTGCACATCAAAGGTTCCAGGTTCAGTCTTCAAAATTACACAAAATAAACCAAAAACCAGGACTTCATCAACAAATGTTTAAGGTTCAGTCTTCCAAATTACACAAAATAAACCCGAATCCAGAACTTCATCAAATGTTTTAGGTTCAGTCTTCCTAATTACAGAAAATAAACTCAAATCCAGAACTTCATCAAAGGTTCAAAATTACAGAAAATAAACAAAACCCAAAACTTGATCAAGGTTTCAGGTTCAGTTTTCCAAATTACACTAAATAAACAAAACCCAGAACTTCATCAAAGGTTCAAAATTACACAAAATAACACAAAAAACATAGAACATACCATTCTAAAAAAAATGAAACGGACAGACTGTTTAGATACTACTTTTGAAAGATGTATATTGCATTGATTTGATGTATGTACAAGTGTTTGACTTTTCATTGTAGGATGGTGGAAGTAAAGACACTGATGACAGCAAAACAGTGAAAAATAACAAATATGACAGTGCATGCAATCAACTGGCTAGTGAAGCAGTGTTGCGTTTCAGTGGAGACAATGTGACTGTGTTACTTCTGGCTATAAGAAAGTGTAGATGAATTGTGCTTTATTTCAGCCTTGTTCTTATTGTGTACATTATATGTGTGTAGATATATCAGTTTGTGTTGTCGACATATACTGACTCGACTTATATTTCCATAATATTTTATTTTCAAGAATATGCAAGACTATGTTATCATTACCAGGGCATGGGGTATGGAAACTCAAGTTTCAAGAGCAGGCTATGATTGGTTGATTCTGAGAACAGTCTTAAAATTGACCAATGGCAAGACTGCATTCTGAGACTGGTCTCCGAACTAGGATTTATGACCTTGGACCCATATAACTCAATCTGATAGTCATCCCTGCTGATGAATTGTCCCAAACGACCATAGCTTGCTACAGTATATATTTGCATTTTATGTTACTTTCAATAGGTAATTTTGAGAAATTAGGAGAAATGTTACACTGTTATGTTTTTAGAAAAACAATTTGCTCTTTAATATTTGACAAAACTAATTGTGAGAATTTGATAAAATGCAGAATTATACTTTCTACATAATTATGACTTTAGTAGGGATGATATGGTCATTACATTATATGATACATATCAATACAACTACATTCTGATATGATATTTTCCTATACAGATATTTTAATTATAATACAAATGAAAAAATAAATATTTATAATTTTTATAGCTATTTTGTCTTAACAAATTTTTTACTAATTATTGAAATATTTTCTTACATTGGTGTGATCAGATATTTACAAGAAAAATCATTTATGTTTTATGACACCTAAAAATCCTCGGACATACTTGTGACTAGAAAACATGTGACTAGAAATATTGAATATAACTGTTGACATGAAAAAAGACTTAATATTATTTAAACGAGGACGTAGTACTTATTTTTGCTCTGACATGTTTGTGATTAGAAAACATTTGACTATAAAGGAACTGTATAAAACAATTCATTGTTATGTTTGACTGACTTGCACAACCCTAATTTATAGATTTGAAATTGTATATATCGGTACATTAGTGTTTTTTTTCTGTAACTTCTGACATCTAGACTTTAGTTGCCTTATGCAATGTGTTGGGACGTGTTTCATAATACAACTGTTCATGCATAATAAAAGCAGTGTTTATGTAACATTATCGCTGCGCATTTGAACCCAAAATGCCATGAACCTATGAAATGTATGTGCAAAATTTGATGGTTGGATGTATTGTCATAATATTATGTTTATGAATGTTATTAAATCATAATTGGTGGATATTTATTTTGTATGTTTTTTTCTTTATTTCCATGCTTCATCATAAATGCCTGTGTGGTCGGATGAGCAGGTACAACAGTAAATTAGAAATGGCATTGTGACATCAATATACCACTCAAACAATGTTTGAAGGTGTCGTCATATGGTCAGTTATGGCTCTGTTGTGAAAGCATTTATGGCACCAACCCCTTGTACAACCCAAATTTTAGGTGGCCCCTGGACTATCTCATACACATGATCACCATGTTCTGTACTTGTGTATGACTTTCTGCCCAGGGTTCAGATGTGGCTAACAATTGCAACGGTTACGAAACTGTTTTGTTTTGTATCTCTAATATGAGATCTGAAGCTACACAGAAACCAAATTGCAAACGTTAGGCTGAACACAATGCTGCATCAGTCCAGGTACACTGCCTGTATTGGTACATGTTTGTACATAGTGCTAACTACTTCCACAATTTCAATGGATTCTAATGCATATTACCATGCATTGTAGAGTCATGAGAGAGTTGAAGGCCACTTGGATAAATTGCTCTATTTACCTAATAAAGTAAAGGCCCCGTGTTCACCCAGGATCAGTTGATTTGGATCAAATTGATCAAGAAATATATATGCCATTGTCTTGAAGCAATTGAACATTTTATACAGTACACCTCGTGTACGAACACAGACATACTCAAATATCCTCAAATAACGTTTAGAAAACGGCTAAGACAAACTTTTTTATAAAGAAATTCATTATGTATACTTGAGACTGAAAATAATTATCAAGACAAAATCAGGATAAATTTTCAAAAATATGTCTAGTTACTTAGTATCATGTTTTTTTATCGAATATGAGATCTGAAGCTAAACATTTCTGAAATTTGCAGCGTTCACTATCACACTAGGTTACCAAATCGCTTTGCATAACGATTTTTGAAGCTTGAAAGAAACAACTCGAGAACGCATTGACCTACCCTACTCAAACTAGGTACACACATTGATCGAGGATAGTAGAGGAACCCTATCGATTTTAGGGTCACTGGGTCAATGTCACAGGTGTCAATTGAACATACAACGTTAGCGACCAATAACTCGAGTACGCATTGATATACACTCATCAAAGTTGGTCCACACACTGATCGCAGGTAGTAAAGTGACACTATCGATTTAGGGGTCACTGGTTAAAAGGCCAATGTCACAGTGGAAAATATTTCAGGCCAATAACTCGAGAACGCCTCTACCTATTCTCATCAAACTTGGTCCACACATTGTTAGCCGGTATTAGAGGAACCATATTGATGTTGGGTCACTGAGTCGAAGATCAATATCGTTGGGGTCAATTGTACATGAAATGTTTCCGGCCATCAACCTGAGAACGTGTTGACATACCCTCCTAAAACTTGTTGCCTGTGTGTTGTAGATGTACTTTTTTGATTTTGGTGTATCTGAGACAACGGTCAAACTGACCACTAGGTGGAAATCCGTTTTTTTCACGCCAATAACTCAAGTACTCTTCGGTTTCTCGGGTCCTAGCATGGTATGATGGTTGCATGTGGGCTGTTGATGAACATTAGATTTTGGGTGTCAAAGTTCAAGGTCAATGTTAGATGTATATCATTGTCTGCTCAATAACTGAAGTACAACTTTGAAGGATAGTTGTCTGTGAATTGTTGATGAGCTCTGTCGATTTTAGGAGTCACTGGGTCAGAGGTCAATGTCAAACTGACTATTAGGTGGAAATTCTTTGTCCACCCAATAACGTCGGAATTGTTTTGCTTTTAAGACCAACATATTCAAACCCTTGTATATCATCCGTACTCATTTCTATGTCATCATATCAATTACTGACTGACAATGCATCTTTGTGGGGGCATAACGTTTTTCTTGTTAAACCAGATCCTGAAAAATCTTTTTTATAAACATTGGGTCCAGGAACTAGGCATATTATAATTTAATTAAATTAACGTTACTTTCACCTTCATTCTGTTTGACTGACAATATGCCAAGAAAGTATGAGTGGTCTAATTCTCTTTGACAAGTGATTTACCGGGGTATTAAATAATATCTGTGATAATTCTAGTCTCGCCAGGGGAACTCTGTGTGGGTGTCGTTGTTCATTATAATGAATTAAAGATTCAAACTAGAAGCGTAAACCATAATTACCCGCTGAAATACAAATCATGCGTAGATTAGAGTAAAATTAAAAGCAGCCGTTTGTTTGCAACTGTTTACATAATTATGTTTTGGTTTGTTCTGCAGATATTTTCAGTATAAATATCCATTAAGTCGAAAGATATGAGTGATTAGATGACGTAGCTGTGATATTAACATTTTAATAAAACTGAATTTAAGGATGTACATTTGAAGCGTTGTGGCGCAAGGATTCCCGAACACGCAACCCCTAAATTTGCTTTGCTGCATAACAGTTCATCGTACATATATTGAGTCGGTGCAAACAACTACATTTTGTTTCAAACAGTATTCTTAAGCGAGTTGTTTATTACGTCAATGTGCTCCCACATTTCAAGAATAGTCCGCTTTTTAAAGTAAAATCTTTGTTGTCTAAAACAAACTAATGACTGGCGGCAGTTTACATATAACGTGTGTCTTGTCGTTTACAACTTTCCCTTTCCTTGGTACTGATAACATTGCGTATCTCAACATGTTACGTACTTAAAGTGGTATCTAAAATAGAAAAGGTACTTACATGATTGTGCTGTGGTATACACGAATCTGGCGACATGTCTCTCTGGCAGAATGTAATTGTTGTTCTTTGAAAGCATTGATGAATCGAGCGTGCGAATAAACGAAGCTTTAACATTTCACAACCTACACGCATGACTCAATTGGATCAGAGAAGATAACATCAACCGACCCCTTGCTACACTGAGGCAAACGGACGCTCTTGCAAACGTAAAAATCTCCAATAGCCGAAAATAACTTAGGAAATGGCAACACCATGTAGTTCTATTTAAGGCAAGAATGTCTCCGAACGCTCTTTGCCTCCTTATGTTTGTAATCTATCTAAGCTTGATAAAACATCTTTTTTAAACATTTTCGGAAATTAACTTGAAATATGAGTATTACAGTTCTGTCATCTGAGGGCGTGCTTAGTCTGAGTTATTATCCCGGACCTAGAAATGCCTGACAAGAGGCTATCAGTGTACTTCTCTGGAAAATTTCGTTATTCTGAACAAAATACATCTGGAATAATGTCCCTATATCCTTACATACTGATTTAAGATGATAACCCGCACTAAACTCAAATCATTGGTCATGTCATCGATTGTTATGCAGAGATGATATACTTGTCCTGTGAGATTTTCCAGTTTTATTTGTAGATTGAAGTATTCCACTTTTGATAACAGGTAATGATGGCTAGTTGAAACTCCAGTATGATCAGTCATCTGTTATATCTTATATAAATTACATTCTAAGGATGTCTGTTGCACATCAAAGGTTTCAGGTTCAGTCTTCTAAATTACACAAAATAAACCAAAACCCAGAACTTCATCACCAAAGGTTTCAGGTCCAGTCTTCCAAATTACATAAAATAAAACCTAAACACAGAACTTTATCAAAGGTTTCAGGTTCAGTCCTCAAAATTACACAAAGTAAATAAAAACCTAGAACTTCATCACCGAAGGTTTCTGTACGGTATGTAGTGGGATGCCCTCGACCCTCTGATACCTATGGACGAGGAAAATATCTCTCCCGGAAAAAAAAGGTTTCTGGTTCAGTCTTCCAAATAACACAAATTAAACCAAAACCTAAAACTTCATCAACAAAGGTTTCTGTACGGTATGTAGTGGGATGCCCTCGACCCTCTGATACCTATGGACGAGGAAAATATCTCTCCCGGAAAAAAAAGGTTTCTGGTTCAGTCTTTCAAATTACACAAAATAAACCAAAACCATATTAAGGTAATAGAACATACCATTCTTAAAATGAAACTGACAGACTGTTTAGATACTACTTTTGAAAGATTTATAGCACATTTGATTTGATGTATGTACAAGTGTGTTTGACTTTTAATTGTAAAATGGTGGAAGTAAAGACACTGATGACAGCAAAACAGTGAAAGATAACAAATATGACAGTCCATGCAATCAACTGGCTAGTGAAGCAGTGTTGCGTTCCAGTGGAGACGATGTGACTGTGTTACTTCTGGCAATAAGAAAGTGTAAATGAATTGTGCTTTATTTTCAGCCTTCTTCTTATTGTGTACATTATGTGTGTGAAGATATATCAGTTTGTGTCGTCAACATATAATGACTCGAGTTATGTTTCCTTAATATTTTATTTTCAAGAATATGCAAGACTATGTTATCATTACCAGGGCATGGGGTATGGAAACCCAAGTTTCAAGAGCAGGCTATGATTGGTTGATTCTGAGAGCAGTCTTAAAATTGACCAATGGCTAGACTGCATTTTGAGACTGGTCTCCAAACTAGTATTTATGACCTTGAACCTAAATAACTCAATCTGACAGTCATCCATGCTAACGAATTGTCCCAAACAGTCATAGCTTGCTACAGTATATATTTGCATTTTATGTCACTTTCAAATGGTAATTTTTGCAATTTCCATCATAACCGACAACGGTAATAGGAGACATTTTACACTAATGGTTTTAGAAAAACAATTTGCTCTTTATTTGACAAAACTAATTGTAAGAATTTGACAGAGGTTGAAAAAAATGCAAATTCATACTTTCTGCATTTGCATAGTCTCTTTACTATTGCAAATTGCTTTACATAATTATGACTTTAGTAGGGATGATATGGTCATCACATGATATGATACGTATAGATACAACTACATTCGGATATGATATTTTCCTATACATATATTTTAATTATAATGCAAATAAAACACGCCTGAAACAAACATATTTGTAGCCATTTTGTCTTTCAGAATTATTAAAAATTATTGAAATATTTTCTGACATTATTGTGATCAGAAATTTACAAGAAATATTATTTATGTTTTATGACACGCTAAATATTCCTCTGACATATTTGTGACTGGAAAACATGTGGCTAGAAATAATGAATGTAACTGTTTACATAAAAAGAGACTTAATATTATTTAAACAAGGACGCAGTACTTATTTTTTGGTCTGTTCATATCGTCAAATATTTCATGGTCAGCTATGTTTTTTGAACATGCCAAACGCACCTCGATACATGCTATTGGTTACTCTAAACGAATTGATGAAAAAAATGTCATTTTACAAGTGATAATAGATCAGTATAAAATTTGTACCGAATAAGGAAAATGTATAAAACTATTTCATAACGATGTTTGACCGACTTGCACAACCCTGGTGTATTGATATGAATTGGCAATTGTATATATCGGTACATTAGTGTTATTTTCTGTAACGTCTGATGCATAGACTTTAGTTGCCTGATGCAATGTGTCTGGACGTGTTTCCTAATAGTACTGTTCATGCATAATTAAAGCAATGTTTATAAAAACATCACTGCACATTTGAACTAAAAATGCCATGAATGTATGCAATTTACGTGCACAATTTGATGATCGGATATATTGTCGTAATATTATGTTTATGAATGTTATTAAATCATAATTGGTGGATATTTATTTTGTATGTTTTTTCTTTATTTCCATGCTTCATCATAAATGCCTGTATGGTCAGATGGGCAGGTACAACAGTAAATTAGAAATGGCATTGTGACATCATTTTACCACTCAAACAATGTTTGAAGGTGTCGTCTTATGGTCAGTTATGGCTCTGTTGTGAAAGCATTTATGGCACAAACCCCTTCTACAACCTCAGTTTTAGGTGGCCCCTGAACTATTTAATACACATGATCACCATGTTCGGTACATGTGTATGATTTTCTGCCCTGCGTTCAGTTATGTCTAACAATTGCGAATGTTACAAAAACTGTTTTTTTTATCTCTGATCCGCAGTATCACATTCACTGCACACGGGAAACCCAATTGCAAACGTTACGAAACATTAGCTGCAAACACCTTTACTGAACACAATGCTGCATCAGTCCAGGTACACTGCCTGTGTTGGTACATGTATGTGGTGCTAACTACTTCCGCAATGTAAATGAATTCTTATGAATAATACTATGCATTGTAGAGGCATGAGAGAGTAAATAAATTGCACCATTAACCTAATAATGTAAAGGCCCCGTGTACAGGATCAATTGATTTGGATCAAATTGATCCAGAAAAATATGCCATTTTCTTAAGCAATTGAACACTTTATGTAGTACTCCTCGTGTACGAACACGGACATACTCAAATAATTCAAATAAAATTCTGAAAACGAATACCTTTTTTTAAGAAAATTCATCATGCATACTTGAGACTGAAAATGGTCAAGACTAAATCAGGATCAATTTTGTTTTAAGTTACTTAGTACCATGTTTTTTTATTGAATATGAGATCTGAAGTTCAAATCTTCTAAAATTTGCCATGTTCATATCTATCGCATTAGGTTAACAATCCGCTTTGCATAACGAATTTTTACGAAGTTTGAAAGAAACAACCCGAGAACGCATTAAACTACCCTTCTCAAACTTGGTCCACACATTGATCGCGGATAGTAGAGGAACCCTATCGATTTTAGGGTCACTGGGTCAAAGGTCAATGTCACAGGTGTCCATTGGACATGAAAGGTTTGCGGCCAATAACTCGAGAACATTGATCGCAGGTAGTAAAGTGACCCTATCGATGTTGGGGTCACTGGTTCAAAGGTCAATGTCACAGTGAAGAAATATTTCAGGCCAATAATTCGAGAACGCCTCAACCTATTTTCATTAAACTTGGTCCACACATTGCTAGCCGGTATAAGTGGAACCATATTGATGTTGGGTCAAAGGTCAAGATCATTGGGGTCAATTGTACATGAAATGTTTCCGGCCAATAACCTATCCTCCTCCAACTTGTTGCCTTTGTGTTGTAGATGTACCTTTTTTATTTTGGTGTAACTGAGTCAAAGGTCAACTGACCATTAGATGGAAATCCGTTTCCACGCAATAACTCAAGTACCCTTACGTTTCTCGGGTCCTAGGATGATTACCTGCGGGTTTAAATGAACAGTATAGATTCTGGGGGTCAAAGGTCAAGGTCAAACTTATGATAGATGTATATCATTGTCTGCCCAATAACTGAAGTACAACTTTGAAGGGTAGTTTCCTGTGAATTGTTGATGAGCCCTGTCGATTTTAGGAGTTACTGGGTCAGAGGTCAAACTGACTATAACGTGGAAATTCTTATTCCATCCAAAAACTTAAGAACTGTTAAGCTTTATAGACAAACATATTCAAACCCTTGTATATCATCCGTACTCATTTCTATGTCATCATATCAATTAGAATCCTGTCACTGACAATGCGTTTTTCTTGTTAATTCTGATCCTGAAAATTCATTTTTATAAACATAGGGCCCGGGTACTAGGCATGTTATAATTCACATTCATTCAGTTTATGTTACGTTTATTATTGACTGATAATATGCCAAGAAATTATGAGTGGTCTAATTCTCTTTGACAAGTGGTTTACCGGGGTATTAGATATTTTCTGTAATAGTTCTAGTCTCGCCAGGGGAACTCTGTGCTGGTGTCGTTGTTCAGTGTAATGAATAAAAATTCAAACTAGAAACATAAACCATAATTACCCGCTGAAATATAAATCATGCATGGATTAGAGTAAAATTAAAAGCCGCCGTTTGTTTGCAACTTTGTGTATGTTTTGGTTTGTTCTGCAGATATTTTCAGTATTAATATCAATAGAGTCGAAAGATATGCTGAGTGATTACTTGACGTAGCTGTGATATTAAAATTGTAATAAAACTGGACTTGTATGTACATTTGAAGCGTTGTGACGCAAGGATTCTCAAACACTCGAACCCTAAATTTGCTTTGCTGCATAACAGTTCATCGTACATGTATTGAGTCGGTGCAAACAACTACATTTTGTTTCAAACATTATTCTTAAGCGAACTGTTGTTTATTACTTCAATGTTCTCCCCATTAGTGTCATGAAAAGTTTGAATATTTCAAGAATAGTCAGCTTTTTTCATGTAAAAATGTGTTGTCTAAAACAAACTAATAACTGGCGGCAGTTTACATATAACGTGTGTCTTGTCGTTTACTACTTTCCTTTTTCTTGATACTGTTAGCATTGAGTATCTCAACATGGCATGTACTTAAAGTGGTATCTAAAATAGTATAGGTACTAACATGATTGTGCTGTGGTATACACGAATCGGGCGACATGCCTCTCTGGCAGCATGTAATTGTTGTTTTTTGATAACACTGATGAATCGAACGTGCGAATAAACGAAGCTTAAACCTTTCATAATCTACACGCATGACACTGAGGCAAACGGATTTCCATGCAACCGTCAAAATCTCAAATGTATATAGCAGATATACATTTGCCTCAGTATGTTTGTAATCTAGCTAAGCTTGATAAAAAAAAAGAAATAAATGTCAACATTTTCGGAAA
The DNA here is from genome assembly GCA_032209605.1 of Mactromeris polynyma. Lineage (NCBI taxonomy): Eukaryota > Metazoa > Mollusca > Bivalvia > Venerida > Mactridae > Mactromeris > Mactromeris polynyma. The sequence continues at coordinate 4,249,825 of JASFXZ010000019.1, read as the reverse complement.
TCAACTTGAAATCTGAGTATTACAGTTCTGTCATCTGAGGGCGTGTTTATTAACTGTCGTCATGAGAACAATGGATTGCGTTGTATGAAATGAAGTAATTATCTCTAGAATGAGAGTAAATGACAGCTGTTGGCACTGTTTGTTTTTGCTCAGTTAATGACGTAAAATGCTTGTAAAATGTCTGCTATGAGGTGTGTATAGGTAATGCAAGTTTAATTGAGTATCATCAACAGTATTATATTCCGAATGCAAATAATACAATGGAACTAAATACAGTGCAAAGTTCGGTGTTAAAAACAGAAAATATATCATCAATATCATTGTAATTTAATCGCAAGTCTAGACTCGATTTATTTTAATCCATGATCTATCAATGTTCTCTAAAAGTGCTGATTAACGTCGTAAGTTAACAAGGTGCGGTACTTTGATTTGTTGATTTGTTGATTTGGTCAATAAGGGTTAAGAATAAATTGATTAGGACGGATGGGCGCTGACATTACACCAGGTTAGTATAAGATCTGGGATCAATATTGCCGAGTTAGCGCTAGCATAATACATGTAATGGACTCGTGTTTTGCAGTTCCAGGAATATTTAAAGAAAAGTTACAATGCAATGTTTTAGAGTTTGTTTGTGTGAAAGCAATAACATGCAATTTTCTCAAACTTATTGCGTAGCATATTTTGATAGAAAATCTAAATTTAATTTCACAAATTTCAATTTCAATAAATATTTACTTCCTAGTCAGTTCTTCCTTAATTACAAACTCGAAGTTCAATCATAACTGTTAAACAGAATACTAGTGCGGTAAACTAATATGAAGAAGTACTGTGTACATATACATGTATATCATATTACAAACCGGAATTTAGGTTCTTACCGACCACGTAACTGTGAATACTACCCAGATGCTGGTGAACTTGTTTTGATGGTTGTCGAAACAGCCAATTACTTCGCCTGTTTCATTCACTATTCTAAGAAAAAGTTATGAAATTTGAAATCTGTTATCACGTAGCCTATCGAAAAGCGGTTTAATATTGTTACACAAACCTTTTAACTTTGATGCTCTTCAAGTGTCACTTTGAACCTATTATACTTCTTGCAAGACAAAATAGGAACGGTATAGTATCAAAGCTAACATAAACCCCAGCGGTGACTAGTTTTTACGAATAAAGAACACGTATTGCGATGATAAGCGTCTAGAACTGTACTGTTGTGTCCTGTGTTATATCAGGAAGACGTGTCTGAACGGAGAACACAATGAGCAGAAAAGTAACCAAGTCCTCAAATTATTTATTCATTCATGTGTGTCATTTCAAATCGTCTAGAAAGTACACTGATGCAATTTATTGAATCATATGATTACAAAAAATAAAAGTATTCAAAGCCTATATAGTGATGTATGAAGCATCTAAGTAATTATAACATACATGTTATGTGTGGATTGACGAGGTTAAGGGGGTGACGAGTGTTTCCAGACGCTTGACATATGAAACATTTAAGCATTACCACAAGTTTCGCTGCGGTTGGGTGGTGGAGGCGGTGGAGGTGGTGGAGGTGGGGTGTGGGTGTGTTTTAGGACGGGGATGGTTTCGTGGACAATTCCGTCAACTAACATTTATTTTGGTATGTCAACTGACAATTATGTAACAAATACAGATAACGAAGGAAGGTAACATACAGTCGGACCTCCTATCCGAATACTCGGGATTAGATTCGAAGCCATGTATTATTCGAAATAAAAGTTTGGACCCGATGAATTCGAATGAACGAAGTCTTACTGTAAATTTGATTACCCCAAAATAACCAACTCTTTGATGCCAAACTACGATTTGTATATTATACACTAGGTGCATAGTTCCTATGTGGTATCCAGTGACTACAGTGCAAGTGACAGATATGGATTGATGTGTAAACATTTCTAATCCTCTGTGTATGCAACACAAAGCCAAAGATAATTGCATCTGTCTATCAAGTGTATGATCTCTTTTGCAAGTACGTCACAGAGCTTATCTGTAAAACAATATCCTTATCGAAAATACGGCGTCTCTCTTTAATCTCTTGTCTATCAAATATAATATATTTTCAATGCCAGCAGAGCACTAAAGGAGTTGAATGCTCTATAGACAGTATCTTTGTATGTTTGAAGTCTAGCATGGAATTAATATAATCTTCTCATGGCAACCGTTGTGTTATTTGCATTCACAGGTCTATATTAAGCATTATATAATCACATTTTAAATCTTAAGCTTACAATGTCGTGTAGATCTACTCGTATATTCATTTCATGGTTTTGTTTCTTGTCTGTATGCAATGCCAAAACGCAATGTCTGCGCTTTTGGTACTTTCGATTTTTTTTCGATATGTTTTCGATATTTATTCGAGATTCCTCTCAAATAAGTGACGTGACGAAAACGAGGTCGAACAGGAAGTGACACATACAAAGTGCGCAATCACACTACAGGCACAGAGCAAAATATGAATAAACATAAAAACTTCAATAATGAGACTACCCTTTGCCCCCTTGAAAACTGGTCTTAATATTGAGGTTGAATGAAAGCAAAATAGTGAAAATGGATTTGAAAGTTCTGTTCTTATTTTTGAGATGGTCTTATTATTGAGGTGGGTTTTAAGTGTAGTTTTACCGTATATACATACAAGCAAGCAACTACAAGTCGTAAAAAAGACACAAGACACAAGCATACATGAAAGGTGAACCGCCTATGAACGGTCAGAGCCAAACAACACCACTTGAAAATATGTACAAGCAGTAAAACCTCACCTCAATACCACCTCTATAATAAGACCACATGCAAATTAAAAACTAAATTTCCAAGTCCATTTGCACTGTTTTTCTCTTTATTCAACCTCAATATTATAATCACCTCACTAAGAAGATCAGTTTTCAACCGTCTCAATGTTCGTCTTATTATTAAGGTCTTACTGTATATAACATGAATGATATAAAATTCAGCTCTTCAACTAGAGAATAGAACAATTTCATACACTCGTCATATGCATTCTTTCCACAAATATTTTCATATCTTCCCGACATGACATGTTCTGCTTACAACCATAGTAATAGGTAATCTGAGAAACATAATGATTTTCACAAGTCTGACTTTCCTCACGCAACACAGAGTTTCACAAATCACGATATTGCAAATATAGACATACAACATGCATCCTTACTTCTAAGATAACTACTTAGTCAATCCTTTACGTTCAGTTTCGAGATGTCTTGATTCAGCAATTTTAATAATTTGTTAAATTGAATATTGATAGGAGGGAGAATAAGTTGCTACAGGAAACGCCACATACATAAGACAGTGCCTCTCCACATATACATCCGGGAAAACAACAATCCATAAAACATGAGGCATTTGAGGAGGCCCAATGGTACAAACGTAAGGGAACAAGAGCGCAAGGAATGGTCAAGCCGAACATTAGGGATAACTAGGAAAATTAAAGAGGAAAACCAGGGGGGATTTAATGGATGGAATACATCACATGAATATTTTTTTCTACCGGAGTTGCTGTTACAATATACAATAGTTGTATGTTGTGGAGTTGTACAGTGAGGATTTCCTAACAACACTGTTCTATTTGAGGGGCGGTGGTAAGATCAGTGTGACAATACATTAGGTGCAAACTAAAACCTGATTAACCCCCCCACCCCCCTAGTGATGTTTCTGCCATTCTAATGCCGAACTCCTATCGTCATCCATCAATTATGTATTGTGTTCCATTAGCTGTTGGCGGTGGTAAGATAAGTGTGAAGTTAGGTGGACCCTTTTAAAACCTGAACTAAACCCCGAGTGATGTTTCTGCCATTCTTATGCCGAACTCGTTTCTTTATTCATTAATCATGTCTGTCTTGTGTTCCATTTGCTGTTGTAATTGTTTTCATGTGTGTATGTTTCCATGCTGACTGGGCGTGCGCATCGCCCTGAAGAAACCTATGAAGTCAATTTCCGATGTAATTAGACCAACGCTCTATTGTCCTTATTTGGAATGGTTGATACATTTAGTGACTTTCCAATGATCTTTGATGCGATGAAGCTAAATAACGAGTCTAAACTCATTCAATTATCAATACCGATAAGAAAGGTAATGATGCATGAAAGGCTTTAAATCAGCAGTAAACAAAAATCAAGCTTATTTCGCAGGCTGTTTTGATAACAAAGAAGCGAAGATCACCATTTCGAAATACTCAACAACCGATTTTATACATTGAATCACATCTCAGACGATTAATGGGCTCGTGTTTTTATACCATTAAATTTTGGATGATTAGTGTGAACTAGGACTCTCTTGGGGGAAATTGAAGAAATATTTTTTTTTAGATTGAAACTATTCTATCACGCTTTTCTCAATTCCTTGACATTGTATTTTCCTCAGGAGGTATTGAAAGTTATCACATGTTGTTTTTGCACAGGTCTTATGAATTGTATTAACGATTAAGCAAATTGTTAAGAAACGAACGCTCGATATTGTGATCAGTTTTTTGCCTACTTTTAACTTCAAAGAAGACAACGAATTGGAAACAAAAGTCGCAATGACTTATGATGAAGCTTTTCTGAAACCAGTTAGACAAAATTGGAAATATACATGCTGATAATGCAATATTTGTGTAAGGTTACAATACAAGAGAGCAATGGATCGACTGAACACCAGTGCACGGTAAACCACAATTCTAATAAATTCGGATAAGTTATATACTCGTATACGGCAAATTGTATGTTGCATTACAAGTGGAAACAAGTAAATTAAAAACAATGTATTGAAAGTTTATATGTTTTATTTGAATGGGTGTTAAGGCCACGGCTCATATAAATTGCACATATTGTTAAGAACAAATTGCATTATAGAAACGAAAGATTGCCGGTTACTATAAGTTGCACACACAATTGTTAAGAAAACTTGTATGATAGAGAACAAAGATTGCCTTAGGACCAGATGCACACTTCGTTCGCTTTGAATTTCAGTTGTGAAAGGGCTGGTGTGTGGTGTTACGAAGTATAATTAGTAATATAGGTGCACCCAAACAACAAAACGTAGATCACTTTAATATACTATTACACAAGTCTTGTCATTTTGTATTCAATTAACACACATCTGTGGTATGTTTGGTCTAGTGTATGTATAAGTGCGAGAATGTGTAAGTAAGTATTAAAAAAACCCAGTATTTTTACTGACAGTTCCAAGACTGTAATTCGCTGTATGTTTTTTAATTATTTTTGTGTTTTCAATGTATGTTACATGTCCCTTTCTCTTGCGCCATTCTGTCACTTTATAATATAGAGTTCAGGTTATTTTCTGCCCAGTTTCGGCCTATTGTTGTCAGCTGTCTTGACTTGTCCAATGATCCTTTTCATCTATTAATTCCACCCCTTCACTGTTTGTCCTCTTTAATACTCCTAGTTATTCCTTATGGTCTGACAGGCCATTCCTTGCACCGCTGTTCCCTAACGTATGTACCCTTTAACCTCATCAAGTGCCTTATGTTTTATGGACTGTTATTTTCCCGGCGGTCTGTGTGGGGAGGCACTGTCTTATGTGCGTGGCGTTCCCTGTAGCAACTTCTCTTATATGGTATGATTACATGTTAATTCACTAAAATCTTAAAGTAATATTATGCCCAATTATTGTTCATTTGTTAACCTGAACAAACATGAAAAATATATTTACTATAGTTAGAACATCATTAAACATGCATTTACAAAGAATGAACCCATAATATATTGATCCGTATTTGTTAAAAAAGATGTTTGTTCATCATAAATTAAAAAAAAATCATTTTTTTTAAGATTCAGGCTATTTTACTAATTGGTCTGTTAGTAATATGGTAAATGAAGATGTTTTCAATCGGTTATACACCGCAATGGTTCTTGTTAGATATGTTGAACCAATGTCACAGCAATACTGAATGACGCCGATTCAAACATTTTATGTTCAGATGAGCCAGATACACAGTTTAGAAAAGGATCGCAAATAATACGCATCACTAGGCAATTTATTGTGGTCAACGTCTCATTTCTTTAGTCTCTGACGTAGCATAATAAATAATGAGGTTTGTGATTTGTGTGTCGTGTTACGGAAATGACCTAGACGTTTATTAAATATACTGAAATTGAGTATAGTACACTTATGTCATGCTCTTTTATTATGGAGATTACCAGGAAGAATACGCGAAATTTCCTTTGTCTGGACTCCTTATTATAATTATGTAAGAATATTGATACTTTTAAGGCTTTAAAATAACTCGTACATTCTTAAGTAATCCGAGTTGTATGTAATATATGGTTTCATTTAATGTTATGAAAAAGGAAATAAGATTTTCCCCCAAAATTAGATCATTCAAAATTGAGGTGCAGAAAAAGAAACTATAGGAATACTGATATAAATGTAGATCAGTGAGGTTTCTGAAATAATCCACTTCCTGAAGATATCAAAATCAAACTTAAAATAAAAATATTAGTAATAACTGTAACTTAAATATGATGAAAAATGAATATCACTTTCTACTAATTTGTCCAAAATACAGAAATCTTAAAATTCAATACTAAAAAGGTTATTATGAAACCTGGTCAAACATACAAAAAAATATGAATCTTATGTGCGATATCCAAAAACTACATGTAATCTTTATGTAGAAATCAAACCAATGTAAGAAAATGATGTCAAATTTGTGATGCTCTTTGATAGTCCCTGTATTTCTTCTACATTGTTATCGTATAGTAGTATTGACTTTTGTTTGCTAGAAACATTGTAACATGTTTTATGCAATAAATGATATTGCATTGTATGGTATTACTCTTTAGTTCCTGTCTTTTATTTACGGTGATTTTATTTTTACATAAGCTCAGTTGATAAAGCACTGTGAAACTTGAGGACACGAATCGTGTGTTGGAACTCCGGTGCGGCGCATCTCATGCGTCGCCAATTAATTGATATAATGCGTCCCAAAGTCATTCGTCCCTCCGCTGATTCATTAGTGGAGATTATGCTCGCGGAAGAAAATGCTAGTAGTGATTCAATCAAGTCAACTGACCATCGTACATACGTATCCGCATCCTTATATTCAGATAATTGCCCAAAGAGAAAATAGTAGGGGTGGATTCCTTTTGTCCGTTGCGCATAGGCATGCGCAAACGCATCCGTATCAAATCGCACATTGCGAGATTTTTTTCACGGATGTGGATCGTTTGCGGACATCTACAAGAAGTGACAAGAAGTAACAATTCTATTTTTGAAGACATGTTGTTTGTCTAAGAGATAATTTGAAAAGGAAGCAAATTTGCGCACGTATAAATGCGAAAATACGAAGAAATGGAAACTCTGCTTCCGCAGTACGGATGCGAATATAAAACGTTTGCGTGCAAATGGAAACCGCGGTTAAAACCAACCGAAGACATCGACATTGAGCTTTCCACCGAGAAGTTATCTGATCTTATCGCAGACAAAAAAGAACCTTAATTTTCAAAATGTTAATAACTTCAAATGAACCGTCATTTCGTCAAAGCGTGTTGACATCTTTGTCATTCAAGGGTTATATAACTTAAATATCCTGAAGTAAACGTAAAACCAAACAAAAAGGTTATACGGAAAAACATTATTGAAACACAACAGAGAAGTTATTAGTACAGTTAACTCCACACCATGGCAGTTTTCCTCGTAACACAGTATCGAAAAAAGTAACAAATATGTAGTAGTAGTATGTGAGATACTTTAATTAATGGATCTTATAACGGTTTCATTCATAAACATCAAATTGTTGTTCAGCTTTATCCTATTTACTTTTGATATCTTCAAAACTCATAAAGACAATTTACATTTTTTATAATTATATATTATTACTATTGCGTAGGTATCATTCATACTGTGATGCCATCCATTTTGCTTCCGTAGGGCGGTAAACCTGAATGGTACAAAAAAGAGAAATATTAAGATGCTACAGGGAACGCCACATACATAAGACAATGCCTCTCCACACATACCTCCGGGAAAACAACACTCCATAAAACATAAGGCATTTATGCAATTCAAAATTAGAATCGAAGTGAGAAGTTGAGAATCAGTGTGTTGATCATTTGTCAGGAATTCACGATGTCATTTTTGCTTGCTGGTAGACGCTCTTCCATGTCAACTAAAATGTCAAATTGCGCATCAGCACTCCTATCGTACAAATAAGACGAATGTGTGAGACACAAAGTGGTAATGTTGTCATTAACTTGCATTCAAGTTAAGTCCGATTGTGTCTTACACACATTAAAGGCCCAGCCTTCGCGTGCAATTGTGTGTACCTCTATGATCAGTAATGCTTAATCTATCCAATATAAATGTGAATGTAAGAATAATAAATGTTGTGCATTAATAGAAAATGAATATTGAGCGTCGTTTTCACAATTTGTTGAAAACATAAACACGCAACATCCAGAAAGGTTCAAAATTGCGTAAGACGTATGTTGTCCACGTCACTAATGGTCTCAGCGAATTAGATCTGTATAGACACGTTAGACATCTTAGGTTCAATAACTTTATAAATCAATATCTAACTAAATAATCTTTTAAAGTAATATTATGCTAATTTTTTGTTCATTTTTTACCTGAACAAAGTCGAAAAATAGAGTTTAATCATTAATAAACACAGCGGCATGAACAAAGAATGAACTCATAATTTATTGATCCGTATTTGTTGAAAAAAGATGTTTAAACATACATACAGGCTATTTTACAACAAGTTTTGTTTGTTACTAAGTAGGTAAAAACTTTTTTCAATCGGTTATGCATTGCAATGGTTCTTATATGTTTTAGCCAATATACAACGTTACTGAATGAAGCAAATTCAAACATTTTACGTCAGATGAGCAAAACACACCTTTAAGACACATTTATTATGGAACGCGCGTAAGTTATGCCGCATATGGGAAAGATATTAGTTGCTTACGATACAATATAGGTTAGTACTTGTGGGTAATCAAATAAGCCTGATCATGTCAACTGACCGTTGCACCTGACTGAACTACAGTTAGAAAACCGCGCAAAACTCCGACCGATTTCAGCATCATCTATGAACAACAAATAAAACATAATTCTGATGTCTCCAACCGAGAGAATGTCTCGAGATATATTACTGTTATATTACGATTGGCAAAACAACATGACACCTCGGTTGTTTGCGACATATTGTATCATAAATTCCACAAATATCAAATATAATAGTTTTAGTCACTGAAGATAATAACCAAAATGTTATTACAAAAGTGCGAGATGTTCATTAGCCTCAGTCGGTTATGTCAGCGTATTAAATTTACTGACATTTTGTCGACAAAAGCTTAATGTAGACTGGCATAATCTTAGTATTTGATTGTCTGTCTTGCTGCGAAAAGTCGTGAACAATTAAGTAACTCGCTGTCGCCAATATCTGTTCCAATCATCGTGTCAAGCAGACACTTATACAGTACAGTGTACGAGTGCATAAAAGCAAACAGGACGAAATACAACAGAATATAGCAGTTTAATCAGTTTGTTGTATCGATGCTTCTAAATTTAGAATCATTGTACTAATTTGATTCCTGCAATGGATAAAACATGTCTCCATTTTATAAATTAAATGAACCGCGCCTGATAATCTTAGTTGGTAAAGTGCTGCGCTATCACTCGGCATGTCCGGGCATGTCCGGGTTCGAGTACCCGCGGGGGGGGGGGGGCAGGTCGTTTCCTTCCGAGATATTTGCTATGGTCATTAGCCCTCCACTTCTGCTTTATGATGAGAAGTGGTCAGCTGAGAAATTCCCAGAAGGCAAGTAAGTAGTAATTGATAACTAATTTCTGGAAAAGTTGTTAGGTCAACTGAACGCTGTTTATATCTGAAGAAATGGTTGGAAATGGCGTTGAACCCGATAATACAAATAAAATAATTCTAGTGAGGAGAGGCCAAGCAAATGTTTCTTTCACACAAAGGGCCAGGAAACATTCAAATCAAGTTAGCAATACTATCTCGAACACACTTCTAAAGTAAAAAAGTAGGGTCGTCTGATGTAAGCACTACCCACTACGTCAAACGGCAGAACATTATTGATCTCAATAAGTTTTGCAATTCTATTTTTAATTAGATTGCTGAAGTTAGAATGACACACTGATCGTATAGCATCAAGTGACACAAACACACTATTATACTGCGTTAAATGTAATATAGGTTAATTGCACAAACAACTGCGTATTTTATGCTATGGCACAATTACACTCTTAATAAAACAACAGGCATGGATGTAACACGCGATTTAACAAACTCTAAACACAATTATAAAGCTTAAACGGACCATTAATAGGCACATTTAGATGTAAATGTTCTTTTTAACGACTTTTACAAAATACTCGGTATAATTTTTATTGTTTTATTTCTTCATTAATCTCCCGATTTTATCTCCCATATTACCATTTAATTACTTATTATCGTTTGCTTTGAAATTAAACATTAATTTAAAAGTTAAAACACATTTCTCAGTCAAATATAGTGCATCCACACCATACAATACTTGACCTGAATTTTATTTTGAGGATTTATTGGGTAAATACCCAATTTCATAACTGGTTCGATAGAGACTGTTTTCAAGTCCCATAACGTTCAAATTTATAACACAGGTCTGAAATAACTCAATACACGTGCTTATTTGCTTAAAAACATCACCGAGTTTAAGAAATCAATACATGTAGTAAGAATTGCTTTGGAATTAAGATGCTTCATAAACCATTTTCAACATCTGAAAAACGCGAGACGAGAAATAAATGAAACTGCACAAGTTCATAGATTACTAGATTCAACCAAGTTATGAAATCGTTTCCAAAATGTAGACTAATGTAAGAACAACAATGAAAATCCGTGATTTCCAATCTTTTTTTGTTATCCTTTTTGTAAAATGTAGCTGTCATGGAACATAATATCATTCTTGTGTAATTTTATATAATACATGTTTCTATTTACTGCCATGTTTTATAAAATTGTATAGAGAAATAAAACAAATACTTCTAATTCATTTACTTTGAAATTGTAACTGCTGAAGTTTAAACTATATATTAATCACTCTCGATGACTGTAACCAAAGTTATTAAGAAGAACATATGCCTACATTCAGGTATGGTGATGTATTCGGTTGAGTCTGGTCCAAGGCGGAATTCGAACTCAGGATCTCAGGTCAGGAGTCAGGCGCTCACCTTGCCTCAACTTTAAAGGATAGGACATAATAAATCAAGATCTCCGTGCTTTGAATTATGATTATTTTGTTTTTCAATTTTTCTTATTTCTTCACTATGCCCTCGACTCCAATGATTAATTGCGGAGGAAATCTGTTATCGTGTTACATTAATCAATTTGAAACAAAGAAGAAATATCTACCTGCATCAGACAAAATGTTACGATACCAGTATGCGATGGCTTGTCGAGAATCCTGGCTTTCAGAATTACATAATTCTTGATTTACGACAAAAAAAGAATCTTCTGAAATTGTATTAAATATCAAGAGACAGTGCGTTGCACAAGTGCACCAGTGAGACTTTTGTTTTTATTCTGAAAGAACTGAATGAAGCATTAGAAACGACGTTTTAAGAAGCATTATGTCTGTGCTACTGAAATGCATCAATATAACATAATCTTGAACAAAATCAATTTGTCATTGGTTTTGCTCATCCTTCAGGTTATAAAGTGCATTATAATCAAGCTGCAAATAGAATATAGATATAATCATGAATTACATATTAAATTATTCTCGACACAAATAGAAAAAACACACATTTGATGTATTTTTTGCGCCATAAAGTTTGTCCGGGAATGGCATCAATTTAAATAATCTCAATATTCACATTGCTCGGTACTGTAAAATATGACCTCTGTTATAGCAAAACAGTTCTCTTGTATTTATTATGAATTAATTTGTGATACAAATAATATACTTGATTGGAAATTCGGTGGAATTATTTTTTGATTGAGTGTAATTGCTTGTTTGTGATAAATCAGTTACAGACAGTAGTGTCTTGGATGAGATGTCGGCCGCTCAGCCCTGATGTTATGTGCTCGATTCCGAATAGATCAGGAAAGTATGTCATAAGTGCTGCTTTTTTCCAAGACGTGAAGCATAATAGATAACACTGCTTTCCTCACACTCGAGTTAAAAACATGTACATTTAAACACCTTCTAATTGTTTACGTTTGATTATCCCAGGTTTTACACAATTAAAATAGTAATACTGTATTTGGTTAAATTCATACTGACCACTCAACCTTTAAAAGCCTTAAGTACAGTTCGCTATGTATAACATACACTTTAGAAGGGAAAAGGGAGTGAACTCGTGACAATCTCCTGTGCCTTGTACAAAAACAGATACTCACAATGGTAAGGATAGATATTGATAAACAGCAGCAACATAAAGTGATCAGTTAGATAAGTAGTTCTATGCATTTTTGATTGTAGATACGTTATTTGACGAAATGCATGCGCTTCCGTTGATATCTTGTATAGCTGAAAGTATATTATTAAAGTATGTTATCTTTATAATTCTTTATAGTTCAATCTTGTACACACGCTCCCCTTAGTTCTTAACGATGCACTAGACACAGTGTAATTTATTAATGACCATGCATTATAACATACACTTTTGGAACACACGATCGTTGTCAAGTCTGTAGATTTGACTTAGCATGTAAATACTTATATAAAATGCAAAACCTAACACAGTACAAGTAGCGTTTTCATAGAAGCATCTTGAAGCGTAGTTTGTACGTAATACAGTCATCTTGTTCTCATTGTACCTTCGGCAAAACAAGACAAATAAACAGATGTAAAGGATGGGTCATTATTCTGAAGAAACGTTATACGTGTAGTTGAAGTGGCATCAGTGTCAAGCAAGTGCCTTGAAAATATGTTATATTAAAACAAGAAATATCTTCAAAATAGATTGTCGGCGCAATTTGAAGGTTAAGTATTGTAGTGCAACAGAAAAAATGCGGAGATGTAACGATTGCTGGTCACTCCACATCCAAAATGTATTTCGGTAAATTCAACGAAATTCAGTGGAGTTCGGTAAAGTAACGTACCCTTTATCGAAAGCTCAACCAACCCACGTCAAGGTTACAAACGTTGTTCGGTTGAAGAGAAATTACCTAACGTGGTAAACGTTAGATTTTATTTTTTTATCCCATCACTGTTTTGCAATAGAGAAACTATGTTAGTACGGCTGCACCGAAAAAGACAACATATTTTCCGCTCTACCAAAAAAAGGTAGACTTTTGAAGTGGAAAAATGTGAACTTCTAAAAGGACGACTTTCCAAGTACATTACCCATTCATCTCATAGTGGATGAGATCCACATCTTGAACTCGAATGACAATTAAGCTTTCATAATGAATTTAATGCATTACTCGCGTCGGTTTTCAATAATCTTATCAGTTATTGAAGCAACTTGTTTACCTTTCACATTGTTTTGTTTAAAAGTTAGTGAGTACTTTTCGTATAATCTGTTTTTCAATAATCATTCTGAAACAAAAGATCGAATCTGACCGTTTCTGTGTAGCTCATCAGGGTTCTATGTAGGTATGGGTTCAAATTTGTTCAATCTTCTTGATAACAGTAACTACTGCACCCATGTTATTCTGTGAAGTGTGTCAAAAGTATTCCCATTGCATCTTTTTCCATATTAAAATAAAGCATTATTCGGGTGCCGGAAGTAGGACACTGATGATAAACAATGTACAGATCAAATAATTTTATAGCTTATGTATTTGATCTTGACAAGCTTTTATACTTGCATGAAAAACATTTTAAAAATGCATCACTATACATTTTAAACATGTCACCAATGCAGTAAAGTACAAAATTGCTTTGAAAATTGATTTTCTTTTAGTATGCTTAACCTGAATCGTGTTCTGCATTTATTATTGCTTGACATGTTGCCAATGATTCGCACTAGTTTCTTTATAACGAGACGAATACTCTAAAGGGAACTTGCTATTCTCTTACAATAAATTACCTATCCATATTTGCATTCACAAATCAAAAACAAGAGCAGAGCAATGAATAATCATAAACTTTTAGATAAGTAAAAGCGCTAGGGAGATCATTGATGCAGTACATAAATGTCTAGACGCGATGATTGAAAGTTTCGAATGATGTTTGCAATTTTTTCCCAATGGTGTGCAACAGGATGTCATATGTAGTTATGATTTCATTAAAAGCTAACAAAAATGTCAGCCTGCTGTGTTGTGAAAATACAAATATGATAAATGAAAACAAGAAAGAAGCCATAACTCCGTGTCGTTCTAGTGTCAGACTTTATTGATGTTGTAATGAAATATATTTTCTGATTGAAGAGTTCAACAGACCCCCTTACAGTGGTTAGCATTCTTATGAAAATATTCATCGATCAAACGAGATTTACGTATGTATGAATAATCAAATATTGAATCATGCATGTTATTGGCTTCTTCGAGTTTATATTCACGTTGAATATTGTGATCTGTCTTTCTAAACTATTTTGTAAGTAACAGTGTCAGTTATTCACATTTTTCGGCGCAGCCATACTAACATGGTTTTGCTATTTTTTTTATTTATAAGATTGTACCTGATAAAATAACCAATTAATTTCTTTCAAACCCCGGATTAATGGCAAAAACTGATATTGACGCAAAATTTAATTGTTGACATTAATACATATAAGTTTAATGTTTCCTTTTGCTTTTGGTGTGGGTACACACATTGTATGTAACGTCTACCAGTTTACAGTTAGTTAAGAGACTGATTATTGTTCGATGTAAGCTACCACTTGAAATATGGATTGAACATGGAAGCGTATCACATACATTCTGGTTTTGAGAGAGTTCTCAGAAGACTTCATAAATCATATACACTTTGTATCTGATATTCCCTCATAGACTTCCTTATTCTTTACAGGAAATGGTTACCGTGTTTTTAAAAAACAACAAGAAACCCATAAATGATGACTGTCAACAGACCTTGTGGCTTAACAGGTCGTTTCATATTTTTATCGTTGCAGTAAGACTTATTCTTAAAAACGGCTTTTGCAGATTCAACGTTTCGAAATAGTTCTCTTTCACCTTTTACTGAAGATTTTATGGTTTCAGATGTTTCACTGCAACCCGGATTTAAATGTCTTAATTCTTGTATAATATGTCAATTTCGGAGAAATAAAAATGTATTCGTCGTAAAGTATACCAATCTTCATGAAATATGTAAACAAGTTTTTTTTTTTTATATAAAATATTAATTACTTAATCAAATTATTTGTGCTTCAAGTGGTGAACAGTGATACTTTTATGACGTGAGCATGCTCAAATAATGACATTGCACGTCATAGCTTCGTAATGTATATTTCATAAAACAATCTACGTTTGTTTTAAAGGTCACACAATGTCTCTTTATATTCGAAGAGAATTTGAAATTGAAATAGGGACGAGCAAAGTATTTAAACATAAGAATTTTCTTTTTCGGCGCGGCTGAATTATGTTTTGTTACATTAAGAGGATTACGGAAACATATTGTCTAAGCTTACTACGTCGTCATCAATTTGACAGTTTTAATATCTCTGAAATAGGCTAAAGTAGGACCACTAACTATGCATTATACCTCATATTATGTTCAAAGTAATACTAATATTGATTAACAATGATACATACAGACTATAAGAAATACGTTTTTCTTGTATATGGTTTACTTAAGAAAGATTTTGAACAACATTCAAATAAGATAAACTGGTGCCTGTTATTGAACGATTTACTATGTTCACTTGGTTTTGCTGATGCTTGGCTTGAGCAAGGCGTTGGTGACACTGATGTATTTCTCTCTGTTGTTAAACAAAGGCTAAATGATCAATTTATACAAAACAATGTCCATTTACAATGCATTCAATTTAAGAAACTCGTTAACATAATTATGATTACTAATCTTTGTCAATAGAATGTAACATTAATTATTTATGATAATATTTTGCTTTTACATAATTTGAATGCAAGCAACTCTAATATACATGTTATGACCTTCTCAAAAGATATATGCGAAGTTTGTAATCAGTATGTTGCATGTTACATACAGTAAACTAAATCCATGCTGTATGGAAAAATGTATGTGATCATGTTATACACTGTTCGTCTGTCATGTATGTATGCTAATTGTATGTCCTCGTGGGCTTTATAGCCTAATTGGAATATGAATAAAATGTCTATGTCTATTATCTTTAAGTTTGGAACGAGATAAATGCGAAAATATCGTAATAATGTACTAGTGCATGTTGTTTTACAAAAACAAATACCTACGAGTAAGTAGTAATTTTATGGAAATCTCTGAAAGGTGAATAGATAATGCCACAATGGTCCTGTAATTGAGTTTTGACGTACATTTATTTACGCGCTGTATTAATGTTATTGAATAAGTGATAAACTATTTATAACATGCATGCTATTATTGTTGAATATATTCATAGGTACAAATTACCAGAATTTGAATATTCGGTTGTCTTTATTGATTGTATTCCGTTGTCTGTATTAATTCTATTCGGTTAATTTATTTATTCTATTCGGTTGTCTTTATTGATTCTATGAACACGTGTTCCTGCAATAACTAAAAATCTGAACTAATAAAACTACACAATCTCTGCTTATTTCAATTTGCGCCGATCATCTTTATTTTATGATTTCTTGTTTTAAATGCCGTAAGGGAATTCAAGAATGTGTCGTGTTATCCTATCACAGTAAAACACTCATTACTCTCATTTTCCCAATGAAATTGTCAACAGGGGATGTTTCCCTACAAAGTTGTCAATGAATGACGTAATTATTCTCAGAACTCGGCTTACTTCAGAAAGATAATTGTGCTCTTGATAGACAGAAACGATTAATTTTGATTTATTTTGTCTTCCAGGAAAAAACTTGACAATTTATACATCTGTCTATTTTTAGTGATAGTTAATATAAACGATATGGGATCAATTTATAGTCAAAAATCGAACATATGGCAAGTCCTTTAGGAATAACACATTTTTTTAGAACCGTTAATTGGTTTCCCGGTATGACAAAATGTCATAAGCGTGGATATAATAGAAATCATAAAGCATTTAAGAGGACTGAGTGAAAAAGTTTTAAGTTAGGAAAGCTAGAATTACGCAATACAGTCAATTTATAACAAGGACAACATTCAGTGCTGCTAGTTCCGGTGTTATTCTTCTTACGGTATTACTTGCGTATTCAAAGCATAAACTTCAATGTTTTCTTTGCTTTGGCGGGGGGGGGGGGAGGGGCTCTGCACCTACTTCTAGTTTATTATAAGGCCAGACTTTTACTCATCACGTGTTTACTTTCATTTACTTACTCAATAAGTCAAATCCATAGTATTTTGTTCCCATAGCTTTCACATAATTGAACCCTTATAATGCGAATGAGACACATGCGATCGTAACGTTTATGTAACCGATTTTAAAAATAAATTGAGCAATGTACTGGTCTTCTGTTAGTTCCTGTGTGTTCGTTGCATGACTGGGAGCATTTGAATATACTCTAACAAACTTCTTTAATACAGATCGCAGTTTCTTTTATCTTCGACTATAGTCCAGAGCCCTTCTTTAGTACAGATCGCAGTTTCTTTTATCTTCGACTCTACTCCAGCGCCCTTCTTTACTACAGATCGCAGTTTCTTTTATTTTCTACTATACTCCAGAGCCCTTCTTTAATACAGATCGCAGTTTCTTTTATCTTCGACTATATTGCAGCGCCATTCTTTACTACAGATCGCAGTTTCTTTTATTTTCGACTATACTCCAGCAACATTCTTTAATACAGATCGCAGTTTCTTTTATTTTCGACTATACTCCAGCAACATTCTTTAATACAGATCGCAGTTTCTTTTATTTTCGACTATACTCCAGCAACATTCTTTAATACAGATCGCAGTTTCTTTTATTTTCGACTATACTCCAGAGCCCTTCTTTAATACAGATCGCAGTTTCTTTTATCTTCGACTATACTCCAGCACCCTTCTTTACTACAGATCGCAGTTTCTTTTATTTTCGACTATACTCCAGCAACATTCTTTAATACAGATCGCAGTCTCTTTTATCTTCGACAATACTCCAGCGCCCTTCTTTGATACTGATCGCAATTTCTTTGATATTCGAATATATTCCAGCGCTTCTCTTTCAAACAGATCGCAATTTATCTTATATTCTGCTTCTAATGACAAAAACAGTTTTCGGAATAAGGAAAACGCTATCAGATCTGTATCATTAATGATTTCTGTCAAAATCATATATGATTACATTAAAAGCACACTTGAAATCAGGAGTTTAAAGCGATATTTGTGCAGTTACTAGAATTGATCCCAGGATACATACGCATATTCTGGAAAGTTGATATAACAACCTTTATAATTGGCTTCTCTCATTTCCATTTTTGCGTAGAGTCTGTAATTTGTAAGTGAGTTTGAAATTTATTGTTCTGACAAAGTAATTTTTTTAGACAAAAGTCTTTTCTCTTCTTTGGATATATGTATAGAATTTCTTTACTGCGTAATCCAACTGTAACATATTGTATTTCCTATAATGTACATATAAACCATTGGAAACGAGACGAAAAGTATATATGTTTAAACATCCTGGTTGATTTGCTAATTTGTACGATAAAAAACAACAAATGTTTAAATAGATATAAACTTTGCTGTCAACATTCTCATTGACTATGCATTTTGAACACTTTTAACAATTTCTCTTCAGCCGAACAACGTTTGTAACTTTGACGGTAAATGGTTAACATTTCGATAAAGGGAGAATTTATCGAAATCCATTTTGGATCTGGACTGACCCGCAATCGTAACATTTCGCCATTATTTATGTTGCACAAAATATTTCTTGTTTCATTTATTTGATAATTTTTCCAAACTCATCACAATAGTTACCTCCAATTGAGTTTAGAAGTAACGACTGCTACCAACAAATCCATTCTGATTTGGGAGGAAACGTCTAATGTTTTGGTGAACTTTCAAATTAATCACAAATTGATATACCGCTTTTCATCGGCGTACAACTAATGCACTATTGTAAAATTTATGGAAACACATATGCATGCTCGTGGTTTGAATGATAATGAAGTCTAATTGCGGTTTTGTCAGTTGTGGCGTAAAGGAATCAGAACGATAACGTTTCTATGATTTTAAGTCTTATTTTTAATTCGAACCATATGAATGCTTAGACTTATTTTTCCGTGATACATGCTGATAATGAAATCAATTGTCAGAAAATATAGTTCGCCATCTTTTACCTGTCATGTGACATTTTATGGGTCACATTGTTTTTGTTGGTTGCAGATATTTGATTAGGGCCGTGCTCGAAACCCGTCAAATTTATGCATATATGTTGGATTAATATACTTCCCTTATTTAATACTTAGTTATACCCTTGTTCGACCTCTCTGTGTTACAGTATACTATCAAACACTTCGGCATCCTAAGCTGGCGGAGGTTGATCATTGATGACCATCCGTTTAGTTAACAGTAAAAATGCACTTCTTTTCAAGTGTTGTCTAACGTAAGTCGGATCTCGTGTATTATAACCGGTGTTACAAAAACGTAGAAATATTGGTCGATGTTATTTCTTAAAGTTTATGAGAAATACTGGAAAACGTATTCAATTACTTCAAGACAATGGCAGATATATTAAGGATCAACTTAATCAACTTAAGATTAGTCGATCCTTTATGAACATGGCACCAGGTCTATATGGTAGATTCTGCATCTCGACTGTGGCATTCCACGTGCTTCTCTTTCTGACTTACAAGTACGTTTCAAATTTATTTCATGATTCATCTCAGACAGAACTAATATGAGCACAAGATACCGAAGCAGTACATTTCTCATAACCAAAACCATAAAACAAATACAATATCGGTATAAATAATGAAAGCACAGTTTGGATCGAAATTTTATGATTATTAGAAACTTAATGCTTACAAAACGCTCTTAAACATTAAACAATTTATCACTAAAACATATAAGACACTAGGGAGCATAATCCATAAATTCTGCGATTCCAAATGATGCACTTCCGTTTTAAATGAGTCGTTTTGGTTATGCGGTTTTCTAGTGCTCCTCTTCGCGCGTTGAATACTTAAAGTCGCCATCCCGAAGCCGCCGACTCTTATGTCTAATAATTGTACATTTCGTTCGTGTGAGGAGTAGTTATTGTTCAAGTGATGACAACTATTACAAAATTGAGCCTTTGCAGAACACAAACAATCGAAATGGTTTTCCAAATAATTATTGCTACAATGTAGCTTTTATGTGAGTGGTCTGTTTATTCAAAACATATTTGTGCTATACATAACTGATCCCTGTACAGATCTGCTAAACATCATGACGGCCGTGACCAAACCCCACACATCAGTCACTGTCCATCGCGTTTTTGGTATACGAAACTTCAATGTGTTTTCGAACATCTGCCCTAACATAGATTGCGCCATGGGTTTTAGTACCTTTCGTAATTTATCACGGTAAATTCAATGTACGTATAACGGACTTTATGTGTATACCAAAGTAAATTGTCACGGAGTTGCATGTTATCACGGGTTTTAATTGATTCCTCCCTAAATGTGTATTTATAAACATTTATTTCTCCTTAGGTATATATGTACAAGCTCGGTTAGCTCAAAGGTAGAGCGCAAAGTTTTAATCTCAGGGGAATGAGTTGGAAGCACCCACGCAGTGCGGTTACTTTTTCCCTTCAAACCAAAATCTTTTCCACATATTTCGATATTTCTTACATAATTACTTATTTACAAAAAGCTGTTTTTTTTTCTTTCCAATAAAATGATGATTTGGTATTTCATTTTTATTTACATTCATTCAAGTTCTTGAATGTGCAAGTCTTACTAAATATCACTTCATTTATGATATTTGACGTCTCATTACTAAATAAGAATAATTTACAAATTTCCGTTTGTGTTATTGATAAATACATTTACATCGCTTTTATTTTAATTCCTCTTAATAAACCCTTCAAGCATTTCTCAATAATTATTTTGCTCCACTTTTTCCTGCGATTGTCGCGTCTTGTAAAACTTTGTCTTGCTCTATAACCTCGTTCACTAAACGAAGGTCAAAACAGAAACTAGTAATTCGATCAATAAAATGGACAGAGTACGTCATACTTACTGTCAGTAAAAAAGGTTAACATGATGTTTCTGATAAAAATGACCCTTTTATTGACCGTTAGCCATTTTGTACATATGCGTTATTTATTCAATTAAGAACCGTAAAAAATATTACATCAACATTCAGTCTTGTGATTGTTCTAGTGGGAATGGTTATGCTGGTTAAAATGAGCGTTTTCCAGGACACTGTCTATCTTCCATCTGTCTATCTTCTACTTCTGTTAAACACCCGTTTCAGGTGTTATTAACAGACGCACCGTCAGTGAAAAGAGACTATTTGTACAAAAGTATTGCCAGTGAGATGTCAAGTGTGAAAACGAGACTGGAAACCAATTAAAAGCATCAATTATACAGACAAGAGTTGTGAAATCAAGTTAAAACACAATCCGCTCCAACTAATTGTACTGGATTTGGCTTACTGTCTGCTCAAAGGTTCTATGCATAGACAGAAGAACTATATAGTATAGTTTGTTGTTCCAAAGGATGAGGGTACGTAGAAAGAAGGAACATTTAAGATAATTAACAACTGTTTGAATGTGTCTGTAGGCTAAATAATGAGTATGACTAGTCAATGTCTTGGGTATTCAATATACGCCGGGACAATGTTAGCAACTATAGAAAGGACAAAACCATTTATGCTTATACATGTGTGCATATGAGAATATCAAACCTCCGTTTTATGACATGTTAATACTCAAGCGCCTCCATATAATCATGTTAGTATCTGCTCTAAATAAGTGAGTACAACATTATAACTGGATAAACAACCGTAGTATTTATGAGCTTGCTGAAACCGCTGATATTTTGTCGCCATAAACGGAATGCAGACGGTCGTCATTGTAGTATTTGTTTGTTCAGGCCTAATGCTGTTTGGTCATTGTTTTGCTAAGTTTAATGATTGTGCAGTCTTGTGGTGATCGCTTAGACGTCCTTATTAGGTTTATTTTATTTGTTAACGTAGGGATCAGTGTCGATATTTCCTGTCGAGTGAATGTGACGTTCCCTATTCTTCTGTGAGAACAGCCCACACAATAAGTAATAACTATAAATACATTGCTAGCAAAATCGAAATTCTAACATGTGTTGTTTACGGAATTGTTTGTTTATCGGTGAAAGTGTTCTAGTTGGAAGACATTGAAATCTAAGTTACTACGCATTTTAATGGAAATTATTATCGTGGTTTCTTGCAGTTATTTTAGATTTATTTGATGTTCTCACGCTATAAACAAACCTTCAATCAACCACATTTGTACAGTCGCACTTTTTACGTCTAGACTCCACTTTAAAGCTTTTGATAAAATGCGAAATGGCTTTTTACAATCGCAGATATTTTATGGATCTTTTGACCAAAATAACATTTCTTGACAGTCATAACCTTGTCGGTCATGGAAAAATATTGCAATTCTGACAAATTGCAAATGTCATTCATTTCGAGTATCAGTCAATAAATTATACGTTGAGACAGGGAAGTACACATACACCCTTCAAGAACAAAGAGTTCGTTAGTCAAGCAATATGTGGGTAATAGCAAATGAGTATCATTTCTCATTCGTTTAACCACACCATCGTTGACTTAGGTAAACTATTTCAAACCATATTGTTGCCGGCGAAAAAATATATAATGTCAAAAAAGTCTGAAAGTGGCATTTGTCGAAATACATACAATTTGCAACAAATCGTTCGTACGTTAAAGACAAAGCTGTTTTTACTTTCTGACAAGTAAGTATTGTATATTCTTGTACATATAATTGTACACAGTATATTATCATGTTTTGTGCTAAATATTACTTCTGAACATTTTCTAGTTCAACAATAACATGTATAACATTTTTGTTGTAAAGGTCTCATTATTTCTCTATATGTTTTGGCTATGAACATTTAATTTAAATGTATTTAAATTAAAGTATTCATTCGTTTTCCGTTTCGTTATGTAAAACCCGAATGTCACTTACGTATTTAGTTTGGTCGGATTGTGTGTGTTTATTTAAAGATACGAGTATATATTCTTATTTTTGACAAAATATCATTATTCATAAATGTAAGAAAATCGGAGGTAATTGCCTTCATACAGATGTACTCTACGACACTGCATTGTCACTTTTCTTACATGTTTCTAAAACCACAACCAAAATGTGTCTGATACCGGTATTGTCTATCCTGAACTACCAGCCAAGCTAGCGCTAGCATAGGAAATACTGGTATTAGACTTGTGTTTTGCGGTTTCTAGATACTTATTAAAGTTTCGGAGTACGTCTGTATGAAGGCATTATTTAGAAATTCAGGATCTATTTATTTTAAATTAAAGTCTTTTTCTGCCAGTGATATGTGAGCTTAAAACATAAATTATATCTTAGCATTTTGCGTTCCGATAACATCGCCATGTACATTAAATTGAAACATGTAAGTTTTCATCAAACATACATTGTATTGATATAAATACATTAATTTTGAGATTATAGATATAACTAGAAAAGTGGTAAATACGATACGATACGATACGATACGATACGATACGATACGATACGATACAATACAATACAATACAGTACAATACAAAAAATATCATTTATTGCATAAAACATGTTACAACGTTTATAGCAAACAAAATTCAATAATTCTTTACAATTAAAATGTAGAAGAAATTTTCAAGACCATCATAAAGCAGGCCCGGATCCACCGGGGGGGCCAAGGGGGCTTGGCCCCCCCAGTCGGCTGTTGAGTGACATTTTTCTATTCCTAAATACAAAATTATATCCACTACTATTTTAGAATTTTAAATGCAATACATTGATTTATGGTCGATTTCCTCTTGTATAGTCCTACTACCAGTATAGCTGAAGCAAGTGTCATAAAATTTGGCCCCCTGTTGTGTTGATTGGCCTTGAGACCGTCTAGAAGAATAGTATGCTCACTCTATATCAGCCAGGCGCTTTCAATTTCCTTATCATGCATATATATACATAAGTTGAAAGCGTCTGTAAAACACAGACGCTTGAACATCATACGTAACAGAGGTCTGTCGTGGTGGTGTTTAGTAATAAAGAATTGATGGGGACTCCCCGGGAGTTGTAAAAATTTCAAACCTGATATTAGCTCTACTGAATTCATTTAAGTTTTCTTAAAATAGCTTTAATCAATTCAATAATTTATGGAAGGGAATGTAATACTTGGGCCTGAAGTTTTGCAAAAAAAATCTAAAAAAAATCCCGAATAAGCCTCCTTTCATATTAATTTTCACATTTTCACATTTTCTTAAAAAAATGTTTAAAAAGAACTATCATGTAATACTAGTAAAGGTACAGTAATGATAATTTGACATCACACGAAGTTTCTTTTTTTCATCTTTAATTTTCTGCTGCCGCGCAGCCGTCATCAAAATTAATGTTGTTTAGACACAATAAGTATTCATGACTAGTGTACGGTTCTTTTGTTTTCAAAAACTTTGCCTTTGGGTGGCATTTTATGTCGTCTGTCAATGTTGTTAACGATGAATCGTCAACTAGTGGACATTGGTAAAACATATTAGTACTCGTATGAATTGGTCGTTTTGCGTTTTTTTAACAAGATAATACTAGTGGAATTTCTCATGAATGAGTCCTCAAATTTTAGACCCCGAAATGCACCAGAAGCAACCCTTTCATACCTACATAGTAAAAAAATTCCGGGGGAGATCTGACTGGGGTTGGTACAGAAAGTGATGTCAACTGGAAATTTGGTAAAATGTTGGTACTTGTATGAATTGGTCGTTCTGTATTTTTAACAAGACGCATGTAATACTAGTCATTTCTCAGGAATGAGTCCTCAAATTTCAGACCTAGAAATGCACCAGAAGCCACCATTTCATAACTATATTTCCGGGGGAGATCTGACTGGGGTTGGTACAGGAATTGATGTCCCCAGGACATTTTTTAAAAAGTTGGTACTTGTATAATTTGGTCGATTTTGTATTTTTAACAAAATAATACTAGTGCAATTCTCATGAATGAGTCCTCAAATTTTAGACCCCGAAATGCACCAGAAGCCACCATTTCATACCTATATTGTTCAAATCTTCCGGGGGAGTTCCCCCGGGCCCCCCTTCAGGGAGGGATCATTGGTCCTCATGATTGGCCCCCCCAGTCTTGAATTTCTGGATCCGGGCCTGTAAAGTTACATCATTTTCATACCTTGGTTTGATTTCTACATAAATTAGCAATGTAAATACATTTCGCAAGATTACATGTAGATTTTGAATTTCCGCACATAAAATTCGTAAATATTTGTACGTTTGGCCAGGTGTAATAATTAAGTTTTGAACTCTAAGATTTCTGTATTTTGAACAAATTATTAGAAAGCGATATTCATTTTCTATCATATTTAAGTAACAATTATTACAAATTCTTTGATTTTTAGGTTGATTTTGATATCTTCCGCGTTCAATAGCCAAATCGTGAGAAGTTCGGAAAAAAACGATAAGTGAATGTACATTTGTACCATCAGAAAAAGAGAGACGATTTTTATTTGAATACTGCTTGTCCTTCTGATGTAAAAGTCTACTTTGCTTCATAAATGACAATGTCTGTTCTTGATTGTTGTCCTTTCTTCATTGAATAATTACAAGCAGATGAAGATGTACGACCTCCAATATTGTACTAGGTTGATATAATAAGATCTGCGTATAAACATACAGACAATAAATTCCTATTTACGCCGTACAATAAACATTTACATTCGCGGTTGTCAATTAGGCTGTCACGATGTTGCCTCTCACTAACTATGGTTGACAGTAAGTAGTCACCATGGAACTATACATCTTTGTTACACGCAATAGTGTTAAATATTTAATCACTCACTGATATAATTGGCTCTATCCTTTACATGTAATTAAATTCACTGTGCCGTTTGTTAACGTACGTTTACGTTTATGATTAGTCGCCGGCCAGAAATGGGCTCTTTCTTCCTCTTCCATTTTTTCAGTGAGTTTTCGGTTACAAAACTAATGACTTTAAACGAATACTTTATTCGTAAAGATTTGAATTGAAAAATTCCAACATGAAATGTAGTTGAATGTCTTCCTGAACGCATAATCGTATCGTTATTTGTTTGAATAATGTCTTATAACAGTACAAAAGTCGTATGGATCACGTGACCTAATATATAAGTATAAATCGTCTCAATTATTTGTTTGATGTCTGAGTATGTCAAATGGTGTGAAACAAGATGGATTCGTTTAACATCGAATTAGTACTATACTATATTACGCAAATTATTTCACGGAGAATGGTCCAGGAGGTTTCAAATCAAAGCTATATAGAGCAATATGTGATTACAAGCATTTAAATCTATATTGGAATGTTTCTAGTTTATTACATTATTTCTGATTACATGTTCGTGACATCTTGAAATACTTTAAAGTTACATAGCGCTTGTTTTGACTACACGGTTTGTTATTTTAAACACATTATTTAGACAATAAGTGTCTAATAAAATGTAGTATATTTGGTTGAGATATCCAGATTCGCATTAGGGACACCAAAGTAACAAAAGTACAATAAATAATAACCAGATTTCAGAAAATAATGGTAGAAAAAATATTTTTATGACATGACCAATAGGTAGATTTTCACCTTTTGTCTAGAAATGTAGAAAGTGTTGTCTATGCTCTTATTTATACACAAAACACTGATGGAAATGAACACATTTGATCAAAAGGACAAACGCGCAACATTTGCACAGTAGCAACCCGCTTTAAATATACATTTTGAACGTATATCAAACGAGATGGAGGAAACTTTAATGTCGCAACATGTACTTCAAAACATGTTCAGTAAAGGCAAATATGGAAATACAACCTATGTCAAGAATCCGATAAAACAGTTACTATTTAAGCAGAGCCATAGCGAGGTACAGTTGTATATAAGGTCCGACGTTGTCTTGAACATTGGAAAACAGTATTTACACTTGTTTGCTGTCTGTTTAGACATATATTATGCATTAAATGGTTCAAGCTTTCCTTTGTTATGACGTTGTATATAAAATACGTTGATGTAAGAGAAGACATACGTTGCTACAGGGAACGACACATACACAAGACAGTGCCTCCCCACAAAGACCTCCGGGAAAACAACACTCCATAAAACATAAGGCACTTGATGAGGTTAAAGGATTAATGGACTGTTGTTTTCCCGGAGGTCTGTGTGTGGTGAGGCACTGTTGTATGTGTGTGGCGTTCCCTGTAGCAACTTATTCTCTCTCTTTTAGTTAATGCACATACATTTTAAGAGTGTACAATTTTCATCTAATCATATAGGCTTGTAAAAGAAATTTTGCTAAGTGTCTTGGCTGGGTTAACATGATATGATTTAAAAATTGTTCAACTGGTAAGAAATTAATTCTACTAAATAATTTAGTAAACTTATATTGTTTCAAGTTTCGGTAAAGTTCACACTATATTTAAGTGAGTTGAATGGAGTATCAGTATTTTATATATATGCTTTGACCGCATTACAATCCCTTGTGGTGTTTTCCTGCTCTCATTCATAAGGTAATGACACGAGTCATTGTTTATGTTCGTTTAATGGTTCATTGTATTATGTATCGATTGACTTTCTGTAAACTTGCTTTGCATTATCTATGAAATAAAGTCATGTTTGAGAAACACGAAAACTCGGTCAATGGGACTATATGTAGCCTTATGTAGCCTGATGGTTAAATACTTCCTGATAGACTCGAATTGTATTCTAACAAGATCGTTGATAACACAAAGTTAGACACGGCATCTAAATCAAACCACTGATAAAGCTCCTTTTAAACTTGTCTCACAATCAACAAATTCTGCTAGTGTTAACATAGCAGATGGAATTTGTCCTTGTAGTTCAATTCAATACCATAAAAGACGATTACATTGTCTCGGTTTGGAAATTTCGCAATAAAAAACGAACTGTATTTCCTTGATTTGTTGAAGGAAATACAATACAAATATTACATCTTTAATTTTCCCCTTGGGAATTGTTTTAAACAAATCATGAAAGCGTTTGGCAACATGTTTGACATTCTCATTAATTGTCAATGCTGTGTTTACGCGGTGTTCCACTGCTTAACAAAGCGTTCCTAAACATATTCGTTCGCTCAAAATTAGACGTCGATCAAAGAGTTAAAAGTTTTCGTAACATTTTGTTTCAGCCTACATGCATTTTTAATTACAGAAACGTTTCATAATGAACCTTACTGTCATGGCAGCATCCCAATTCTTGAACATATAGAATTACAACTGAAACATAAAGCATATACATTATTTTACAAAATCCTTTTTATAAACACTTTTGATGGAAAGTAATACCAGATAATTGATGAGTAACAGGATATTATATGCGAGACTTCCGTCCATTTTATATTTTTATGTTACTTATTTAGAGTTTCACTTCATGTTTAGTTGCTGTTCTGTATGTTCCTACTTCACGTATGGATCGGTGTGAAAAGGCTCTGTTTTGTAAATGTTACCTTCCTTATATTACTCCTTCTTACTTCCACAGCATATCAAAATGTCCTTATTTCATAAAAGTATTCGGCCGAGTCACTTTCAAAGATGTAACAAACACAAAGTTTTAATGTTCTTCTCTGTCAGACTCTACAAGTATACTTCAAGTCTTTGTGACACTTGGACAAAGCTTTGGCATTGCATATACCTTTTGAATTACAGTTTCCAGTTTCTTTATCATCGGTAAATGATGAATATGAACAATCCAGTATAAATTCTTAATATTTCCCATTTTAGCCAAACCATGAGTCTGTAATGCTGTTCCTGTGTTCTTTCGGACCTATAAATTGGCAGTCTAATATGTTTTGCCATACACGTAAATGTTTTCTCTTCTGATATAAATGATTGCTTGATTGACATTAATTTTTATATGCGATTTAGAATTTTTTTGTTTTCATACAATTAAGCAATGTCAATTGAATGTCTAGCTCTGTAGCATATTACAAATTCAAATCACTGGAATAATTTGCCAGAACTTTCGTTTGGAAATCAATTGAGAATAAACCTCTCGAACAGGGCTAGACATTTAGCAATCCGAAATCATTATATTTAAGCACGACTAACAAGCAGAGAAAATTAATTTCATTTCGAAAGCCATTGAAAATAATATAATATGAAAACGTAATTCGATAGTCTAAAATCAGAACATTTTTTATTTTGAACATTTTGAACAAGTTGTAAACACTTTAAGTTTCCGTGCTGGTCATATGCATCAAGTTTTCTGAAATAAATGAGAAATCGTTATGCAAACAAATATTGGAGCTTGTTCAGTTGCTTATTGAGCTTGCTACAGGCATATTTCTTGGAAACATTTCACGGATTTTACAGATTTTGTTAAAGCACTGATTAACTGTACGTCTAACGTTCAATCATAATACCCAAATATGTTGCATTAGGACTCCAATAGGTGTTTGTAAATAAAACAACGTCCGGTCACTGGCATGTATATAAGTTAATGGCAGAATATCGTGGCCTAGGAACGTCAATTATATTTGACTTTGTTCTTTGACTAACATTCTTAAACATATCTTTGTTGTTCTATTCATAGAACTTAGGGTGCGGTGAGTATTGCTCAATAAGGTTCACAATTTGCACAGACGTGATCTTCTGCAAGCAACTGACAACATATCCACATGTTTCAAAGTTGGATATACTCATTCTTTCATTGATGGTCCAACACGGCGAAGTTACCGTTCTACGATTGAAATGTCGTATGGGAAATCATTGAATTACGTTTAACTGCGATACTTAATTGCGACTAAATGACTCAAACATTATCACATGCACTATGCAATCTTAATGAGAAGTCACATTAAAGTTTTGAGCTACTCAATATGATCATAAATTTTGTAGTTTTAGTTTGAAACTTTTGAGCATTTCGCTTATATGGAGCTTGTACAATGGACCGTTGTTGAGAGAACTGTCGAACATACGTTTATAGGTATTTATGTATTACTAATTTATCCCGTACGACATTCAGATCGTGTCGACGAAAATTACAGTACATTTATCGATCTCAAGTTTCCTTATAATCACAGTAATATAATAACATATAATATAATAAAATGTCATACCGCATATTGGCTGCCTGAATACCAGTGCACAAACGTGTTTTTTGCGTGGTTTTGTGGTTTTTGATAGAGAGTTAAAACCTCCGTACAGCAAATTATATGAACATTTGAAACAATTACTATAATAATGGTACCAGTCTGTAGACTTGTTTATAGCCTGCTTTATTATGAAATATTTAGTTTCCTCATTTTTACAAAACAAATGGCTGTCTTTGAAAGTGGTTTTTGCTATTGAAGGTTTGTTATGAACAATTTGTAAATTTTAATAGACTATTTAAATAGAAACGATAACGTTATGAGGCTGTATACACTAATACACAAAGGTTTAAATTTCCTTTTAAGTATTTTTCTATCACCAAAACATTTCCACGCAGAACTGCAGAGGTATTTGTCAGCATGTTCAACAACATTCCAGATTGGGTCTAAATACTATTCCAATTTACCAAATTGTTTTGTTTGTGTAATAACAATGGAACGGGCGTGTACATCGGACCATCCTCCACACAAGAGGTGAACGTCCTACCACCGGGATTACTTTTACAATATCGACAAATTATTTAAATAAATAAAGGTAAAACGTTACTACATATTTCAATTAACATGTGAAACTACCATTCAAGATTTAATTTCGCTGCAATCATAAAACACACTGCATTTACCTTCCACAATGTAATTCTCTTAAGGTCATCGATTATATTCTTATTTTCCCACTCTAAAATTAACAAAAGTCAATAATTCAAAACTCGGTTAAGTGTTGGTAAACGTATCGGATATATATCAATACTCATTTAACATATTGGTTGTTGAAAAATTGGCGCCATTCATGTTTGAAGTGTATAGAACATTATTTAATATCGTGTTATTATGCATTCGTTTAAATTCTCGAATAATTCTTTGTAAACACTATGCAAATCTTCAACTTTGTATAATCTTTTCAGAAAACCTAACATATGTTTCACAATATACATTTCCGTAGTATTGCCATGAAGTTTGAAGGATGTCCAAACAATGCATTTGCACCGGATTTTCGATTGGTTGATTAATTTGTGTTTTAAGCTAGTTATTATCAAGTACACAAATATCATGAAAGAAACTTAACTAAGTTATGAACAGGATTGCTTTAACCGAGTGATATATGAGCGAAAATGTAAAACATGATATTGCATCAGTTAATGCATATTTAGAAACAACCAATATGGCAATGATAGTTCTAGCCAAACAGATTATCACTAATTAAGGTGAAGAATGACTGCCGTGCAGGGCAATCAATCACATATTGAACTCACAGGAGCATGACAGAGAAACACTCACTTGGTTTTGTGTAAGTGTCAGATGATCAACCGAATGATCTAAATGCCGTTCATCATCTTCCAACTTCGTCTAGTTATAACAGATACATTTCTGGTAGCTTGTTTGTTTAATTACTTAGCCGACATGCCAGGAATACTTCATGAACAATCTGCATACATCTAAATAATAGGGACACGAGAACAAACAAATGAACGACAGCAAACCAGCAGTGGCAAAACTCAGATGTGGGGGTGAGCGGTACGATTTATAAGTCTTTATACGAAAAGTTAAGATATGCCTAAAGTTGCTTATCAAACATTATTATACAGAAACAATATGTGTCTTCCTACGCAAACAAACGCGTGACAGCTGACATAGATGTTCCTGTTCTTACGCCCACAAATTGCAATTTCATTGAAAATATGGCAGTCGGTAAATAAAATAAATCAAAATTAAATTTCCGCAGAAATACGGGAAATAACTAATTTTATTATTTTTAGCTTAGTCAGCACCTCTCCTTATTTTAGCTGAACACTCAGCTTTTGGTTCTCTGTGTGCCAGCAAATTATCAAAATTATAACATATCATATTAGATCGGATCAAAACACATTTAGTTACGCTCAGATATATATGTATACAGCTGATTTACAACATCGGACAATATATGCCAAAATAAAAATTCTTAAATCGTTTACATTCAACTATAACTGTTTTGGTCTATATTTAAATTATAAGACTACACCATTCTATTACTTGAATTTAGAATGGAAATGGACGCTTCAATGACATAATCTTTATAAGTGACGGTACTTATGACGTCGAGTATTTCCCGATGCAATTTTGACGCTACAAACTAAGAGCTTTGGTCTTTATCTTTGGTTGCTTAATTTTGATATATAGAATTAATTGAACATGAACGTACTTATAAAAGCGTATTATGTATTTTATTTCTTTTCAATGACACACGATTTTAAGATTTCATGTACATTTTGTATAAAACGTTCTTACGTGTTGTCATTTTGTTGTTTAATTTTGCGTTTGGTTCCTAATATTTGAATTCCTAAAACATGGAAAGTGTACGTCCGATTTTAATATCTGTGTGGTGTTGAACGAAACTTAAACAAATAATCATCTCTTATGGAATGTAATGACCTGAACATTGATAATTTGATCACTAATACAGGTTTTGCAGTGGAACAAATCCAATTATTTGTATTAATTGTGACGCCAATTGTGTTATTTGATTGGTACACAGGTTTTTGATTGCCGAAAGATATACGAGGGATCGACAGCATAAGAAATGTGTAGCGTGCAAAGGAGACTACATAGAGAAATGACAGTTACGCATTAGAAACACGACGTCAGACAACATCGTTCTGTGTCTGATGAAGCTCTCCGCTTGCCCGATACAGACAGGTTGTAAATGTATGTTTTTTTCATTGTTTTTCGTGCAAACGTCGTGAAATTATCAGTTATATCCAACACTCGGCAAAAACTGTATGATGATTGAATTATTTACAAACAATTATAGTTGAGTTATTAATGTCGTAGAGTATATATTGATGTTTAAAATCACCATAATGGTTGAAATGAATTACCACTGACCTGTTCATTGCAATGAGTGAAAATCAAAAACAGCAAAATCGACAAATTTCCAGTCAAAATCGCTTCCACTACAAGGTATATGCATGTGAAACTTGTAATTTTAGAACTTACAAGTAGTCTGTAGTTATCTGCTTAAATGTTTTATTTTCATTCATGTCGTAATATGAAATAGGAAATTTCGACTACACAAACTGTAATGTCTATGACTAATCAATATTAATCAGTTTGTCGACAAATAGTCAACATTCGTTTGTAACAAGTTATCCAGTTCTTTCACTGAAACTTTCTTTATAAAATCTGTTTAACTTAACTTTCTGCATAACTGTCAATAGGGCATTTAAGGCATGCTTTTGATTTTGTTGCATACACGAATAAATGAAACTTGAACTTGGATATTGTGTTGTCTTGTTTAATCTTCATTTATGTTGCACAACAAATCTTAACCTTCAGATTGCAACAAATGTCCTTGCTTCAGATTGCGCCGACCATCGTTTTATAGACATTTCTTGTTTATTGTTATAGTTTCATTACCAGGAAAGCAGACAAACAGACAAATAATTTATAAAAAGTCTCATTTTTGTACATCATTAAAACATAAATAATTTCAAAAAACAATGACAACTGTACAAAACTTCTCAAATTGAGTAATGAGAGACTAATAAAAGTAGACAAACTGCTATCTCAACAATGAATAATACATGTAGCAACTATAACAAGAAATATCTTGAAAAAATCGGTCGGCGCAATTTGAAGGTTAATATTTGTTTTTCATTATAAACAATTTTTAATTGACCAAGAAAAATAACGCGAGTTTCGTTTGTTACATTCTCGCATTGTTATTCTTTCAAATCTGTAGATCTACGTGCAAAATGCGAGATTTGACATTTATTTCGGCGCATCTTTTTAACTACTCTGAAACCTGGGAGATTAGAAAAAACACGAGGTTCTGTGGTAGGACTTTAAATGAAAACATAATGGTTTTTGTGTACAAAGTATTACATATTTTAAAGAAAAAGATGCGAGAATATAACACAGGAATCTAGCGGGGTTTTTCTCTAACAGTATTCCGTTGAAAGCGGACTTGTTTTCCCGAAGGTCTGCGTGGGGAGGCACTGTCTATGTATGTGGCGTTCCCTGTAACTACTTAATATCTCTCTTTTACTGCCGCGCGATACTTTTCGCTTGCGACATTGTAAATTTCTTGATCTATCTAGGTCTAATTTGTACAAAGCAATTTTTGAATTAAACATATATGTACCAAACTTTCCAAAAGTAACAGTAAAACACTTTGACAAATTGAATTTACCAATAATGCATTATTCCTGCAAGGTATTGGGTTTTTACACAGCAAATAAAATAAAGAACGGAACGATGGCCATTATTGTAAACTTATTTTAAACATTAAAATGTCTACTCAAAACGACATTATGTACACTTTTTTAGGCAGCTTTAATTTTTAAATACTGACAGAAAAGTAATTATGCAGTGAAATAAAATTTTGTAAAATTGTTAACAGCGAGCTACAAAGTCACTATAATAACAAGGTTTCAAGTGTTACATTATTCCGTAACCTTTTGTCGGATTTAGGATTTTACAATGTATGATTATGTTTATACAATGTTGGTGATACTCGAGTTTTTCAAACACCGACTTATAGACACTCATATGCAAAATTGACATATTCGTTTTGAAAACTCAAGTAGGGTGACTCTGAGAATTTTGGCCCAAATGCACCGAGTCTCGTTTCTGAGAAAAACGCAATAAAGATGACGTCATGTTTTCACATTATAACGTCATGTTTTCACATTAATTGCAACAGCTAGTTAAAACATTTCAATAAAAAAACTAATGATTCAGCTGCGAACAGAAACAAAACAATTATCGCTAAACATTGAGACGACCCTTTTTTAAGGAAAATAATAACATACATTTATTTGTAAAATATTATTGTATCTGAAAACATATTTGCTGTATTAAATTTGTGAAACTCAGATTTGTTTGTAGATCTAGTCTTGATGACCATATTAAACATTTCCTAAAAAATGTCGTTTTGCAATAGTTTTTGTTTTGTAGTAACCTACAAATATCCGTGCATTCAGAAATGTTAATAACTTAATTTCTCCCAGATATGTCATTTGGGCCAAGCATCTCAGAGACTGCCAAATATCTGTTATTCATTTTGAATATCAATATTTCTAAAATGTATAGATATCAGTACATATTAATTCAAACCTGGAAGTCGGTTGATGACATACCCAAGAAGTATTTCAATAGAAGTCTTGCAACGAAATTGAAGACGAGTATCTTATTATTTTAGAATGTTATTTATATTCTAGAATTAATTAAGTAAGAAATATATCCAAATATTACTTACTGGTTACGACTCAAAATCTAATAAGATAAGCTTAAACAATTATTCGAAAGTAGAAATGAGATTTAATAAATAGTTTGAGAGCATATATATACATATATATATTTCGAAGCTTTTCGAATACCGTGATTAATTGACCTGATATCAGCGCAAACTGGCGAATAGTAAATATATTTTTGTGTTTATGTTGAATTCTAAATAATGTCTGTTTAGTGTCTATGCTTACATATTACTATTTGCCTCAAATCATACTTGTCTTCAAAATGTTTTGACAAATCAATATGTTAAACCATCTCGATCGATCTCACTTCCTTTTCTGTTGCTATCTTTTATTGTTTAATTATGATTTCCTTTCAATATGACTTAACCTGTCTCATTATCTAAAACATGTCATTTCCATTTCCCTTACTTCCTACAATGAGATATGTAGTTTCTTAATATTGACTAGTTGTCACTTGATTGCTTTATGCAATTATATGTATTGTAATTATGTTCACACGCGCATCTGGTCTACCGAATTAGCAATAAACTAAACTATCGCATTAACTTAAAAATCAGCTATTTGGGGATTCAGGTACGTGATTGTGTTGTCAGCGCATGTCGGTACAAAAATAAAATCAATATGTAACCACATTTTCACTTGCAAACGCGTAACAGGCACTCATTTAGTAAGGAAAATGCCAGCAGGAGCAAACAAATTTGATTATGGGGAGATTTCACCGATTTTTTATAGAAACTGAGGAGTAATCCGCAATTTGTTTTAACAGTGTAAAGAATGGTTTCAATCGTAATGGACCCAACGGACATGCACGTATTGATATTAAGTGGCACAATAGCAGTCTTCTAGAACGTCTTAAACACGTCTTTTACTCGCATACGCTCGTATTTAACTCGGTAAGGAAGATATTGTACATTGGCTATCTTCAAAACGCGCTACGTAAATGTTTACGTGAAATGGTTTCTCAAATGTATTGAATCCGACAAACTTCATACAACAAAAAATCAGTTGAAACCATGGACGATCCTTGATGTATGTACATAAATAACATGCCGACAATATGCACATCTCCACTTGGTAGTGAATCTTTCCATGAAATGTCTTTCATTTCAGGTCTGTGCTTACTGAGAAATAGCGTGAAAACGAATGCGGGCGATCGCACACACTAACGCACGTTCAGACGAAGCGGCGGCTATATTCTTCTCCTTCGGAGAGCATAATACAGTAGAAGCCAACATGTGAATACAGTCCCCAAATTAAATCTAGTACACTAATAAATTAAAAGATACTTGACATTTCTATGAAATCTGCTTAAGTATTTCTCTTGCAGTCGGCTGCTGTCACCATTATTACTCTAATGATACCACATACAAAGTGCACAATTAACCGTTGGTAAGGATCAACCATCCAATAGTTTCTATTTACAGATTGCTGTCAGTCCTTAACAGAGTACCGATATTTCTCACCAGCTTTCAACCACGGTTTATCCTTTCTACACTAACAATTAAACAAACACTTTGTTATGCAACTTGTTGTATACCGTATTGTATAAGTTTTGTTCATAGTACGTAAATAACATGTGTTTAAACTAACCACGGTATAATCCCCTGTTGTGTTTTGTGACTGAAATATTGAAGACACTGGCTAAAAAAATGATTACAGCATCTGGTTTGTGTCAGTTCAGTAGTTTGTGGTATTGTTTCCCAGCGATTGACTATTGACATAAGTTAACATGCTATGCAATAGGTATGAGAATGTATACAGGCAAATACTTTCAGATTGGTTCGTGTATGTCTTTAACAAGACCATTGATATCTCACAGTCAGATA
The DNA here is from genome assembly GCA_032209605.1 of Mactromeris polynyma. Lineage (NCBI taxonomy): Eukaryota > Metazoa > Mollusca > Bivalvia > Venerida > Mactridae > Mactromeris > Mactromeris polynyma. Next base: position 4,212,445 of record JASFXZ010000019.1, on the reverse strand, counting down.
CACAATTATATCCTAAGTGATACATCGATAATATCACTATAAAACTACTGATATACAAATTGAACTAGACATTGCTAGCCAACTTGAAACAGCTGGAAGGCGGTGTTGTTCTAAGTGTTATCTGGAACCGTAGTTCTTTGATTTGCAAATTATCACATAATTCTAGTTTGTAGTTTGTCCCTCATATATTTGTTTAATTACACGAATGACATTCTGAATGTTGTGTTCACACGATTTTCCGTTGTTACGCGATCGGTTTCCTACAAAATATGGCAACATCGTTACTAATTAAGCCTCTGTCTGAGATGGTTTCAAATGGCGTTAAGATTTCAACATCCGATCTGGCCTAGGTGCAGTTTTAATTTCCGACATTTGATAGCATTTTCAGGAAAATTGTAAGGTTATAGCAGTTTTTACATCATTTTTATATACAATATACATATCGTGGCAACGACAACTTCCCCGATTACAAAGCATATATAATACAGTTTATATGTAACGTTATTATTTAATACTGCTGTCTGGTTAAAACAAAAGTCTAGACATTTGATTAAAGATATCAAGAAACTTTCATAAGATTTATGTTTTTCTTCTTCCTTTTCTTGTCGTTTCCATTTATGTTTAATGCTATGAGTTCTTAGTTGCGCCTCACACACATTCTTATTAAGTTTTTCTATTATATAATACTTTGTAAGTTATTGCATAACCTCAGAATCTGCATTATGAGGCATTGTGTAGTGAATGTAGTATTCTCTTTGCAGTCTTATTTACTTTCAGAGATGTAATAAACATCAACTATTTACCAACTGTATCAACTACAAGAAAGGACATTCTTTCGTTGTGTGGCACTTGGACTAACATATACGTGACATGCTGATTAGAGTTATATTATTTTTCGCATTACGGTAAACAATCACGAAAAAACCTCCGGATAAAAAGGGTCTCTCCAGCTCAATAATGTTTTGTGTCTGTTTACTATTCTATCTATTCATCGAAATGTATATGGGCAGACTCATTTTAGAAAATAATACATTAATACTATTATCTCCAATAATATATAAATTGAAAAAAATTAAGTGATTGGTTATGAAGATTATCCTTATTCCTGAGAATGTCATGTTCGGCTTAAATGATCTATTTTCAAAATTTGATATAACGAGAGAATTCCCTACTTTGTTGTATGTATCGCATCATTTTACGTGTAAATAGTCTGTTATGATTTTCACACTATTTGAAAAGAGAAGAATCCGTTCTGCAAAACAGAATTAAGAAACCTTTTGACATCTTTAAGTTACGCTGATAAATCTTCTAAACAAATATGACATTTCATAGATACGTTACAAAACCCGATGATTATATAATATTCCCCAAACACTAGACATTAATGACATTAATGTCACAGACATACAATGTAATGAATGAAATAGCAGACCATCACTGTCTTGATACGGCAAATGCATTTGACATTGTTCTTTACTAAAATTCTTAGAACTCAGTGTTTTGGTTTGCGTTTATAGCCATTTCTGTCACTCATATGTCAGTTATATACGGCCATTATTGCTTTATTGGTTGCAACTAACAGACGGCATCACATTTACATCGATCTGAACTGGAGGATAAATATCGTTAGATGCATGGCCTTCAGTCCGATCATCACGGAGAGGTTAGTCATAGATGATCAAACTAACGCACTTGTATGTTGTTCATGGGAAAGCATGAGCTATCCAAGCAGGATTAAATGAATGAAGCATCAAAACGTGTGTAAGTAAGTGTGAACAAGTATAAATTGTCCCTTTCTTGTGTTACCCCAAACTCCTTTTTCTTCAACCAAAGATTATTACAAATTCATTCCCCGGACGGTTATTCAGTCGAACAGTCTACCCCCTCATATCCCATGTCTCCACACCCAAGTACAGTTTAATGTAACGATGAGCAACATTGAACATATCATCTTACCATGACTCCATTCCCGTCTGTTTTTAAACTGTTAATGACACAAACATTTGTATATCATTCCAACTTCAGAAGCTATGTTTTTTACTTCTTTTAACTTTTCATAGCGGCTTGATGCGCACCATTGTCTTTAGTCCTCGCAAGAGGTTCGACAATACAGAAAGAAAGATATATAGATATGATTTCATGTATTAACACATCAACACACTGGAATGGTTTATCTGTCTAAATACCTGTTTATACATCGGTATGCGTCATATTAGTGGCGTGGATATGCGTTATTCATTGCAAAAAAGCTAATTATGCCATATTGATTTTTTTGTCTTGTTGCGATGTTAGGCTACCCGCATTTCAAGTTATCCCCGAGGGATAACTTAAAGGTGATTTCTAGCTGCCCCCTACGATGTTAGATTATCTCCCCCGATCCCTTATATATGTATGTCCATATACATGTTCCATAAATAACTTGAAAAGAACAACAACCAATGTTATATATAAAAATGTCAAACGCAAAAAAAGACGAGAAAACAACATCAGCAGCAGGAACGGCAATTGTAGCAACACAATCAACAACCATAACAGCATTTGTAATGAACCTTTATTGGCAGTTTCGGACTAGCTTTCATTTATGTTTTTTCATTATTGTTTATTCAATTCAATTGATTCAAATAATTGAATTTTTCACATTAGCCTACCAACGAGGGGGTAATCCAAATTGCAATGTGGGGAAATGAAATCGGATTAAGGTTACATCCGGAGATAATATGAAATCAATTTCAGATTACTGGGGTTAACTTGAATAGGGGGATAGCTTGACTCTCTAAGCGGGGGTAAATATAAAATGTGTGCCTTTCCCCTTATCAGTGTAAACTCGTACTGTTGTTTTGATATATTTGAAACCCCCTTTTATGTCCCCTCCATATTCTACTCCCCTTGATACATTTTGTAACATAAGGTATTCATCCAGACGATTCCTTATCCCCGTAAGTGTTTGCCCTTACACATCAACTCCTAATTCGTGTGCATTGATGTATTCGTATATATGTGGGAAGCCAAAGAGAACTGGCGTTCTCTGAGCCAACTTATCATTATTTTATTACTTTAATGACGTGCAAAATATTAACTAATAACTAAGTACTTTCTATTGTTTATGCCTGAGTGCTCACGTTATACGAACTTTGAATTGAACTGTCATCTCAAGTGGTGTTATTTTTATCACACATATCATTGAGCGTGTTTTAATTTCTTTTCATGCACATTTTACAGTTGCCATCAGTTATTAAAAATGATGATGTCTTGTTGTGATGGATAATCGGACAAGTTTCATAAACGATTATCGAATCGGTTTGAAAATCATATTCGTTAATCGAATGAAAGATCTGTTTTATTTAGCACTCTCACAAAGAAAAAAACTACTGGTCTATAGCGACATAGATGGAAGGATGAAATGACTATTTAGAAAAATATTAAAATTCAAACTTTGTGAATGGACTTTTTAACACCCTGTAGAAGTTCTAACGATGGGGAAAATATTGAACCTGCATTACACATAAATATGTTGTGAGGGCACAAAACAGTAAAACGTTCTACATGTAGTGTTTATAAATACGATGTAAACAAGACTGGAAGGCAACGTAGTAATCAGAAGAATCAGCACCAATGTTAGATAAAACATGTTATTATCTTGATACAAATCTTAATATCTAGTTTTAAATCAGAAACAAATATTGAAGTCTTAATGTTTTTATCAGATATTACACGGATCATCAAAACGCATCTATCTTAAACGAGTTGTAATTATTATTTATCGCTTATAATGTTTCTTCGCATACTAAAATAAATAAGAAAATACGTTTAGCTTATATGATGGAATCAGAGAATGAATGCATTATGTAATATTGTGTACAAGATAAATGTACATAAGTCATATTTTCAGATCACACTCTATATCAATCCGTCAAAATATCTTTTTAAAATAAGTGTTTAGTCTGCGTAAACATTAACTTCGTTGATGATATATTTTCAAGCAGTTTGCCACACCAATGGAAACTGTAGTTCTTTGGAACGGCTTCTTGAAAGATTTATAATAAAATTCATTCACTCGCCTGTAAACGCTGACCACAAACACATAAACATACATCAAAACCCTATCTTACAGCTACACTTGCCACAGATATACCTATTGTATTGTTTATTCAACATATGTTTGACAATGAGTGTCTTTCAATTAAGTTTTCATAAAAAAATGCTATCCTTAACAAGTGGCAACCTATCGAGAGTAATGCTATGAATTTGACAATGCTAGTAAATGTATTACTAACTTTGTATTTAAGTTAGATGTACCAGTATTATACAATTTGTCAATCATGGTCTCTCATCAGCCAACAAAAACATAAACACTCACCATATCCATTGTTATGTAGAACAATATAGAATGTCTAAATATTGAAGATATACTTCTCGACTTATGTAAACATGCATTTACGGACTAATATTTAAAAAGCTAAAAAATCCAAAAAATACAATTAGAAAACATTATCATACCGATCGATAGATTACGCAATTCTGTCAACAGAGAATGGCTGCACAAAATCTCTGAATGAACTTCTTGAAATGGAATATCTAAATCAAGTGTTGGCGATTCTAAAAGAAATTATGTATCAGTATTTTAGGCGCATCACATCTAATCAGTGGTAGGTTTATTTACGAGCTTTAAGATGGATATCCGCTTTCTATAAACACCCGCACACTTTGCAACAGTTACGTCATTGCCACAACTGTTAATGTCATAGTAACAATATATACTAAATGCTACTGACAGTAATGACACAATGGGGAGTCATGCCTTCTACTTACAAAGAGTAATGACCCTTTATCAGTATCAAAAGAACATATTGGTTTGTTAAGACTTCTGATAAATCTTAAGGTTAGTCTTACAATCTGAGCGAATCGACAGAAAGTCTACACATTTTACTGATAATGGTAGAAAACACGCATACGTCAATTTGTTTTAATTGTTTTTACATAAGAGCCTAGTAGTCTGTGTCAGTATGAGTGCAGTATGAAAACAGTCATTGAACGCTTTAGTGCTCCCATTTCGCAATGACAATAAGACAATGAATTTGATACATAACACCTACGGTAAATTCAGCGTTATAACACCAACTTTTTATGGAATCACACAATCTAGATTGTAATCCACATTTCGTAAACCTATGGGGAAGTAATTATACCCTGAAATGTGATATAAAAACTCAGTCTGTCCATTAGCGAGTAAGACTCCTTTAAGCGCTGCATTTATAAAACAAGCAATGGACAAGTATGAACTCTTATATAATAGTTATACTCAAGAGACTTTAAGCCGAGCCATTGACCTCCAAAATCGTCTTGGTTCGCAGTGATAGTTTTAAACAATTCAACTGAAAAGTGTTGGTCCCCAATTTCTGGTCCACATGGAAATATTATTATTATTATCAAAGTTACATACGGAATATCATGTAAGTACTTTTTGGTACCGAGAAGCACATGGTATGTCCAATGACAGATGTACATAAATGAAATACTCCAGAACCCCTGTATACAAGTGCGACACAGAGGTTTACCCAGATTTGAGAAGAGTGTGAATTGTTTCAGTACAGATATATCCATTGTAAATGATTTTTAGATTTTTACCATCAATGTAAATATGCAGAAATCATACATAAATTTCAATGCATGTCGCAATTAATTAAAATTACCGACACATACCGGAAGCAACTAAGACTGCATGATTGAAATAAACTGTCTGTAATGTGGTTGCAGTGAGCATAGTGTCTCCAAGAGAAGACATTGACATTATCACAGGATGTCTGTTTCCCATGCTAATACTGCAAACAAATTCGGAAGAAAAATGGAAAACAGTTGTATAGTAAGGTTATGTATCCGCCGTTTTAAGACACAGCAAAAGTTTACAGTATTTACATTTTGCTGCAGTGAAACGCCAAACAAATCGTACACCGTAGCTGGTGCATAAGTCAATGATGTTAATATACTTACGCAAACCATATCGAAAGAATATTTGCATGAAGCAATCCTGTACACTTTCTCGGTTTTGTATAGAAAGAAATTGAGTTCCTAAGCAGAGCTCTAAATACGTAGACAAAACTGAACTGCAAGGCATTGTCGCTATTCACAAACACACCATTGTAGAAAAACTGTACAGCTAATATAATGATATCTTTACGTTCCACGAACAAGCATGATTTACATATTAAGTTCGTGTTTTATTAGGAATTTAATTAAATACACCAATAAAACAATAAAATCTGGCGAGTATTGGAAACTATTTGAAACAAATACTTGTATCGTGGTTGTGTAAAGTCGTTCTAACGTTACTTTACTAAATATTCCGTTTCCATATAATTTAATGAGCATAACGGAAGAGGTTTTCAAATAATGATTCACTGAACGAAAGAGAAGCTGTAATTTAAATATGAAAACTTTTATTTATTGCTGAAATACATTTATTTATAACCCTTTGCAAATGAGTTTCAGCTGAATTTGTGCATTTACAAGAAACAACTTAAAATTAAAAATCTACATTAAAATTTAAATTATGTTGATCCGTAAATAACTGGGTTCCATGAGCAATATTACAGAAACATCTTAAGTAAAATCTTATCATTAACCTTAATTTTTTCCCCTGAACTATTTTATTTAACGTACAGGCTAGTATATGGTCAAGAGTGATACATGAATAGTATCAACATGCTGTTGTCATTATTATTACAAAGCCGATCAGTTTTAATTTGGTTTTGGAATTACATCCTTTTGAAGTTTTGAATTTAATTGAAAATATTAAAGATTCACTTGAGATGCTTCAGTCTGTAATACGGACCGTGTACTGCGCTCGTTCAAACTTTGTCTTGTATAAAAGTTCTTTTAGTGGAAACAAGATTTATAACATAGGGACAATACGCGTTGAAATGAGGGTGCAGTGTATGAAACTGATAAGAAATTACTAAGATTCTTGCAAGTGTATGCTGCAAAAGGCTGACTGCGTTATATTATGTATCGTTTCTAAACATTCTGACAATGTGCAGTTCCTCAGTTCTTTGCAAAATGTCATGCTTATCTGACCTATCATGTCCAATATATAAACCAATTCCTTGATCGTATATTCAGTCTATTTGTAGCTATGCCCTGTTGGATTCATTTAGTCTGTTATCTTAACTTGTTTAATCCTATAGTAACCATTCTAAAATACCCGTATCGGCTGCAATCTGTTATTTCAAGTTAGGTAGACAACTTGACATCAACACAGTTATAACATTTTTAGATAATAATTGTTCTGATGCGGACCTATTGACATATTGTGATTTAGGAAATGCCATGACGTCGGTATGGATTTGCTTAAAGACAGGACACGTAATGTGAATTGTTCGGTTCATGAAAACATCATATAAAAGTCTCTATGGAGACGGGAGACATAGTGATCACAGGGTAAAGTGCCGGACACATGGTCCGAATGTCATCAGCCCGAATCCCGCCATGATATAGGTGTGAGGACTCTAAATAGCCTTATAACAATCGATGCAAAATACAATAGTTTAAACGAAGACTCCATGAAGCAATTGTGGTGCTTTGGTCAAGTAAAGTTTAAATCCTGTATAAAGTTTAACAGATGATTAAATGAACTCAACCCAGAATTATTCTTATTGCAAACTAAACGGCGCAAATCAGCACACTGTATTAAATGCCTATTATATATAATACTACGATACATTTTATTCATCATGCGATAAACATAATTATTATTGTTACTAGTACTGTGACACTCATACTGATAACGAAAATGGCTAAGTGTTCACGGAATTACTTGAGTGTTGAAACAATGTAATATGTATTGGTCGGTAACGTGGAAGTGTTCACGGAATTACTTGAGTGTTGAAACAATGTAATATGTATTGGTCGGTAACGTGGAAGCGTCTAAGATGTATGAATATGTTATATCGACTTCAATTGCAGCCCAGAACTTTAAAGTTAAAACTGCAAATGTTGATATGTTTTCAGTGTATAACTTATACTGGGGCTGTCCCAGTTGGATGTAGTCCAAGCATTTCAGTGACTCTTTGTATTGACCTTATGTCAATTGTAAACCAATAAAACACCACCATGAGCATTTACATTAGTTTTGCAATTATGTTTTATTAATACACAACTGATGAAATCTCCGCACTTTATATATTTGCGTTGGAAGTGGTTAAATATAAACAATACTATTTTGAGCAAATATTGGAACTGCTACGGCATACCGGACAAACGTGCCAACTAGAGAAATAGTTTCATAATACAAAATTAAATGCTTTAATGCTGACGAATAATCCATTTAAATTGTAAACGTTTAAAATATTATTGAAAAGTCAAGTCAATCTCATCTTCAATTTTCCATTGTCTTATGTAAGGTGCAAATTAATTTATTTCCAGTAGCGATGAGTCCTTATTGCGTCTGCACTTAAACATGTACATTTTCAGGACTGATTGCCCTGGAGTCAATGTTTTCTGTAGGGACATATATTACATTGGTCTTTGTCATTGTCATTGTCATTGATATGTTTATCGTTGAGTGTTGCAAATGAAATGTAAACTTACGGGGATACGCGTACATGTATGCTACTTACTAGGATAGTTTTAACGTTAATAATAATGTCTCGCATAAGGTCAGCAATGGTTATCCTCAATATTCATGTTGTGTTTGACATTACACTAGAGCTAATTTACATTACATAATACAGGCTCGTTCTGGCATTGTACGTTCTGCGTTGTGTTACAACATTTACATTTAGACAATTAAATCAGTTAATTGTCTTTGAATCCCTGGTGTATACAATCTAACCAATTCTATTCAGGGAAATAATGAAGCGCTTCGAGCTACGACAATAAGGCTCAAAAGAGAATTTTATCGGCGCTTTAACCACTTTAATGAAGAAAAATATGTATATTGTTTCCTACAACAACTTGCTTACGGCAATAACCAATTTTGTATACTAATCTAAGAATGGAGTAAACTCAATTTGATACAGTTTTCTGTTTAAGGTGTAGATGTTTCATATTGTGTGGCATTGTCATGATGATCTGACTTCGGCCGGATTTCACCCAGCAATTTCCAATTCGATACATTTGACGGATGCAAATTTACATGCGTTTACATAGACTAATTTCATTATTAATTGGTATCAATTATATTGAAATTAAAAGAAACCACCCGCATATTACCCGCGTTTCCCAGTCTATAAAGGATGTGTGTGACATTGGTTGCGCCTCTAAACCAGATTACATCCCTGTGGTGATTTGTCACTGACCATCATAAAATGATGCTCCTATTGTCGCCCATCACTTATGCTTGTTTCATTGTTTCTTTGTAAATTTTCTAACTTACCATGCCTACTTGTGATTTTTGTTTGGTTGTGCACGTTTTATGCTCGAAAGCTTTGTTTATATTACCAATGAGTTCTTAACATTTCTAAAATATATAACATAGTTCCCACATGAACCATAGGTGGACAGCTTATCATTACACGGTTGTGCTTTGTAAAACGAAAGAAACATGTAGTGTTATCTGTTTTATGTGTCATTCTCTGAGAATTTTGGTCCAAATGACATATCTGGGAGAAATTGAGTTATTTACATTTCTTAATGCAGGTATATTTATAGGACACTAGAAAACATAACATATTGCCAAACAACATTTTTTAGGGAATTACAGCACTTTTAATATGGTCATCAAGACTAGATCTATAAAAGTTTCTACGTTTGACAAATTTAATACAGCAAATATGTTTTCAGATACAATAATATTTTACACAAATAAATGTGTAGTATTCTTTTCCTTAAGAAAAGGGAGCGTCTTTATTGTGTTTTTACAAGACGAGGCTCAGTGCATTTGGGCCAAAAATCTCAGAGACTGCCACATATGTGTATTTGGCGTTCCCAGTAACATTTTAATATTTGTTTTATATACACTGAAAACGATTTGCATCAACTACCAGTGCAACACGTCTTCTCAATCAACTCCATTATAAACCCTTACTGCGCAATAGTTTAAGTGATTGAGAGTTGTCTGATAAATCTACGATGATAATGCCGCCTGTCTGAAACGCAATTACAGTAATCAATGTGTCACAATCACTGCCTTTTATAGTTTCGTATCAAATATATTTTTATTGTGATTTTGAATATCTGAAACGTCGATATCACGACCAAGAATCATGCGATTACGTATTGATTACAATAAGACAAATATTCTCCGATAGGATTTCATTACAAATATGTAAATCGTGTATGGAAACACAGGCAGAAAGTACGTTTTGCTGTGCATTTAGAACAGTTTAATGTACTTCATTTCAGGTTTCGGTTTTCATGAACTCGCTCTGTGAATAAACCTGGTTTTTAAGGTTTTCATGTATACTCCATGTAAGAGACAATGCCATTGCTTTAGTCGTGTGGTTAAAATATCAACATGTTCATGACACACTAATTTGTAAATCTAAAATAATAGTTATTACATATTGAAACATTGTATTCCAACGAGACATACACTACTTATCAATGACAATCATATGAATATGTATGTAGTAAAGCACTCATATTAGACACAAATGAAATATTACTGAACATTCTTGTACTAGACTAAGTGACAGCGTGTCGACAAAATCCTAATAATGTGTAAGAACTGTCACAAACATTACATTTCTCCACACAACCTTATAAGACAATTTTATAACAATACCTAGAACAAAATCGGTCTCAACAAATGTATACATATTCACATTTATTTTAAAGCAACATCAAAGTTGACCGGGATGAACCAATCTTATCACGCAAATACATTTTTGAATCAAAAGTCGATGGTTCTGTTACTAACTACTTTACGAAGCAAATTGCTCATTACGAGAATATATTTCTTTATTTGGTAAAAATTTACTGGAAAATTAGTTCGATGATAGTCAACTGTTCGTTTGAATGGTACCCGAGCGAGCAATTGCCTGATAATATCTTTGAGCACAGGCGATAACCACTTTGAGTTATACCCCAACTGACAATATGTTATCATCAAATATGATTAAGCATGCTCGTAAAATTGAGTAAATGCAGACACAGATTGATCTTATCGTTGATTATAAATAAATAATAAGAACATTTTAGTTTTCAAACCTTCAGCGCATCTGCCTATAATTGTTATATCGATGTAATTGGTACAATAAATAAGCGTTATTTTGAAGCGTCCTAAACATGTCATGACAACTATGCACTTTTGTTATAAACATAAGGTCTCCATTTCTCTTTTGATTGATCATACTATGGAACACGGAACTGCCTTCAAAATACTTAAGGTAGTTGAAATTGTATGTATTTATTAATTGATAAACTGATATGATCATTGAATTATACTCTAGATATGTCTCAAATGGTGAATGTTATATCATCAACACTAATTAATCATGCTGGTAAGTTGGGAGAAAGGCAAACATAATTATTTTTTTAAATAAGTAAAAACTATAGAAATGATGAAAACTAGTTCGTGTTTCTAGGGTATTTTGATTTCCTGCTAGAAATCAATTAGAACGATAACGATTTTAATGAAACTTTACAGAAGAAGCAGCTCTGTAAATGAAGAATTTTAAATCTGATAAACTTCGGAAACCGAGACATAAATTTGAATTATGAGTTAAGACAAATGAAACTGTATAATACCGATAATTTTTGGAAACGTTATTTGATATGAGAACTAAATTGCTGTTCTTCGAATGAGTGATGAAGATGTAAAGACTAGCACAGGGGAGGTCACATTTTCAAAACAGAGACACCAAGATTCTTAGATTTCACATTTAAATGAAATAAAAATGAGGAGAGGGTAAAGTACCGTAGGAATATGGAGAGTAAAACATCCTACCGTGATTCTAAATGTGTAACCGTTTGGCCGTTTTATGTTATCCACCACATCTATTACTCTTGTGTATCTTGGGTATTATGATTTCCTGCAAGAAATCAGTTAGAAGGATAACGATTTTAATGAAACTTTACAGAAGGAGCAGCTCAGCAAACGAAGAATTTTAAATCTGATAAACTTCGGAAACCGAGACATGAAATTTGAATTATGAGTTAAGACAAATGAAACTGTATTATATCGATAATTTATTGGAAACGTTATTTGATATGAGAACTTACTTGCTGTTTTTGAAATGAGTATTGAAGGTGTAAAGACTAGCACAAGGAATGTCACATTTTCAAAACAGAGATAACAAGATTCCTAGATTACACATTTAAATGAAATAAAAATGTGGAGGGGTAAACTACCGTAGGAATATGGAGGGTAAAACATCCTACCTTGTTTCTAAATGTGAAACTGCTTTGCTGTTGTACGTTATCCAACACATATATTAAGCCACACATTTAATGGAAATATGATCCAAAGAACTGTATCGTAATATGCCATTTGGAAGTCGGCAATATTTCATTACAAATACAATATGTGACATTATACTTAAACAGTTTATCATATTTATGATTTGCCTTACAAGTGTTGTAGAGAATTATTTGCCTCATGTTATGTACTAGGCACATAAAAGTACATAAAAGTACGCGAAAAATGTAAATACGTAAATCAAACCAAACAAATGTATTTCTTGAATATTTTGCATGATAAATGGTAGTATTGTCTACATTGATTCATTTGAATATTATATATTTTGAATAAAAATCGTACAACTATCTACATCATTTTTTTAGAGCATTTCTTTATAATAACAAGAACATTTGAATTGTTTTATGAAAACTTCCGGGATCAGTGATTGTGTGAATCTTTTTTGAAAAATCCAAAACATATAATGGCTAAAAATGCAATAAGATATTTAATGTATGTTTCTGATGTTATTGTTAGTATATTTACCGGAACGAAAAATACACGTAAACGCATCTTTGTTGATCTAGATACACTTTTTCCGGGGGACCATGTCCAATCCTCCTTAATCTAGGCCTACACACAAGTTTTAGCTAAGCTGTGCCCCTGACAAATACACTATTGCGAAATAATAACTTGAATATTCCATTACAGAATAGAGGGGACACCAATTGAAATAGTAATACAGTAGGAAACAAAGTGGACAGACCAAATAAAAGACGAACAGAAATATCTGAGAACAGACTGATATTTCAAAGTACGAGACACTATTGTTTCAAAATAGTATGTGTGACTAACGTTTTACAGAGGGGGGGGGGGGGGAGGGGGGGGGTAAATGGTATAAAATATTCTAGCATACAAACATGAAAACACAAAAATAAGAAATATGAGCCCTCAGAAAAAATATGTCATCAAATTAAGACAATAAAATCATGCCAATCATGTGTAGTAACTTACATAACAAAAAGATAATCAAATTGCTTAACAGACACTCTTGTAATGCCAACTAAATAACGATCATATCTTAGGCATCAAGGAAGAATGTAAATTCACAGGTAGTCCAAAGCTACAAAAAACATTTTCGGCAGCATTAACACGTTATCGGACTCATTTTACCTTCTAGAATACGTTTTAAGAATTAAAAATTCCTCCTGTTGCGAGAAATATTGAACATAATTTAAAATTAAATTTCTCAGACATAGCGGATAACGTCCAACAAAAAATGAAATCTTGAATATGTGAAATTCCAATCTAAAAAGGAAACTTTGATCAGTACATTATTAATTTTAGGAACAAAATATATTATTTTGGAAATTGTTATCGTCATTTTACAAGATATAATACAATGTGTTTGTATAATAGAAAATTCAGAAATCAATACAGTGTTTATTATGATATAAACTTGTTATGGAGGAAATACAATATTAAAGTGCGCAGTTCTTGGAGTGGTTGATTCGAGAAAAAACAGCAAATAAAATTAATGCAGAGCTTTATGTTGATGAGGGGCGTGAATAATGCTATCCGAGTACTCCCGTTTTTAGGTGAGGCCTTCATACGGTCTTACACAGCTTTTCATTCGCATTACAAGCTAAGTCAACTAGAATGTGTATGAATGTGGTTTGTTGATTCTTCCGCTTGTGCATTCGATAGGTCTAAATACTTTGATTGTGACATTTTCTGCTCCATAATATCTTGATGCATTTTATGTTGAAGTGATCAATACCTTTTGTACATTTCCTGCCTCTGCCAACTCAATTTTCACCCGGGGAAGTTCTGATAGTGAACGAGGCATTCCCACTTTGCACGTGTTCATATGCATTTTCAAATGCTAATCGTAAAAGGTTTCTGTTAATACATGCTTTGTGAAGCTTCTTTATGTAAATATTGCATTATAAACAAAAATAAACCAGCAATTACTGTTCAACATTAAAACTACATCCTGTTTCACATCTCTACAATGCTGCATGGGACAAATCCATTCAATAATTTATCAAATACAGTAGACATTGTATTCAGAGAACACCCAAAATGTGGTCGCTTTATAAAGTGGTCTCTTAATAGATATTAACACATTTAACGAAAGTTAAGTATGAATGTCCAATTGAACAAATAAATGTACAGTGAACTCATCACAGTAACTCGAATCCCTGCGCATGGCTTGACGTCATACATTCAGTGATGACGAAGTTTTGACAGCTATTAACTGGAATAATACTAAAAAATAACAGGCTGATAGTAATAAATAATTTTTCATAAGGCAATGATTTTAGATTACACACGAAACAAAGTGAGTATTTACACATTTGAACCCAGTGTTAAATTATGCGATGTGTTTTTGTCTGATATTTTCATTCTCTCAGTGATTATAAAGAAGTTTGTCGACACGAACTTTTAAGTAAATATAAAAGCGGGCGAGTCGGCACAAAAAGTACATCTCGCATATATTTTCTCGGGACATCGTAAAATAAAAATTCGGTGACATCAAGCAACGTAAGTCGCTTAGCAATAACGGTACATGAACTTAGTTCTTATAGAAATTATGATCGTTATGCTGTGTAATCCATTTACATTTAAGACTGCCGCTCAAGCGGACACATGTATATGCAACGATTTTGACACGTCGTTTTACAACTGTGTCGCTGAGTAATTACCTGGGCTGCGTTTCATCAAAAATCCTAAGTATGAAAAGATAGGAGTGAAACTTTCTGGAAGGAATAAGTCATGTTTGCTCAATATGTTTTAGACAATTTGAAGTGTAAATATCTTTAATAATTCTTTCAGATTAAACTAAAACAAAATTTAATCTTGTTTTTTAAATTCATGTAACAGAACATGCTTAAATTGGCTTAGGTGCGTAAAGTGTATTTAGGAGTGAAAAGCACACCTAGGTATTTTGATGAAATGCACCCCTGGTCACATTTATCACGCCTAATTGACCATGAGATTAAGTGTATGCGGTCGTTTGATGGATTATTTAACTATAAATATGTAAATTTTTACCTGTCGGGACTGGTTTAATGCGGTCGCTGGTCGTGTTATATACTCAGCCAAAAAGAAACCTGACACTTCATAATCTGATCTAATTATTTTGTTTATACATACAATTTGTATTATCATGCCACATACAGATGTTCTTTCAACACAACAAGTGTTTAAAAATTTGTATCGTACGATGTCTATAAAAATTGGTTAATCTCAAAATTGCTTATTTTGCACGTGGACCTTGTACGCACTAAACATGGTCCGATAAAGTGTAAACACTCGTGTCACATTGCACCTTATCTAACGCACTACTCATTTCACAACTGAAATCTGATGTAAACATTTTGCCAATATTGTCAGGGGCTGAAAGAAATAGTGTTATCGGGATGTTGCAAGCGGGCGTATCTGTCGTTGACGTCAGTAGGACGTTCAACTGTAGTAAGTACACAATTCATGAACTCACTAGACGTTTCAGGTTGACTGGTGACGTGCATGATCTTCCTAGGTCAGGAAGACCAAGACCAACTAGCCGGCGGGATGACCATGCTATTGTCTTGACACACCTACGTAACAGGTTAAGACCTGCGACGTTGACGGCACCTGTGTATAATGTTTGTTCACAAACTATACGCAACCGATTACGTGAACAAAATCGCTCATATACAGGGGGTAAACTGACATTAAGCCATTGCCAGGCTCGTCTACCATGGACACGTAGGCACAGTCACTGGCGTCGCCGAGATTGGAACACCGTTTTGTTTACAGACGAGTCTAGGTTCAGTCTCAGTCACGCCGTCGGCCGTCAACGTGTTAACCGCCATCACGGTGAGCGATTTGCCCCTGTTTGTGTCAAACAGCATGACAGACTCGGAGGCGGTGGTGTAATGGTGTGGGGTGGGATCATGGGGGACAACAGACCAGACTCATTGTCATTCGTGGAAACTTGAATGCTAAGAGGAACATTAATGAAGTTTGAGACGTTGAAGCAATTCCATTTATTCGATTGAATGCTTTCGTTTTTTTTCAACAAGACAATACCCGTCCGCATGTTGCAAGGGTCACTCGTAATCATTTAACCAATGTCAACGTAAGGCAAAAGCCAGCCATGTCTCCGGACATGGATCCTATAGAGCACATCTGGGATGAGCTGGGCAGACGTGTACGCCGTCAATATGTGCTGAGTAAGATTAATGACTTGGCCCATGCCCTCGTAACGGAATGGAACAACATGCAAAACCGTCTGATACAACGGTATGTCAATTCAATAAGAAGACGCGTAGAGACACTCATCAGAGCCAGAGGTGGCCATAACCGGTATATTTGTTTAAAAACTGCGAAAGTAATAACAAATGCCAGGAAAATGAATATCTCTCATTTCAAAAACACAAAAATTCACTGACACAGTTACAGCAAATTCCATTTACCACCCCTCTCATCAAAATATGGGTAAGATTGTAAGGCATGTTTGTGTGAGAAAACATCAAATTTAAATGTCTAACCAGTTATTATATAGTTACTTTATCTGATTCTTAGAAAATATGTAAAATATACTGTGTCAGTTTTCTTGTGGTGCTTTGTATGACCATATCCATCAACATTGTGTCTGTGCATATTCTCCCTCCTATTTTTCCACTGGTCTAATATATATTTGGCAAATTCCAGAAATTCTCACTTTCATTTATAGTTTATATCATTTTACCCAAATAATCACCTTTTTCACTGTATGCTATTCTGAACCTGAGGTATGTTGTAGAGCAGTTTAATATCTGTTAAATACAGTTATTGAGGTAAATTTATAGCTAAATTTGAGTTATTGACAAACTACAGAAATTCCCACTTTCATTTGTTGTTTTTTCACCATTTTACCCCAAAAATCACAGTTCACAACATATGATGTGTCTATACTATAGGTATGTTGTGTTCAATATAATGTCGATTAAATACAGTTATTTTGGTAGTTTTATAGCTAAATCTGATTTTTATATAGACAAATCCAGAAATTCATACTTTTGTTTACCCTTTACTACATTTTACCCAAAAAGAGCGCATTTAGCACTGTTGGATTTTCCTATACTTTTTTTCCCTTTATTTGCCTTTTTTCAGCAGGATGACTGGACTATAACACGATATCCAGTATTTAATTATGTGGTATTTTCTACCGATTGATATGATAAATCTAGAAATACCAAGTATAGAAATTGGTATAATATTAACGAATTAGCATTCAACTAAGATTTCACTATTATAATACTAACACGGTTTACATAACGAATACAAAATATCACATATTCTACCACTGGAAATTACTGTTGGTATTTGATACCATTATGATAACGTTATAAGTGGCGTATTGGTATGCGATACAGATATACCAACTGGTATAAACTAATGTAGAGAGCTATACGTATTAATTAACATTCGGAAAAGGTTAATCTATCACAGACTGCACGTATAATAACGTTTACAGAACGAATCCATAGTGAAACTAGAAATATCTTTAAAAAAGATGGTCGGCGCAACTTGAAGTATGCAAATTTGTTACAATCTGAAGGTTAACATTTGTTGTACAACATAAAAAATGCCTAAATATTACGACTGCCGGTCATTTAATTACGCTATACTACAGAAACTACGAGACCTGTAACTTAAGGAGAGATCACTGCGTAGGAGATTGGCTAAAAATAACTCCGTAGTGTGTCATAGACACAGTATAGTGTGTTTCAATATAGTTCAACATTACTTATTGCATAAGTCGTGAACTTATTCATGTTAATAAACTTGTTACTTAGCGATTTATCTGATTAAAACAATATAAATATTCGCGACTGGTACATACAACCGAGAAAGTGTTCTTAATTCCAACACCTGGCAATTCCCCGTGATAATGACTAACAACACTGCTTACTGGATAAATCTTGAAATACACTATACACATTGTTAACCAATCTGCGTCAAGGTTACAAACATTTTTCGGTTGAAGAGAAATTGCCTTGGTGGTTAACGTAAGATTTGATTGGTTTTCAAAACACTGATATGCAAATAGCAAAACCATGTTAGTACGGTATATGAATACCGTCCATGTTCGGTATTGTTTTGAAATTTCGCGCCTGTAACTTATATACATCGACGTTATGACGTCATAGCGCGGAAATGGCGGATGCAAACCAGGAAGTAACTTACAATTTCACGTTCTTTCCTGATTTAAGACAAATTACGCAATTCGTAAGTTATTCACACATATTATTGATTTAAAACGTTTACCGCGAACATTGTCAATATATGTGAAAATCAACAGAAAGCACAAAATCCAACATTATCAATTTCAACGTTGTGCGTATAGTACATTATACAAAAGATGCGCGAGAGAGGGTGCACAGCTATGTACATGTCTGAAAACATGAATTAAAGCAATTGCATGTATTAAATCACAATAATACGTATAAACCACCCGTTAGGCATATGTTATATACAATAAAAAGTGACATGTCTACGACTGAATATAGTGGGTGTGGTAATAAGATATTACTCAAACTTTGTTAAGTCTAAGCAAGTAAGCAATACCAGAAGACATGATTGTAAGGGGCTATGACGTGACAATATAAATGATGATGTCAATTTCAAATAGTGTTAGGTCGTTACATATCCATTAAATGCCCCTGTTCGTCCACCTTATTTCTCCTTAGTTGTCCTTTATAGTCGGCCAGGCCATTCCTTGCGCTCCTTTACCTTAATATATTCACCATTGCACCTCATCAATGCCTGAATTGTTATGGAGGGTTGTTCTCCCGGGAGGTCTGTGTGGGTAGGCATTGTCTTGTGTCTGTGGCGTTCCCTGTAGCAACTTAGTCTCTCTTTTAAGTTAATATATTTCAAGATTAGACAGCTTGGATTCTGATTTGTTAATTATGCTTACATTGAATACCTTGCTCAATTCATGGTCTCGCTGTTTGTCAGGTTAGAACACTTAGCAAATCGTAATTACAGTTGTAAGTCTACCGATGCTTTCAAAAAAATCAATTAATCGCATGCTCCATGTGTTTAAAAAAAAAAGCTTAACTTAGCTAAGACAAGTCGAGTGGAAACGCCGTATACAAAACAAGCAGGGTAACCTAAAAAGCACATTGAGATAACGAGATTCACATACACATTTGGAACAATTACTAAAGCAAAAGGCCGCTGGACACATACAATAATGATGGCTGAAAAAACGGTCAGTAGCAAAAAAATCAACGTCACATTTATTCCTCTGTTGCTGAAACACAGAAACAATGTTTAAAGCAAAATTTACGCTGGCCAAACCATTGACGCACGCATTAATGCCAAAACCGCGTTTGGTAATTCTGCCTTGCCTTTCTCACATTTGTCAACTGTTATAAGTGTGATTTTAGCGAAGAACATTGGAGGTTATGTAAGTATTGAAAGGTGAAATTTTAGATGATTAAAAAGTTTGACGACCTCGTGGAATTTTCCCACAATGTTCAGCATGTCACAAACACATTACTTTAACAGTAAAACTCACATATTTTGTTATGTCATCTTTAGGCTTTATAAATGAAACATGAGTGTAACTGTGGACAAAGTATAATTTACAAACACAACAGCATATATCATGGATAATAAAAAATATGTCGTTGTTGATCGTTGAAATTTCTACATAATGCGAGACACTCAATTAACAATGATGAAGAAAATAAATCTTTGTTTTGGTAAAGGTTTCGGGATAGGATTATTCGATGGGCACCGTTTCTGTACTTTGAATTACACCATAGTCTTATTTAAATATGCAGTAAAGTTGTTCGGACGTCGGGGATGGTAAATGTTAATTTTATTTTGACGGGGAATAGGCATAGAGAAACAATTGACGTTGTTGTTATACAGAGTCAACCAGCTTTAACAATGGAATCTGTATGAAATGGTACAGAAATAGCGGTACGAATTGTAAAATATATTATTAAAACTGACATATGTAACGTGTTTGTATGCAATTTTTAAATACATGTTTTGTATTATAAAATACAATTTTTATTTTCTTGTGTCAACAGACAGTCTGCGTTTATCCCTCATAACTCTATTTTTATCTAAATACTTGGTGTTTATTGGCCGAGTATACGAAAACTGCTATTCATTTGATTGTGCCATTATCTATACAGATAACATCATGTTACCTTTTATTGAGGTGCATGTTTCTGGAAATATTGATTGAAAGCGTGCACTTATCGCTATCGTAAACCTTTCCTGTTGGAACCTTTAGTACGCGATATAAATCACTTTTGACGTGGATGTTCAGTGGAACGTATGCGTTGTACGAGATAAATATCATAAAACTATGATTACCTTTTTGATGTAAGCACACCATCTTGTTTAGGTTTGTACAATAAAAATGTCCATCTGAATAAAAAGGTGAACGCATTGTTATTGTGAATGATGTACGTGTCTCTAAAAGTACAATCTGATAATCATAAAAATCTTCTTTACCAATACAAAATTAAGCCAAGCCCAGGATTCAAGAAAATCCAAAGTCTACGCAGATAGGAAGAATTAAGTTGGTAAAAGGAAAGTCACTTTCACAAAACACTGCCTCCCCAAACTGATCCTCTGGAAACATTAACATACAGGAGTGGGGTAGGTGTAGTCAAATCTGAAAATAAGCTCAGAAGTAATTGCGATATTCCTTGTATGCTGTCTACATAGCAACGTTTAGAGAATTCTCAACCAGAATGTTAATTTCGAACTAAATGTCTGACGGTGGTCTATGGCATGCTGAATACTTGAGCATGTGTTTACAGCAGGTTTGTTTGAAAATTCAACTAGGTGAAAACTGACCTAGATACTCAAATAAATGTGCATGCAGGAATATTTATTGCAAGAATGTATATGGGTAAAATATTTCCTTACATTCTAAACGTTTTCTTGACTCACTCCTACGAGTTGTTGTGGGATTCTTGTAATGGTGCATGACACTTCAGAATACTTGTTACTAACATACTGAAGTATTAATGTAGTGCGTCGACGATATCAGGGCAGAAATAGTTCCCGTAGAATTACACCAATGATTAGCAAGTTTTTGTTCCCTAATATGATACCAAAAAGCACTAGAAGCATATCGAATGAACCTTACATAAATTTAATGTGTCTGCTTTATATTTTTTAATTTTCCCTATTTCTGCGTCTATTATCTGTAATACCCTTAGTTTATTTCCACAATCGTAAATAAATCATGTTTGACAGTTTAAATGCTAACTAAGTGTAAAAATAATGAGCATAATATCAATTGACTTTAAGTGCTACAGATGGTATGCGAAGTAGCTCGGTATTTACAAAGTAAAACCCCTCAGTATATACATTTCAATTTGATAATGAAATTCGTTTCATTACTACAGGTGTCGAGACATATTAATAGCTGAATACCTTTGCTTGAACCGACATTGACATAAATTATCTATTATTTGTCCAAAGCCCCTTGAAATAGCTTATACTTCTAACTACTTCTTACCTTACCATGTCTACTGTAAACTTATTTATTCCACACTAACTCTGTATTATAATTCGCGTCTTATTTAGGGATTAGGTACTTAACTACGAATGAGATATTATATAGTTGGAAACTTATTTAAACGATCTTTTACGTTGAAAGTGTTTAATATTACTTACGTTGTCTTTATAAACAAAACTCCTATACCACATGCATGTACTGGCATATAAAATTACTTTCCTGGTTTACTCTGTCTATTTTGAAAGATAATTCAAGCATCATAATAAAGATTATATTTTTATTAAAAGGAACATGTAGCACAACGGGACGAATGTATACGAAAATGGTAAGATATTTACTTGTGACTAGTCCGCCTTTATATAACACCAAATGCAATGTATACTTTATTTGGTAATGTTGAAATGGAATTTCATTACTGCGGGTCCGTAGAATTAACACAGAAACAAATCAGTTTTATATTCTGATCAATAAAATAATTAAAGCATTATAAATACTCTTGATTCATTTTAGGTACATGACTACTATAATAATAATTCATATGATATTTGTGCAAGCATGATTTGCCACAATCATTCAAATATCAGGCAATATGAGTACGCAATCGTATGACTCAAATGATATATGACGTTTTTATCAAATGTGCATTTACAGTTCCCATAATGTTATGTGCAATAAAACCAAATATATTTCAAATGCATAGATACTCACTGTATAATAATTGATGACTAGTATATCTCTCGCAAATTCTGGTTATCAATCTAGATCAGTTGTAAGTCTATGGTGTTAACCGAGCATTCAACTCGGGCGATATGCTCAAACAACATACACCAAAGGTAATGAAACACAGGTATAGATAAATATATTTGTACATATCGTTGCATTATTACTTAATTTCTGTCTATATGACTTCTTCATAACAATACTTAAACCTTCATCAATATCTTATTTTATATTTTGTTTCTTTTATTTTTAAATTCCCTTTCCCGGTCACCAGTTTTTTAAGGTTATGTCTTCCTAACACTGACTTTTTTTGTTGCCTGTATGTCAGGTTATTTATTTAGTTAAATGTTTTGCTTCTCTCGCATTCTGAAAAATGACAAACTATCATTATTCATAAATATAAGAAAATCTGAGGTACTTTCCTTCATACAGATGTACTATACGACTCTGCATTGTCATTTTCTTACATATTTCCAAAACCACAACGAAAAGTGTCCGATACCGGTATTTTCTATCCTGAACTACCAGCCAAGTAAGCGCTAGCGTAGGAAATACTGGTATTAGACGTGTGTTTTGCTGTTTCTGGAAACTTTTTAAATGTATATTTTGAACGTATATCAAACTAGATGGAGGAAACTTTAATTTCGCAACATGTACTTCATATCATGTTCAGTAAAGGCAAATATGGAAATACAACTCATGTCAAGAATCCGTTAAAACAGTTACTATTTAAGCAGAGGTACTGGTGTATATAAGGTCCAACGTTGTCTTGAACATTGGAAAACATAATTTACACTTGTATGCTGTCTGTTGAGACATATCTTATGCATTCAATGGTTTAAGCTTTCCTTTGTTATGATGTGTACATAAAATACGTTGATGTAAGAGAAGTAATACGTTGTTACAGGGAACGCCTCGTACATAAGACAGTGCCTCCCCACACAGACCTCCGGGAAAGCAACAATCCATAAAACATAAGGCACTTGATAAGGTAAAAGGATACATACGTTAAGGAACAGAGGAGCAAGGAATGGTCTGGCAACCCATAATGAATAACTAGGAGAATCAAAGAGGACAAACAGTGAAGGGGGGGGGGATTCATGGTAGAAAAATATCACAGGACAAGTCAAGACAGCTGGCTACAACAGGCCGAAACTGGACAGAAAATAACCTGAACACTATATAAAGTGACATACACACACAAACATAACCATATTGCGAATTACAGCCTTGGAACGGTCAGTAAAACTACTGGGGGTTTAAATCGCTTTAACAGCTAGCTAACCTCACACTAACCTCGCTATAACAACATTCGCCCCATTGGTACCAAAGATACTGAGACAAACAAACATATACATATTTGTTATCCATTGTCAATATACGAGTAAGTACTCATTAAGTAAATATTTTATTACAGTGACTTATGTATAAACATCTTAATATAAGCATAACTACAAAAAAGAATACAAACACCTGGCCCAATAGGCCTATAAGTCGTAGTGATATATTCATAGCCGTATACATAAACATAAAACTTTCATGTTATATAGTTAACATATAAATGCATTATTAGTTCCCTAACTTTCGATGTACCCTTAACCTCCTCAAGTGCCTTATGTTTAATGGACTGTTGTTTTCCCGGAGGTCTGTGTGTGGGGAGGCACTGCTGTATGTATGTGACGTTCCCTGTAGCATCTTATTCTCTATCTTTTAGTAAATGCACATACATTTTAAGAGTGTATATTTTTTTCATCTGATCATATAGGCTTGTAAAAGAAATTTTGCTAAGAGTCTTGACTGGGTTAACATGATATGATTTAAAAGTTGTTCAATTGGTAATCAATTAATTGTACTAAATAATTTAATAAACTTATTGTCTCAAGTTTCGGTAAAGTTCACAATATATTTATGTGAGTCGAATGGAGTATCAGTATTTCATATATATGCCTTGACCGCATTACAATCCCTTGTGGTGTTTTCCTGCTCTCGTTCATAAGGTAATGACACGAGTCATTGTTTATGTTAGTTTAATGGTTCATTGTATTATGTATCGATTGACTTTCTGTAAACTTGCTTTGCATTATCTATGAAATAAAGTAATGTTTGAGAAACACGAAATATCGGTCAGTGGGACTATATGTAGCCTTATGTAGCCTGATGGTTAAATACTTCCTGATAGATTCGAATTGTATTCTAACAAGATCATTGATAACACAAAGATAGACACGGCATTACAGCTACCCCTGATAAAGCTCCTATTAAACTTGTCTCATAATCAATAAAATCCTGCTAGTGTTAACATAGAAGATGGAATGTGTCCTTGTAGTTCAATTTAATACCATTGAAGACGATAACATTGTCTCGGTTTGGAAATTTCGCAATAAAAAACGAACTGTATTTCCTTGATTTGTTGAAGGCAATACAAAATAAAAAAAATACTGTCTTTAATTTTTCCCTTGGGATAATTGTTTTAAACAAATCATGAAAGCGTTTAGCAACATGTTTGTCATTCTCATTAATTGTCAATGCTGTGTTTACGCAGTGTTCCAGTGCTTAACAAAGCGTTCCTAAATATGTTCGTTCGCTAAAAATTAGACGTCCATCTAAGATGTATTCAAACGATGTTAAATATTTTCGTAACATTTTGCTTCAGCTTACAAGCAGAGAAAATTATTTTCATTTTTAAAGCCATTGAAAATAATCTAATATTTAAACGTAATTCGATAATCTAAAATCTGTTCATTTATCATTTTTGAACATTTTAAAAGTTGTAAACACTTTAAGTTTCCGTACTGGTTATATGCATCGAGTTTTCAGAAATAAATGAGAAATCGTTATGCAAACAAAATATTTGAACTTTTTTAGTTACTTATTAAGCTTGCTACAGCATATTTCCTGGAAACATTTCATTGAATTTTATAGATTATGTTTAAGAACGAATTGACTGTACGACTAACGTTTAATCAAATGTCCATAAGATATTTCATTAGGACTCCAAGAGGTGTTTGTTAATATAACCATGTCCAGCCCATGACATGTATAATTATATCAAGTTAATGACATAATATCATGGATTAGGTACTCCAAATATATCTGACTTTGTTTGTTTACTAACATTCTTAGACCTATCGTTGTTGTTTTGCTTTTAAGCCGTTTGTCATATTCGTATTTCAGTAGGGCACGGTAGGTATTGCTCTATCTGGTTCACAGTCTACGTAAACGTGATTAACATATCCACATGTTTCAATTATTCGTAAATTTACGGGCCACACTAAAACCATCAAGGTGAGGTTGACGTTCTTTGATAGAACTCACGAACTTACGAACTTCGTATGGAAAAGCATGCGGTTAAATAAACTATTCGATTGTCTTCAAATAACTCAAACATTATAACATACGCTATGTAATGTGATTGAGATATATCATTAAAATTGGAACGAGTGTACATTGAACAACTCAATTTGATCATAAATTGTGTAGTTTTAGTTCGAATAATTCTGAGCATTTCGCTTACATACACCTTGCATAGTAAGACGTATTTACGTTATCCCGTACAACAATCAGATCATGTCGGCAAAGATTACAGCACATTTCCCGATCTCAAGTTTCCTTATAAGCACATCAATATAATAACATGTCATTCCACAAATTGGCTGGCTGAGTACAAGTGCACAATCGTGTTGTTTTGTGGCGCGGTGTTGTGCCTTAAATCGAGAGTTAAAACCTTCGTACCGCAAATTATATGAACATTTGATACAATTACTATCATATAGGTACCAGTTGGCAGACTTGTTTATATCCTACATCAATTATGAAACAATTAGTTACATCATTTTTAAAAAACATTTGAAAGCTTTCTTCGCTATTGAAGGTTTGTTATGAACCATTTGTACATTTTACAGACGATTTAAGTAAATTAGATAACGTTATAAGGTTGTATACACTGCTACACAAAGGTTGCACTTTCCTTTAAAGTGTTTTTCTATCGCCAAAAGCTTTTTCTGGATAAGTCAAGTGTCCAAAACTCGGTTAAGTGTTGGTAAACATATCGGATATATCAATCTCATTTAACATAATGTTTGTTGAAATAATGGCGCCATTCATGTTTGAATTGTAAAGAACAGTATTTAATATTGTGTTATTTATGCATTCGTTTAAATTCTCGAATAATGCTTTGTGAATACTTTGCAAATCTTCAACCTTATATAATCTTTTCTGGAAACCTAACATATGTTTCAAAAAATACATTTCCGTAGCATTGCCATGAAGTTTGAAGGATGTCCAAACATTGCATAATGCGTTGCATTTGCACCGGATTTTCGATTGGTTGATTAATTTGTGTTTAAAGCTAGTTATTATCAAGTACACAAACATCATGGAAGGAACATAACTATGTTACGAACAAGATGGCTTTAACCGAGTGATATATGAGAGAAAATGTAAACAATGATACTGCACCAGTTAATTCATATTTAGAAACAACCAATATGGCAATGATAGTTCTCGCCGAACAGATTATCACTTATTGAGGTGAAGAATGACTGCCGTGCAGGGCAATTAATCACATATTGAACTCACAGGAGCATAACAGAGAAACACTCATTTGGTTTCGTGTAAGTGTCAGATGATCAACCGAATGATCTAAACGTCGTTCATCATCTTCCAACTTCGTCTAGTTATAACAGATACGTTTCTGGTAGCTTGTTTGTTTTATTACTTAGCCGACATGCCAGGAATACTTCATTATATCAATCGAAGTCGAAATGAGTTCCAATATTTAATAATTACTGATTGTCAGGTGTGTTATGAACCTCGAATAGCACATACACAGTTACTAATTGCAACGGATATTTAAGAAATACTGCTAACGTCTTGAGTAAATGACAACTTGGTGTTAATTAAGGGATGAAGTATTTCGGAGACTGCGTTGTGAATGAATATTGATTTCAGATGCTAACAGCCATCACATGATCACAATGAGACATGAACAATCTGCATACATCTAAACAATTAGAAAAAGCAAAAGGGACACGACAACAAACAAATGAATGACAGGAGTATTTTTAAACGATCAGTGGCAAAACTCAGATGGGAGGGGGGGGGGGGCGATAAGATTGATAAGTCTTTATACTTTATACGAAAAGTAAAGATATGCCCAAAGATGCTTATCAAACATTATTATAAGAAACAATATGTGTCTTCCTACGCAAACAGACGCGTGACAGCTGGCAGGGATGCTCTTACGCACACAAGTTCTGTTTCTTAAAAATATACAATCTCATTGAAAACATGGCAGTCGGTAGAAATATTAAATCAAAATAAATTTACGCAGAAATACGGGAAATGACTAATTTAACTATTTTTAGCTTAGTCAGCTCCTCTCCTTATTATAGCTGAACACTCAGCTCTTGATTATCTGTTTGCCAGCAAATTATCAAAATTATAACATATCATATCACATCAGATCAAAGAATACTCTGTTACGCTCAGAAATATATGTATTCAGCTGATTAACAAAATCGGACAATATGAGAAAAGCCAAACAAAAAATCTTAAATCGTTTACTTTCAACTATAACAGTTAAATTAATGTTTTGGTCTATGTTTAAATTATAAGACTACACACTTCTATTGCTTGAATTTAGAATGAAAATGGACGCGTTGATGACATAATCTTTATTAGTGACGTTAGTTATGACGTCGAGTATTTCCCGATGCAATATTGACGTCAGAAACAAAGCGCTTTTCTCAGAAGTGCATTTGGTTGCTTAATTTTGATATATAGAATTAAATGAACATCAACATACTTATTAAAACGTGTTATGTATTTACTTCATTTCAATGACACACGATTTTAAGATTTAATTTACATTCTGTATAACAGATTCTGTCGCTGTGTCATTTTGTAGTTTAATTTTGCGTTTTGGTCCTAATATTTGAATTTCTACAACATGAAAATTGGACGGCCGCTTTGAATATTTGTGTGGTGTTAAATTTTAGGAAATGTAATGACCTGAACATTGATATTTTGATCACTAATGCAGGTTTTGCAGTGGAACAATCCAATTAGTTTTATTTACTGTGACGCCAATTGTGTTATTTAATTGGTACACAGATATACGAGCATAAGCAATGTGAAGCGTGCAAAGGAGATGACATAGAGAAATGACTGTTACGCGTTAAAAACACGACGTCAGACAACAACGTTCTGTGTCTGATGAAGCTCCCCGCTTGCCCGATACAGACAGGTTGTAAATGTATGAATTTTCATTGTTTTTCGTGCAAACGTCGTGAGATTATCAGGTTATGTGTATTAAAGGTATGTGAACATGTGGTGTGTTGGTCATTAATTTCGCTCATTAAGTACGGAAGTTATAGACACAGTCCGGTTAATTCTGGATCATCCCTCGTACTATTAAGTTGTTACTACAGGGAACACCACGTATACGAGACAAAGCCTCCCCACACAGACCCAAGGGGAGACAACAACTTACGGAACTTCAGACACTTCGGAGGTACAAGAGTAATTATATTCGACACTCGGCAAAAACTTTATGATGATTGATTTATTTACTTACAAAAACTGTAGAATGTTATTAGTGTAATTATGAATCCGATGATAAAGTAGACTGGTTTTCAGGGAAATCAGACACGTCAGCATTAGTCTTTTATCGGAAATGCCAGATATTTATCGTGATACAAAATTAAACAGCAACTGAAATCAAAAACGATTACTGAAGTCTTAATGTATTTATCAGATATTACATGGATCATCAAAATGCCATCTATCTAAAATCAGTTGTAAGAATTACTTATCGCTTTTGATGTTTTTTTGCGTACCAACACATGTATAAAAAAAAGGTATACCGTAAAACCTAAATAACAATACCACCCTTGTGACCTTAGAAAACTGGTCATAATATTGAGGTGGTATTATTATTGATGTTGAATAAAGAGCAAAACAGTGAAAATGGACATTTAACTTGTGTTCTTGATTTTATTTGGCCTTATTACTTAGGTGGTCTTTAAATGAGGTTTTATTGATTTGATTTTCACTTGTTTTGGGAAATTTTCGGTTATGACTTATGTCATAGAAACAGTTTCTGGTAACAGTACGTTCTCAGTTTTAGTCACATTCCAATTTCCGTAAATTTATAACATACACAATTACATTAGTTATTCAATAATCTTACCTACACAGTCTGTCAGTAATTCATCATCAACTATATTAAGATGTCTTATTAAGTTCCCACTTCAACTTATTCATTAGAAGTGAGATACATTTCTATTTATGTATTTGCTAACATGGTACTGGTTAGCACAGCGAACCCAGCAGCTATGTACGACCGATTCAAAAGGCTGCTTGGTTCTTAGTTAAAGATATACTTAAAACTTTTTAAAAAGGCAACTATACCACTGTAGCCTTTATTATGTTCCAATTGTTAAAACATTTTATTGTTACAAATGAGTAAAAAAATCTTCAAAAAGAAATCAAACTATGGCCCTAGTATTCATATTGCATAATAATTGATAAAGTTGAGGAAATTATTTTGAATATTTGAAATATAATATAATTGTTTCTTTATAATGTCACCGTGCTGACGCGGACAATTCTAGTAGCGTTAATAATGTCCTAGAGTATATAATGATGTTTAAAATCACCATAATGATTGATATTAATTACCACTGACCTGTTCATTGCAATAAGTGCAAATCAAAAACAGCAAAATCGACAGTGTATTGTAATTATGTTCACATGGGCCTTTGGTCCACTGATTTTGCAATAAACTATTGCAAGACTATATTCATTATTTTAACTTAAAAGTCAGTTATTTTGGCGACTCAGGTACGTGATTTATTGTCAGCACATGTTGGTGCTAAAGCAAAATCAATATGCAACCACATTTCACTTGCAAACGCGTAACAGGCACTCAGATAGTGCGGAAAATGCCAGCAAAAGGGAAAAATCTTATAATATTCTCTATAATAATTGTATCCTATGGGGAGATTTCACCGATTTTTTATAGAAATTGAGGAGTGTTCCGCAATTTGTTTTAACAGTGTAAAGAATGGTTGCAATCGTATTGGACTCAAAGGACATGCACGTATTTATATTAAGTGGCACAATAGCAGTCTGCTAGAACGTCTTTAACACGTCTTTAACACGTATACGCTCGTATTCAACTCCGTAAAGAAGATATTGTTCATTGGCTTTCTTCAAGACTCGCTAGGTGAATGCTTACGTGAAATGTCATCTCTAATTTGATATATGTAAATTTATTGAAGTCGGCAAACTTCGTAAAACACAAAATCGGTAGAACCGATGGATGATCCTTGAAGTATGTACATAAATAACATACCACCACTATGCGCATCTCCACTTAGTAGTGAAGCGTTCCATTAAGTGTCATTCAATTCCGGTCTGTGTTTACTGAGAAATAACGCGAACACAAAAGCGCGGCGTACGTACACACTAACGCACGGACAGACGAAGCGGTGGCTATATTATCCTCCTTCGGATATCATAATAAAGTAGAAGCCACTATGGGAATACAGTCCCAAAATTTGATCTAGTACACTAATAAAAGATGCTTTACATTTTTACGAAATCTTTCTCTTGCAGTCGCCTGCTGTCACCATTATATATCTAATGATACCAAATACAATGACACATACAAAGTGCACAATCAGCTGTTGGTAAGGATTAAACATCTAATATGTTCTATTTACATAATGTTGTCAGTCCTTAACAGAGCACCGATATTGCTCACATGCTTCAACCACGGTAATCCTTTTTACACTAACTATTGAACAAACACTTTTTATGCAACATATTGTATACCGTATTGTATTAGTTTTGTTTATAGTACGTAAATAACATGTGTTTAAACTAACCGAGGTATAATCCCCTGTTGTGTTTTGTGACTGAAATATTGAAGACACTGGCTAAAATAATGATTACAGCATCTGGTTTGTGTCAGTTCAGTAGTTTGTGGTATTTGTTCCCAGCGTTTGACTATTGCCATTAGTTAACATGCTCTGCAATATGAATGAGAATGTATACAGGCAATTACTTTCAGATAGGTTAGCGTATGTCTTT
Source organism: Mactromeris polynyma (assembly GCA_032209605.1). Taxonomy (NCBI): domain Eukaryota; kingdom Metazoa; phylum Mollusca; class Bivalvia; order Venerida; family Mactridae; genus Mactromeris; species Mactromeris polynyma. The sequence goes on along the minus strand of JASFXZ010000019.1, from coordinate 4,180,760 downwards.
AACAAGACCATGTCTCAAAGTCAGATTACACCATTATACATCGATAAGATCACTGCTGATATATAAAGTTGGACTAGACATTGCTAGCCAACTTGAAAAAGATGGAAGGCAATTTGTTCTTTGATTTGCAAATTATCACACAATTCCAGTTTGTAGTGTGTCCCTCATTGATTTGTTTAATTACATGAATGACGTTCTGAATGTTGTGTTCACACGATTTTCCATTGTTACGCGATCGGTTTCCAACAAAATATGGCAACATCGTTACTAATAAAGCTTCTGCCTAGGATGGTGTCAAATGGCGTTAAGATTTCAACATCCGATCTGGCCTAGGTGGAGTTTTTTTTATTTCCGGCATTTGATAGCATTTTCATGAAAATTGTAAGGTTATCGCAGTTTTCACATCATTTTTATATACAATATACATATCATGGCAACGAAAACTTTACTCCGTTTACAAAGCATATAGAATACAGTTTATATGTAACGTCATTATTTAATACTCCTGTCTGGTTAAAAATAAATCTAGATATATGATTAAAGATATCAAGAAACTTTCATATATTTTATGTTTTTCTTCTTTTTCTTGTAGTTTAATGCAAATGCAGTTCTTAGTTGCTCCTCACACGTCCTTCCTTAGTTTCTATTATATCATTTTTTGTTATTCATTGCAAAACCTCAGAATCTGCTTTAGGAGGCCTTGTTTAGTGAATGTGGTATTCTCTATGCAGTCACTTATTTACTTATAAACATCAACTATTTACGAACTGTATCATCAACAAGAAAGAACATTCTTTCGTTGTGTGGCTCGTGGACTAACATGCACGTGTCATGCTGATTAGATATATTACTTTTTGCATTACGGTAAACAATTACGAAGCAAACTCCGGATAAAAAGGGTCTTTCAAGCTCAATAACGTTTTGCGTCTGTTTACTATTCAGAAATGTGTATGGGCAGACTCATTTTAGCAATACGGGTAATCTTCTTCCTGTTCGAAACGCAGTTATTTCGACAATAAATTAATTCTATTATTTTCTATAATATGTAAATTGATAAAATTGGAAGTGATTGGTTATTGAAGCTTACCCTTATTTCTGAGAATATCATGTTCGGACAAAATAATATAATTTTAAAATGTGAAATAACGAGTGAATTCCCTACTTTGTTGCATGTATCGCATCATTTTACATGTAAATTGTCTGTTATATAATGTTCACACTATTTGAAAAGAGAAGAATCCGTTCTGCAAAACAAAATTAAGGAACTTTTTGACATGCTTAAGTTACGCTGATAAAACTTCGAAACAAATTATAATATTTCATAGATACGTTACAAAACCCAATGATTATATAATATTCCCAAAACACCAGACATTAAATGTTATTTGTAAATGAGAGAGCCTTCAGTCACAGACATAATTTTATGATTGAAATAGCAGACCATCATTGTCTTGATACGTTAAATACATTTGACATGGTTCTTTACTAAAATTCTTAGAACACGTTGTTTTGGTTTGCCTTTTCTGTCACTCCTATGTCAGTTGTATCCGGCTTTATTGGTTGCAACTAACAGACGGCATCACATTTACATCGATCTGAACTGGAGGATAAATATCGTTAGATGCATGGCCTTCAGTCCGATTATCACGAATAACCTATTCATTGATGATCGAACGAACACACTTGTGGGTTTTTCATGGGGAAGCGTGGGTTTCACTGAGCTAACCAAGCAGGATTAAATGACTGAAGCATCAACACTTGTGTAAGTAAGTGTGAACAAGCATACATTGTACCTTTCTTGAGTAACTCCAAACTCCTAATTCTTGCAACCAAAGATTATTACAAATATTTATTCTTTCCCCGGACGGTTATTCAGTCGAACAGTCTACCCCCTCATATCCAATGTCTCCCCACCCTAGTACAGTGTAATGTCACAATGAGCAACAGTGAACATATCATCTTACTATGCCTCCATTCTCGCCTGTTTTTAAACTGTTAGTAGCAATAACGTTTCTATACCATTCCAATAATACTTCTTTTAACTTTTCATAGCGGCTTGACGCGCACCATTGTCTAAGTCCTCGCAAGAGGTTCGACAATACAGAAAGAAAGATATATAGCTATGATGTCATGTATTAACACATCAACACATTTGAATATTATATCTGTATAAATACCTGTTTATACACCGGCATGCGTCATATTAGTGGCGTGGATATGCGTTATACATTGCAAAAAAGCTAATTATGCCATATTGAAATTTTGTCTTGTTGCGATGTCAGGCTACCCGCATTTCAAGTTACCCCCGAGGGATAACTTAAAGGTGATTTCTAGCTGCCCCTTACGATTTCAGATTATCTCTCTCGATCCCTTATAGATGTATTTCTATATACATGTTCCATACATAACTTGAAAATAACAACAACCAATGTTATATATAAAAATGTTAAACGCAAACACAAAGACGAGAAAACAACATCAGCAGCAGGAACGGCAACTGTAGCAACAAAATCAACAACCATAACAGCATTGTAATGAACCTTTATTGGCAGTTTCGGACTAGCTTTCAATTTTGTTTTTCACCATTGTTTATTCAATTAACTTGATTCAAATAAATGATAATTTTCACATTAGCCTACAAACGAGGGGGTAATCCAAATTGCAATGGAGGAACTATGAAATTGGGTTTAGGTAACACCCGGATATAATATGAAATCCATTTCGTATTATCGGTGGTAGCTTGAATAGGGGGATAGCTTGACTCTTTAAACGGGTGTAAATATTAAGTTAAAGTAATTCCCATATTGTGGTATATAAATCGTTTAACAAACACGTAAAGCACTTAAAATTATTCGAACTGGAGCAGATTTTTTTTCAACATCTTTAAATCATATAATATAAAGATGTATCAAATATATCGAAACAACAGTACGAGTTTACACTGATAAGGGGAAAGGCACTAATTTAATATGTTATAAAGACTATCACCAACAATGAATTCAACATCTTTATCGCAAAATCAGATGACGGATACCTATATCAATGTCTATTCATCTTGCAACCTCTCGTAACTTTATTTTTACATATAGGTCGTGTAGCTTCATTTGTTTTATAAAACCCTATTTTATCACCCCTCCATATTCTACTCCCCTTGTTAACATAAGATATTCATCCAGACGATTCCATATCCCTGTAAGTGATTGCCCTTACACATCGACTCCTAATTTGTGTGCATTGATGTATTCGTATATATTTGGGAAGCCAATGAGAACTGGCGTTCTCTGAGCCAACTTATCATTATTTTATTACTTCAATGACGTGCAAATTATTAACTGATAACTAAGTACGTTCTCTTGTTTATGTCTGAGTGCTCACGTTATACGAACTTTGAATTGAACTGTCATCTCAAGTGGCGTTATTTTCATCACAACTATCATTGAGCGTGTGTTCAAGGCACATGCATATTTACAGTTGTCATCAGTTATTTAAAAAAATAATGATGTTTTGTAGTGATGGATAATCGGACAAATTTTATAATCGATTATCGGATCAGTTTGACAATTCATATTCGTTATTCGAATCGGAAATAATCCAAATATTTAGCTTTTTAGGTTTAGCATAATGCTGACTGTTTGATTCATTGATACAAATGTTTTTATCTCTTTTTGAAATACATTAAAGTTACATCAATAGGGTTTTACATTACTTTCGTATCATTTGAACATTTTTATAATTCAATAAATATTTTACAACTATTGACTAGATGTTTGTACATGTATTGATTTAAGACTTGAAAATATATCTTGTTTTATAACTAAAAAAATTGATTATATAAATATCATAAAATAACTGTTTTATTTAGCACTCTCACATAGAAATAAATTACTGGTCTTTAGCGATTATATAGAAAATATTAAAATTCAAACTTAGTGAATGAACTTTTTAACACTCTGTAGAATTTCTAACGATCGGGAAAACATTGAACCTGCATTACCCAAAAATATGTTGTGAAGGCACAAAACAGTAAAAGTTCTAGTGTTTATAAATACGATGTAAATAAGACTGGAAGGCAACATAATATCAATAAGAATCAGTACCAATTAGATAAAACATGTCATTATCTTGATACAAATCTCAACATCTAGTTTTAAATCAGAAACAAATATTGAAGTCTTAATGTATTTATCAGATAGTACACGGATCATCAAAACGCATCTATCTTAAACGAGTTGTAATTATTATTTATCGCTTAAAATGTTTCTTCGCATACTAAAATAAATAAGAAATTACGTTAAGCTTAGATGATAGAATCAGAGAATGAATGGATTATGTAACATTTTGCACAAGATAAATGTACGTAAGTCATATTTTCAGATCACACTCTATATCAATCCGTCTAAATATTGTAGTTGTTATCATAACTAAGTGTTTTGTCTGCATAAACATTTAACTTCGTTGATGATATTTTTACAAGCATTTTGCCACACCAATGGAAACTGTAGTTCTTAGGAACGGCTTCTTGAAACATTTAAAATCGAGAAATATAATCAAATTCGTTCACACGCCTGCAAAAATGTTTTTGTTAACCCTGACCTGAAACACGGAAATATACATCAAAACCCCATCTCACAGCTACACTTGCTTGTTGCACAGATATACCAATTGTATTGTTTATTTAACCTTTGTTTGACAATGAGAGTTTTCAATACAGTTTTCATAAGAATCGCTATCCTTAACAAGTGGCAACCTATCGAGAGTAATGCTATGAATTTGATGTTGTTAGTAAATGTATTACTACCATTGTATTTAAGTTCGATTGACCGGTTTTATACAATTTGTCAATCATTGTCTCCCATCAGCCAACAAAAACATACCCACTCACCATATTCATTTTATGTAGAACAAGATAGAATGCCTAAATCTTGAAGACAAATTTCGTGACTTATGCAAAAATACATTTACGGACGAAGTTTTAAACTGCTACAAAGGCAAAAATACAAAACAAGACATTCACACACCGATCGCTAGATTACGAAATTCTGTCAACAGAGAATGGCTGCACACCATCTCTGAATGAACTACTTGAAATGGAATATCTAAAACAAGTTTTGGCGATTCTAAATGATGTAGCACATTTGTTTGTGTATGCAGTATTTTAGGCGCACTACATCTAATCAGTGGTAGGTTTATTTTTGAACTTTTAGATGGATATCCGCTTTCCATAAACACCCGGAAGCTTTTCTATATCTGAAACATTTACGTCATTTCTACAAATGCTAATGTCATAGTAAGAATATATATACAAAATGCTACTGACAGTAATGGCAAATGGTTAGTCATGCCTTCCACTTACAAAGAGAAATGACCCTTAATCAGAATCAAAACACAGCTTTGGTTTGTTCAGACTTCTGATAAATCTTTTCGTTAATCTTGCAATCTGAGCGAATCGACTGAAAGTCTCCACATTTAACTGATAATGGTAGAAAACACACATACGTCAATTTGTTTTAATTTTTTTACATAATAGTCTAGTAGTTTGTGTTCAGTATGATTGCGGTATGAAAACAGTCATTGAAAGTTTTAGTGCTCCTATTGCGCAATGACAATAAGACGATGACTTTGATACATTACGTTTACAGTAAATTCAGCGTTATAACACCTACTTTTTATGGAATCACTGAATCTAGACACGTTTAATACAAATGTAATCCACATTTCGTAAACCTATGGGAAGTAATTATTACCCTGAAATTTGATACTTACACTTAGTCTGTCCATTAGCGAGTGACTCCTTCAGGCGCTGCGTTTATAAAACAAGCAGTGGAAAAGTATGAACCCGTATATAAAAGTGATACTCAAGAGACATTACGACGAGCGCTCGACTCCCAAACTCGTCTTGGTTCGCAGTAATAGTTTTAATCAAGTCAACTGAAAAGTGTGTGTCCCCAATTTCTTGTCCACATGGAAATGTGTTTAGATTATTATTATTATCATTATTATCAAAGTTACATACAGAAGAACATGAAAGTGCTTTTTGGTACCGATAAGCACAGGATATGTCCAATGACAACTTTATATAAATGAAATACTCCAGAACCCCTGTAAACAAGTGCGACACATTATAAACAAATAGTTATACTTAGGTTTACCCAGATTTGAGAAGAGTGTGAATTGTTTCAGTACAGACATATCCATGGTAAATGATTTTTAGATTTTTACCTTAAATATGCAGAAATATTACATAAATTTCAATGCATGTCGCAATTAATTAAAATTACCGACACATACCGGAAGCATATAAGACTGCATGATTGAAATAAACTGTATGTAATGTGGTTGCAGTGAGCATAGTGTCTCCAAGAGAATGCTAATACTGTAAACAAATTCGGAAGAAAAATGGAAAACAGTCGTATAGTAAGGTTATGTATCCGCCGTTTTAAGACACAGCAAAAGTTTACAGTATTTACATATTGCTGCAGTGAAACGCCAAACAAATCGTTCACCGTAGCTGGTGCATAAGTCAATGATGTTAATATACTTTCGAACCCAACACAAACCATCTTGTCAGAATATTTCTTAAGAAGAGCTCTAAATACGTAGACAAAACCGAACTGTAAGGCATTGTCGCTATTCAAAAACACACCAGTGTAGTAAAACTGTACAGCTAATAAATGATATATTAACTTCAACGAACAAGCATGATTTACATAGTAAGTTTGTATTTTATTAGGAATTGATTTAATACATGAATAGAATAATAAAAGCCGGCGAGTATTGGAAACTATCATAGTTATGTAAAGTAGTTCTAAAGTTACTTTGTTTAAATATTCCGTTTTCATATCATTTAATGAGCATAACGGAAAGAGGTTTTCATATAATTATTTACTGAACGAAAGAGAAGCTGTAATTTAAATATGAAAACTTATATTTATTGCTGAACTATATTTATTTATAACCTTTTGCAAATGAGTTTCAGCTGAATTTGTGCATTTACAAGAAACAACTTAAAATTGAAAATCTACATTAAAATTTAAATTAGTTCGATCCGTAAATAAATATATTACAGAAACATCTTAAGTAAATCTTAATTATCCCTAAAATTCAGTTTTCTGGGCACGTATTACAGAAGCATCTTGAGTGAACCTTAAAACTTTAAATGGATGTAATCCCAAAACCACATTAAAACTGTTATGCTTTTTAATGGTAATGACAACATATTAATACTATTCATTTATCACTCCTGATTTGGTCATATAATAGCCTATATGTTAAATAAACAAGTTAAGGAAAACATAATTTTAAGGATAAGGATGACAATATACTTAAGATGTTCTGTAATATTGCCCCTGAACTGTTTTATTAAACCTACACATTTTATGCTCATGTGACAAATGAATAGTATCAATAGGTTGTTGTCCCATAGCTAGCTTTCTAAAATATCCGTACGGGCTGCAAAATGTTATTTCAAGTTTAGTAGACACCTTGATATCAACACAGTAATACCAATTTTAGATGATAATTGGTCTGATGCGGACTTACTGGCCTATTGTGAGTTGGGTAATGATGTGATGTCGGTATTGACTTGCTTAAAGACAGGACAAGTAATGTGAATTGTTCGGTTCATGAAAAAATCATTTAAAAGTCTCTATGGAGACGAGAGGCATAGTGATATTATGTATTTGTCTCTGGCTGTATTTCAAAGATAAACACATTGATGTCCATTTCTCCTCGTGGGTGTGAAATAGATTACAAATATGTTACAATGTAATGTTAGAATATTTCAATTCCTGGTTTCAGATTCAATCTCTGCTATGATAAGATATTATTATATGTAACTTTATTTTATTTGCGTTTGAAGCGGTTATATAAACTAGACTATTTTGAGCAAATATTGGAACTGCTACGGCATACCGGACAAACATGCCAACTAGAGAAATAGTTATATAATACAAATACGTTAAGTCTGACGAATAATGTATTCAAAGTGTAAACGTTTAAGATATTTTTAAAAAGCCAAGTCAATCTCATCTTCAATTGTCCGATGTCTTATGAGTATGCAAGGTGCAAATTAACTTATTTCCAGTAGCAATGAGTCCTTATTGCGTCTGCACGTATTTAAACATGTATTCTTCCATTCAATAAGATTTAAGGACTGATAGCCCTGGAGTCAATGTTTTCTGTAGGGATATAAATTACATCGGTCTTTGATATGTTTATCGTTAAGTGTTGCAAATGAAATGTAAATATACGGGGATACAAGGTTAGCAATGGTTATCTCGATATACATGTTGTATATGACATTACACTAGAGCTAATTTACATTACATAATACAAGCTGCATTCTAGCAGTATACGTACTGCGTTGTGTTACAACATTTACATTTAGACAATTAAATCAGTTAATTGTCTTTGAATCCCTGGTGTATACAATCTAAACAATTCTATTCAGGGAAATAATGAAGCGCTTCAAGCTACGACAATAAGGCTCAAAAGAGAATTCTCTCGGCGATTTAATCACTTTAATGAAGAAACATATAAATATTTTTTCCTACAACAATTTGCTTACGGCAATAACTAACTTTGTCTAGTTGACAAATACTAATCTAAGAATGGAGTAAATTCGTTTTGATACTGTTTTCTGTTAAAGTGTAGATGTTTCATCTTGTGTTGAGTTTTCATGATGATCTGAATTCGGCCGTGATTTTAGCCCGGTTTTCACCCAACAATTTTCAATTCGATACATCCTACAGATGCAAATTTACATGCGTTTACTTAGATTAATTTCATTATTAATTGGTATTAATTATATAGAAATTAAAAGAAACCACCCGCATATAACCCCCGTTTCCAAGTTTATAAAGAATGTCTGTGACATTGGTTGCGTCCTTTGCCACTGACCATCATAAGGCGATGCTTTCATTGTTTCTTTGTAATTTTAATTGTTCGTACTTACCATGCCTCCTTGTGAATATTGTTTGGCAGTGCACTGTTTATGCTAGACACCCTTGTTTATATTCCCAACGAGTTCTTAATAGTTCTAAAATATAAAAGAAAGATTCCACATGAACCAAAGGTGGATAGCTTATTATTACACCGTTGTGCTTCGTAAGACGAAAGAAACATGTAGTGTTATCTGCTTTATATGTGTATGTTGCGTTCCCTGCAGCATTTTAATATTCCTTTTATACTCTGAAAACAACTACAAAATATGTTTTAGTTCGCGACAACTACCAGTGTATCAACATCTACAGTAATATACAGTCGAACCTCGTTTATTCGACAACCTCCTATCCGAATATTCGGTATCATCCAAAATAAATATAAGGTCCCGATGTATATTCTTAGGTTCATCGAATTGAACTTGGTTATTTGAAACCATGTTTACTTCGGACCGGGTGGATTCAATGAACGAGGTCCGACTATATTTTCAAATTGGTCTAGAGAAAACGAGTGCAACTCTCGTTCAACTCAATTATTAACTGTACTGCGCAATAGTTTAAGTTATTGAGAGTTTTCTGATAAGTCTTAGAGGATAATGCTGCCTGTATGAAGCGTAATTACAATAATCAATGTATCACAATCACTGCCTTTTATAGTTTCATGTTTATTTTTATTGTGAATTTGAATATCTGAAACGTCGATATCACGACCAAGAATCATGCGATTACGTATTGATTACAATAAAACAAATACTCTCCGATCAGATTTCATTATAAATATGTATATTGTGTATGGAAACATTGGAAGAATGTATGTCGTTTTGCTGAGCATTAGAAAACATTGATGTACTTCATTTCTGGTCTCGGTTTTCATGAAATCGCTCTGTGAATATAACCTGTTTTTTAAGGTTTTCATGTATAATCTTAGTTAGACAATCATCAGCGATCCCCGTTTGTATGAACAGTTAAACTTCGATTTCTCAAACAGGCGACAAGTCGAGAACCCCGGATTTGTCGAGGAAATGGCAGAGTCCCGGACTTTTACTTTTTCTCCAAATCATGGTTTATTTGAATTTACCAATAGAAAATTCTGAGTGTTTAATTAATTCTTATTCTAAGTGTCTGAATTCAACCTAATATAACTGCCAGTTTGAATTGTTGACATTGCTTATTTTTCGCAGTATTTCAAAAAGTAATACAGTGACTGAACATGGGTTGTACACCCTGTAAGAGACAATGTCATCGCTTTATTCGTGTGGTTAGTATATCAAAATGTTCATGACACGATAGTTTGTAAATCTGAAATGATACTTATTACATATTTAAACATTGTATTCCAACGAGACGTAAACTACTCATCAATGTCAATCATATGGATACGTATGTAGTAAAGCACTCATGGGAGACACAAATGAATTATTACTGAACATTCTTGTTCTATACTAAGTGACAACGTGTCGACAAAAACCTAATAATGTGTAAGAACTGTCACTGACATAACATTTCTCCACAAAACCTTATAAGACAATTTTATAACAATACTTAGACCATTATCGGTCTCAAAAATGTATACATACTCTCATTTATTTTAAAGAAACATGAAAGTTGACCGGGATGAACCAATCTTATCACTCAAATATATTTTTGAATCAGAAATCGATGGTTCTGTTACTAACTACTTTACGAAGCAAATTGCTCATTACTAGATTATATTTTATATTTGGTAACACATTCCTGGAAAATTAGTTCGAAGATAGTACACTGATCGTTTCAATGGTACCCTAGCGAGCAATTGCCTGATAATATCTTTGAGCACAGGCGATAACCACTTTGAGTTATACCCCAACTGACAATATGTTATCATCAAATATGATTAAGCATGCTCGTAAAATTGAGTAAATGCAGACATATATTTATCTTATCGTTGATTATAAATAAATAATAAGAACCATTTAGTTTTCAAACATTCAGCGCATCTGCCTATAATTGTTATATCGATGTAATTGGTACAATAAATAAGCGTTATTTTGAAGCATCCTAAACATGTCATGACAGCTATGCATTTTTGTTATAAACATAAGGTCTCCATTTCTCTTTTGATTGATCATACTATGGAACACGGAACTGCTTTCAAAATACTTAAGGTAGTTGAAATTGTACGTATTCATTAATTGATAAACTGATATGATCATTGAATTATACTCTAGATATGTCTTCAATGGTGAATGTTATATCATCAACACTAATTAATCATGCTGGTAAGTTGGGAGAAAGGCAAACATAATTATTTTTTAAATAAGTAAAAACTATAGTAATGATGAAAACTACGTGTGTATCTAGGGTATTTTGATTTCCTGCTAGAAATCAATTAGAACGATAACGATTTTAATGAAACTTTACAGAAGAAGCAGCTCAGTAAATGAAGAATTTTAAATCTGATAAACTTCGGAAACCGAGACATAAAATTTGAATTATGAGTTAAGACAAATGCAACTGTATTACACCGATAATTTTTGGAAACGTTATTTGATATGAGAACTAAATTGCTGTTCTTCGAATGAGTGATGAAGGTGTAAAGACTAGCACAGGGGAGGTCACATTTTCAAAACAGAGACACCAAGATTCTTAGATTACACATTTAAATGAAATAAAAATGAGGAGAGGGTAAAGTACCGTAGGAATTTGGAGATTAAAACATCCTACCATGATTCTAAATGTGTTACCGTTTGGCTGTTTTATGTTATCCACCACATCTATTAACCCACACATTTAATGGAAATATGAACCAATTAACTGAATTGTAATATGACATTTGGAAGTCAGCAATATATCATTATAAAGACAATATGTGACATTATATTTAAACAATGTGTTATATTTATTATTTGTCTTACCAGTGTTGTAGAGCAGTATTTGCCTCGTTTGGTGTATTAGGCACATGAAAGTACGCGAACAATGTAATACCTGAATTCAAACCAAACAAATGGATTTCTTGAATATTTGGCAAATGGTAGTATTGTCTACGTTGATTCATTTAAATATTATGTATTTTAAAGTAAAATCATACAACTATCAACATCAACTTTTTAAAGCATTTCTTTATAATAACAAGAACATTTGAATTGTTTATGACAACTTCCGGGATCAGTGAATGTGTGAATCTTTTTTGTATAGGCGTTTAGGCCTACCCCTTTTTTCGAAAAATCGGAAACATATAATGGCCAAAACTGCAATAAGATATTGAATGTAAGTTTTTGATGTTATTGTTAGCTTATTTACCGGAACGAAAAATACACATAAACGCATCTCCGGCGATCTAGATACACCTTTTTCCGGGGTACCATGTCCAATCCTCCTGAAACAAAGGCCTACACATCAGTTTCAGCTAAGCTGTGCTCCTGACAAATACACTATTGCGAAATAATAACTTGAATATTCCATTAAAGAATAGAGGGAACACCAATTGAACAAGTAATACAGTAGGAAACAAAGTGGACAAACCAAATAAAAGACGAACAGAAGTATCTGGACCAGACTGATATTTCAAAGTATGAGACACTTTTGTTCCAAAATAGTATGCGTGACTAAGAATTTACGAGGAGGGGGGGGGGGGGGTTAAATGGTTTAAATATTCTAGCATACAAACAGGAAAACACAAAAATAAGAAATTAATAACTTAATATCTATGAGCCCTCAGAAAAAGTATGTCATCAAATTAAGACAATAAAATCATGCCAATCATGTGTAGTAACTTACATAAAAAACAATTAAATTGCTGAACAGACACTCTTGTGATGCCAAATAAATAACGATCATATCATAGGCATCAAGGAAGAATGTAAATCCCCAGGCAGTCCAAAGTTACATAAAACATTTTCGGCAGCACTAACACGTTATCAGACTCGTTTACATTCTTAATACATTTTCAAAAATAAAAACTCCTCCTGTTGCGAGAAATATTAAACATAATTTAAAATTAAGTATTTCAGTCTTAGCGGATAACGTCAAACAAAAAATGAAATTTTGAATATGTGAAATTCCAATCTTAAAAGGAAAGTATGATCAGTACATTATTAATTTATATCTTATAATTTGTAAGCAATTCAAAGCAACAAGATATATTATTATGGAAATTATTTTCGTCATTTTACAAGATATAATACAATGTGTTTGTATAATAGAAAATTCAGAAATCAACACATTGTTTAATATAATATAAACTTGTTATGGAGGAAATACAATATAAAAATGCGCACCTCCTGGAGTGGTTGTTTCGAACAAACACAGCGAATAAAATTAATGCAGTGCTTTATGTAGATGAGGGGTGTAAATATTGCTATCCGAGTAGTGCCATTTTAGGAGGGACCTCCATACGGTCTTATGTTTACTGACAGTTCCAAGGCTGTAATTCGCTGTATGGTTATCATTTTTGTTGTGAATTGAATGTGTTTTATATTCCCCTTTCTCATGTGCAATTCTGCCACTTTATATAGTGTTCGGGTTATTTCCTGCACAGTTTCGACTATTGCTGCCTGCTGTCTTGACTTGTCCTGTGATCTTTTCCATCTATTAATCCTCCCCTCCTTCACTGTCCTCTTTGATTCTCCTAGTTATTCCTTATGGTCTGCCAGGCCATTCCTGGTGCCTCTGTTCCTTAACATAATGTACCCTTTAACCTCCTTAAGTGCCTTTTGTTTGGTGGATTGTTTTCTCGGAGGTCTGCGTGGGGAGGCACTGTCGTATGTATGTGGCGTTTCCTGTAGCTACGTATTCTCTCTCTTTTTTTAACAATAAATGATGCTCGTAAATTGTTTCATGTTTGAATAAATATGTAATATTTCCCATCATTTTCATTTTTAGAGTGTGTATGCCATTTTTTTCTCTATCCCTCAACGTCATAGCAAATGATGCGTTCATGGTTACTGCAAATATAAAATATGAAATATTGAAATTCAGCTTACTTAATACTTAACAACTTGATATTCTAAAACATGTTTCATGTCTATAGATCCATAAAATTACATTCGTTTACGTCTACATTTGTTTACATATAGCAAACAATCTTAACTTAATGCATGTAATCCGTGTAGGCATCATATGACACGTATGGTTGATAATACGAATAGGTTATATTAACCCACCTTTGAATCCATGTCTATCTCCTTCGCATTTTGTAAATATTTCACAGCCTTTTTAGTCTCCCTAGCTTGACGTCGCTGCTCCTTGATATGTAATAAGTTCTCTTTCCCTATCTGCTTTTGTCACTATTTACTGATTACTTCTTCAGATGTTAACAATATGTGACTTTTACAAATTTTACTTTTCTTTTTCGTCGTTTTAACGAAACCCTTTGTGCAACATTAAATATGGCATCAATATCGGCATTCCAGTTGCCTACTAGTGGTTGTGTTGAATTGACATGTGTTTGTGTGTTTTCTGAACCATTCAGAGTGTCACTACGTATGTAATCAGGAAGGTAAGTAATATCTTCAAATGTAACAGTTGGGAACAATGGCAGTATCTCGAAAAGTTATAAAAATCAACTGGTTTATTTTATTAGGATCATCAGGATATAATTTTGGAAAGTGCAAATCGATGTTACTAGACGATGGTGCTGTCGATGTCATTTTAGAACATGGGGTAGGTGCTTCAGGTGAATCAGTGATTAATGATGTGGCACATGATGTACATGTACTTGGTACATTTGGGGTTAATGAGGCTGTATCAGATATGACAGGTATAATAGATGCCTCATGAGTCATCGACGATTCATCTTTATGCTGGGTGGTCAAAGGTTCTTCAAACATAGTAGCAGTCATCAGATCTTCCTTGAAACTGATTTTTAAATTTCAAGTGACATTGACCGCCGTTGACGGAACAAGTCCAAAAGCAATCCCAAGCGAGCCCTCTGCATGTTCTTACTTTACACCAAGTTTGATGTCATTACGATCAGAGAAACTCAAGTTATTCGCCGGAAACCAAATTGCTATTGTTAGTAACGGTGACTTTGACCTTTGACGGATCAGTCCAAAAGCAATCCCCAGCGAGCTCTCCATATGTTCTTACGATACACCAAGTTTGGTTACAATAAATTATGATCAGCGGAACTCAAGTGATTCGCCAGAAACCCCCAGTTTGACGCCCGCCCACCTGCCCGGCCGCCCGAATAAGCGCCCGCCCGCCCGGCCGCCAAACGACACACACCATTCTAATATATAAAATCACACACTCTATCTTTGTTTTGCGGGTATCAACTTCTGCGTGGAGACGGAAAGGGAGTTTGTAGACAGCGGGAGAGTCTGCACAAAAAATACATCTCACATCTTTCTTCTCGGGACATCGTAAAGTAAAAACTCGGTGACATCAAGCGACGTAAGTCGCGTAGCAATGACGTTACATGAACTTGGTTCTTGTAAAAATTATGATCGTTATGCTGTGTAATCCATTTACATTTAAGACCCCCGCTCAAGCGGACACATGTATATGCAACGATTTTTACATGTCGTTTTTTAACTGTGTCGCCGAGTTATTAACTGGTCACATTTGTCACGCCTAATTGTTAAATCAGAAACTGTTCGAATGAATTTGTGAATAAGGTGTGAAATGGCCGTGAGTAAGTGCATACAGTCGTTTAATGGATTATTTAACTATTTTTTTTACCTGTCGGGACTGGTTTAATGCAGTCGCTGGTCGCTGGTCGCGTTATAGAAAAGTCGTTTAATAGATACTATTTATATAGTATAAACGCTTGGGGGGTGGGAAGTATGTGGTATTTTTTTTGTAAAAAGTCGCTGAATATAATTGATCGCTCGAGCAATGTCTACTGTACATGTTAATGTATAGCGAGTAAAGCTATATTAAGGTTTAGAAAAGCGAAAAATGATGTAGTTGAAAATCTGCAAAATGTTGCATTACTGTCAAGTTATTAAAGTTAAGACCATAATCATATACAAGTGAAATTGAGAGCCTCTTTTCCACGTCACATAATACAAGAAGTGAGATTAAGTGTGCGGTAAGCTGCACCCTTGAACCTAGATTGCCACTGACCTTTCAAAGCCCCCCCCCCCCCCCCCTATTTATTTTGTTGTAATTACTCCCCAGTTTCGGCCTATTGTTGCAAGCTGTCACGAATTGTCATGTGATATTTTCAATCCATTACTCTCCCTTGTTTGTTCTCTTTATTATCCTTGTTATCCCTTATGGACGACAAGGACATTTCTTGCCCCCCTGTTCCCTTACGTATGCACCCTTGAGCCTCCTCAAATGCCTTATCTTTATGTATTGTTGTTTTCCCGGAGGTCTGTCTCTTGTTTTCTTTCGCGTGAAGTTCGTATTTGTAAACTTATATTGATTTCCTGTTCGGCTGTTACATATATTTTAGTCAAACTTGGCATGGACAAAATTGATATGCAACTTATCCATTAATTATCACTTGACAAAATAGACTTGTGAAAATTAACGACATTTATATTACATCTCTCCTGCGGTTGAAATGGTGTTTATGTAACTATGGTAATTATTGTTGCACTAAGATAACTCCACCAGTGTAATAAACAAAGGTATTCTTCTTAATGGCATTTTCTAAGATGATAAGCAGTTCCCGGCGAACCCACGACCTTCGCCTCTCTACCCCTCGACCAAATGCATCCCACAATTTTTGATTCTAGAGTTCTCTGCGGCCAGAAATTCTATTCTCTTTAATTCTCCTAGTAATTCCTTATGGTCTACCATGCCATTCCTTGCGTCTCTATTCCCTAACGTATGTGCCATTTAACCTCATCAAGTGCCTTATGTTTTATGGATTGTTGTTTTCCCGGAGGTCTGTGTGGGGCGGCACTGTTTTATGTAGATAACGTTCCTGTAGCAACTTATTCCTTCTCTGATAACATATATCGATTTCCTTGTTATATTCTTGATAATTAATGGTGAAACCGAGCGATAATTCTTACAAGGTATTTACTTAAATGAACTTTTCAGCATTTCGTATGAATAATTAAGTCACAAGAAGGTAATGTCGTAAGGTGCACGTGGAATAATGAAGAGTTTCACAGGGATATTGAATATTCATAAATTGTACAGCCTCTTCGCCAATAAAGCATTGTTACTGTGCTCTAATTCACCTTTTGCCAAAACGACATCTGTATAATATGGCATTGAGGGTGCACGAAACACCAGTTGCTAACTACATAAAACACAAAAAAAACAGAACAGAAAGAAATTTTAATATTTGTTTCTTAGGAATATTACTTGGATATTTGGATTTATATAATAATAATATTGATACACTCTATGAAAGTAAGTACAAAAAACCCAAAGCCAAACGAAATGTAACAGTACAGATATCAAGCGACAGTGATGCAACATGAATACATATGAATAACAGCATTATTTATCATCCAATCATGAGCGTTATAGATTATTACGTACATTTATACATACAACAACGGTTCATTTAGCGTTATTTAACAATATCGATTCTTTGTGAATTTTGTAATTTCATCATTTCATCATTTCGAATTCAAAAATACCATAAGTTGTTTACGAGAATACCGACATAATTATGTATATCTCTTTGAGTTATTATTAAATACACATACTATCTTATACATTCGTAGTTCATCTGGTACATGTAATCATAACAAAGCGAGTTCACCTTGTTGGTTGCTCTGCTGCAATGATTTATATATTGAAATGCTTTATATCTACATGAACATTATTACCTTTTAATTGTAAATATTTCAGGCAAATGCGACTGTATCATTGGCTCATTAATAATAAAGCGTCTTTCGTCGAATTTCACACACAGATATGCGGGTTAACAAACCCTTTGGCCATTGTTGCCAGCTGTCTTGATTTGTCCATCCATTAATTCCCCTGTCCTTCCTCCTTGATTATCCGTAGTTGTATGTTATGGTCGGCCAGGCCATTGCTTCCGTATATACCCTTGCACCTCCCGAATGCCTAAGTTATATTGACTGTTGTTTTCCCTGAGGAATTGTCGTGTGTATATGGCGTTACCTGTAGCAACTCATTTTCGCTTTTTAAGTTAATTAATTTCAAGCTCTGACAGCTAGAATTTGCTGTTTGTCATGTTAGGAAGAAAATGACATTTGTTGACCGATGCTTTCAAAATAATAAATTTATGGCATGCTCCATTTGTTTGAAGAAATGCAAAAATAAGCTACGAGAAGACGAGTGGAAACGCCGTATACAAAAAGTAGTGTCACATCAAAAGCACAAGCAGACAAAGACGTACACGTTACACATTGAGAACAATTACAAAAGCAAACGGCCACATGACACAAACAAAATGGTGGATGAAAAAAATGTGCACCGCCTTAAAACGGTCAATGGCAAAACAATCAACGGTACATTTATTCCCCTGTTGCTGAATCAAAGAAACAATGCTAAAAGCAAAATTCACGGTGGCCAGACCATTGACGTATACATTAATGCCTAAACCTCGTCCGATAAAGTGTTAATGCCTTTGTCACATTTGCAAACAGTTATACGTTTGTTTTATCGCTGGACATTAGAAGTAATATAAGGATGGAAAGGTGAATTATTAGAAGATTGAAAAGTTTGATGATCTCGTAGGATAGTCCCTACATTGTTCAGCATATGACAAACATATTACCTTAACAGTAACACTCGCATGTTGTTTTAAGTGATCTTTAGGCTTTAGAATATTAAACATGAGTATAATTTACAAACACAACAGCATACATCCTGGATAATACAAAATATGTCGATGTTGATCGTTGAAATTTCTGCATAATGCTCGACACTCAATTAACATTGACGAAGCAAATAAATGACTGTTCTGGTAAAGGTTTCGGGATATAATTATTCGATTGGCATCGTTTCTGCTTTTTTATTATACCAAAGTCATATTTAAATATGCAGTAAACTTGTTCGTTCGTCGGGGATGGTAAATGTCAAAATAAATATTTGACACAAAAGGCATAGATATCCAAGTTGTTGTGATACGGAATAGACCAGCTATACCAATGTAATATGTAATGAAATATTAAAGAACAGCGGTACGAATTGTAAAATATATTATTAAAATTGGGATATGTAACGTGTTTGTATGCAAATTTTAAATACATGTATTATTTTCTTGTGTCAACAGACAGTCTGCGATTCTCCCTTATTACTCTATTTTTAGCAAGGGGCTCGTCAGAGCCAACTGCTATAGAAGGCGAAATCCGCGGACACTCATCGGATGAGTCATCCCAAGTATTTTATTCTGAACCAAAAAAGGCTAAACATACTTCAGGAGAAAGTAGTCCCTGTCTAACAAAAAATAGCGGTAAGCATTTGCGATATCAGCTATAAAACGGATTTAAGCTGACTTCACTTACGCAAAAGAAAGAACCCCAAAGAAACTTGCTTATCAAATATTGCAAATTACAGAAATGTCTGCCTACGTATACAAGAAAACGGTGCAACATATAACATATCCAACGAACAATTATACGTATATTAAAATCATGGGAAATGCAATTTTCCGTCATCGTTCCGTTGAATATCGACGATTTATGGAAACATACTATGCTCTGTCCAATATACAACATATGTTGTTTGTGTAGCACCTTATTCTCTCTCTTTTTTAATTACTTCTTCAGTTTTCAAGGGATTACAATGCAGTTTGCTAATGCAAGTATCATGATACATGATTTGTACATATGGTAGACATAAATTTAAATATTTTACATTTCTGGCCTTTTGAACTGACGTCTCCATTTAGAACACATGTAGCAAAATACTTCTGTTTTCTATGGATTGCATTGAAACTTGGGATATATTCAACATTAAGGTACTGTTTACTTCTTCTCAATCCATCCTTCTGACAGTCTTAACCAATTCTTTGTATACAATCTTGTGTGTTTTACTCCTATAATATTTTATTTACTGACATAACAAAGTGTTCTTGAGAGACTATTGTGATAGGTAAAACATATATTTCAAAGTGACGTCTGTGATCTGCGGTGAGTCCCTTGCTGTCAGCACTTTCGGTGCTTTGATTATCTAAATGATCGGTGTTTATTGGCCGAGTATACGAACACTGCGATTCATTTGAATGTGTCATTATCTATGTAGATAACACCATGTTGCGCTTTATCGAGTTCCATGCTTCTGAAATATTAATTGAAAACGTGCACTTATTGCAATCGTAAACCTATCCTGTTGGAACTTTTAGTACGCGATATAAATCACTTTTGACGTGGGAGTTCAGAGGAACGTATGTGTTGTACGAGTTAAATATCATAGAACTACGATTACCTTTCTGGTGTAACGCACCATCTGGATTAGGTTGGTGCAATAAAAATGTCCATCGGAATAAAAAGGTGAACGCATTACGCATTGTTATTGAAAATGATGTACGTGTCATTGTAAGTACAATATGACACTCATCAAAATCTTCTTTACCAGTACAAAATTACGCCAAGCCAAGCATTCACCAAAATCCAAAGTCTACGTATATAGGAAGAACTAAGTTGGTAAAGGGAACGCCACTTTCACAAAACAATGCATCCCCAAACTGATCTCAGGGAAACATTAACATACATAACACTAGCAGTGGGGTAGGTGTAGTCAAATTTGAAAAAAGTTTAGAAGTAATTGCGATATTCCTTGTATACGGTCTACACAGCAAATTTTAGAGAATCATCAACCGGAATGCTAATTTCGGACTAAATGTTTGACGGTGTTCTATGGCATGCTGAATACTTGAGAAAGCGTTTACAGCAGGTTTGTTTGAAAATTCAACTAGGTGAAAACTGATCTAGATACTCAAATAAATGTGAATGCGGGGAATGCTCATTGTAAGAATATATATGGGTAAAGTGTTTCCTGACATTCTTAACGTTTTCTTGACTCACACCTTTATGTTGTTGTGGGATTCCTGTAATGGTGCATGCCGCTTCAGAATACTGGTAACTAACATACTGAAGTGTCAATGTATTGCGTCGACGATATCAGGGCAGAAATAGTTCCCGTAGAATTACACCAATGATTAGCAAGTTCTTGTTCCCTAATATGATATCACAAAGCACTAGAAGCATATCGAATGAACCTTACATAAATTCAATGTGTCTGCTTTATATTTTCTAATCTTCATATTTCTTCGTCTTTTATCTGTAATATCCTTAGTTTATTTCCAAAGCCGTAAATGAATCAGGTTTGACAGTTTAAATGCTAACTAAGTGTAAAAATAATGAACATAATATCAATGGATTTTAAGTGCTCGAAAGGTATGCGAATTAGCTCGGTATTTACGAAGTAAAACTTCTCGATAAATAAATTTTCATTTGATAATGAAATTCTTTTCATTACTACAGGTGTCGAGACATATTAATAGCTGAATACCTTTGCTTGAACCGACATTGACATAAATAATCTATTATTTTTACAAAGCCCCCCTGAAATAGCTTATACTTCTAACTACTTCTTACCTTATTAACTTATTTATTCCACACTGACTCTGTATTATAATTCGCGTCTTATTTAGGGATTAGGTAGTTAACTACGTATGAGATATTATATAGTCGGAAACTTATTTGAACGACCTTTTACTTGCAAATTTAAAATATACTTACGTTGTCTTTATAAACGAAACACTTATACCACATGTATTAGTATATAAAAGAGAGATAATACTTAGCTACAGGAAACGCCACATACATAGGACAGTGCCTCCCAACGCAGACCTCCGGGAAAACAACAATCCACAAAACACAAGGCACTTAATGAGGTTAAAGGGTACATATGTTAAGGAACAGAGACACAAGGCAAGGCCTGGCAGACCATAAGGAATAACTAGGAGAAAACTACTTTCCTTGTTTACTCTGTCAATTTTGAAAGATAATTCAAGCATCATAATAAATATTATATTTTTTTTAAAAGGAACATGTTGCACAACGAGACGAATTTATATGAAAATGGTAAGATATTTACTTGTGACTAGTCCGCGTTTATAAAACACCAATTGCTTTCCCTTTGCAATGTATACTTTATTTGGTAATGTTGAACTGGATTTGTTCTGATTTGGTTATCACTTTACACTACTGCTGATCCGTAAAATTGACAGAGATACAAATCCGTTTTATATTCTGATCAATAATATAATAATATAATTATACATACCCTTGATTCATTTTAGGTACATTACTACTATAATAATAATTTATATGATATTTGCGCTGTTACAACCCGTTTTGTAATAAATGTATTCTCTTTCTTGTAATAAACAATTCCAAGTTGACTGAAACGACTTATTTCATCACGAAATAACTGGAAACCAGTCTGCAACTATAAAAATGAGTCTTATTTCACAAGACTTTAAAAGAAGACTCGAGCAATTAAGACATAATTTTAAAGAACCCTTTTTTGTAATACCATTTTTTGAGACTCAACCCGTTTTGTAATAAAGAATTCAAAGTTGACAGAAACGTCTTATTTCATCATGAAATAACTGGAAGCCAGTCTACAAACGTTAAATATGTCTTATTTCAGAAAACTGAAAAGGAATATTCCTGCAATAAAGACATCATGTTAAATAACCTGTTTTGTAATACCAATTTTAGAGACTCAACTCGTTTTGTAATAGGATGTGTTCATTCATTTTCGAGATCAGTTGACATAACCGGCGTTTCCTGAGTTTCTAGCCTGTACTTTACCCTCTTATGTTCTCTTCTACATGCCACTTGCATATCCTTAGTAAATAAGACGCTATGGACGAATGTCATTAAACCAAGTCATCATGGAAAATGTACTGACAAACGTTGAATTGTAGCAGTAAATGTCACAGACAAAGTGTACAACAACACCGTAAACATCTCGATGCACGAGCATACATACGTACAAAATAACAATTACAAAGACAAATTGTATTTCAAACATCAATGAATATAAGGCTTGTTTTATTTTGTTGTACTCTTTCTACGAGTTTCAGTGAAAATACTACATTATTCATTCTTAAAAAAATTATGTTGACGCGTTTCGCAGATGATATTTTATGTTCGAAACTCCTTGGCATGGGAAATTAGTTATGAAATATGTTGACATGGCAGCAATTTGGATTACCAGCTCTCGGTTCGACACATTTTAATCAATATACTAGAATGCAAGTTCGAAAATATGACGTACGTAACATTTGTCTCAGTTCCCCAATTTTATGATAATGTGAGTAATTGAAATGTCACACTATTCATTTAAGACATGCTCAACGTTGTGAAGCTGTGACCAAAAATGTAGGTGAGGTGTTCACATTTCCCTCTGGAAATCAAAATATTCTCTCCTATTTACGCCAACGTTTCTCGCCAGTATGTCAACTAGAAAGTGTAACACTTCATTTCATGAGGTCGAGTTGTATATAACAGTCATACGGGTCACATGCACTATAATAAACCAATGTATGTGTTTTCGAAATATCTGAAGAAACATTTAATTGCAAGATGTATATATTAGTGTTCAAAATAATCACTATTTAAATTATTAAAACTGTCATGAGAATTGTATTGAATAAATAATGAGAACACTATCATTGGCCCAGTTCGAGAAAGAAAATGAAGCTAGAAATGTACATGGAATTGGTAAAATATTTGTTGACATTACACTATTTTTGAACTACAGTACACAACCCCTTTAAAACCAATATATCGTTTGGTACCAAACATTGGTTTGCATTCATGCAGATATTCACAGAGATGTTAAACTTCATTACCATAATGTAACTTCCGTTATTCGACATTGTAGTAAAACCCTTCAGAAAGACCTTCATTTAGGTAGTACACATTACATCATATGATAGGATGTAATGTAATACAATAGATATGTTCATAACGTGACGTCAAGAAATATGTTTGTAATAATAAACAACGTACACAATTTAAAAATGAAATATAGACGGTTATTAAACTGTTTCTCCCTGATTCATGTTGAAATAAGACATGACCTGAAACATACTTCACGACATGCTCTGGACAGCCAAAGGGAAATCATTGAGGTAATAAAAACGAATTGAACTCATAATTCTGCACAGCAGTATACTACTATCTATCTAATGTTAATATATCACCGGTTTATGACTTTTGCACCTGTCTGATGCATTCAGGAATATCTTCATACAGCGAGAGTAAACAAAACAGCGATAAACTAGGTTAGATTAACCGGTCGACAAGATAGTAGAGTCGTGTAAATAACTTGTTTTTGCATCGATATTGTATCTTCTGAAATTTGATGGGACACTTATATAATTTAAAGTTTTAGAGTATTCTTAAACATGGGAATATTCTGGATAATGCAGATGTCTTGAACAAATGTATTAACGACCCTTATGGAGACTTTGATCGGTTTCGATTGATTACTCAATAATGTTAGCGCCGTATGAATCATATTGGCAATTGCTGTTTAATATCAATTGATGACATATGTGCTGACATTTGCTATGGTTTATGATTCATCCATGTAACTATTAGCTTTTATGAGAAACACTTACAAGTTGTATTTGTCTTGCATCAAACCTGTTTTACATAACAGTGTAGGAAGTGTGTGAGTATTATATGGGCCTTCACACACGGTTCAGTAATCTAGTCACTGCATTTTGTACTATGTTATGTTCTAAACATGTACAAACTCAGCGTGCGTGTTATTTTTGCCCTCGAACGATTGTAGCTCATATAATAATTTGAAAAAAATGGATTTATGCAATTAATATATTATTTTGACTGATTTATTTTGATCGAAATAAGCTTGGCGTGGATCATATAGAAACAATACAATGATTCGGACTCTTGAACTCTGTTATTACTGTCAATAGTAAGGTTCTTATGTCCTTAACAATGAAACATTGCAGCTTTTAATGACAATTATTACCATGTTCTGATAGACAGAAGACAAATCCTTTCTGATGTGAGCAAATAAGAAGGCGACGAAGATGTTTATGTACAATCTTGCTGACAGTTACATTGTTTTACTTATCAAATAAACAACATACAAGACAAACACTGATGCAGGCATCAAGGACGTCGCAAAAATTATTGCACCGCTAACACTTGGGTGCGTTTTAATGACTACATTGTAACCTCTCCATAGGCGCCGTCTTTTAAGCAGCAAACTTTCTGCAACAACAGTATCAGTTCTGCAGTAGTTAATGTTAGCATTTAGTGCAGACTGCGTTATGACCAATTTGCGACATGTATATGGCACATTTGTTTTCGTGGTCAATAATAATGTGTAAGAGATAAATTATAAAAAACTGAATCTGATGTAACCGATTATTATTTCACACTTAGATGTAAGTCCTTCTTTCCATTCTGAGTGTGGGTCTATGAAAATGTACTAAATGATTCACTGAAACTCATTCACTCTGAGTTATTCATAGCCTCTTGGTTATGTCTGACTAGCCTTGCGTATACAAAATGACAACATCTAGAAAAGGTTAAACTATTTTAATATACGGACTTACCAAATTGAATATCTTGTCATGTGTTTACTCTAAAGAGTTTATAATAGTTACATGTTTACTTAGTTATTACTAAGGTTTAAACATGCTGGGTCGTGACCATGAATAGTTGTTTAAATAATATTATATTGCTTCCGTAGAGTACAATAAAGCATTAAAAGGATGTTCATCTTCAATTGTGTTGCAAGTGAAACATGTTATATCATCTATATCAAAATTGGAGTTTCCTGCAAATACAAATTAGGAATAAATTTTAAACACGTACGTATCGAGTGTAAGGTAACATATTGTATAAAGTTCGATTTATTGCACGAGTTTCTCAGATAAATGAAGGTTTAATGTTGAGATGGACTTTATGAATTGTATACAATTCAACTTTCATCTTACTAACGAATGAAGTGAATCTATATCATTTAATGTGACGTCGTGTTAAAACAATTATTTTCTTTCGAAAATATTGATTAAATCATACACTTCTTGAAAACCTATTCAACTGGAAGTTTTAGTGCATTACATAAATCAACTCTGACATTTTCAATTTAACGCTTACATTTTATTACATAAATTTATCGATCTTTTATCACTTTCACAATGTAATAACGCTGTTAATGTAATTCTGCGTAATAAAAGTGAACGCGGAAATAGTTATTTATTAAAATAGCCCAAGGTTTTGTACCTGAATATGCAACGTCTACACATATAATTCGTTTTCAGGGTATATTTTGGAAATAGTCCAATTACTGCTGTTAACTATTCGACCATGTTCTTGTAAAACTGTTCGAGTTTTCAATATGGTGGCGTAATCATGCACATAAAGTGAGAAACAATTACAAAGGGATTGCAATATTGACTCACTATCGTGTTTTGCGAAGGGGAAAACAACAAAAATGCGGGTGAGTTATAAAAGCTCGGAGATATTTTCAAAGACACTTGTTCGAAAATATCGATCAATTATGTACTAGAAATATCTGTAGTTCAACAGTATACATGTATGATTAATTGGTCATTGTTTATGTCAGATTAGCTTTGTCTGCAACATTTACTGATTTCTAACGTGGTTTTTAATTCTGAAGTTTTTGAATTTTGCCATTGTACTTAATCCTTTACTCCATAGATGGCAGTTCACGCCCATACCGCATTTCCATCCATACGACTTTTCACGCTTCTACACTATCTCCATACATACGCCTTTTCTCTATTCGCGGTAACTTTCCTCTAAATTCGCGGATTTTAAAATAAGAAGGATATATTTAACTAACACTTACGTAAAGAAAAATATTTTAAGATGTTTAACCCTCAATTAAAATAGGTGTTATTCTAAATCAACAGTCACACAGTCCCAGGTAAAGAAAATTGTCGGCATGTTTTTCGGCACCGCCGTACTAACATGGCTTTGCTATTTGCATATTAGTGCTGTGTAAACCAATCAAAACTTACGTTAACCGCTAAACCAAATTATCTTCAATCGACCAACGTTTGCAAACTTGACTCAGATTGGTTATTATTTCGTTAAGGCCTATATATTGAGTTGTTTATTGTATGTATTTTTCTTCCGAACCATAGTCATTATTACAATTATTGTGTAAATGGTGATACGCTTGCAAAAAATAAAATTGATTACGATAGAGGCGTTATTCTTATTTTCGATATGTAACACGTGTATTAACATGAATGTGTGAGTTCACGACTTATGCAATAAGTTATGATGAACCTTATTGAAACAGACTTAACTGTGTCTATGACTAATCACACTACAGAGTTATTTGTATCCAGTCTCCTACGCAGTGATCTCCCCTTATGGGAGTATCTGTAGTGTAGCGTAATTGAATGAATGGCAGTAGTAACGTTTAGGCAATTTATTATCTTGCACAACAAAGTTCAACCTTCAGATTGCAACACATTTGCATACTTCAAGTTGCGCCGACCATCTGTTTTAAAGATAGTTCTTGTTAATCTTAAAGTTCAATAAAAATACCGATATCTATTCACGAGGAAGGTTAATCTGGATGACAGATCGATCTTGGGTTTTATATCTAAAATATCAAAGGAATTAAAATCATAGAAACTGCAGAGGGGTTGATCTTGCCAATCAACAAGTTTGGAATATCACTCATGACCAACATGCATGTCATTGTTTTGACAGCTGTCTAGTTAATCATTTAGAGTCCGGCATATAGAGATTGATCGGAAATTACATCGCGAGTATGATTAGCTTATTTACGGCGGATGCGTAGATGTTTTTGACTGTTACATATTTGTTTGAGCTTTCATATGTAACTTGCCACGTCGAAACTTATATGTAAACATGTCCCAAGTACAACCATCCGTCTGGCACGTTATATGCAGTATATTGATATTTTATTATAACAATAAGATATATAATTGACACATCATCCATCCTGTATCTTCAATATGCTAACTCCAAAATAACACAATATACATGTATACGATATGAATCTATTACTTTACTTCTTAAATCCACATTATAACAATGAAACAAATACTCCATTAACTTTATCTTGAAATGTACTGGCCACTAAACAACGGTATTTTTTTGCTAAACCCGTATGGTGATCTGACCAGTGTATATGTAAGACAATCCCCGCTGTTTGACTCCTCAACATACGAGACATGTATTTGATTCAGTCAGATAAAACGAATAAACAAAAAACGAGCTTTGGTATTGTTATGTCTTGGTTTGTTTTCTCTACATTTATGTTTAACAACAAACATTCAGATTTGCAACGAATTTGCTTGATTCAGATTGCGCCAAGCATCTTTTTAAACAATATTTCTTTGTTAAAATTATTAGTTTTAATTATTGTATTTGTATATTAACTAAGATTACACATACATTTGTATATGTCGAAGAAACAAACAATAGTGTTTGCAACATGTTGTTCGTTATCTTCCAAAACGGTAAGTATGCTTTGAAGTCAACGACGCTAACCGAACATACAATACAGTATAGTCTAACTGCAGGCTTCCAGATTATGTTTATGTGCGACTGTACAAAAAGGTAAGCCCATTACTCTAGACATTATTGTTTCCTTCTTTTCAGTATAACTGCTTTTAATAAACCAACTACGACGTTTGAACAGCTATGAATGATACAATGATACAGTATACATAACCGCAAGTAATAACGTACAGGATCTAAATATGAAACACCCCAGTATGTTGATAATTTCATCATTAAACGTAGTGTGGTTGGGTACTTTGTTTACAGCTTCTGTCTGTACCTACAGGTGTCGAGATATAAAAGTTGAAATTGCATCGAACAGCACATATTGCCATTTCATTGCACTACATTATGTGCTGGAGTCGTCTTCTACGTCTTGTTATAAAAGAGACTGACGCGTAAGTTAAAATATAATTAAACATCAGTATGGCTTCTTTATTGTATAACATTACCTTCAGCATTTAATGGGCTTTACCACAACATTGCTATCAGTACAATGGGTTTCTGAAGTGCTCAGGAACATAACATCAAGGACGCATAACATGAGGAAAAGTGCTTGCCTGGTTATTGTCATGTTCCTTTGGCCTTTGTACTATCTACTTGAATGTATGTATAATAGTTTTTCATGTCTCCTTATGCTTTTGAAGTGGTCAGTGTACTTCGATAGTTGAATTTCCTGCTCGACTTCTTTATTAATGTTTGTCGTCTTCTAGACATATGTACGAAATGTTCATCTTTATTTGACCTGTACATACGTTTTACCTACTTCTTTTATATAAAAGAGAGAGAATAAGTTGCTTTAGGGAACGCCACATACATAAGACAGTGCCTTCTAACACAGACATCCGGGAAAACAATAATGCATAAAAATAAGGCACTAGAGAATGTTCAAGGGTACATACGTAAGGGAACAGAGGCACAATGAATGGCATGGCCGACCATAAGGAATAACTAGAAGAATCGAAGAGGACAAACAGTGCGTGGGGGAAATTAATGAATGGAAAATATCACATGACATGCAATGTATATGCCATGTATGAGGAGGCCATGTTTTGTGAATGTGTCCTTCATTGTGGTTCACCGTTTCTCTGTTTTTAGGAAATAAAAACATAGAATTATTTGTTTCAGTAAGTATAATCCAAATTCAAACGGTAAATTGACAATTTGGCAAAAATACTCAAAGTTTATACTTGTTTACATCTTCAAGAATTTGATGTTTTGTTTTGTTAGCAACCATATGCAAATCTCCAAATTCTTCAATAATCACTACTACATTCTGATGATATCTATTTCTCACGTGAAGACTGATTATCTTCGTAAATCAAATGTAAGCCTACGGTGCAAAATGAATATCTACATTGAACCATATGCTTAAATAGTAGACGCCAATGTCAATAAACCAAATTAGCTAGCGCTTAACAGTTGTTCATAACTGATTGTAGATAAATAAAGTGAAATTGAATTCACTAATTTCAAATTTATGTTCGTGCAAAATAGATTAGTATGCACTAGTTTGTACTAATTTAGACTCAATGTGTTAGATGCCTGTCAAAACATCGATTGTATTTTCTCGGCAGGGGATGCCAATAATAACAATATTTCCACAGTCGAAATGGCAAAGAGACTAGTTGTCGGGTCAATCTAAATGCAGTTCAATGGCATAAATCAGTAAAATCACAGCATTCCGTTGCTTGAATGTGTACACTACAGATTGACAAACCTTTGTACAAACGATAAGTAAAAGAAATATAGAAATAAGATGTACTGCTAATTGATTGCAATTTGGATATTCTCGCTATTGCGTAACAATCATTGAGTATGTTCGAGTTGATATTTATTTGACATTGTCTTCAAATTGTAATATGGCGCATTGATTTTGGTCCAGTGATTGTTATATATTTAATTCTCTAGTTGTTACTATTATGGCGAACTTTCGGTTTTTATCGTTTTCCAAAACATAACAGTGAAATATATCCTTCTGACACAACACATACACATTTCGAATAATACATGGTTTCGAATTGCCCATTTTAATTCGACATGCCTAAGACGATACATCGGGACCTGATATTTATTTGGGCTGATACCAAGTATTGGGATAAAAGGTTGTCGAATAAACGAGGTCTGACTATAATTTAAGGTGGTCAGTTCATCACACAGCACTAAGATACTGCTTTACAAGCAAACGGTATGATTCAAAGGGGACGTTTTGATGAGAATGGTCATTTTTAAAGTTCGCTGTTCCTTCGTTACGACCCCACGATCTCCAGATAGGCAGTTATGCACTGTATGACTACGCCTCCTATCCGGACCACCTCTGATATAGGCACAGCATCGTTATTAATGGTTGCATCATTTCCTTCGCGGCGGTTAAAGACAATACTTGACGTTTTATAAAAAAAGAGTATCGCTCAATGTTGACACGGATGCCAACACTTAATAATGATAGTATTGCGTTATATATTTGACAGCCAAGTAATAGTCTTCATGATAAGATAAATAGTTCTGGTGAATGTAGAACAAATTTATCGTGCATAAACAAGATATTCTTGAAAAGCTCGATATTTCGTGCTGATATCTTCCGCGGCGTCAATTAAGATTAATGTTACTCATTTGTAAAATCAGATATTGTACGCAACACTTTAAAAACAGCGAATGTCAATGATATGTTTATTTTTTTATATTTTTCAACTAATTAGTCAGATTGAGTGTTTGTTATGGCAATATAAAGCTTATATCAGATATTGACATTCCGAAAAGAGACGGAAGCCTGGAGTATTTGTATTGAAAGTTACAATGCTTTAACGTCGCTGTGATGCTAATCTGTCTTTGTTTAACGGATATGCAGTACTTTGTTGATATTTGCTTTTGTAACACCACCCTATATTAAGTTTTATTCCTGTCCCAGTTTCCCGAATAAGTGGGTCAAGTTTTGATAGTGCCCTTTTCTGTGCTGAACACTCTTTATATATCCACGTATGTAAATGAAATATTCGTAATTAACGGGCCAAAGTATTTTACAGTTACGTGTGTTATGTATTTACAAACTATAATACGAATACAAATCGACTGGTTACGTACATTCTGTTCCTAATAATATGACTATTCTGATATATAATTTGCATAGAAATGGGTCTGCAATTCACAGCTTCTGGTCTGAATTACAATATGTAGGAGTAAAGCGTTGGATAAATTACATAACAGTCTGCCGGTACGCAAGCGGCATACACATGATCAGAATAAACCAGACATATATACTTAACGCCATTAAAAACGCAAGTAAGGCACTTTAGCCTTCATCTTGTTCCAAGTGTTTAAACGCGTTTTATTGATACAGTCGATTAAATTATTCTTCAAATGAAATTAATCTATGTTCCTAGAATTCATATTTAATAACTGATTAAGTTTAGGGAATAATTGTGCGAATTAAAATATAGTTAATATTTCTTTATAATGTCACCGTATATTAGGAGATTTGCATCGTTCGTGATGACGACGGCTTTAATACGAGTAATGTCATCGTAGACGAAGTAGGAAGTTGTCATATACATGTCTTAATGCAGAATACAGACAAATCCTATTCCAATGATAAATCCTGTCAGTTGCAATGCAGTAGGAATTATACGTAATCCCTTAATGTACTTTTAGGGGCTGCATGTGGCATTTCTTGATCAACATTCTCGGTTATCTCTTTATGAAAGAATAATGTCCATTCAAACAGTATCGCAAATTTGTTATATTAAAAAGCATTAAATCAATATTTACCCATATGGTCACTTCGTTTTCATATTGCCATATGGGGCAAATATCGCTTAATGTCCGGACATTGTGACGAGAAATGCTACGTTCTCTGGGATAACGTCACTTAAGAAGAGGTTGGAAATCGTATTCTCTCAATATTATTGAAATAAAACACTATCTATTACCCCAATATTCCAAAAACTTTGTGTCAGATAAATATCATCCAAGGAAAAAAATCAACTACTGACAGAATCTCCATATTTGACAACTTTACTTCATAAGCTATTATTACTGGATGGCAGATATTCAAGCTCGAACTTAACTTGCATTTAAAATATAAATCTCGAATATTAGATATAATTGTGTTACCATGACAGATATTTAGATCACGAGGGTAACAGTAATGTCAGCAGTAATATTTCCCGTCGAAAATCAACCATTTCTTCCTATATAATAGTATTTGAATTGAGCAGAGTACAACTGTGTGAAGAAGAAAATATGAGTTAAGTATTTGTCTCATACGAAATGCAGCGGACAGAATTTTTTTTCCAAACATAATTAATATTTATACCGTCAAAAAAATTCAATATTGATACCAAATAACTTGAATTGGGATAATAAATAAACTTCCATCCAATAGTATTAAATCACATAATTATGTACATACTTTACAAATGCGGTCGAACATATATGATGTCGTAAAAAGGTTTAATCTACTGCGTATAACAGAATATCTTTCATACGTGCATGAACTATTCAAGTCGCTGATCTCCGATCAAATAAATTCATGCGTCCTAATATTTCCAGAAAAAATCACTGATCAGTTGGTTGCCAGCGCAGCAGATATTGCAATTGGTTTTATCTGTAATGGAATTAATTGTAAATTCCATTGTATCCTTGTCATGATATTGTGATGCATTATATAGAATGATCCCTGCATCAAATAAATGCAGATAAGTGTCTTCTTGATGTGTGGGTTTAGCATTCAGTGTATTTAATGGAATGGAATAAAATGAAGGGAACGGCTCTACACGTTACCAAACATTTTAAATGTCAACAACAGTTTATTTTACTGACCGATGAACGGTGTAATCTTTCGACGGAGTGCACGAAGTATCTAAATTCAAGAAAGTCATTTTACCGCAAAATACGTATGTACGCAAATATGCATTACATTGTTTTTGTTGTGAATGCATGTTTGAACATTCGATTAGCATCTATTTCCTTGCGTTATTGTGACAATTCATGTCTTCATCATTTGCACGCAAATTAAAACAAACTAATCGCATGCAGCGATGGGGTTTTATTCTGTGTCCGTAAATGAACTTCTTGTGGTCATGTCTCTCTAATCACGCTTGTCAGTCGTCTACTCCATGAACAATGTTCAAAATGGAAATTGACGCGGATAAAACCATTCATAAAGATAAGCTGATGCTTCATTCTCGCAGCATTTCTGACGTGATAAGAAGAGACGTGCATCATGTTCAATAACTCGCTTGCATCCGGCATGGTTCAGATTATCAAAATGTCTAAACGTGACTTGACAGTTCTTAATGTTTCCTAATCGTCTACAGACTGTCAATGCATATTAACTGAGATAGCAGTATATTGCTAAGTATGAATACACTTAAGCATGGACCGATCAATGTTATTCGACGCCACCTGGTGGCAGCGTTGAGATTTTGAAATACGCCAAGTTATGGAGTCATATACAAGAGGCAATGCATAGTTTAGAAGGAAGGGACATTTTTATTTATTAATATTTTTTTTAATTAATTAGCTTTGTTACATGTATTATGGGCTGGAAACCTTTTATTGAAATAAACGTTTCGTTCATTCGGATAGATCCGCTAAATCGCACTAAATATATTTTATAGCCGAACACTCCGTATATACAGAAGTATGTTTAATTAAACATGATAACAGGTTATATCTGTTTTACGGCGCAGCCGTACTAACACAGTTTTGCTAGTCAACTTCTCTTCAACCGAACAACGTTTGTAACATTGACGCGGATTGGTTAACACTCTCGATAAAGGTTATGCAAATTATCGAAATCCACTCAATTTCGGTGAATTTACCGAAATCCATTTTGAATCTGGAGCGACCAGCAAGCGTAACATCTCGATATTTTTTTTAATTTTGCACAACAAATCTTAACCTTCAAATTGCGCCAACCATCTTTTTCGGTGCAGCCGTATTAACATGGTTTTGCTTTTTGCATATCAGTGTTTTGTAAACCAACCAAATCGTACATTAACCACCAAGGCAATTTCTCTCCAACTGAAAAATATTTGTAACATTAACGCAGATTGGTTGACATTGTGTATAGTGTATTTCATGATTAATCCAGTAAGTAGTGTTGTTAGTCATTAGCCTGGATTATCTGCCCTTACCATTACATTATCGGTGTGCTGAGTTCGCTGACGGTACCAGACTAATTAGTCATCACCACGGGGAATTGTCCGGTGTTGGAATTAAGAAGACTTTCTTGGTATAATGTACCAGTCGCGATCATTTATATCGTTTTATTCAGATACATCGCTATATAACACGTTTATTAACATGAATGTGTGAGTTCACGACTTATGCATTAAGTAATATTAATGAACTATATTGAAACAAACTATATTGTGTCTATGACTAATCACACTACGCAGTGATCTGCCCTTACAGGTCTCGGAGATTCTGTAGTATAGCGTAATTGAATCACCGGCAATCGTAAAATGTAGGCATTGTTTCATGTTGTACAACACATTTTAACCTTCAGATTGTAACAAATTTGCATACTTCAAGTTGCGCCGACCATCTTTTTTAAAGATATTTCTTGTTTTATGATGTATTGCTTTTACACTTATTGCAAATCATGACACAATTGTTATAAATCGTTATAACGCAGTCAGCACAACATGCTACATATACAAATTGATAATGTTATTGCAGAAAAGGTGTTGCTCTAGAGAGTGCCACTCTGAAGAAGCTGCAAAGGTATTTAGAGTGAATAATAACAAAATTAATGTTAGACTCATTAACGTTATATCCTTAATTATAAATACAATTGTCATTAAACGTTAGACTCATTATCATTATATTATATTATTATGGTCGACCATGCTATTCTTTGCAACCCTCTTACCTCCTCGATGCCTGATATTTGTGGACTGTTGTTTTCCTGGATATCTGTTTGGGGAGTTATTGTCTTGTTTATGTAACGTAGTAACTCTCTTTCATTATCAGACTTGTGTTTGGTAATGTTGCAGTTAAATTTACGTGGTACAATCAATGATTTTATCATTTAAATTTAATTACTATATAATAGTTATTCAATTATGTTGCTATTATAGTGCTGATAATTGTGAATGCATGTACAACAATGATTTCTTTGGAACTATTAAAATGGTTTAGACATGTTATCTGTTTCGTGTGATTGTGTGCATAATTGTATTCTTTCTATTCAAATCAGCATTGATTATGGCAATTATGGAAATGTAAATGACTATAAGTATGAAATATTGAGCAATTTGTCAAAGCATTAGGTCACGGCACCAGACAATAGACAACAATGCACTCAGAAGGCAACATTCCATTTTGGGGGCGTCATTTGTTAGTCTAGTTTATCATTTTAATATTTGAACCCTCCTGTATAAACAGAACCAAAACCTGGTCGAACATAAGACCCTCCACATACTTGAATAAATGTACGTAAAAACTAGCGTTCAACAGTTATGAATGTACGTAATAACTAGCGTTAAGCATTTGCTGTTTTATGCATATACAAACAATTGGCTTATAACCTGCGACTGATGTATCCTTTTTACAGAACATGAAATAATTGCGCATGCAATGACCGGTTAATCCATGAATTATTTAACTAAAATATTGAAAATTGTCATTCGTGCTCTGGAATTTGAATGTTCCAAATTTCGAATCCTAATTTACATAATTCAGCATTTCAAAACGATATTTTAGCGATAAATCATTGGCTGCTGTCTAATCGTCCTCTCCAATTTCCATAGATTGATATTTTCTCTCGACTTCCATGGTAATTTTTTTCGGACAATATTGAGAAAGAAAATCTCAGGAGGTCTAGATAGGCGATTTGAAAATTTATATTTTGAGTGTCGACTTATTTATACATTCCAGTGAGTGTACACCATTTGCATCGACTGGCCGGAGCAAAATCGTCACCTTATTTCCAGAACCCCGTAACTCAATGTTTGGCGGTTTTTAGTATTTTGTATTGTTGTAACCGTCTTTTCAAGCTCCCTCTATCTGTACTACATATACCGGTCTGGAATGCACATAACTAAAATAAAATGCAATTCCATAACTCAATATGTAACAAATATCTCAAGAGGGTAAAACTTTAAAGTTGTTTTGCTCAAAAAGACGAAAAAAGGTTATGGAGTTCTGGAAATAATGCGACAAAATGTTAAAATATTTTAAGTGGTTTTTGATACACATCTAGATGTAACAAATGGAAAATCAGTTGAACACTTCAGTAAATTCATTCTAATTAGTTTTTACAAATAGGCAACACTCAATAATCACTTACGTCTAATATGTGAACCAAACGATTAACTAATTTCCCCAAAAAAGTAAAGCTACATTTATGAATATACTTACTGTGTCTTTAGTTTGATAAAATCTCAAATTAAAAACTTCATAAGACACTTGGCATTGTTGATTTTCTCTAAATTGTATCATAAAGTAAAAGGCAATAATGTTTAACTTTTTTTGTATGTAACACATGTTTTGCTTCCGAGCAGGTAGTCTGTAGCAATTTACAGTAAAGTGGATATTGACACTGATATAAACTAAAACATTATGATAAGGAAATTTGTCTGACAAGCTATGTCTTGATACCGTTCAGTGTTGAGTTTTCCACCAATCGACCTACTCCAGTCGATCTCTATAAACCAACTGAGAATATACCAACACATCTATCTGAAGAAAAGTACGTCATGCGTTTCTCAGATTTCCAGTTCAGACTTTTTCATTTTATAAAATATAAACTACATAAGTCGACTTGCGGCATCAAAAACAACAGTGTTATTATTTCCTATTATTTGTGTATCATTGACTGATGCAATGTTCACATATTGATGTTGTAGAGGCTGTGCTCGGTCTGTAATGCAATGCAATACAATAAAATACTCACCAACTATAGAATATCACATATTGGGCTGTAAATGAAGCAGTGATAACTCGAGCAAGTGTCCGGGTGATACGTTCGCTTCGTGTTCCCTGTAATTACTGCAACTACTCGTATGTTCGAATCTTGTGAGTCGTGAAGCGTCCCTAATCCCATACTGGTTATGTAGAGGATGTGGCGAAATGAGCAGAAAGGAACCCAAATCACCACACTGTATAGGCGCAATGCGAGATAACAGAGATTTATGATGTTAGTGACTACCACTATTATCGGGTCGTGACCTGCTATTTCTCACTTTCTCACTTTTATAAATTCTAGCAGAATACTGTAACCGTCTTCAGTTTGATCCGAAAAGCCGAAATTCATTTCGGTAATTAGTATTTGATTGATTTATTTGATCACTTGTAAATTAGGAACGAAGAAGTAATCTATTTCATAAAGTGGGCATCTACTTAGTTCTAGATCAGATGACGACCGTATAACCAAAATGTATCAATGAAAGTAAGAAAATGTTGCTCTGGGAATGTCAAACACAAGACAAGTCCCAGTTTTTTGTGAACAAACTTTTTTCCAATTAATGCTTTTTTAAATCGTGAGTTTGGCTTATTAATGTGTCTGTCTACTTAAGTATCTCTAGCGTTGATGTTAAAGACTTGGGCTACAAAGATGATCTCAGGAATGTTATGTCTAAAAATATTCGATCTACCATATTTTATTGCCGCCAACCCTGAACTGCGGTCGCAAAATTTTCGATTATAAGGTTATTAATCTCGCTCACAAATGATGCATCCGATTGAATGGGGTCAGGGTAGGTACCATTCAAATAAGCGCCGCTGTCTGATTTCCAACCTCTTCCAGAAAAACGTCACATGTGACGTCACCATGTACTGACAGTAACCAATATTTGCCATACGAAAACGAAGTGAGCATATGGAGTAAATATTGTTTCCAGCTTGCACATAGTGACATCACATGTGACGTTTTCTTGAAATGGCGTCACTTAGACAAGAGGTTGTTAATCCCACAGCACCGCTCAAATCATAATAAAGACAAAATATTATGTACGAGGGATGTTCAAAATGTTTTTTGTATAGTTGTTTGTAACTTAAAAAACTGATCGACACGTGCATCTCATACCCTAAAAGTACCCTCCTTGGATGTTAACAGTCTGAATGTCCAACTCTGAATGACCAGTACATATTATCTATCAGTGATCATGTGACTACATACACAATATCAAACTGACCAATGAGATTAACCAATAGAGGCAATTATTTACAGACTAAGTTGACCATTGAAACGTCTGCAAATATATTTCAGTTGTATAAACATTGACGTAAAATGCCTCGTTGAAATTGCTATTGCATTACATTATACATTTCGAACATCCCTCGTACTCATATACTGGAGGGATAGATAGTTTCCTGAATACCGTTCCATAACATTTCATAGGAAACAACAAAACAATAATAATTTCAAATTTGTTATATGGAAAACCTCACGCTGGAGAAAGCAATTGGGTTAACCGATATACACAACACTTCAATATATTTACATTTCACTCAATACATTCATAACATAAGTATACAAATGCGTATATTGTAAACTTTCAAAACAAATCTTCCTCAGGAGGTGGAAACATGTTCATGAAGCATATCATATACTGACATAAGCAGCAAGTTTTCACCACAAACAATTTTCTTGTAAATATAACAATCGAAAAAGCCGAGGTGACCACATGTTCCCCAAAACAAAATGCCTTTCACACCTTAATCGTTTAACGCCCCCTGGTGGTTATTTGATTATTAACAAGGGGAAATAATGTTCTTCTTATTCGCTACACTCATATGTAGAAAATTGTATTTCACTGTTTATTTAAGGATTAAACATTGAATCAGGCACAACAAATGGCAAACCTTGAACTATTGGCGCTACGCTATTGCAGACTGTTTCCATATATCAGACTTGGAAATATTGTTTAGAATAATGCACCAAATATCGGACGTTTAAATGCTAGGCACTCCGGTAAATGTGATATTGTCACGAAGTTAACCTATGGAATGGTGGCATGCGATTCATATAATTCTCAAGGACATGAACTACATTATGCGTCGCAATAGAATTGTGGCGTTGATTTTTCCTTATAGCAGAAAACATGTCCAGTTTCTTGCAATTATGTTTTGCTTTTTTACCTTGAGAAGAATATAAAACGCAATTCCTGACTCCTATATGGGCTCAAAAGTTTCAGTCTTGACCATGGATATCCATTGTGAGGCATTTGTGTCCCTAACACAGACTTACATATTGTATTACCCTGCTTGTTAAACAAAACGTTTGATAATACAAACTTCTTTTTTCAACAAATTTAATACAGATGGTTACACAATGAGTTTAGTCTTTGATAATGCATACTTTATGATAATTTAACTGTATGAAATACATTTTTCCTGTTAGTGATGGTAAACAAAAAGGACCCACAAATGAGCACTATATAACTTTAAATTAAGAATATTAAGTATTACAAAATGAAATAACCTGAGGGCAGATAGTTATTTTTAAAGCGATATAGTCATTTGATTTCTTGTCTTCTCTGATAGCTGAATGGTAGTTCCAAACCATCAGAATTGCATTGTTTTCGATTAGCTTGCTGTCGACGCATTTCCGAGATGAAAATAGTTTTCAATTACAATACGAAAGAAGACCTTATATGTGACCATAATTGGATATTTTGACAACTCGTTTAGGGTGTGGTACAACTAACGTACTTCGCATGTTTTATGTCAGAGATTGTCACCTTCCACTAAGCGATTTTAAAAGTGTGAGGTTAGCTAGCGGTTAACTCGATATAAACCCCCAGTACTTTACTGACAAATCCAAGGCTGTAATTCACTGTATGGTTATTATGTCTTTTTGTGTTGTGTGAATGTATGTTATATTTCCCTTTCCCCTGTGTAATGATTTCACTTTATATAGTGTTCATGTTTGTTTCTGCCCAGTTTCGGCCTATTGTTGTCAGCTATCTTGACTTGTCTTGTGATCTTTTCCATCCATCAATTTACACATCCACACACTGTTTGTCATCTTTGATTCTCCTAGGGAAGGGCCCTAGATAATGTTGTTAAAACTTTTGGCCCAACCCTTTTGTATGTATGTACAAGTTACATGTATGTTTGTGCAATTATGATAGTTATATGTATAAATACAATAAAATATGATTAAACTAAACTTTGATTCTCCTAGTTATTCCTTATGGTCTGCCAGGCGATTCCTTGCGCCTCTGTTCACTAACGTATGTACCCTTTAACCGCCTCAAGTGCCTTATGTTTTAATGATAATTGTTTTCCCGGAGGTCTGTGTGGGGACACACTGTCTTATGTATGTGGCATTCCCTGCAGCAATTTATTTTCTGTCTTCATATACACAGAGGAAAAGGTATTGCGGAACAAAGTTGTGCGTCTTATTGCGTGCACAATATGCCCACTTGAGTGAATTAAATAACATTATTTTACATTTGCAATATTATTAATTACATAATACAAAAATGCCTCTTTACAGTTTTATGATTATATGCATATTTTTATCATCAAAGACATTGGTTTTGTTCTTTCATACTCGTTGGTTGATGTTCAAGATGCGTAAATCAGAAGTAAATCGTAAGGTTATTAGTGTAGCATACGACTATAACTCACTCTAATAAGTCAAATAATTAGGTAACATCCACGTTAATGTAATGCAAAATGAACACATGAAATAAATCATATGGTTTAAATCACATCTCATTTATCCAGAGGCGTTATTTAATTTGTGATACTTTAGTTAATATGCAATGTGACATTTAAGACTCTAAAGAAACTCCATTATGTAATCTTTGGAGGAACGATGTCTGATATTCCGATTCCATTTAATTAAAATTTAAAAACACATCGATACATATATACTGTATATATGGTTCGTCAATTCCCAAGATGTAGGATGATAGAAAATGTGGTGACATGAAATACATTTATCCAGAATATAAAATCTTGGAATAACAGTTACCTCAGATATATTCATTTGAAGTGAAGTCGGTTATGATCTCAAAATATATTTAAAAATGAATCGTTACAAAATGCCATCGTTACAAAATGCCATGACTTTGAAGTTACTTTAAAGTATAACCTTATGGCTCGCAGAAGGTTAGCCTAATATGTGTATAAATAATATTACCACGTGCATGTACCTTATATATGATTATTTATGACTAATTATACAACTGAGACAGTAGTATGGAGAAATATAATATATAATTGTGTTTGAATTGTGATAAATTCCATACCATACTGCTAGTTACCTAAGACACTCCCATTTCGTTTGAATGAAAGTAAGGAATTAGAATTTTGTCTTCGTTGACTTTGCGCACTTCCCACCAATCATATAAAACTACTTAGAAAAAAAATGAAATAATGGATTGATTTGGAGTTTAGCGTCATTTCTCGACATCATTCCTGTTAACACGATAGTGATACCTGATCAGTGCAACAAGGATACCTAACAGTCAGATGTTGTTTTCTACAGGCAATTGACAACTTCCTATCATAATTAGAAAGCAATGTAATTTCATTCATCTTCGGCCAAATTTTCATTCAAATCGTAGGTTTCGCACTGAATATGAAATAAGCGACTTCCATATTAGCAATCGAATGATTGCTCTTCGACTGACATATCCAGGCGATCCAGGGTTAAAGAAGGCAGCCCTGCTTTGGATTAAAACAATTTAAACACCGTTTCCAGAACCGATTCTGGAATAAAAGAGAGATAATAAGTAACTACAGGGAACGCCACATACACAAGACAGTGCATAAGACGATTTAGTGTGGAACGTAAGTAAATATGGACAACGTATTGTCAGAGTCTTAAATTATTAAGTCGTGCGTTTAATAAGTCTGGGTGGACTATTTAAAACATTTAATATAATCTGCTGTGTATTTGTATTATGTCATTTTAATCAGCAATCATTTATTTCATCTTCTCTCTGTCAATAATATAGCGGAAGAAAGCAATTTGTATTCTAGACAGGGACATTGTCTGAGCACTTGGACTTATTTAAGATCTCAGGGCGCTGTGATCTACGGGTCTATAAATCACAGTTTGTAATCAAAGGAGAACGTGCTTAGAATGTAAAATCGACGAACATCATACATATTTTCAGACACATACATTGTAATCACCCAATTCAATTACTGTCCTGTCTGTATATATTATAAATAAATTGATTTCTTTATACGAAAATATGCGGTCTAGTTCATGGTTTTCTCTGTTTGATCGGGACCAAGTACACGTACCTATGAATGAGGCAATTTCAAAGTTCGCAGTTTATTTTGTCACTCTAAGATAGTTAACAGATGTAATGTATAAACCAACAAGTGTTGTTTTCGATTAGTTAATATGAATGCGGTGTAGCATTTCAGTATTGAAGTGTGTCTTTGTATACGTCGTTTATGGCAAACTACTTTAAATGTGTAGATCAAATCGAAGAAAGAAATGCTGACCCTATGTTCAAGGTTATACATCATTTAAGTGTACTGTTATGCTCATCAGTTACATATAATAACTTACATATGCTAATGTACAGTTAATCTATAAATAATAAGTTCTACTTAGAAAACATAAAATTGACAAATATTTTAAACTGTATATTAGTCATTTTAATTTCTGTCCTACTTGTCTGTGTCCATGGTGTAACGAAGCCATTAAGGCAGCATGCATGAGAATAAGAGTATAATAATGCACGTTCTTGTACATTGTTTTTAAAATGAGTTATACTTCCTGCAAATATTGATTCAGTAGAATGGTGGTAATTTTTCAAGAGGTATCAAATACGCGAAAGTAACAGCACTGACTCTGCCTCGTACATATTTCTCAATTTGAGGTGTAACGAAGTGTATTATGATACCATGACGTCTTCTAAAAACACTAATGCTTTATGCTGTGAACACCATTTCAATTATATAAAACTTCCTGACAAATATCATTTTACCTTATATATTTTTCTTAAATAAAATGATAGCATGTCTGTGGAGTAACATTCCTTGGTGCTACATTCAAGCCTTGGAGTAAACAGTGTTACAAGACAAACTAAATGTTTATAGTGGGTATAGTACAGGTAACATCGTGTTTGCACCTTAGCTAGTTCAGACAAACTGTTTGGATCAAGTTTCAAGTTTTAATCAGTAAGGTTATGTCTGAACTCTGCCTACTGAAGGTGTACACCATATAACTGTCCCCATTACATCTCAATATAATTAACAATTTGTTAGAAGGACGAAACGCTCAACACACTTTGGTGAGATGAACACTTACTGGCAATCGTGTTAT
This sequence comes from Mactromeris polynyma, assembly GCA_032209605.1. Lineage (NCBI taxonomy): Eukaryota > Metazoa > Mollusca > Bivalvia > Venerida > Mactridae > Mactromeris > Mactromeris polynyma. The sequence goes on along the minus strand of JASFXZ010000019.1, from coordinate 4,137,138 downwards.
TTGAAAATGATGGTTGCATCAAAATGATTACAATGGACTAATTGCATACAAATGCATGCTAACTTTGGAACGACCAGTAACTGTTTTGTTCAAACAATACAGCAAAAATGACATTAATGATATATGCGATATGTGTATACAAAAAAGTAGCAATTGGAATGTTAACTGTTCACAAAGAAAGTATTTGCAAACGTAGTGCACAAACGCCATTATGCATTTCTTGCAAAATGATAATTCCTCAGCATATGCGAGTGTATAAAAACCTTTTTATTAAACGAATTATTATCACCATAGTAACAATTGCATTTCACTTAATTCTTACAAGAACAATTATTACATGAATATACAAGTCTATTACGTGTCAATTTATTGTTGGCAAACTGACAGTCATACCATTAACGCTTAAATAAAAACATATATATTAATTATGTACTTAATAGCCAAATTCAGAAGATATTCTTCACACATCCTCAAAATTAGTTATGTAAATAGATTGCGCTCGTAAATAGCGGTTGGGGAAGGAACTTTGATATCAACTTTATCAATTTTAACGCATGCGTTGATTTTAACGTTGTAGTTGCAATAATATTGTTCTCTCCCTATGCTTCAGTTGCCTGAAATACATTTATTGCTAGATTTTGTGTTATGAGATTTTTGTGTACTTGTTAAAATAAATTGGTTGTAGTTATTTGTACTTATTACTAACTTCGCTAACTAATGATTAGTTAAAAGCTGTGGTTGTTCCACATACAATTATACGTCGCGTTTGTCATAAAAAAATATAACTTCACAAGAACGCATCATGGGAGGGTGAATTCAATAGTTGAAAACCTTTTTTGGTTTGCAAAATCCGTTGTTATTATAATCCTATATTGTATATCCATACTTTTGTTTATGATGATTATATAAGATCACATTTAGATCCACTGGGCCGAGTGTTATTATTTATGTAAACGAGACATGTTCGGAAATTATTGAGATACATTATAAGGAGAATGAAAAATATGCTAACTTCGTATTGCAGTACGGAATATTTAAACTTGACTGCTGTCAATATTTAAAATATCAATGTGGTGGCAACACTAGATCGCTATCAGGGTATGTCGGATATGATTGATTGTTAGATCAAAGGTCATATGATTATATTTCTTGTTTGCTCCATATCCCCACGTAACAATAAAATTACAATATTTCATTTGATTTATTCTCCATGCACATTTTATGCGAACATCCTGTATCAGTATTACAATTACGGAGAAACTGCCATGTGGAGTCTTATGTTTTTTTTGTTTAAAAACAACCATCTAGTTTTATTTGATATTGTGGTTTATACGAATTATTCACTCGTCAGGAACATAGGACTCTGCGAAAGCCTGGTGGTGACATTTCAGCTTCGAAAAATCGTTACGATTTGAATTTCACAAGTGGAACATCAATATTTAAATTTCACGAATTCAAGATTTGAATTTCACGAATTCATGACGTCAGAATCGTGTATACGTGAAGTTGAAATTGTGATTTCGTTAAATTATTTAACGAAAATATTGCAAATTGTCATTCGTGCAAATTTCGAATCCTAATTTACATAATTAAGCATTTCAAAATGATATTTTAGCGATAAATCATTGCCTGCTGTCTAATCGTCCTCTCCAATTTCGATAAATTTATATTTTCTCTCGACTTCCATGGAAATTATTTTTGGACAATATTCAGACAGAAATTCTTAGGAGGTCTAGATAGGCGATTTGAAAAAATATATTTTGAGTGTCGACTTATTTATACATTTCAGTGAGTGTAAACCATTTGCATCGACTGGCCGGAGCAAAATCGTCACCTTATTTCCAGAACCCCGTAACTCAATGTTTGGCGGTTTTGAGTATTTGGTACTGTTGAAACCGTCTTTCAAGCTCCTTCTATCTGTACTACCTGTATTGGTCTGGAATGCACATAACTAAAATACAATGCAATTCCATAACTCAATATGTAACAAATATCTTAAGAGGGTAAAAAACTATTCAGTTATTTTGCTCAAAAAGACGAAAAAAGGTTATGGAGTTCTGGAAATAATGCGACGAAATGTTGAAGTATTTTAAGTGGTTTTTGATACACATCCAGATGTGTCACTTACAACAAATGGAAATTCAATTTACCACTTCAGTAAATTCATTCTAATGAGTTGTTACAAATAGGAAACACTCCATTATCACTTAAGTCTAATATGTAAACTAAATGAATAACTAATTTCCCCAAAAATGTGAAGCTACATTTATGAATATATTTTTTGGGTCTTTAGTTTGATAAATTCTCAAATTAAAAACTTCATAAGGTACTTGGCATTGTTGATTTTCTCTAAATTGCATCATAAAGTAAAAGGCAATAATGTTAAACGTTTTTTGTATGTAACATATGTTTTGCTTCCGAGCAGGTAGTCTGTAGCAATTTACAGTAAAGTGGATATTGACACTGATATAAACTAAAACATTATGATAAGGAAATTTGTCTGGCGTGCTATGTCTTGATACCGTTCAACGTTGAGTATTCCATCAATCGACATACTCGAGTCGATCTCTATACTGGTTATGTAGAGGAAGTGGCGAAATGAGCAGAAAGGAACCCAAATCACCACACTGAATAGGCGCAATGCGAGATAACAGCGATTTATGATGTTAGTGACTGCCACTATCATCGGGTCGTGATCTGCTATTTCTCACCTTCTCACTTTTATAAAATCTAGCAGAATACTGTAACCGTCTTCAGTTTGATCCGAAAAGCCGAAATTCATTTCGTAATTAGTATTTGATTGATTTATTTGATCACTTGTAAATTAGGAACGAAGAAGTAATTTATTTCATGAATTGGGAATCTACTTAGTTCTAGATCAGATAATGTATAATGTAAATAATGTGTTTGTCTTCTTAAGTATCTCTAGTGTTGATGTTAAAGATCTACCATATTCTATTGCCGCCAACCCTGAACTGCGGTCGCAAAACTTTCGGATTCTGTAAAAAAACAGTCAAACATTGAACCTTAAAATGCATGAACAATTAAAGCAAAGGCGACGGGTCATGGTAAAATGGTATATTCAGTAGCCATATAATCTATGACATTGTAAATCTCCTTCTTTTAACTACCAGCAATGTACACAAAATCGTGTTAACCCCGTATTCTACTATCAAACAGACCCCAATAAACACTTTTGATAATTGCCCCCAGCCACAGGACATAGCAGGCAAAAATACACTTAATCCAATTATAAACCTAATTATATAGCAATATATGCGAAAAACATCTTAGTCTCCACTAATTATCGTCGCCTGGTAAGGAAGTTAAATCCAGCGATGCACTCAATGATACACAGCGACAATAATTTCGTAATTCTGAGCAAAAAAACTGAATTTTGAGGAAAACGCTGGGTGATTACTAATTCATCACTGAAGTCCCTTAGTGGCAAATTATGGCAACACATACAGTTCACACTATTTAAGATTTATTGCTATGGACTCCATTTCGCATCTTATTCGGAAACATTTAAGCTCGCACCCTTTTTATTTGGAGCTATCGAAACTTAAATGGTTTTGTTTATAGATCATTTCTTAGAATTAATATCTGAAGGGTTTAATAAGAATTTTTAACGTATGGCCTCGTTCCGCCTTAATTCACTAGTAAAACTGGATACTCATAGACAATTGTATTATATATAATAAAGTTTTGAACAAAATTGCCCACTTGAGTGAATTAAATAACATTATTTTACATTTGCAATATTATTAATTACATAATACACAAATGCCTTTTACAGTTTTATGATTATATGCATATTTTTATCATCAAAGACATTGGTTTTGTTCTTTCATACCGCTGGTTCATGTTCAAGATGCGTAAATCAGAAGTAAATCGTAAGGTAATTAGTGTAGCATACGGCTATACATCACTCTAATAAGTCAAATAATTAGGTACCATCCACGTTAATGTAATGCAAAATGAACACATGAAATAAATCATATGGTTTAAATCACATCTCATTTATTCAAAAGCGTTATTTAATTCGTGATAATTTAGTTAATATGCAATGTGACATTTAAGACTCTAAAGAAACTCCATTATGTAATCTTTAGAGGAACGATGTCTGATGTTCCGATTCCATTTGATTAAAATTAAAAAAAAACATCGATACATATATACTGTATTATGGTTCGTCAATTCCCAAGATGTAGGATGATAGAAAATGTGATGAAATGAAATACATTTATCCAGAATATAAAATCTTGGAATAACAGTTACCTCAGATATATGTATTTGAAGTGTCGGTAATGATATCAATATATATTTAAAAATGAATCGTTACAAAATGCCATGAATTTGAAGTTACTTTATAGTCTAACCTTATGGCTCGCAGCAGGTTAGCCTAATATGTGTATAAATAATATTACCACATGCATGTACCTTATATATGAGTATTTATGACTAATTATACAACTGAGACAGTAGTATGGAGAAATATAATATATAATTGTGTTTGAATTGTGATAAATTCCATACCATACTGCTAGTTACCTAAGACACTCCCATTTCGTAGAAGTTTGAATGAAAGTAAGGAATTAGAATTTTGTCTTCGTTGACTTTGCGCACTTCCCACCAATCATATAAAACTACTTAGAAAAAAAATGAAATAATGGATTGATTTGGAGTTTAGCATCATTTCTCGACATCATTCCTGTTTACACGATAGTGATACCTGATCAGTGCAACAAGGATACCTAACAGTCAGATGTTGTTTTCTACAGGCAATTGACAACTTCCTATCATAATTAGAAAGCAATGTAATTTCATTCATCTTCGGCCAAATTTTCATTCAAATCGTAGGTTTCGCACTGAATATGAAATAAGCGACTTCCATATTAGCAATCGAATGATTGCTCTTCGACTGACATATCCAGGCGATCCAGGGTTAAAGAAGGCAGCCCTGCTTTGGATTAAAACAATTTAAACACCGTTTCCAGAACCGATTCTGGAATAAAAGAGAGATAATAAGTAACTACAGGGAACGCCACATACACAAGACAGTGCATAAGACGATTTAGTGTGGAACGTAAGTAAATATGGACAACGTATTGTCAGAGTCTTAAATTATTAAGTCGTGCGTTTAATAAGTCTGGGTGGACTATTTAAAAACATTTAATATAATCTGCTGTGTATTTGTATTATGTCATTTTAATCAGCAATCATTTATTTCATCTTCTCTCTGTCAATAATACAGCGGAAGAAAGCATTTTGTATTCTAGACAGGGACATTGTCTGCGCACTTGGACTTAGTTAAGATCTCAGGGCGCTGTGATCTACGGGTATATAAATCACAGTTTGTAATCAAAGGAGAACGTGCTTAGAATGTAAAATCGACGAACATCATACATATTTTCAGACACATAAATTGTAATCACCCAATTCAATTACTGTCCTGTCTGTACATATTATAAATAAATTGATTTCTTAATACGAAAATATGCGGTCTATTTCATGTTTTTCTCTGTTTGATCTTGACCAAGTACACGTACCTATGAATGAGGCAATTTCAAATTTAGCAGTTTATTTTGTCACTCTAAGATAGTTAACAGATGTAATGTATAAACCAACAAGTGTTGTTTTCGATTAGTTAATATGAATGCGGTGTAGCATTTCAGTCTTGTAGTGTGTCTTTGAATACGTCGTTTATGGCAAACTACTTTAAATGTATAGGTCAAATTGAAGGAAGAAATGCTGACCCAATGTTCAAGTGTATATTTCATTACATTTTACTGTTATGCTCATCAATTACATATAATAACTTACATATTTTAATGTACAATTAATTTATAAATAATAAGTTCTACTTAGAGTACATAAAATTTACAAATATTTTACACTTTATATTAGTCATTTCAATTTCTGTCCTACATGGCTGTGTCCATGGTGTAACGAAGCCATTAAGGCATCATGTATGAGAATACTAGTATAATAAGGCACGACCCTGTACCTTGTTTTTAAAATGAGTTATACTTCCTGCAAATATTGATTCAGTAGAATGGTGGTAATTTTTCAAGAGGTATCAGATACGAGAAAAGTAACAGCACTGACTCTGTATCGTACAGTTCTCTCAATTTGAGGTGTAACGAAGTTTATTATGAACCATGGCGTCTTCTGAAAACACTAATGCTTTATTCTGTGAACACCATTTCAATTATATAAAAAAAAATTCCTGACAAATGTCATTTTACCTTATATATTTTTCTTAAATAAAATGATAGCATGTCTGTGGCGTAACAGTCCTTGGTGCTACATTCAAGCCTTGGAGTAAACAGTGTTACAAGACAAACTGACTGCTTATAGTGGGTATAGTACAGGTAACATCGTGTTTGCACCTTAGCTAGTTCAGACAAACTGTTTGGACCAAGTTTCAAGTTTTATTCAGTTAGGTTAATGTAGCTTGATGTGTTTTCACGTGACGAGTCTTTACCTGAGTATCACATTATGTCTGAACTCTGTCTACTAAAGGTATACACCATATAACTGTCCCCATTATATCTCAATATAATTAACAATTTGTAAGAAGGACGAAACGCTCAACACACTTTGGTGAGATGAACACTTACTGGCAATCGTGTTAAATGAAATTGATGGTTGCATCAACATGATTACAACGGACTAATTGCATACAAATGCATGCTAACTTTGGAACGATAATACAGCAAAAATGACATTAATGATATATGTGTATACAAAATAGTAGCAATTTGCAAACGTAATGCACAAACGCCATTATCCATTTCTCGCAAAATGATAATTCATCAGCGTGTGTATAATAACCTTTCTATTAAACGAATTATTATCAGCTTAGTAACAATTTTTATTTCACTTAATTCTTACAAGAACAATTATTACATGTATATACAAGTCTATTACATGTCAATTTATTGTTGGCAAACTGACAGTCATACCATTAACGCTTAAATAAAAACATATAATAATTATGTATTTAATAGCCAACTTCAGAAGATATTATTCATGCATCATCAAAATTAGTTATGTAAATAGATTGCGCTCATAAATAGCGGTTGGGGAAGGAACTTATCAATTTTGACGTATGTGATGTACTTGAAAATTCAAAATATACTTCAGTTGCCTGAAATACATTTATTGCTAGATTTAATGTTATGAGATTTTTGTGAACTTGTTAAAATAAACTGGTTGTAGTTATTTGTACTTATTAATATCTTCACTAATTAATGATTATTTAAATATTTAAATTGTGATCATTCCAACAACACGTATATGTCACGTTTGTCATAAAAGAACTTATTACATAAGAACACTAATGGGTGGGTGAATCAATAGTTGAAAAACGTTTTTTGGTTTGCGAAATCCGTTGTTATTATAATCCTATATTGTATATCCATACTTTTGATTATGATGATTATATAATATCACATTTAGGTCCATTGGGCCGAGTGTTATTATTTATTCAAACGAGACCTGTTCTGAAATTATTGAAACAAAATAAATTATAAGGGCAATGAAAAATATGCTAACTTTGTTTACAGCACTGAATATTTAAAGTTGTCTGTTGTCAATATGCAAAATATTAATGTGTTGGCAACACTAGATCAGTGTCAGGGTATGTCGGAAATGATGTATAGCTAGCGTTATAATAGTGCTCATATCAGTCTGTGTAATTTTTGTAACAAGTTATGCATGTATGAAGGCCTCTTGTGAGATAAATTTAAGTATGTTTCTATGAGTTGTCTTCAAAACAAAGTTTATTATTATGAATAGTTGATCAGTCCGTTAATCCATTGACGGCCATGGTCACACTTAGAGGTCACAGGACAACTGACTTATATCGTGTCAGCTCCATATCACTAGAACTCCTTGGTGGAATTTGTAAAATTTGTGGAAGTTTATGATATCCAGAGATGTGCAAAATGCATGTTTAATCAGCGTTGTTTCAAGGTCAAAGTCACACTTACAGATCAAGGTCATATTACTATATTTCTTGTTTGCTCCATATCTCCAAGCAACAATAAAATTACATTATTTCATGTGATTTCTTCTCCATGCACATTTTATGCGAACATCCTGTATGCCATGGGGAGACATATCTTTTGTTTAAAAAACAACATTTAGTTATATTTGATATTGTAGTTTATTGGAATTGTTCACTCGTCAGGAAAATGGTAATCTACGAAAATTCAACTTCATGGAATCGTGAATTCGCGAAGTTGAAATCGTGAATTCGCTTAATTGAATTTGTAAATTCGTGAACTTGAAATCGTGAATTCATGACGTTGAACTCGTGAAAGCAAGTCGAAATGTAACCACCAGGATTTCGTAGTAATCAATACAAAATATCCTGGTCATACATGAACGTGTTATGCCGATAACGATAGTTAATAACATGACGTTTCCTTGATGTTACATATTACTATCAATTATTTGTCTGCAGTATCTGTGTTAATTAAAATGTTGCTATGCCGTGAGTTTCGAATTCAACCGTCCCTGAAAACATTACCTAAGATAATGCTGATTAAACGCATTGTGAATTAGTTCGTATTTGTTTTGTTCTGCTATTGTCGAACATGATGTATCGGAGTCATATTATACAACATTCAATGCATAGTAAGCAGACATATTAGTACAAACGCGGTATTTGTAAACACAAGCAACAACAAATAACGGTATGAACAAATCTAGTATTGAAAGATAATTATTATTTTTAATTGCAAAATGAGTATACACTGCATCGGAGTAACAGTTAACAGTTGCTTATTAATATTTTAAGCAGACATGAGAGCACAATATAAATGCTTTAACATGAACTTAAAATGTGTGAACATCATTGTAAGTAACTGAATAATGAGTAAAACTAACTCTCATTCAGGAAGTCGATAAAATAGTGTGTTACAACGTAATTAAGTATTCTTAAAAATGTACAATGTAGTTCTTGATGTAAATGTTACTTGGTTCAAATCAATGGATGAATATTTCAAATAAAATCAAATTCACCTCTTGTAACATTACACTGACACGCTGTTTATCAATGAACCAAAATCGAATGTTAATCATTTAAGCAGATGATCATAGAAACATGTTTGTACAAAGTAAATGGATTGTTGCCGTGATTTGTTAACCAGATGTTATTCTAATCATCGTTATCAACCGTGTTTGTTAATTGTTTTTTGTAATATATGAGTTCAAACAGACATCGTAGAAAACAAACGTTCCGTAAGGGTAAGTAATTTGCTATAAAAAATGTAAATTAACAGGAATTAGTGCACATACGAATCGTTCACTGGCTTCCAGTAAGAATAGAAATATCCGGCTCGATGGTTACTGTTACTCGAGAGGCGGATATTTTTTCTAAACACACGCTAAGATAGTGACGTATTCTTTTTTCGTTCATATCATTAAGAAATAAAGGACGGGATTACGTTTTAAGGATTTTGTATAGTACTTTTTGAACTGATAAAGTAATTCAAGTTACTATTTGATGTTATGTTATAACGTCACCATTACGAGACTATTCATACAAGGGGGATTATAGATAATGTTTTCCAGCACCATCTATATAACGGAAGTTTGGTTGTTCCATCCAGGTGCGCGCATATTCCCAAAATGATAGAATGGATATATGGGTATCCACATCCTCATGCATGGACTTAAAGTCCCATTATAAAGTTGTTCCCCCAAGCATTATGCCGTTTGTTTCTGAAATTCTCTGCGTGCTTATGTAAACGACTCGTTCAACGTACTATTTCCAAGTTTATACAAATCCCGGTCTAGTATGCAAGAATGCTCCTTCCATTACGTAACTGCAGTTGTTAACTTGGATATAGATATCTGCAAAATACTGCACACAAGAACTGACACATACAACATATCTCTATTTCATATCCAACATAAAATATATATCAATCACAAATACATGTTTTTTGTTATTTACGTGTTTGTTCTGTGAAGAACATCAATGTTTTAAATATGTGCTTTGTAACAAACCGCATGTTTCTCTGATTGTATCGTCAAACATAATCGTGAAATGTATATCCCTCATAATCCGTTTTTTAGATACGCATTTCTCCATAGGGATATACATTTCAACACAATGCCTGTTTGGCAACGTACTTGAATGCGTCAGAAACACTATACACGATAGCACGACTGTATACTGTTTTGATTTATCTATCAACAGTTATAGAAGAGAGAAAATAAGTTGCTAGAAGGAACGCCAGCTACATTTATAGGACAATGTCTCTCCACACAGACCTCCGAGAAAAACAACAATCTATAAAACATAAGGCACTCGAGGAGGCGCAAGGTTAAATACGTAAGGGAACCGGGGCGCAATGAAGGAGAATCAAAGAGGACGAACAGTAGGAATGGTCGATTAATGGATGGAATACATCAAAAACAGGTCAATACAGCTAGCAACAATAGGCCGAACGTGGGGAGAAAATAACACGAACCCTATATTTTGAAAGAACCACACGTCTACCTAGTCCAGATTAATGTTTCTTTCAACCTTTATGAATTCTATATCAAACATGAGGTTATAAATGTAATTAGAAGATAGTTTGTGTTTCCTTAAAAATGCGCGATGTTCACAGTGAGAACGTTTGTAAAACTGTTGAGGACGTATACCGTTTTTGTTCCCTACATATAGCGATCGATCGGTATATAAAACGTGTGCTCCTGCACGACCTTTGACCTTTTTAAATTGCAGTCGATTTCATAACACATAATTATATATAGAAAATAAAACATCAGTATTATATTATTGAAGTCATTAAAAAATTTGCTAGACAAAGTTCTTGTCGGAAAGAGTCTACAACGAATATTAGTAAATATTAAATACATTTGAGATATAACAGCAATGAGTAGGTAACATGTACGCCGCTACAAAGCCTCCAAACACATCTCCGTAACGCATAAAATATAAAATATGGACGGGATATAACAGTAGTAGTAATAGTAGTCGTTATTTACATCTTATTATTGTACATACTTTATTTACAATATGTATAGAACACAATAGCAATTTATGAGTACAATGCCATTCCGCAGTGGATTTATAAGAGATGACCAAAATATTTTGTATCACAAACATTTATTGTCATCATGATTGTTTATATGACATAAAACTTAAACAAACTGGTTATATAACTATTGCTCTAAAACAATAATAAAACACTGAAAGAAAACTTAATTAGATATTCACGGTACCCTTCATCTAAGCTTCTTTAAAATCACAAGTCTACATGATATGCGCGACTACGATGTAAAATTCACTGCTTGTCATCCAGTAAGAACGTGTTGAGAATGACATTCCAGTTTTGCAGATGCTTTGTTCCGCACCTAAAGATAAAAGGCAAAAGCTAATAAAAAGCTGACCAATTATTATCAGTATAGAATCACCACATTGAAAGTGTGAATAGATTAGCATGGAAATGATACATCCGGACGATCCTGGTTTGTTTGTTACTGCAAATAAAATTATTATACACATAGTTAACATCGGCGGATTCAAATATTTCGATTGATACTAATATCATCAGTGTAAAAGCAAGTTTCCAGTCTTCGATGTTCAAAAATATGTTCAAGCCATTCAGGCAGTTACGAAAATCTTCATCCAGGAGTATAAACGGAACATGCACTGAATATGTCTGTTTTATTTTTCTCAGAAAATCGGGTAAATATGTTGGTCTCAAGATGATAACAAATTGCATGGCTACATGCAAACTTTCTATAATTTACAGAATTCTGACGGAACTATGATAGTTTGTGTGTCATTTCTATCTGGTGGTATATTTTCTGAGACGCGAAAATTGGTCTGCTTTTATTTAGCTTTTGCCTTTTATCTTTAGAGAAAATTCGAATTTGAAAGTGTGTCTCAAATATTTCAATATTAAAATGCAAAACTTTCGCGTTTACCATTTTTAGTTGGGGTTACATTCACTGACTTCAAAACCGCCACGTTCGTTTTAAATCCCTGACGGAATGAAACATGTGTAAATGTGTTCAGCTACCTATCGAAAGATTGGTTGTTCAACCCTAGTGCCCACATGTGTCCAAATAAAGCTAGAAGGGATACCTGGGATATTCATACATTTTAATACCTGGACTTAAAAAGCCCCATTATAAAGTTTTTCCCCCAATATTTATGCATTTTTGTTTCAGAAACGTTCTGCTTACTCATGTCAATGACTCTTTCAACCTTCTCTTTCCATGTTTATATGAAAAGATGGCGAAAAACTTATCAGTGTATTTATGTTAGAGCTTTGCATGGAGAGAACAAACTGTGTAGAAACAAACTAAATGCACTTTTATCACAATGTATTAAAATTCATATTATTTTTTATTATTTTAGTTTACATTGCTTAACCTCAGTGATATTAAGTATTTATGATTTCTATAAATGAAATGGTGTTTGATGTACATTATTTTCTCTCTCTCTCTCACCACTTATTCCTATATCATGTTTAACATACACACTTAATATGCCTGACCTATTGTGTTGCAATATGTTAAAATGTGTTATTTCCCTTAATTTAGTAATTCATTTTCAAGCTCATCATTAAATATGGCATATAAATGAATAAAAACATTTTCACCGATTCAATTTAATTTTCAATTTTGTTTATTTCACTTATATCATGTAAAACAAGACATAATGAGGTAAACAATAATTACAAGGATCCATATATAACAGGTTAATCACAATGACATAATAATTGATAAATAATTGTCTGTACTATTTCTAATACTAAAGGTTCAATTCAATACATATAGAATACATACTATTACCATAATTCGATTGTCGCCTTATGATGTGTGTGTCCTCTAAAACTGTAAGGCTATAATTCGCTGTATGGTTATTGTTTCTGTTTGTGTTTTGAATGTGTTTGATATTTCCCTTTCCCCTGTGCAATTCTGTCACTTTATATCGTGTTCAGGTTATTTCCGGCCCAGTTTAGGCCTATTGCTGCTAACTGTCTTGACTTGTCCTGTGATTTTTTCCATCCATTAATCCCCCCTCCTTCACTGTCCACTTTGATTCTCCTAGTTATTCCTTATGATCTGCCAGGCCATTCATTGTGCCTCTGTTCATTAATGTATGTACCCTTTAACCTCCTTAAGTGCCTTGTGTTTTGTGGATTGTTGTTTTCACGGAGGTCTGCGTGGGGAGGCGCTGTCTTATGTATGTGGCCTTTCCTGTAGCTACGTTTATCTCTCTTGTTGTAATCCCCATGTGTTTTTTTCCCCTTCCGTCCGTATCATATTCTCATGTGATGTAATGTATATCATATACTTTGTATGTAATTACATGACGATGTACCATGTACAAGTCAAAACAATTAAATGTTCTGCTGTGTTCTGTTTATATTAGAGAGAGACCAAATCATGCAGTACATAAATATGTTTATCTATCCTGCAGTCAATAATTTACATAAACAGACAGAACAGCGAGAGTTAACTGTCAACGGGAATATTTGTGTGGACCCCAGACAGGAACTAATCCAATGTTTTATAAGGTATTGAAACCGTCCAATACATTATTAAATATGTGATCATTTTCTTAATCTTTATTGTGACGCTTAAGACTCTAACGAAACCAATTTGTAATCATAGGAGAAATGATGTCTGATCTCCTGTTCGTATTTAAGATCACTAAACGCATTGATCTATAAATACCATCCATTGCCAGGTTGTAGCATGATAGGAAACGTGACTTGAATGAATTTGCGAGAGACATTGGTGTTTATCAAGAATTTCTTATGTTATCTGATATATGTTTGTAATTTACGTCAAAACGCCGTTGATATAGAAAAGGATTCCTACTTAAAAGGAAATACAAATTATTAGTTTAATAAGATTGAAGCATGTTGATTTAAAGCGAACACGAACACCCTAAGTAAGTTTTGTATTGACTCATCAAATTATTATGTCGATGAAGCCATCAGAAATAACCCAGTACTTGGTTAAAATTGACAGTGGCCACCTGAAATAGTCCCGCAATTGGTAAACATTTACCGTAGCCACAAGAATTACACCCGTACTAAAAGAATTGACTGTAGTCATCAGAAATAGAGTATAATCATGTGTATAAAAACAAAACTATGCTACATTATTAGACGATATTAAACTGACACGTTCGTCGAGCGGGCACGTACTATAAATGATAAATACTACTTTATTCAGAAATTAAGGCATTATGCCTATGTCAATAACAAGTTATAACTCAATACATACATTTTGTTAAATCATGTTATATGATGTACTAGTCATCTACACAATAATTCTTTAAACAAATCATGAATACATGTTAATCGGCATACATTATTCTTATAAAGGTCTTTGTATATTTTATCTACCATGTTGACGTTAAGCTTTACAATGTACATGTATTACTAAAGTAGGAAAAAAACACACTATAGTTGTAGCTCGAATTGCCAGTGACGAGACAGTTGTAGACACAACATTAATGTGACAGTCGCGATTGTAAGTACAACATGATTAGAACGTAACTATGTAGTGTTTCATTTAACCACGAACATAATGCACTACAGAAATAGATAAAATGATATGAAGAGACTGCTTGGTTGAAAAACATAAGGAAGGATATTGACATTATTCAATGATTGAAGTGCTAAACTAATTGAACATTAACTTCTTAATTTTAGAGAATGTGTGATAACTTACATATGCGAAACAACATCATAATGTGAGACGTTACTATAAACATTAATAAGGTCACGTCAAAATTCATGAATTGATATTGTGAAATGTGATGAAATTGTTTCGAACGCTGTTATGGCTTTGTCATGATATCTTACAACCAACCTTAACATTGTAACCTTGCGATAGCATAAACAGTTTTAAGAAATATCATTTGTGAACAAGAAACCGCTATTCTAACCCACATATTAAATATATCTATAGTTGATTACGCTATGCTTCTAGTCGACATTCCGAAAAAACTATCAAGACGTAAGGTAATTCTATAAAGACAATTTATTTTATCGCATGAATATATTAGATATTAGAATAGGAACTCGCATTTAAATATCGAAATAAACATCAATTCATTGATGCAGGAATGTGCAAAAATATACATAATAATCTGACATGAGTTTAAGTTGAAGAATGCAATACGCGGCAGACATGCTTGCAAATTATTTATATAAATGTAAGACCAGAATTATTGCTTTTAATGTCCTTATAAATTTCAATCATATATCGCTCGTACAGTCAATCGTTGTTTACCAAATCTACAAGAAATGCCTGAATTGGACCGTACGTATTACAAACTGGCATGCTTGGCAGGGTTTAATGTTGATCACACTTCCGTGTGGAACACACCAATACATCTAGGAGGAATGTCACAAAGAAGTCTCAGATAATATATTTCTATAAATAGATTGATACGTTATTGCAAAAGGCAATAATGCACATGAGCATGCATGCAACTATTAACATGGTTGTAAATGAATAACTTCGATCAATGTACAATTGAAAATATTATTAAAGCACATATATTACAAAAACAAACAAAATGTTGCAATATATCTCACTAAATGTGTATAAGTTAAGAGAGAGTAATCAAGTATGGTCACATATGTAGTAGGAGAAGTGTTGCTTTCTTTTTTGTCTCCTTCTACTAGTTACAAGTAATATTCCTTTGTTATCCGACGTAAAAAGTTCGGTATATATATATATCAATAAAATATATATTACTTTAATTTTTAATTTTTATTTCAATCTCACCAACGTATGTATACTACATATATATACAATAAAAACGAAATACATAGCTAATTAAAGTACACTGTCGCACGTACAATGAGTTCTAAGAATGTATGTATATACATAAAACTAATTTATATATACTAAACATTAATAAATATCAAATACAGCAACATGGAATAAAATTGATGAAACCATGCTAATCAGTAGAACTAAGAACTGCCATTTGTATATAAGTTTCAAGTTATTTATATCGGGATTTATGAATACTTTCCTTAAGAGTATTGGAATTTTGTCATATATCAAAAGATATAAATGCATTAACTGTATCTTTCATTCAAACTTCCCTAAGAAATAGTGGAAATTCTCCTACAAACTTTGATCAGTTGACAGCCAGCCAACAAGAACGTGATTAGAATGAAGTTTCTAAGTCGGTCGTCGTGAATACTTTTGAAAGGGATAATCACTCAATTAGATTAAAAGCCTGATTACACATTTCTTTCGGGGATTGGACCATCATGTAGAAAAGGTTGACAGGTACACATGGAAAGTGCATAAACGGCTTTCAAATAGGCGCTAGAGGGGTAAATTAAGAAAGGTCGAGTGAAAGTTATTATTTTCGATCAGTTTCTAGCAAAAACATCTTGCATCTTAATTGTAAATTTTACTATACAAAATTGAATATCCAATACAGAGTAATGTCAGTATGGAACATCGTTCCACTTGATATCAAAATATCGGATCTGAGAAACACTTCCGCTCATTGTTAAAACCTACCTTTTATGTCAAATTTTATCTTTATCTTAATAATACTCTGGTCACTGCTGTTGTATGTCAATATATATACATGTAATCTTTTCCTCAGTATTTGTTGCATCTGTATTATATTTGTTAAGTAATGCATGTTTTAATAAGCATAGTATGCATGTTTGTATTGTCTATACATTGTATATATAAGTTACTTGTATGATTGTGCTGTTTATGTTGTTTGATAGATGACCTCGAGTGAGATAAACCTTTATCTTTAAATAAAGAATTACTATTATTTTTATTTAAACTTTATAAATGTAAACAGGACGATATGGGCTTCATTTAGAACAGATGTCTGGACGCATACTTTTTCCGATTGGAATTATTAAGATGCCTAAAAATTGTCTTATTTCTTCTATTGCAGTTAATGAAATCTTCCCACTCACTCTGTACCCTGTATAATATTAAGATCCATGAAGGAATACGTTATAAATATTACATTAACCCTTGTAAATACATACATGTATTACTTAAGTTTATTGATGTTTGGCAATGTACGAGCCACCAAAATCAACGTTTAATTAAAAAGGCTTATTATTTAGATTACACAACGGCGCCATTTCAGATTATCAGGTTTATATGCGTTCATAATTCCACTTTGGTAATAACCATTTATCCGAACATAATTGTATAATTCAAACAATGTTATAGTTAGACCTCGAACATTTGTAGCTGCAATCGTATGGCTTTGATACAAACTTATTTTGCTTGTAGAAATACCTTCATAATGTTAACATTAAATACATTTGGGGTCAAAGTACGGGATTATCTTAACCTTATTTCCTATCATCCATCCATTTACAAAATATCCGATATCAATAACACGAGTATTTCAAATATACTTATTCATTTTTTTTATTATCAACATTTAATTCGTTTTATAATAAAGATTAACGACTGCTCCTTGGTTTTATATGTGTAGATAGTGTGTACGTGCAATATATATATATATTGTATGACATAATAATATGTTTTTTAAAATTTATGTGTGTATGTTTTTAATGTATAGTCTCTTATAACTCAATTTGAGTAGATACATATATTGTTTTACGATATGATATATTAATGAGACTTAGAAAATTAAATATATGTATATACTAAGAAATCACACCGAACACCATCAGGTTTTTGAAAACAGCATTCATGTCAACCTGCTTTGATTCATTTGATAGCAACGTGGGCTAAAAGTGTTAGTAAGGCTTTGCTTAAACTGTCTATGTAAATGTTCCTGTATTATTATTTCATAGAATAAACGTTTGATGCATTTATCGAGTTTATTACCGCCGTATTTAATATGCTCATAAGATATGTGATCCACCGAGGCGGCCTTACCATTCGGCAATTTATTGATAGTTTCCTTAAAGGTAATCTAAATTTACGTTTTTCGGTTTTGTATGAATCAAACATGCCTGATAGATGACCTCGAGTGAGATAAACCTTTATCTTTAAATAAAGAATTACTATTATTATTATTTAAACTTTATAAATGTAAACAGGACGATATGGGCTTCATTTAGAACAGATGTCTGGACGCATATCTAATCGAAAAGTGGAACGATGTTCCATACTGACATTACTCTGTATTGGATATTCAATTTTGTATAGTAAAATTTACAATTAAGATGCAAGATGTTTTTGCTAGAAACTGATCGAAAATAATAACTTTCACTCGACCTTTCTTAATTTACCCCTCTAGCGCCTATTTGAAAGCCGTTTATGCACTTTCCATGTGTACCTGTCAACCTTTTCTACATGATGGTCCAATCCCCGAAAGAAATGTGTAATCAGGTTTCAATCTAATTGAGTGATTTTCCCTTTCATAAGTATTCACGACGACCGACTTAGAAACTTCATTCAGGTAATCTAAATTTACGTTTTTCGGTTTTGTATGAATCAAACATGCCTCCATATGCAGCTTGTCATTGCCTGTAACATTCTTTCACTACTGGCGTCCAGAACGGCTTAAAGTATCGCTTATAAGATCAATAGTAATTAATACGTTCGAAGAAATCATGTTTGCTTTAAAAGATTATACGAACTTACTTGACCAGATGAAGAGGATTATGGGATAAATATTGTTAGGCTTTGTACGCCTTTGTACGCATTCATCTATTCATAAGTTTTATAAACCTTGATGTAGTTAATAGTATTTTTTAATTAACTCAAAGTGTAGCTTCTCGTATATATAAGCTATACACAAGTATCGTATTAATGAAAGTTAATTAGTAATTTTATGGAACTTTCTAAAAGGTCATCGGACAATGCCACAATAGTCCTGTGTTTTTAGTACATTTTAATTATGCGCTTTGTTTAATGCTATTGAGCATGCAACAAACTGTATTTACCCCGCAGGTTATTATCATTTATTGAATATATTTATATGTTAAAAGAAATGAACGATAGCAGAAGTTTTATATTCCGTTGAATACAATTTATTTTTTATCGATTCGCTTATTTCCATTTGCACTGACCATCGGTTTTTAGATATGTTTTATTTGCTTCCAATTGTATATTGCGTCCATTTTAGATACTTTAATATATTATTAAGAAAACGAAACAGATAACATCAGACTCTATACTTAGGTCGCGTTAAGTTGTGTAAAAATCAAATGAATGTAGCAATTATATCCCCCTCGCTCCCATATTCGCATACATGTTAACCCTTACAACTCATCAGTACCTAATGTTTTGTACAATTCAGTGTTCCATGGGTTGGAATATGGTGTGGAAGTATTGTCTAATGAAAACGGCGTTCCCAATATCAACTTAAAATCTCTTTTACAATCATAGTTATGGTTATTGCTACTTGCGCATTAACATTTGAAGACTACCTGACATAAGGTTCAAGAACATCAATAACGTATGTTTTCACCTGGTATATCATCCTGTTAGTATAGCATTAAATAGCTAATTTATTATGTAACAGAAGAATTAATGCTTATCATTTCAGCAGATGCCCCAAGTTGCAGACTTATATCAAGATATTTGTTACCGGTCTTGGATTACCAGATGCTCTTTCAATTACAATTATAAGTTATGTTTGTTACGTGTAATGTGTAATTATATCATCTTCCAAGTTAATGACAGAACACACAACGTGATTCGTCTTTCAAAAATAAAATCAAAGTAAAACATAAGCTACCTGTAATTTTTGCTCATCATTTCTTGACATATGTGAACAGGGAGTCATTAATATAATAATATATCTAAAACAGATTCGTTAAACTCATTTCGTTAACATGTTAGATATGTACAATATGTCGTAGAAAAATGCCTTCAGCCAGTTCTGACTTACAGCACGTACTTTGAGTACACATTTACTTCCCGATTCATATAATTTAAAACCAAGCTCTTGGTAGGCAGGGACACGGTAACCATTATGCAAGTAGCTGGCGACTCACCAACTGTCCATATTAGAACACACCACTACCGGCAAAAGAACCATCAACCACCCACTCCCAATGTGGATGCCTTAACAATTCGGCCAAGGGAGATGGGTGCAAAAGAGAATTTAAATTGAAAATATACATTTCAAACCATGAATATTGGAATATTATACATGTATTTGGAAAATGATTTTGACTTCATAATTTTAGTCAAAATTTGTTCACAACAAGTCCCCGTTTATGAACACATCAACGATCGATTTGTCATCGCTAAAAAAAAACAAAAAAGTTCGTGCCTATGTAAACAAAGAAACGACAATGTTTATATTCCAACATACATGTATAACGATTGGTACGTTTTTTCTCTTATATTGCATTTAATCAAACAATGTGCTCTAAAAGTACTTTTGAAAATATTGAGCGATTTTTCCGCGATATAAAACAGCAATAGTTCGTGTCCATGTATACAAAGAAACGACAATGTTTATATTCCAATATTTAACGATCTGTACGTGTTTTCTCGTATATTGCATTCAATCAAGCAATGTGTTCTAAAAGTGTTTCAAATATTTGAACAGATTTTTTAGATGCCAGTCTATTATAATCAACGGTGTAAACATCATATACTCTTAACACATAGTATGTGTTAAACATACCATCAACCATTATATGAAATGTGTACACTTGGCCGAATGATTGTTAAGAAATGTTCCTCAGCATGTGTTGTTGCATAAACAACGGTTAATGTCTCATCAACAATTTATGACTCTCTTTTATCTGCCGACATTTATCATTTACTGGTTAATCATCTACAAATATCATACAGCTGTTTTGGTATTAAAACTTTGATTTTAAAACGTATGTTTGCATAACGGAGACTTAGTTCAGTGCTATCAATCCTACTGTTGTCTTATTTAGGATGAAATGTTGTGGGAAACGAAAAATAAGTACAAACGTAAGATTAATGCTATAAACCATTTATATCATATTGAGTAAGCTAGTTATTGCATAAATATTAAGTTCCTCCCATTATTGTCTTATTTAAGATGAAATGGTATGGGTAACGGAAAATAAGCTGAACAAATGTAAGATTAATCCACTAAACCATTTATATAATATTGATCAAGCCAGTTATTGCATAAATATTAAGGTCCTCCTATTATTGTCTTATCTTGGATTAAATGATGTGGGTAACGGAACATAAGCAGAACAAACGTAAGATCAGTTCACTTAACCATAATATATGATTTTGAGTTAGCTTATTTATTGCATAAATATTAATTCGAACACTTGCTGGTTTGAGACTGTCACACAACCTGTTAATTGTTGGTATGTTGGTTTCTGACAACATTAAGTAACGAAACATTTTACACCTTAGTATGGTCATAATTCTTTTCACATTCAGTCTGAATACAATCCAACAGCTTCCATGCAGGTAGCTAGAGATTGATTACCAACATATGGAAATACCGGATATACAATATCAAATAAACTAACACGTGATTTATCAAAGTCAGCGTTCAGTTTGAAAGCGTGAAGTGATTGGAACTGTCGTTTTTTATCTTTATTGCCCTTTCGCTAAGCTAGAAGTGTGAAGAAACATAATTAGATAATGAGAACATGTTTGTTGCCGCACTTGATTATATAAATAATAAATTGCAAATGAAACAGAATATAGTGGTAGTGAACTTTAAAACGAAAAGTAAATTTTGTAACATATTGAGGAGATTATCATATAGAAAAACACCTCTACACTATATGTAATAAAACACCTCTACGGGCTCACACAAATTCTTATACCGATATTTCACTTTTGTAGACATGCTAATATTATTTTTGTTCTCTAAAATGTACCATAACAACTTTGTTATTTTGACTATGTAGTAACATATACTTTCCACACAGGGACATTGATAAATAACACAGATGGCAATGAGTGATGCAGAATTTGTGAACACCTTTCAATGCTCATATGTCTCTGCTTTGCTACCGATCCATAAGCATTTTAATATGTAAATCCGTAAGCATATTGTTACGAAAGTGTACAAAATATACGCGTGTCTGGCATTAATCATTTTAGTATATTAAAATATAATCTTATATTACGATGTGAGAGTAAATTTGCACTGATTTTAGAGTTTGACTAAAACAAAATTTGCTTATGTCAAGTGTTTGATGGAAGAAGACGTTGGGGAATTTACTTTATGTGTCTAAGGAGCACTTTACTGCTGCAATCAATCATTTTCTGTTAGTCTAAGTCTAATAGGATTATGTTAACCGTCAAATATTACAGCGTCTGATGTTTCTTTGCGAAATAATTGATTAATGAGAAAGGCTGTGCACTATTGCATTTATTTTTTTGCAAAATAAGAAAATACAGATGCACCTTATTCCGGTGTTTTGTTTGTAAACTGTAGTTTTCGTAGTGCATTGACGAATATGTGTAATCCTGTAATTTGTTTCCGTCTTAAATCTTTAAGACAGAGAGAGACTAAGTTGCTACAGGGAACGCCACATACATAAGACAACGCCTCTCCACACAGACCTCCGGGAAACAAAAATCCATAAAACATACAGCATTTGAGGAGGCTCAATGGTACATATGTAAAGGAACAGGGGCGCAAGGAATGACATGGCCAACTATAAGGGATAACTAAGAACAATCGAAAAGGACAAATTTATAGAAGCATAACATAATCATAAATGGAAGGAAGTCCCGAAGTTACATTTTGTTTTTGATTTCATGAAGGTGCAAAACAGTTAATATTTGTATTTTGTGTCAATATAATAAACATGAAAAGTTTATAACTGATTCCATCAGAGTTTTCATAGTATTGATGGTATTCACTTTAAATATTTCCGGACTTCAAGTAGCAGCTACATTGAGATCAAACTATCTTGAACAGGTAAGTGTAACCATTACGCTTACAAGGAGCATAACATATTCAAAAACATTTAACACCATCATGATTTTTATCAGAGAATACTTAATACGTTATGCAAAGATCTTTCAAATGTATAGTCTGGACTACTGTATTTCTGAATAAACATTTGTTTGTTGCACCGCATTGCCATTTATGCGTAAATGTCCCCACCTGTCGAGCTAAGTATACAGTTTTCAGTAATAAGCTTAGATACGGCATAAAGACAACATTGTAGAAGTACACGTGAATAATTAACACTACAATGTGTTTAACATCACTCGGTAAACCAATCTATTGTTTTTCGGCGCAGCCGTACTAACATGGCTTTGCTATTTGCATATCAGTGTTGTGTAAACCAATCAAATCTTACATTAACCACCAAGGCAATTTCTATTCAATCGAACACCATTTGTAACCTTGACGCGGATCGGTTAAACTTTCGATAAAGAGTACGTTACCTTACTGAATTTACCGAAATCCATTTTGGATCTGGAGTGACCAGTAATCGTAACATCTCAGCACGTTATATGTTGCGCAATGAATATTAACATTCAACGATCTTCTTTTTTCAAGATAGTTCTTGTTATAATTCAATTGATTTAAACCCAAGAACTATAGTTTTCAATTTAAATTTTCAAAACAAAAACATTAACAATCTATCTAGCAATAATATGTGTGAAGTATCACGATACATTTGCAAAATAATCAATTAGTCAGCAATCTTAAGAGAAGAAATCAAATGAGAAAACCGCCTTTTTTGAACATTCAGACAAGGAAATTAACTGCATAGTTTTGCTGTACAGAGTAGTAGACATAAATGGAAAGCTTATTATCCTTGTAGATAAACGCTTTTGAGTAAAACACATTCTAAATGATACATTGACATTATTTTTACTGTTATTGTGAATAAGATCAAAAGACATTATCCATGTTAAGACTCTCAAAGTGATTGTGTGCGTATTGATGATAAGGTTCTTACAATGGATACTTGTTTGACGTAATACACGTGCAATTTGCTGGGATTCTTGAAGTTTATAAAAATATTGTTTACTCCTAATATTTAATGGTTTAGATAAAACCTAATTGTTTATCGATTTTCTGATATGGTATATAAATTAAATCAAATATGATTGTCTACGACTTTTCAATAATCTTACATTTAGGCAAACGAAATTTCGCAATTATTTCAAAAGCAAAATGTTCTTGTGAATATTCGTGTTGATAAACATCCATCATATTTTCATTCATTTTCCGTTAAGCATCATCACATTTCCGCTACTCCGTCATGTATCATATTGTTTTAAAGGAATGTTCTTCGTATTTGTCTGGTTATTAACTAGTAAAGATGAAAGTCTGGTATTTCAATAAAATCAGCATTATTATCTAAACCGTAACTTCAGAATACTATCTAATGAAAAACGTATCACAAAGATGTACGGATCGTTTAATACAGAACTAAATCATTGCTCGTTCTGTGTTAATATGGTCACGAACATATTCTTTATTTAAATACCATCTAACGAATAGCGTATCTCAAAGATGTACGGATCGTTTAATACAGAACTAAATCATTGCTCGCTCTGTGTGAATATGGCCGCCTTTTTTAAAACAACCGACACTTAATGATTAAATGACCACGTTTATGTGGATAAGTGGAAAGTATTTTATTTTTTGACTAGAACCCATTTATCTAACATTATTATGACATTGACGCAGATTTCTAAAACCTTCAACTCTTGTCATAACGAACACATTTGTTCCCCGTAATGTTGTCATTGTATTGAATAATTATGTCATTATATTGTATTTGATAAATTACCGAATAGGCACCGGATATTGTCGTTAAACGAAGATTCTATTGCAACTAACGTCGGTGTTACTGTATTTAAAACTTAGCAATTTGTTTACGATTCTGAACAGTAATTTGGCTTCAAATGAATTATGTTTTTTATTATTAGTCAAAGTATCCATTCATTGAAAGCGTGCTTCTTGCGGAAATCAATGCCCGTGCCATATTGTAGTTTATCACATAACTTGCACTCCAGGAGTGGCATAAAGCAGTGACATAAATATCATATGTAACTAGTTACATAAAAAGCCGAATCACAGCACTATTTAAAATCTATTTAAAGATTGAAAACAATCTATTTATGGTGTTTTGTGATAAATAGAATCTTACATGAGTGCTTTTTTATATTGTTTTTATGAAACTCGTCGACTGAATATGACGCGAGGCTCTGCTTATCAAATAAGCACTCATGTAAGAACCTCTATATAATTCTTAATTGCACACCGCGTGGAAGCACGCGTGTATAAAATAATACGATAATTAAAATCGTGACGAGAAGCTGTTTCTGTTAATTGTGGTAAAGTTGATATTTTATGACACAATACCAATATATTTCTTAGTAAATAATACCGAACAAAATATAAATCATAGGCAAACATTAAATAAAAATGTCATTAGTTGATGACATACGTGTGGAGTTGATTATCTTGGTTAGGATAATGCTAATGAAATACAGCTTTACTTGTAAAATTGAAAATAATGTAATGCAGGGAAGGCAATTTAAACCACGTATATTGGAATAGTTTACATGTTCTTGGAAAATAATTTGACTTCATAATCTTAGTTTCATTTGTTCACAACATATCCCCGTTTATGAAAACATCAACGATGGAATTTTCCGCGCTATAAAAACAAGCATAGTTCGTGCCCATGTAAACAAAGAAACGACAATGTTTATATTCCACTATTTAACGATTTGTACGTTGTTTCTCTTATATTGCATTTAATCAAACAATGTGCTATTAAAGTACGTTTCAAATAATTGAGCTGATTTTTTAGATTCAAGTATATTATATTCAACGTTGTAAAACATCATATACTCATAACACATATTATGTGTTAAACATACCATCAACCATTATATGAAATGTGTACACTTGCCGAATGATTATTAAGAAATGTTCCTCGGCATGTGTTGTTGCATAAGAAACGGTTAATGTCTCATCAACAATTTTATGACTCTCTTTTATCTGCCAACATTTATCATTAACTGGTAAATTATCTACAAATACCACACAGCTTCTTTGATATAAAAACTTTGATCTTAAAACGTACGTTTGCATAACGGAGACATAAGTCAGTGCTATCACTCCTACTATTGTCTTATTTAGGATGAACTGTTGTGGGAAACTAAACATAAGCAGAACAATCGTAAGCTTAATTCACTAAATCATTTATAAGATATTGAGTTAGCTTGTTATTGCATACATATTCAGTTTCAGTTACATAGTTTATAAATTCTTAAAGTATTTGGTTGAATAGCTTGGGAAAGTAAAGTCTAAAATGTCTTAGTACTCTAAAACATATGAATAGTCTATTTCTTCAGTTACAGAAATTATAAAACTGGCTCGTTTGACTTATGTCACACAATCCAATGTTTTGATTGTTATATACTGGTATGTTTGTTTCTGACAGCAAAAAGTAACGGAGTCCCTGTGAAGAATTTTACTCCTTTGTATGGTCATAATTCTATTCAAATTCAGTCTGAATACAATCAAACAGCTTCCATGCAGGTAGCTAGAGATTGATTAACAACAAATGGATATACAAGTACCTTTTACACAATATCAAATAAAGTAACACGTGATTTATCAAAGTCAGCGTTCAGTTTGAAAGCATGAAGTGATTTAAACTGTCGGTTTGTTTATCTTTATGTCCAATCTGCTAAGCTAGAAGTGTGATGAAATATAATTAGACAATGAGCACATGTTTGGTGCCGGAATTGATTATACAAATAATAAATAGCAAAGGAAACAGAAGATACATGTAGTGGCAGTGAACTTCAAAACGAAAAGTAAATTTTGTAACACATCGAGGAGATTATTATTATTATACATCTGCACTATATCTGCACTATATGTAATATAGAAAAACACCCCTACGTGCTCACATAAATTCGTATAGGCTAAATTTCATTTTTTGGTTACCTTGTACCGTATATATTTGAACTGTTTACTTAAAGAAATAGTATAGTTAAACAATTAGTTATTACCGATATTTTCACTTTAGTAGACACTCTCATATTATTATTGTTCTCTAAAATGTACCATAACAACTTCGATAATATGACTATGTAACATATACTTTCCAAACAGGGAAATTGATGAATAACACAGATGGCAATGAGTGATGCAGAATTTGTGAACACCTTACAATGCTCGTACGTTTTTGCTTTGCTACCGATCCATAATCATTTAATATGTATATATGTAAGCATATTTGTACGCAAGTGTAAATAAATATGCGCGTGTCTCGCATTAATCATTTTTGTATTATACTATAATCTTATATTACGCTGTGAGAGTAAATTTGCACTGATTTTAGAGTTTTACTAAAACAAAATTTGTTTATGTCAAGTGTTTGATGGAAGAAGTCGTTGAGGAATATACTTTATGTGTCTAAGGAGCACTTTACTGCTGCAATCAATCATTTTCTGTTAGTCTAAGTCGAATAGGATTGTGTTAACCGTCAAATATTACAGCGTCTGATGTTCCTTTGCGAAATAACTGATTAATGAGAAAGGCTGTGCACTATTTCGTCTAACTTTTTGCCAAATAATAAAATACAGATGCACCTCATGCTTGTGTCTAGTTTGTCAACTGTAGTTTTCGTGGTTTATTGACGAATATGTGTAATTCTGTAATATGTTTCCGTCTTAAATATTTAAAGAACGAGAGAGACTAAGTTGCTACAGGGAACGCCACATACATAAGACAATGCCTCTCCACGCAGACCTCCGGGAAACAGCAATTCATAAAACATAAGGCATTTGAGGAGGTAAAATGGTACATATGTAAGGGAACAGGGGAGTAAGGTGTGGCCTGGCCGACAAAAATGGATAACTAAGGAGAATCAAAGAGGACAAATTCATAGAAGCATAACATAATCATATATTGAAGGAAGCCCCTTTGTTTGTTCGGCTTCTATCGAAATTACAAGTTTCAATGAAGATGCAAAAATTCACATTTGCATTTTATGTCAATATAATCAACGTGAAAAGTTTGTATCTGATTTACTCAGATTTTTCGTAGTAAATTATCCTGGATAACTCATGAGAATAATTTGTTTACATACAGGTAATGTCAATTACCTTTCAGCTCATACATTGTTTAAAATTCCATCAGCAATGGGTTACCAGCATTACTCTGGTTAACTGTGTCAATTGATGATATTCACTTTAAATATTTCCGGATTTCGATTGGCAGCTACATTGCGATTAAACTATCTTGTACAGGTAAACTAAGTATGCCACAAAAACGCTTACCAGAAGCGTTACTTGAACAAATAAATTAAACACCGACATTTTTATATCAAAGCGAGAGAATGAGTTGCTACAGGGAACGCCAAATACACACAACTATACCTCTACACACAGACGTATGGGTAAACAACAGTCCATAAAACACATGGCATCTGAGGAGGCGCAAAGGTAATGATAACTTGTAACGTAACGCGGAGATCT
Organism: Mactromeris polynyma; assembly: GCA_032209605.1. NCBI lineage: Eukaryota > Metazoa > Mollusca > Bivalvia > Venerida > Mactridae > Mactromeris > Mactromeris polynyma. Next base: position 4,108,716 of record JASFXZ010000019.1, on the reverse strand, counting down.
TTCAAATGTATAGTCTGGACTGCTTTACCATTTGTACGTCAATTTCCCCACCTGTCAAGCTTAGCAAAAGTGTTCAGTGATAAGCTTAGATACGGCATAAAGACAATATTGTAGAAGTACACTCGCTGAAAGAATAATAAACATTACAATGTGTTTAACATCACTCGGTAAACTAATATTTTGTTTTTTGGCGCAGCCGTACTAACATGGTTTTGCTATTTCCATATCAGTTTTGTGAAAACCAATCAAAACTTACGCTAACCACCAAGGCAATTTCTTATCAATTGAGCAACATTTGTAACCTTGTCGCAGATTTGTTAAACTTTCGATAAAGGGTACGTTACCTTACCGAATCCACTGAATTTCGGTGAATTTACCGAAATATATTTTCGATCTGGAGTGACCAGCAATGGTAACATCTCAACACTTTTTTATGTTGCACAACAAATCTTAACCTTCTATTGCACCGACCATCCTTTTCAAGATATTTCTTGTTAAAATCAATTGATTTAAACCCGGGATATTAATTTTCAATTTATATTTTTAAACAAAAAACCCTTACCAATTTATCTAGCAATAGCGTGTGTTAAGTATCATGAGGATTTTGCAGAATAATCAATTAGACAGCAATATTTATAGCAGAAAACAAATGAGAAAACAATCCCTATTAAACATTCATACTAGGAAAGTATCTGCATAGTTTTGCTGTACAGAGAAGAAGGCATAAATTGAAAGCTTATTATCCTTGTAGATAAACGCTTTTGAGTGAAACACATAGTAAATGATACATTGACATTAATTTTACTGTTCTTGAAAATAAGATCAAAGACATTATTGTTAAGACTCTCTAAATGAGTTTGTGCGTTTTGATGATATAAAGTTCTTTCAATGGTACAAATCTGACTTTTAATTAACGATATATTTCCCTTTTCCTATTAGATCTGTAAACTGCTGGGATTCTTGAAGTTTATAAAAATATTGTTTACTGCTAATATTTAATGGTTTAGAATACCAATTTGTTTATCGATTTTCTGATATGGTATATAGATTAAATCCAACATGATTGTCTACGACTTTTTATTAATTTTTCATTTAGGCAAACAAAATTTCGCTATGATTTCAAAAGGAAAATGTTCCGTCAAGCATCTGCACATTTCCGCTACTCCGTCATGTATTGTTTTAAAGGAACGTTCTTCGTATGTGTCTTGTTATTAACTACTAAAGATGAAAGTCAGATATTTCAATAATATCAGCATTATTATCTAAACCGTAACTTTGGAATATATTCTTTAATTAAATACCATATAATGAATAAATATAATGTTTATATCTGAAGTTTCGTGTTAATGCTTCACGCGCTAGTAATCCGCCTTTGTTTATATGGTGGGCTATGGAAAGCGACAACCTTTTTTATTGCAGTCATCTTATGTGTTTACAGATCTTGATGAACTTGAAAAAAGAGAGAGAATAAGTAGCTACAGGAAACGCCACATACATAAGACAGTGCCTCCCCACGCAGACCTCCGGGAAAACAACTATCCATACAGCATAAGACAGTGCCTCCCCACGCAGACCTCCGGGAAAACAACTATCCATACAGCATAAGACAGTGCCTCCCCACGCAGACCTCCGGGAAAACAACTATCCATACAGCATAAGACAGTGCCTCCCCACGCAGACCTCCGGGAAAACAACTATCCATACAGCATAAGACAGTGCCTCCCCACGCAGACCTCCGGGAAAACAACTATCCATACAGCATAAGACAGTGCCTCCCCACGCAGACCTCCGGGAAAACAACTATCCATACAGCATAAGACAGTGCCTCCCCACACAGACCTCCGGGGAAACAACTATCCATACAGCATAAGACAGTGCCTCCCCACGCAGACCTCCGGGAAAACAACTATCCATACAGCATAAGACAGTGCCTCCCCACGCAGACCTCCGGGAAAACAACTATCCATACAGCATAAGACAGTGCCTCCCCACGCAGACCTCCGGGAAAACAACTATCCATACAGCATAAGACAGTGCCTCCCCACGCAGACCTCCGGGAAAACAACTATCCATACAGCATAAGAGACATTATGAGGTTTAAGGGTACAGACGTTACATAACAGAGGCACACGGAATGGCATGACAGACCATAAGGAATAACTAGGAAAATCAAAGTGGACAGTGAAGGAGGGGGGAATTAATGGTTGGAAAAGATGACAGGACGAGTCAAGACAGCTGGCAACAATAATCCGAAGCTGGGCAGGAAATAACCTGAACACTATTTATAAAATAACACAAACGGAAATAATAACCATACAGCGAATTTAGGCCTTGGAACTGTCAGTAAAAATAGCCACACTACTCCATCCATTGGTATTACTTTCATGGATGATATAATAATAATTTTCGATTTCACCGCTCATCTGCATCTAACGTTGACCTAAAAATACATGTTTATTCACTTGAATAAGCAAAATTATCAATCATATCTATAGGACACGTACTTACTTCAATGTAAAACTACGAACATTTTTCCATTTATTGACTAGTCGCCTTTTTGAAAACAACCGACACTTAATGATTAAATGACCACGTTTATGTGGATAAGTGGGAAGTCCTTTCTGTTTTTGATTAGAAGCCATTTATCTTACATTAGCAACTGTTATGACATTGACGCATATTTCTAAAACATTCAACTCTCGTCATAATCACCACATTTGTTCCTTAGAATGTTGTCATTGTATTGAAAAACTATGTCATTATATTGTATTTGACTAATAATCGAATAAGCACTGTATAGTGTCGTTTAACGCAGATTCTATTGTAACGGATATCGGTGTTACTGTATTACTTAGCACGTTGTTTACGATTCTGAACCATGATGAATAAAAGGCTTTATAATTAGTATATTATTCAGTTTATAACAAGTGTTTTTTTTATTGTTTTTTTAGCAAGAATTAACATCTGTTTTTTTAAAGTTGTATATGTAAATATTTATAACACACTATTATATAATGTCTAATATCTTAATGTATCATGTGATATTTTGGTGTTTTATTGTAACGTCTAGTCTCGTATAAATCTTATTAGGAGTGCCTATATACTAATAGTTTGACCGTTTAATGTTATTGTAAAATGTATGTACTAGTATATAGATCAGACGGAAATAAAGATTAAAATATGTATTAAATATACTTCTTGCGCATATCAATGTATATATTGTTCATTCAGGATGGTTGATGATACTTCAATTGCCCGTGTCATATTGTAGTATAAGTCTTAATTTCACATCGCGTGGACACACGCGTGTATAAGATTATACGATAATTAAATTCGTGATGATAAGCTGTTTCTGTCTATTGTGGTAAAGTTAAAATTTCTGTTTAAGGACACAAGACCAAGAGTAAATAATACCGATCGAAATATAAATCATAGGCAAACATTAAACACAAATGTCATTAGTTGACTACATACGTGTGGGGTTGATTATCTTGGTTAGGATAATGCTATTCAAATACAGCTCTACTTGTAAAATTGAAAATAATGTGAGACAGTGAATGCCATCATCACACGCATCTAGTGATCGATTCCGTGTTGTTGTGACATTTCACTGCATGCATTTATTTAAGGAAATGAATGAAACAACCACCGAAGAAGCAAAACCAGTACAGAATGGTGTAATGTATTGCATAATGCACGGTGCTCTGTTTCGCGGTATAATTTATGTAAATATATTTGACCAGTGTATACTGCGTGATTTGTTGAACATGGGTCATTTCTGACATTTTCACACATTTATATGCAATGTTATTTGTTGAATAAAGTTCTTCGTCTTCTTAAATGTAAATTTAAAGGTGCTTTCAAAATATGCTAAGTAATTATTTTGAGAAAACGTCATGTTTATGCTCTAAAACATTGCATTATAGCTTTTATTTAAAGTTTCCTGGATCTACAAAACAGGAGTCCAATACAGTATAGTAAAACCTCCCTTCGGACCCGTGATAACTGGTCTTCTTATTAAGGTGGTCTTAATATTGAGGTTGAATATAGAGCAAAACAGTGAAAATGGACATGGAACGTTAGTACAAATATATTTAATAATCAGGGCATGGCGCCGGGCAAAATATTGAGCCTATCATCTTTTAATAGACGATAACGCAATTAGTTAACGACGTTACATACGTCTTCCAAGAACGTATTTTGCATAAAAGATCATTTTAAGTTCAGGTCTTGTACGGAAAGCGTATATCATTAAATAGCTTTTTTAATTTGTGATCATCCTGGTGGTTTTAAATTTGAAATACGCCGAAATTTAAGCGATTCTGGTGGATTTTATATTTTCAGCACGCCCGCTAAGTGGCGCTGTGAGTCGCCAACTTTGTTTATTGCATAATAACAAACCTAGATAACAATAGCCAGTATTTCTGCCAACTTTCATAATAATCGGTTAAGGTTAGGAATTTCGCCCTCAACGTGTGGAACCACCTTAAGTGAGATAATTCTGTATTGCCTATACCAGAGCTAACTGGGCGCCTAGGTCAAGATAGAGAATACCCACACCTCACACACGTATTTATGTTTATGGGAAACATGCAAGAAAAGTGACAATGCAGTGATGTTCAGTACATATGTATGAAGTAAATTATCATGAATGTTCTCATATTGATCATTAAGGATACCTTGTCCAAAACAATTGAACCATGTAAAATAAGTACAACAGGACTGTCGATACATATAATCAGAAGAGATATAAGAGATATTATCCGTTGAAACTCTATGTCTTTTTTTGAATCATTATTGTGTTATTACTGTTGTTCCTAAACATGTCACATTAGAATACATGTGTGTAAAATTATTACATTGGATCGTCAAATTATTATGTTATAGACATAGTCTACGATTTAATTGGACAACCCTCGTACTGTTTTATAGATGCTCATTCTAGCATTATGTTGCTCTTTTCATGAATGTGTGTTTTTCATGTAAAACTTGGATCATGACTGAGAATATTTCGTGTCATATCTCGCTTTATATGCTTAACACTTCGTTGATGTTCATTCTAACCTATTTTGTTTCTCAATTGTGAATTTATCAATGTTCATAGTTGTTTACAAAACTGATAAATATCCATTCTTATGTTTTTACGTGATTATGTGAATGTTTGCTTTTCAGTAACATTTGAGCTACAAGGTAGCCTTATTATAAATCGTATATATTTCATGTATGATGCATATACTAGTATAGTATCTATAATTCTCATTATAATGTCTTTGTGCAATGTTTTATGATTTATAATAAAGTCTATGCATATTTATGCTTGTATAAAGATGAGACTTCAATAGATTAATCAAACTAGATTGTATGTGTCATTTTTTGCATATATATGTTTATTTCTGTATATTAAGTGTAGATATGTTATGTCCGTCAATTATTGGAAGTAGTAAAAGTTTGTATTTATATATATAATGTACCGAAACATGTCACATTAGAATACTGTTTCAATGATGCCATTTCTTTGATCTGAAGCTAATTATACCAAACATGTGTTTTGGATAATGTTGAAAGAAATTCTTCAGATGTTTGTACAAATTACTGTAACACCTCTCTATTTTTTTAGTTAATGTAAACTTTCTTGAACACACAAACATAAATTAAACTCTTTAATATATTCGAATTGACTCAATTCATTTCCGAGAATTCTTGATATAGTTAGCCAAGATCTGATTATCTATGTTTACGGCTAACCATTTGTTTGTGTTACCTCTTTTGCCATCTGGGCGTCAATTTCCCCACCTGTCAAACTAAGTATAACATTTTGAATGATAAGGCTAGATGCGGCATAAACACAATGTTGTAAAAGTACAACAAGATGAGAGAATAATAAACACTGCAATGTGTGTTTATAATCAAATTGATTTAAACTTAAGAAATATATTTTTTCTATTTATATTTTCAAACATTATTATCTATTTATATTGCAATAACGTCTGCGTAGTATCATGATAAATATGCTACCGATATACCGTGCAAGCAAGCTTAATAGATCACAAAGGATCATTTTCTGCATCGTTTTGTTGCACAGTTTTACAGACATAATGTGTAAGCATTTTGTATCATTTTTGAAAGTAAGTATACTACACAATCACGTATATGTGTTATAATTGCAAATACTAAATAATCATCAGTGGGAAACAATGTAATGTATAGACAACTAAAACACAAGTGTATCAAATTAAGTCGAGGGGACGTAGCCCCGAGACTATTTTGGATACTCATGTGTTTTTCTCTATATGTATCTTATTACCGTACGGTTATTCAATGTACTATGTCCATTGATTAGTAAGGTCATTACAAAGTTCAAAGAAATCTACCGAAGGTATGATACGATAAATATTGTCCAAAATTTGAGAATCTTGTATGTTGTTCTGTGTATTGATGAACTCACCATCTCCCAGCGGACATTCGTTTGAAGTATGAAATTTAACGTGAATAACAACGTCTTGTCCTTTTATCATTACATTCCTGTAGGTAAACTTGATATTCATAGAAAAAGCTTACTGCTACATTTTGTAATTGTACTATTCCGACTAAAACAACGTTTTCATCGACCTTTTGATACGGTCAATTGACCAATTTCATTTTCTTTGGAAGTGTAAATATTCTTTGTCTTTCTCATATATCATCAATTTAGCAAAATCCCGAGTCCTATTAAAGGTTCTGCTGAAATGAGATTTGAAATGATTGTGTTGACAATAATTATCCGAGAAGACTTCGCGCATTTGGAACTTTTTTCCTAGCTGTTATCTAATATTGATTGTGCCATAAAATGTGTTTATGGAACTTCGTACTTAGTACTTCACTCGTATACAAAAAAAGACAATACTAGTATCATGGTGATTATCACTAATATTTTAAACAGAATGTCTGGAGGACTGGCATATTACCTTGAGTTCTGGTGATACAATTTATGTTTTACATGAATGTTAAGTTCGGCTTTCCCCAAGTGCATTTCTTCGACTAAAATATAATGTGGTGAATTCCATTCATTACATATCCTTTCCCCTTGTCGTCATCTTAAATTATCCATGGTTGTTTTTCATAATCAGCCAGACAAATCCTTACATCCCCATTCCGATAGATGTTTCCTCTTGAACTCCTAAATTCCTAAATTTATGTTTCCCTGGGATCCGTGTGGGGGCGGCATTGTCTTGTGAATGTAACAACTTTTATTTCGTTTAAGAGCTCAGCATATTTGCAAAGACTAAGTACACGAGGTAGACACGCAGGCGACGTTGCATAGAAAGCACAACGGAACATGACAATATATTAAAACATGTAAACATTTACAACTATACGACGATAAAATTCATGACAATAACTGCTTAAATGACTAATACGTAATTCCAAGTCTTTTATTTTTGAAAACAAAGCATACAAAGATAAACGCAAGAGGAAAAGGTGCAAATGTATACTGTATAATAATTTCTGCTAAACAAATTATCATAGCTAATACTCGTGAGAAGTACCTGTGCTGCCATTGAGTGGATATCACATTTAATCACCTGCTGAAGTTTTTCTTGACTTGGTAGCATGTTAGAATGTTATATTACATCTGTAAGATTAAACAATAGTAGTTCCAACATGTTCTCAGTCAGCATTTTTTTCACCCACCGAGGACTCATCAGCTTGATTGGATAATAACTTATAGAAATAGCAGGAGAGATAATGGTGTTTATGATCCTAGATGCTGAAAATTGACGTTGCATAGGCGTGAAAGGAATTCCTTTCTACATACAGCAGTTAATAAATGATGCTCAATATTAATTATATCGTATACATATAATTTCATGTCACCTTTGTAAAATATATTCATATCACAATGTCTGTATTCGGATTACCGGTGTGAAGGTGATATAGCACAATGTCCTACCTACATAAAGCCGCCGTAATTTAGAACATTAACTCGCATTGTTTCTTTTTCTGTACACTCGATTCCCCGTATTTACTATGAAGACAACATGTATAGTTCTATAAAAACTTATTGAGTGAAGTTACTCTATTATGTGTTTATTTCTCTTAAAACACAACAAGTAAACATATTTAGTTTCATTTCTTAACAAATCACGAGGGTACGTGCAAGCTGTATTTGACTGGATATTCATAGAAAGACTGATACCAGATTGGTCTTAAGTCATGCGAGGGAAATTTACGGACTATATTACAACTATACCAATAATCCACCTCATAATCATGTGCGCCAGTTGCTTACGCAGCAACTAGTTAGTACTCGATGGTGAATCAGTATCACTGGTTGGAAAACCGGCTGTCACCGTAACTATAATAATGTTGCACTGCATTTATTTCAGCTTATTAGACTGCAGTTATTTTATTTCTGCTTTAATTCGGATTGAATGCATGACTTCCGCGTCATTACACGTTATTAGTCACAATGCATTACCAAGGACAAAGCAAACACAGTTTTAAATAAAATTTCGTCGTATTAGAAGCGTTAATTGTTCTTAGTCCTAATTATTACTGAATGAAAGTCCGGTTTAATCGGCTTCTGTCGCCTTATGATGCAGTTTCCCACTCCCAAATTACCGGGTTTTGACAACATTTGCTGTTTGTAAGAGCTTGGCTTTAGCAAATACTTCCTGTTAAGATTTATTATACTTTAACATCGGCTACAGACGGGAAAAGTTGACCGCTTAATCCGCTGACTTACTGCTCCCATGTTATTATTTCCTGTTACTTCAACGTAATTAGGAACATATGTCATCGTTTTAGTGTCTTTATAATGCGTCTGTCTATGTCGTTACGATTTGACACAATACAAGCATCCTACTGTCCACATTTTTTTAAATAAATGTATTGAAAATAATTCAAAAAAATGTTGCCTTTTACTAACCACCAATTTGAGGGACTATGCAATGGAAAAAAGTCACAGAGACTATTGCCAATTGTACAGAATAGATGTATAGTTTTAGTGGTTTATAGAGATTTATCAGTAAAAAAAAATATGGTATTTTCACTGTTTAAAACGCCACTCAAGAAAATATATATTTCTTTCGACCGCTCGTGAGATAAAATTCGATATTCCATCGCAATCCACAAATATCCTATATATCATCCACCGTTTCTTCCGTGCAGATCTCCAACAATGTGATAGGGAGTTTGTTGAGTCTTCAAACAATGGCATAAGGTAAGGTATAAAAAGGATAATCATTGCACACGATCCATTGGTCAGAATGTTCAGTTTGGTGAACTGTATGTCAAGTTTGAAACCGGGATTTGCCAAATGTGATACTCAATCATCATGAACAATTATGCAAAATGTTGGTCGTTATTGACTTTAGGTCAAGATGGAAACTTGGGGTCAAACACTAGGTCAAATAATATAATGTCCTTCGTCAGAATGATTTTCTTGATATAATTAAGGTCAGGTGAGCGGTATAGTGCCATCTTAGCTCTATTTGTTCATATTTGTCATAACTCGAAATAATATTCAAAGAACAATATTACCTTGTTCACGCATCGATTGAACATGCATTGGGACTTTAGAGAGGAAACACGGGAAACACAAGGAATTGCAATAACAAATGCAAACTATGATATATGGAGAGCATTGTCACGAACGGAGAAGGAATAAGTTGCTACAGGAATCGCCAAATACATAAGACAGTGCCTCTCCACACAGAACTCTGGGAAAACAACATTCATTAAAACATTACGCACATAAGGTTATAGGGTACATACGTTAGGGAACAGCGGCGCAGGGAATGACCTGGCAGACCACAAGGAATAACTTGAAGAATCAAAGAGGACAAACAGTGAAAGGGGTAGCATTAATGGATTGAACAGATCACAGGACAAGTGGACAGCTGGCAACAGTAGGCCGAAATAGAGCAGAAAAAATAACTTTAACACTATAAATTATGCAGTGAAAGAATTGCATAGTGAAATATAACCTATATTCAAAACGCAAACAGAAATAATAACCATACAGCGAAATACAGCATTTGTGCTGTCAGTAAAACTACTGGGGTTTAAATTGATTTAACAGCTAGCTAATCTCACTCTTAATCGCTAAATGGTCATCATGTTCTAACATATACAGAAATGAAATAACTAGAGAAAATGTGACATAGTTTAAATCAACACACGGAGAAGTAAATGGGCGTTCGACTCTATACTTAGGAAGAAGAATTTTTGTTTGAAACTGTATCAAGATAGAAATTGTCGCTGACGTTGATCGACGTAATGATGTATGCATGCATGAAATGACGTCAAAATAGAAACGGACGCTGGTAGAAAGAAGATACAAAGAAATGGCTTAGTCGGGAAGTTGACAATACCAGGAATAGCGTTTATGTTAAACTGTGCAAATATGCAATACTTCACTGAAGAGTTCTTACTTATGAATATGAATGTAATGGGTTAACAAGTGCAACTAACTACAATCAAAATGGCACTAATAGCTCACCTTTAAACCCTCCCGCATTTAATTATCAAAAGTATGTTGAACGAACGCGTATGCTACTTACCTTCGTTAAATGCAAGCTGCAATATGTTATGAGATAGTCATACATACTATTATTATCACAGATACAATTCTTCTGAAAGCGGATACGTTCTGATCATATTATATTAATCATATCAAACACATGTGGTTGTGGGATTGTGCGGTCGTTTAATTTACAGATCGCATATTAAAAAGGTTGTGTAGTATAACTACAGTTGACACATATGGTATGTACTCGATATGCTTAAATATTAGTAACATTGTGGTTGTCGGTTTCTGGAATTCATTCCGCTTGCAAAGTATTGCCACGTGCAATGTGTTTTATATGTCGTAGTAATATCGGCTCTTCTTTTATATCGAAGTAATGAAGCAATACATTAAAGTTTGTGTTTTTCTATGTAATATACTTTTTGTAGAACTAATTACAGGATGAAGATGTAGGAGAAATTGTTAAAGTCTAATGTCATTTTTGAATAGTCCTCAATTGAGTATGCTCGATCACTGTTTGCTTTCCGGAAAACAGTAAACACAATATAAGTCTCTTCCAATGAACTTATGTTGTCGTATGATACACAGCGGCTACGCTTAATGGTGCACCGTTGGCGTACAATCTTGAGACTTCTGCAATTAAAATTTCGACATGACCGGTATAACGGCAAATGGTACTGCAGCAGTTTGCATTGGTCACCATATCAAATGTTAACCTTGAGATGTACTCGCATAATAATGGATTCGTCATTTAGAGGCGTTACATCGTCATTTAGCGGCGCAACATCGTCATTTAGCGGTGCTTTGCCTTGTTCAACAATCCGAAGAGATAATCATAGTCGCCCTCCGATACAAAGTTTTCTTGGGTTTGCCTCAAATCTTCCGTGTGATATGTAAATGCAATAGTGAGGTGCTTAAAATCAGAGGTTTGTTGCTTTTGTTGTATCTACTCTAGAGAAAGTGTAAGTTACGTTGTGAGCTGACATAGTAAGTGATGTACCTAGGTGTTTTTCAAGTTATATTCAGATTTGATTGAGATCGTATCGTGAACGGAATATTTTCCATAAAAAGATTTGCCGTTGAATGTTTAAATTCTTGTTTGACTATACTCCAAATACAAAGGTGTATTAGTTATAAACTACGTCAGTCAATTCGTTGTCTTGCAACGCGCTAAGTATATCTACTGCTGTGGCACCACATTAAGTACATTATTAAATTTTAATAGTGCTTATATGTATGGCTTAAAATGATGACGTTGGCAATGAAACATTGTAGTCGCACACCTAGATACAAGTGGCAATGTTTACATTAAACGTATTTGTTGTAGCTCATACAATGTGAAAAGTGCAAATTTAAGTGTTTTAAGACAGTGTTTTTCGTCTTATCTTATCGAATAGAAGTAGACATTCTAGCGGGAAGCATATGGTAGTTGAAAATAACTAGTCTAGACATGTCACTAAATATTTGAGCATTTTCATGCACGTTTATACTGTGATGAAAGTGTTTGTTTCTTGAGATTGGGCAATGAATTTGCTGTTTTTTATTAATAATGAAGCATACCAATATCATCATAAAGCACATATATCGAAAGTCCAGCAGTGTATCGAACACCACTCGTTTTAGTAATTTCTTTGGTGATTTGAACACTGATACATATTTAAAGATATATTATGCTCATCTGTGTACCTAAACAAACATGAAAAATATACTTTATCTAGATAAACTTCAATAAGTATGCATTACCACAGAATACACTTATAATGTAATTCTCTGTATTTGTGGAATAGCTGACGGTTCAGATGAGCCAGATACATCTTTAACTCTTACATATGATAAACGTAACGGCATGCACCAACCAGACATGTAACATCAATATTGAGGTGGCAATCGTTCCCCGACATATGAAATACAAAATACATGGTAGTTCAGCTGAGATCACACGAGACAAAGCCACTCAATATGTCAGTAGTTATTTTAGGAATCAACATCATAAATGAGTGTCACTTTTCCGGCTTCTTCATTTGTTGACAGAGAAAAACATTTGCACTTAGATATATTCTCTCATATCATTCTTTTAATGGTATCCAGATTTGCATTTTTGAAGATAACAGAAGTAGAGTGTATCGTAAAAATTGAAATGTTATTTTGACTTTCAGGATACAATAAAAGAACAAAAAATTGGCACAATATTATTGCATGTGTAGCATATATGCTAAAGTGGATGACAATCGACGAGATTTTCATAAAATAATTTTCATAAGTAATAAACGAAATTTAAAAAGTAAGGTTGGTAAGAAATTGAGTATATATCGGGAACTGAAACGAAATGGGAAATTCAGAATTACTTAATCAGGAAGATAACATTAGATATAACTCATTTTTACGGTAATGCGTTCCAAAGTATTACAGTTAATCTCCTGATCATTAACCAGTGCTCGCGCCTAATTAAAATATTTTGAAGTTCTGCGGCGGGTCTACGACGGATTTCGCAGAAAATCCGTGCATTGGACACACAGGTCCGCACGTTTTTTAAGCCCGCATGAGCACACAAGCCACCGCAGGAGGATGTTGGACATGTTTCAGCGGTTGGATACCTTTTCGTGAACGCACGTGGCACGTGCATTCATCGCAAGCAGGAGCACGGAGCTGCACGTCCATCTTGCGGTGACTGCAAGGTTTGTTACTGGCACCAGATGCATATTTATTCTGCGGTGGCTGCAAGATCGGCGCACAACCAACGTACTTCACTGAGCAAAGGAGTCACGGTGACCGCACACCTTACGGCAAACTTGTGCTCGCTACAGAGCGGAAGTACGTTCATCTTGGCATGAACACTTTTTGTTTCGCAGTATATAAGGCCGGTCTGCCCGGGAAAAACTTCATTCAGGCGCCTGCACTTTTCAAGCGCACAAGTATTAGAAGCAATACAAACTAAAATGGGTCCTAAAGGACGAAGCAGGAATTCAAAATCAAGTATGTCTTTTAAATTTCATTTTATACTCGTTGATTGAGAGAAAGTTTAGCGTTCATCCTTGCGTCAAAATAAACAATATCATGATATATTCTTATCTTGTATCCCTAGGTAAGTTAATGAAACTTGAGAAATCTTACATTTTGCGTTTTAAAATGTACTGAGTTTATATTCTTTCAAATGAGGGTTGCATATTGCATACTTTGACTAATTGTTAAATCCAAAAATGTGATCTGTATTAAACATTACCCTGCTTTTCGTGCGTTCAGTAAACTTCTAAATTAATGTTGCTTCAGGACTTGCTTACATACGCAATCCTCATTGGATTATACAATATATCAGGGTGAATATCTAGACATATCTACCGGCCATTTTATTTCATTATATTAAGTAGACCGTATCAGTACAACAGGTGTTTAGATGATTGGAGATAATTAAATATTACATGCTGTAGTATAGTAATCTAATTGTCTATGAATATAATACGTCAAATATGGTACAAGTGTATAGCTTAAACACTTAATAAGGATTTTTTTCCGCTATACAACCAGAACGGTTATAGAATATATGTTTAATATATGAATATGTTGTGTATATTTCAAAGCGTCCTTTCCAACAATGTGAATAAAGATTACTTCTGTTTTTCGATATCGATTTGCTCACCTTTTTTTTTAAATATTCTTGACTTCACATCAACGAAATCGCACACGTTGTAATTTACCTTCCACAAACATTGATCGTTTAATTAAAAGCATATTGATCACAAATAGTACGGACTGGTATAAGATTGGCATCAAACAGACATGTGTTTAACTAATTAATTCATTGTTTCCGAGTTGATATTTTCAATATTAGACCCGGTCGGAAAGCCAGGTGTTTTCCTATGGAATAAAGCGTTATTTACTAACTGCCAAGAGAATAGGTCAATTTCAAGGATTTAACATCTAATAAAGCTGCAGGCATAATTATGTTATTATAAAACTAACAGATTCCGTGTACATTACTGGATTAATCTCAACGCAATTAGAAAAAGTAGAAGAACAATTTGTTTTGTTAATTGCTCCATTTAAGTAATGTCATTCTATCCAATTTTATCATATATATACAGTAAAACCTCAATAATAAGACGCCTCTAGGTACCTTTGCAAACTGGTATTCTTATTGAGGTGGTATTACTATTGAGGTTGAATAAAGAACACAGCTGTGACATTGGACTTGAAATTTGCAGTCTTAGCTTTGAGGTAGTTTTAGTGAGGTTTTACTGTAAATTCTATTAACGGTCTAATTAAATGGGATGCAGCGGTATCTCTGGGGAACACATTGAAATATATCATTTAAACCTATCGATTAATATTTATATTTCTTATCCTTTAAGTTACATAACCCTTCTCTGACTGCTCTATGTTTAAAAAAAACTCTAAATTGCAATTCATTGCAATATCTTCAGTTCATTTGATATTGACATGTCTCTGACCCGCAAATATCGGAGTTTGGGCATAAGCAGGCCCCCGATTAGAACCACCGATCTACCGCAGCTGGATAGCTTCCTCAAATACACATTCTACATTATAGGTGGGATTCTAACCTCCAGCGTTGAGGGGCAAGTGATTTCAAGTCGGCGACTATAGCCACTCGGTCAAGGATGGCCCTATGTCCAAATCTAGTTACCATTTCAGCCCCTTTGATTTGCCATGAATTATAACACTCAAACTGTAAATTTATGACAAGTGTTTGGGACAGTTCTCATCTGTGATATACATGTATGTATAACAGGGGCTTGGTACATCTAAACCTTTTAGGAATTCTGATAAACTCAGGGAGTAAATTGATAAATCATATGATATCATATATAATGTAAACTATATAATAGGTGCCATGGCATGATTTTACATGTATTATATTATGTGCATTCTGAAATATTGAATTAGCAATAAAGTTTACTACACGAATATCGCTACCATTGTCAGAGAGGTTTTTTCCTTAGAAAGGTTAATTAGCAATAAAGTTTACTACACGAATATCGCTACCATTGTCAGAGAGGTTTTTTCCTTAGAAAGGTTGAATTAGCAATAACGTTTACTACACGAATATCGCTACCATTGTCAGAGAGGTTTTTTCCTTTGAAAGGTTGAATTAGCAATAAAGTTTACTATACGAATATCGCTACCATTGTCAGAGAGGTTTTTTCCTTAGAAAGGTTGAATTAGCAATAAAGTTTACTACACGAATATCGCTACCATTGTCGGAGGGAGGTTGAATCCTTAGAAAGGTTGAATTAGCAATAAAGTTTACTACACGAATATCGCTACCATTGTCGGAGAGAGGTTGAATCCTTAGAAAGGTTGAATTGGCAATAACGTTTACTACACGAATATCGCTACCATTGTCGGAGAGAGGTTGCTTCCTTAGAAAGGTTGAATTAGCAATAAAGTGGACAACACGAATATCGCTACCATTGTCGGAGAGGGGTTGTTGCATAAGTGTGGGTCTCTGTTAATATCGATTATGTGATGTCTTTCAAGTCCCACGTAGCAAAAAAATCAATTGGAAATATGATTTGTAATTGCAAGCGAGTATAATTTTGAATGTCTAGACACGAAATAGGCGACAGTACACTATATTTTTTATATGCTCACACAAATATTCCGGAAAATAATGTCGTTTTGCAATGAATTACATTTCTATAAAATATATTTACTTTAGGCGATTTTTTAACTGATTTATTCCCTTGTATGGGTTTTCTAAATTTGATTAGGTTTGAGTAAATACTGATATCGAATATCTAACACATAATCAAATATAACAATCGGAAGTCGACGTCTTCTGTATCGATTCGGATAACATTCATTCGGAACGCCTTTGTCGTGTGTAAACATCAACGGCGGGAAGAATTCGCACGAAGTCTATGACAGTATGTCTTTGATCAGCATATTAACAGTATGACATATTGTCTGAGCGTTTTTGGGAAATTTGATATTTCGTGACAGATACAGTTTGCACTAGTGTTATATTACATTTGCACAACCTGTAAAATCGTGATGTGTACTGATCAACATTGCCTGTACTACATGCCCTTACCAATCCATACTCTTATGTGCATAGTACGCTGAGTACCACACTACTGATCAACATTGCCTGTACTACATGCACTTACCAATCCATACTCTTATGTGCAGAGTACGCTGAGTACCACACTACTGATCAACATTGCCTGTACTACATGCCCTTACCAATCCATACTCTTATGTGCAGAGTACGCTGAGTACCACACTACTGGTCAACATTGCCTGTACTACATGCCCTTACCAATCCATACTCTTATGTGCAGAGTACGCTGAGTACCACACTACTGGTCAACATTGCCTGTACTACATGCACTTACCAATCCATACTCTTATGTGCAGAGTACGCTGAGTACCACACTACTGGTCAACATTGCCTGTACTACATGCACTTACCAATCCATACTCTTATGTGCAGAGTACGCTGAGTACCACACTACTGATCAACATTGCCTGTACTACATGCACTTACCAATCCATACTCTTATGTGCAGAGTACGCTGAGTACCACACTACTGATCAACATTGCCTGTACTACATGCACTTACCAATCCATACTCTTATGTGCAGAGTACGCTGAGTACCACACTACTGATCAACATTGCTAACCCGTCAGAAAAGTGTCTCACCGTTTCTAAGGAGCTACTGGATACATTTAAACCTGACAATGTCACATTCGTCGTTTCGGATGTCATAATGTAGAGATGACTCTCAAAATACGAAAAATGACGGGTTAGCTCTTTTGACTAGTGTGTAAATCTAACGGTATCCTGTGGTCTTCACAACTGCCACAGGCCAATAAACAATTTTCTCGCATTTTATTATCTAACGATGGCGTTATTGAATATTTAGTGACATAACGATCAAATACAAACAAGAATTATCTTTCAAAAAGGATGGTCGGCGCAATCTGAACCGAGAACATTTGTTAAAAAGTTAAGATAAAAAGGATTTTGTGAACCGTTGTACGGTTGACGAGAATTTGATTTAGTGGTAAACGTAACATTTTATTGGTTTACACAATGCTGACATGCAAATAACAAAGCCATGTGTGTACGAATGTGCCGAAAACAACCCATTCATTTTACAATCCCATTATGTTCATACCGTGCGTTGAACTAGCTACCAGAATACAAAACCGGTCGGTAAACGCATTAAGTGGAGAACTCAATTGGCTATGGAAGTCGTTGGTGAGAACCACGACCGAGGCGTATGTTCTCCATAACACATTTTTGAATGTGATGCATTAAAACTAATCAGTCCTCCATCTCATAATCATTTCGAGAAGTTGCCACATGATTGTTGAATAATAATTATGTCGGTACTATTTGATAACACAGACATACTGTTTAAGTGAAACGATAGCCGAACATGATTGCAATATTGTTGCAAAAACGGTAAAAAATCCATTACAAAAGATCGTAAAACTGAAACCAATCGCTATTTTTGTTAGTGATATAAGAAAGGTGTAACTATACACTTACATTACGGAACGATTCGTGTCGTGATACAGTCGTCATGGCAGAAACATAATTATAAAGAAAAATTTAAATAAGTTATACGGCGTAGGTTGCGATCTTGATTGATCGTCTCCGACAATTCTATTAGAATAGAAGGTAACACAATCTCTAAAAATTTGATTAAATATCGTAGGAATTTGCAACCGCTCATACGTCCATAATTATTATTCTGCAAAATTTGTAGACTTCTTCATTGAAAGTTGCAATACATATAGAAGCAGTGGAAGTTAAGGAGGTGGGACGATGCTATCAATTTTCAAACAATCGTCAAATCAGACACATAACGTCCCTCAGCGAGGTACATCGAAAGCTCACAAGAAGGTGTTCGAAAAGGTTTCCTGTGTAGAAAATTATTTAGTTTCGACTTAACAAAACTTATAAGTGTGTTTTTTTTATGTCGATTAACTGTTTTATTGATCAACATTGTCATCACGAAATTTATAAATTGGCAATTGACTACATATAGATCATGATTCTCGGGTCGAATTCGTCATAAAATGACACAAACAATACAGGAAATCCATTTATATCAAGACTCCCGCCATTCCACAATTGATATATCCCTGACAAAGCAGCCATTATACTCATCAATTATATAATAAACTCAGAGGACTCAACATGTCATTGAGACGATGGATATAGCGGAACTTCGAGTAGACCATCCGGTTGACGATGATATCAATGAGACGCTTAAGTTTTATGTATCTAGTGAAGTAAATCAGGTCACCGACCTCATTTTTAAACCTTAATATCCGATATTTTGCATTTGAAATTTCAAATCTAAGGTTTCACTATAATTGTAGATGCACGCACGATATGTTATTTTCGGAATTAACGGAATAATGGAAATAGCTTATGTTTTGGATACGCGTGGAATTTGCCCAAGAAAACAATGTAAGTATTGTTTTCAGTAATGTTATTTCCTGGTTCAGTCATACATAGAACGGTTGCAATTGAATATGCATCAGTGCAAAGAAAATGTATGTATATCAAACCAAGTCAAGCTGTTGGTCATATAGTAAATGAACTCATGTATTAACGTACTAGATATTATGCTCATCATTTGTTAATTTGGTGACTTCAACAAATATGACAGAGATATGTCCTACAGTTAAAACATCAATAAACTTGCATTAACATGTTTTGATCCGTATTTGTTGAAAAAAGATGTGTGTACATCATAAAATTTAAAATAAAATCCAGTTTGCCTATTTTACTAGTTTTGTCTGTTAGTAATATGGTTAAAAAAGATATTTTTCATCGGTCATACATTGCAATGATTCTTACTAGAGATGTTTTAGCCTATGAAACAACACTACTGGATGAAGCCAATTCAAACATTTTATGTTTAGATGAGCCAGACACATCTTTAAAGTTAAAAGGAAGATACATTGCGCACACTACCATGTATAAAGATCTTCAAGCGGAAATGCGTCGTGTACTTTATGCTGCCATACTTGTCACTGAGTAGTTTCTTATTTTCATATACTATTACATCAATCTCGCAATTGACATGAGTCCACATTTATTATTTTAATATGTTGAGCAGCGCCACGACAATACTTGTATTAGTGACATTGATTATGACGTTAAGTATTTCCCAAACAAAGTTTTGACGACACAAACTAAGCGCTTAAATTGTGTCCGAAGATATTTTAGAGGCTACGAACGAGAATATATTTGTAAGTATTTAATTTTGTTTTTCATTTGAAGATATTTTATAGAATTATGTAAATTAAAAGACGACCTCATAATTTTGTTTTTTTTGCATCCTGTTCTTTATATCTGAATTTCTATAAAAAGTACACGTCCGACTTTAATACCTTTGGTATTAAAATAAAGTTGAAACATAAATATGATAGAAAATGTTAAAAATCTGAAAATGGACCTTTTGGTCGCTAATATAGATTGTGTCGTGGCACACTTCAGTTATTCAATATATTACTCGGGTCAGTTTTAAATACGCCAAAAAGGCTTTGGAAAATGTATCGATCTTTAAGGTACAGTTATCTTTAAGTCAAACACAGTAAAACTTCACCAAATACTACCAAGAAAAAGTAAGACCAATTCATTAATACAGACACGGACATATACGTCCGTGAAAAAGACAGCATTTTCTTTCAACAGCTGTAAAAAATCTTTCCCTATCTTAACGCGATACCATCTCACAACTGTGCCTGATTTTATACTGAATTAATTGCGGTCTAAATAACGTTTTCGTATCAATGAAATCTGGAATTTGCTAATTGTTTGTACTAGGATATACAATATATACATTTTTTCATCCATTGATGTTAATCAAGCGTTAAATTTTTGCTTTGTTTTTATAGCTTATCGAACAAACTTTTATAGCGGTGTAAATCTTTTAAACTAAATTAACATCGTGAAAACAGAATTAACTTCACAATGATGTTGAGAAATTAATTTATTATACTTATGACTGAAACTGATCTAGGATCATGATTGATTTTCTAAACTCGATCGTAACTTATTAATTTCCATCTTTTTTTAATAAGCATATTTTTTTTATTTAATGTCTTAAACGTTTTGAAGGATGTTCATATCTGCCACAGCATGTAAAAAGATTTAGCTTTGAGTAGCACCTTTTACGATGTTTGAAAGATACTATAATTGATCTTGATCCTGATCCTGAAAACTGATTATTTGAGAACACGGGGCCTGGACCGTAACATTTGGTATGTCGTGAAACCCGGTCGTTTATCCATCTCAACTTCACGTGTCATCATGTAGACATTTCCCCCGCCACAGTGTGTTAACATTTCCAAATAAATGAGTTATTGTTGTTGCTTTAACCCCAAGAGGAATTATTTCTTAACGAAACAAACAGAGTCGTGTGACGGTACGATAAACAATTATCTTTTTGAATTCCCATTTTAATATGTACTCGCAGACTGTCCGATCCAATAGGCCGAGGATCGTATGGGAATTGACTGATTACGCAAACGACGAAGGAAAATTGATGTAAACAATTTACTTCACATTGTTACTGAACTTGCTGCCAGTCGGTTTAGACATCTTATCGCTAATGTAGTGCATACTTGTGATCTGAGCTTTTTATTGGAACACGCGCATTTTTATACATTTTTATTAAAACCATATCTTACAAAATTTCCATTCTCTGTTGACATTTTTATTGAATGCCAAAATTTTTTTGCATAAAAATGGAAAAATAAAACGGCATCAATATTTCGGCGCATGAAACTATAAAATAGTGTGTACATTTTAAAGAAAATGCGTGAACAAGATACCATCCTTGTGATCCAATGAATATCTAGTATGTTAAACTTTGTAGTTCTATGAAAATAACGATAAGGTAAGGAATAAAATTGATAATGAATATAAACGCCTAGTCGTTATAAACTTCTCGCACGCTGGGCAATTTACGATGTATTGACGAAAATGAACATAGGATGGCGGTATTCTACTGTAAGGCGTTGTGAGTGACAGAGGGGATTGTGATTTCAATTGATGTACATGGACGTGTTATTGTATAGATAAAATGGAATATACTGAAATCACCAGGTAGGATTTGTATACTGTATAGTACATTTGCGCGGATATAATAACGCTTGTATCATTTCACTGCAATATTATTAAAAGTTTGAATTTACGTTCGGATTTTTGTATAATGAAAAAAAAAGTCGTAATAATTAACAATGTTTATGTGATATCTATTGTTAAATGAAATCATACGTGGATTTAACAGAACAGTAAACAGTTTATAAGAGAGTGTGCAATAAGCGGTCAAAATTTTGAGTGAATAAATATATAGATAAATTGTGGAATTTTTGCTTAACAGTTTTTGTCGAAATATTATTATAAAGTGTATGTATGATACCTTAGAACCTGATAATTCTCATACAAAGACACGATAACGCATCAAACATTTAGCTTAATTAACTTTTGCTTTTAAGCAATTACTAAAAATATTGGTATAATAATAATGAAAACAAATGATAGTATATCGTTTTGTCAAAATCAATTTGTCTAGATGAATTTGTTTCTTCTCCTGAAGAGAAAGACGCACTGAAATCCGGAACACTGGTAAACATCTTAGACATGATTCGGCATGGACTTATCAAATGCCAGCTAAGATAATTTCATATTCGCAAAGTTATATAACGGAGATTATTTTGGAGTTAAAGTTGTATGTTTTACAGCCTGAGCGGCCCTCTATTGTAGCAATAAACTTTACTAAACAACTGTTTCAATTTATTCCAGGTTGAAATGATTAACTATCAAATTAAACATCTCTAGAGAAACAACCTCTAAACGACAATCAGATTTGCATATTCCAAAGGGTTTTATTGTAATTTATTGCTGATCAGCTAGATTTTAAAAAGGCTCTAGGCCAATTTAAATGTGGCTGATTGTTAACAGAAAACAAGAGATGTGTTTGATGTGGTGCAATTAAATTGGGCAATTCAAACCAACTTACGCCATATTAAATATTAGAAAACAATGTTTATGGGATATCACTCAAGTGTTTCTACAGTTTAAAATTGATACTCTAACATATGTGCACCATTATTCTGTATCGTCATAATACCTTTGTAATGTATTTGTGTAGTATCGATGAAAACTGTAAACTCATAAAACATCTATATATTATAAAATACGAAAGTATAAATCTTACTTATCACACATGTGATATATGTACTATCTATTTTCGTATGACCGTGTGTTTTACTCCGCTTCAACGCGAAAATATTGTGTAATACGTATATAGATAACACACATCTGCTAGGGTGATATGGACTATTGACAACCTGAGGTAAATAATCACACCGATGCGCTAGCTACTCGAGTAAATATTACACATGTATATACAAGTATGCAGCATACAAGTGTAAATTACAGTAACACCTCCTCAAAATTTATAACACAATTTCAAGTCAATTTTCACTGTTTCGCTCTTTATTCAACCTCAATATGAAGACCATCTCTATAAGAAGACCAGTTTTGAAATGCCCCAATGGTGGTTTTATAATAGCGGTTTAACTGTATATATCTCACACGGGAAATAGGGTTTTATATTACATCACTGTAATGTCATGGTCATGTTGAGATGATTATATGGTATGTAGATGAACATATACAATATGATATTTTACTCAGAAAAAATTATCTCTGCGATCTTTATACGACCTGTTTTCAATTTGAAAAAAAGCAATACTTTGAGGTATTCATTAGTAACCATTAGCGTGCAGTAATCTGTATCCATCTTAAATTGTCACATTTATTTACGTTATATCGACGGAAGAATTAATTATTTTCGAATACAAATGGAAAATGTTATGTTGGTTTATGAAACGTTCAATACAGCTCCATACTACCGTACCGATTCATACAGACACGTGTTGCTTGACTTGACTTCATGTTTTACGACAATTGTTCGAGGATTAATGAGATTCTTGTTATATAGATGTGTCAGACGCATGCTGTCAGGTTTGCGTCATTGATGGCAATGTAACATGGTGTTTGGTCAATCCTGTAACAAACTGGGGACAGTGTCTATTTTGTTATAATGATGTAGATGACATGTGTAATAAAACGAGTGATTCCATTTCTAAGAATCACAGACAATTTCAGGTTTCTAGAATTCTTGTCCCGGACTAATGGTAATGTAAAATTTGACTTGTCCGACATAGAAAGATAGTTGTCCGAGAATATCAGTCAATTTAGTAACAAATAAACATACACAATGATAGCTCCACAATCTAAAATATATAATCACATATATGTGTTTGTGATATTCTACGGTTTGACTTACAACTGAACAGTTGTTGATGTTGGTTAGCTTTAAAAACAGATTTGTCCGGGACTAACATCAACTCAACTGTTGGTAGCCCGATTCAGCATTAGACTAGTCCGGGACGTCGGGCTTGTGAATTCCTAGAACCCTAAATTCTGGTCAGGTTACATCCCTATTTTCTATAAAGTAATACCCATTACAATCCCTGCTGTATATAGCCAATATCTTGCAGCATTTAAAACACGAGAAACGACAAACAAATGGTATGGCCGAGATACGCAATCAGATTGATTGGTCTTAATGATAAAATTTACCCAATAAATATGATGAACACCGTCAGAATTTAAGGGTCTTGCCCGTAATAATTGGTGATAAATATTACTACGAAGGAGCCGAATCTTTTGTAAGACGCGTGTTGAAAGGTATGTAGCCGACTGGCTTAAATGGTGTGAAAAATGTGTAGAAATTCATTTTGCATCGAAAGTTAAGGTAGGTGTTATCTCATTGGACGGCACATTGATCATAATATAGTGAACGCAAACTTATGGATACCGTTCCTGTTCTTAGAATAACTCATGTATTTAAACATGACATTGTTGTCTGTTTTACACCCCTTAATTTATCTAAAGGTAAACCACTAAAGATGATCGTTCATTTTGATCAAATTTCAATTTTAAGCAGCTTACATTATTACACGCACACAATATCTCGAAAGGAAATATTTCAGAGACGATTCTTTGTAAACATTTAAGCAAACCTATATGCCAATGATTGAGGTGATTATGCAACATACTGCAAATAAGGCGTGCATACTTATGCAAGGCTCATCAATGTTTCTGTGAAATCGAAGAGTAATAAGGTAATTGCCAAAGAATATTGGCCAGGCCAACTGCAAGCCGTATATAACTGAAACATTCACGGTTGTAACTATCTTTATACGTTCAGTAAATGTGTTTACGGCTTACGTTTCGTAACGTTTGCAATTTGGTTCCCCTTGTGCAGTGACTGTGACACGGTGGGTCAGGGATACAAACCAAAACAGGTTCGTAACGTTCGCAAAGGATCATTCAACCATGGTCGTTTTTTATTCGAGGGTCACGTTTAGTTCGAATAACGTTTGCATGACAATACTTGTAATAATGGTAATTGTCAATTTGTAAAGTTATTCTTTAATTAGAATTCATTAATTATGCGGAAAGTTGATATCATGATATTCTGTCAATAAAAGTTACCAAATCATCTATTTTACTCGCTAGTTAAATGGGTGCAATAAAGTTTTCGATTCATTTTGTTTAAAAACCTTCAGCATAAAATTAATTATCCAATTTAGTCGAAAATTCCTATTGTTGTGTCATAAGTGTATTTTATGCAAGCTTCATAAACACTCAAAGGGTTAACCATAATCTTCATAAAATTGCTTATAATTGATTTACAGTTCGAAAGTATTTAAAGAACGGAAACATACATGTATTTTTTCTCTCCCCGATTGCAAAAATAGGTCTCGAGTTGTTTTTTGTTCATTATGTGCGAACTGATATGTAATGCTGCAAATTAAAATCAAGTTAAAAAATACACTCTTCTCATGCTCTTATTGTTATCAATGGGCGGACATAGATGTAATAATTAATGAAATATGTTTAAACATAATATGTGAATGATTCATCTAAATTGCTTAATTCATGGAATCCTCGCACTGTCATTTAATTACAAAAAAATCTAATATTTTTTGGAACATCTTACCGCTTAGCGTTGTAATGTCTTGACACATTCATTCATGATACAACGAGTGCGTATTTCTTGTATAATGTTAAAAACTAGAACAGCGGAAAGCTTTCATCATCAAAATGAACATTTTCCATAAAAGAGATAGAATAATATGCTACAGGGAACGCCACATACATAAGACAGTGCCTTTCCACGCAGACCTCCGGTAAAACAACAATCCACAAAACATAGTGCACTCAAGGAGGCTCAATGGTACATACGTAAATGAACAGAGGCGCAAAGAATATCAAAGGAAGTATCAAAGAGGACAAACAGATGGGGGAACCGATGGAAAAGATCACTGGACATGTCAATACAGCTGGCAACTATATGCCGAAATTGGGCATAAGAACGTTTTGGCAATTGTCTTGTACTAGAAACCGTAACAAAACTGTAAACTGTAAATTTGTCTTTTCAATTGATATGCAATCGTAAATGTGTACAACTAAACCATAACATACAGTTGTGATACACGTATAAACACATGTCAAAGATAAATGTACTAAATTATTTCGTGAAATAAAAAGATAAACCCGTACATGTGGCGTGTCGATTATACATATTAGAAGCAATTGAAAATGTTACGACTATACGTTTTTTTATTATTCTACTTTGATTAAGGCTTCGTATTTATTACAAAGAATTGCTTAACACTAATCATATTTATTGCCAGGAAACGGTGTTTTGGTTATATCGTAGAAAAGTGTTTATTGCTAGTACAAAGTCTTTAAGTCCATACTAATGGTACACGATGCCAAACGTTCTACCAGCAATCATGTATATACATACATACATACCAAGTGAAAAATGTAACCTGGTGTTAAGCAGTTCAAAACCGTTTACGATTGTAAATCGCTTATTTTGATGAAGATTATTATTTCTCCAGGTACTTCTTGCATCGGTATATTGCTCAGGAACCGATAAACATCCCTCATAACTCAGGAAAAAACATCACTGTACGCATGTTGTTTGTATCTAATATTAATCGTCAGCGGCGTATGGTAAATTAGTATAATCGCGCTGCACTAATCTTAGGAACGTCCGTTTTATTTGCATAATCGTGAAATTTAATCACGTAATTATTGAATTAAAATACATGTATGAACAAACTGTTTCTTAAGTTTAACAATATGAACAGTATATAAATATTGATTTGATACATTGTTATTTTATCATTGCGTCCTATCCAAAACTATCTGATTATAGATTAGATATAGGTTTGACTAAGTTTGCAAATTAATTGACTTTCCTGGATAACGTGAATCCTTCCGGAATAAAGATTCTAGCTACTTATATACAATTATTATAATTACTTTTAATTGGCGTAGTAGACAACCGAAAACAAATATGATTTATCTTTTTTGGAAATTTACGTACGTTGTATAATGTGATTGACCTCCGTCAAACAGGGTTGACTTTAATATGATACAGTAAGTAAAGTGTTAATTTACTATAATGTCACCCCTATTTAAAGGGCAAGCCATTCCTGAATTATGCTACACCAACATTCTAAGCACATTTAGTTCCTGATACCTACCCTTTGATGCCGGATACCAGGCAGGTAGGCACACTGTAACAAGTATTTAACTAGCTGGCGGCTAACCAACCGACCATATCAGAACTGACCTCCCCTACCAAGCCGGATGCACTAACCACTCAGCCATGGGAGACGGATACATGTGTACAAAAGTCAAATCGATATCACTGTATGAATTATATATATTTGCCTATGGGAATCAAAGGTTTTTATATATAGTAGTTGTGTGACACTATAGACATGAAGTTTTAAGCCATAATGAAAAGCAAAATTATACTGACATGTTATGTGCCGTGCGAACCCCTTTGACCAATCAACCTTACCTGATAGCCGCCCTCGAAGGAATTCTCACAATAATGGTTCAAGTTCATATATAAACTTAATTCTAAACGGAACGTTTCCGGATGAATGTTTACATATTCATTTATTCCGTGATGTGATTCGTGTGGTGGCTATTGGCACTCTGACTCTAAAGCAAGAGGTCAGCACGGCCCGCAAGAGAATAATTAGAGATTAGTTTTAGCGCGACATCCGCGAAACGTTCGTGACCGATACGATCAATTCATTGCTAATTTACTTAACTTATAGATAATTCTCACTCTGACAGAGGCATTTTTCCGCGACATACACTACAACAAGACTTTCCTTTCCTCATTATCAAATGAAAGCATTCAAGGCAGAAAACATTGGGTATTTCAAAAGGCGGGACAGTCACTATATGTTTATATTTGTAGAAAATGTTGGGACATAACTTTTACATTGTATGGATAAAAGCGTAAGATAAAAATGGTAAGATTGACCACTGTGATATTTCATTCGGTAACGTAAAACTCCTCAAAGAATGATCGTTTTTTGTGTATCATTTTATAGGGGTTAATAAATGATACCATGCTTCCCGTTGGTGAGGCATCAGAAAATATTAGATGAAGCACAGCCGTCTTGGAACGATTAAATCGTACCATAAAGAGTTCGCACGAAGTAATGGTGTACATTAATAAACATATTACATCCTTTGATAGCTTTCTATTGTCACCGTTGCGAGTTCGAATCCCAACCGGGATGTATAATTTAGTAAAGGATAAAGTTATTCAGCTGGCTCACGGATGGTCCGTGGTTCTACCCAGGTGTCAGCCTACGCAACATCGTGCTAGAAGCGGCACTTGATGACTTCCTCCACTCTAATAGATGGGAAAGTCGATCGTGATATCTATTTGCTCATATGTTAAATCATAAACGTGTTAATATTGCAGGCTTGTTTTGTTAATTTTAATTATCATGTTTTTTATATATTGTACTACGATTGAACTTCGAGGTGAATCTCTTAAAGGTCGGATATATACCAGGCAAAACCGAGAAATGTGCGTCATATGCCACTGTTGAATTGAATATAGACTTCAGTGCGCGAACTCTGACATTGCTATTCATACCAAAATTGTAAAAGTTATATAATGATCGATACACGTTGTACATGCTTGCGTCAAAGAATATAAGTTGTTATAATACTGCAAAGGAAAATCCAGTAATTTCATTGGTTAAAGGCTCGCGTATAAGATTCTATATACACGGTGCTGACAGGGTATATGACGTTTTTCCCTTCATGCGCCTCGTGACAATTTTCGTTGACGGCTCGACTCGAAAACTTTTATCTCTTGATGTCTGCAAGTTACTAGAAATTGACAATTGATCTTCACACATGATCAATAAATATTGAACAGAGTTCATGTGTGCTAGTATTAATATTCAAAACGATAGATTTTTTAAGGTTTGAGCAAAATTCAGTTCGATAAAGTCCATGAGATCAGCCGCTTGAAAATAAAAATTAGAGTGCAAGCGCGCGCTTAACCATGTGTATTGAGGTACCTTACGGGGTAATGCAATTAATTTTCAGGCAATATAATGTGTGAGTGAAATAAAAATATTTTGATCTACAACAAATAATTCCCGATATATTTTTAAAGGAATACGTTTTAATAACTGATATTTTACAAAACTAAAACACTCTAAACAATTTTTTGAACCAAAAACACCAAAAATACACAGATCTAATTATTAGATCTAGAGAGCTAGGCATCGAAACATTGCTTGTTTAACTAAATTCGTACGAAAACACGGAATTGCAGTATTATAAATTCGTTATACAGGTTGTTGACAGGGTATATGGGGGAATATAACCAGTCTGCGATTCATATAACCCTCGGCTAACGTCTCGGGTTAAATGGCACACAAACTGGTTATATTCCCCCATATACCCTGTCAACAACCTGTATAACTAATAATATAAAGTCATTCACATCAGTTTTCCTATTTCTGAAATTTCCCTCAATAAACACTTCTCCTTGACTTGTTTAAAATATCATTTAAATGATTTCTTTAGGGCCCGTCTCTCTAAATCCACATACTGAAATAGTGATTTTTTTCAGCATTTTAATACCACTTTGTTGTAACTGCACCCTCTCGCTTTGCTGATCTTGTTTTGCCTCTCCATTAATCAGTTAGTATTCCAGGGAGATAGTGCAAAAATATTCCAAACTATTAAAATAGTTCATCTAAGAACATGGTGATAGATAGCTTTTTACGAATAGAATACAAATTAGAATGTTTTGAAACTGAAACTGCCTTTGCCTAATTCTCATGCGACTTTACATTCACGTATTTATGCTTAAAACGTTTTGCTGATAATGATTAAATCTTTGGTGATATATAGCTTTATACGAATAGAATACAAATTAGAATGCTCTGAAACTGAAAAAACTGCCCTTGACTTTTACACATGCGACTTTACATTCACGTCATGATGCTCACAAAGTTCTAATGATAATGGTTTAAGTTTCAAATTCACGAGCTAGTTCATCATCCCTTGTGTGTGTTAATTACTATTAAACAGTATTAAAAGTGCATATCAGCACAAAACGATTGGACAAAACAATAAGTTACACAAGTCGTTATTTGAACAAAAATGAGAGTTAACATCCTTAATAATTAGCTCGCGTCGTATCCATCTATTTGATAAATGTGCGTTTGATGTTTGAAGCTTAGATGTAGACAAAGTAAATGGAATATTTTATATGGTTTATAATACAAGGTCAAATTTCATTTGCGTAATAGTTGAGAAATTGACAAAACATTAATGGAAGTCATACTAAGAACTTAGAGAGATATAATGCTTTGATATTGTGTTCTCTAAGTGTTTTCATTTACTTGACAAATAATGTGCAGAAACCCAAGAATGGCATATGATATTTCTCACGTAACATCAGCTTCTATAGAGACAGTAACGATACTTTCCGTCCAATAACTGGAACTATGTCTGCGACAATACAACGAAACTTGGAATATAGTTGGCGTAAGAGCAAAGGCATGTTTGGATTGTTTTTTAACCTAAAGGGTCAATGTCATTGTTATCTAAATAGTTAAACTGTTTCCGATCATTAACTTTAGTTTTGGAGAGAAGAAAACATACACTGTGGAGTGATGCACGTTTGTATGGAAAGTTTTGGGTTCATTGGGTTCACTTCTACTAACGTGCTAAAGCATGTCTTGCGACTTTTGTGTTTGTAAAATCACTGGCAGTTGTTCATTTAATGCCCAGAAGGGTATTTTGTAATAATTATAACATGTACTTGTATAAAAAATAATGTTACACTCATGGACATATGGTTATCAGTAATTTCTCATTCATTAGATGAAAACCTATGAAAGACATATCGTGTTTATCAAATACGTCATATTTGAACTTTTCGCGCTTTCCGTTAATTGCCGATGTGCTTCCGTGACATTCCGTTTGTGATTTAAAGATTCATCCGAGCACAAATATTTATGGCGTCAAACTCAACTGCAACAACCACAACTAATCATATTCAAAATTTTCACCACGTGATGAGCATCGCCGATTTATGTGCACATGTATGTTGTTTTGGTAATCAGGAATATGCGAGAATCTAGGTTAAATAAACCGGTCGACAAGATAAGACTTTTTTACAAATATTCTGAAATTTGATTGAAGTCTGTAAGTACGCAAATAACTAAGTTTTAGGGTATATTTAAATATGTGAATATTCCAGACAATGCAGATATTGCGAAAAACAGGTATTTACGACCATCATTGTTACACAATTAAGGCTTCAAGAGCATGTCTATAATGGTTCGCTAGAAGAAAATACATTTCGCGGCTTGTTAGATGGTATTTGTTTGTTATTTCTTTAATCATGTTCTGAACAAAGAAACGGTTATCGGAATTATATTGTTTAACATAATGACTCTCGCAGATTCTGACACGTAAATAGCATTCTTCATATCAAGTGTATGGGTCTAGACGATTGATGTTAAAACATAAAGCATATTGTTCGTAAATTATCGACTGTTCCGCGAACATGGGTTGGTATGCTTCAGTTATATACATTTCACCACCAATAGCACGACCAACGTTTCAACGTTTAGTTCGTGTGCTCAATTGCGGGTATTTGGTCATTATTTTAATCTTAAGTAGTGATAACTATAGACATCGAATCGACAGCTCCCCCTCCCCTAACTGGTCAAGAAAATGTAAACATAAACATAATGTAACGAATAATATGACTCCAACATTTATTATATAGCCAAATCATTCATGTAAGGAAAAGTACATGCACTATTTTATTTGAATTCTTCTGAAGTTAGTGCTATGAGACTGTTAAGATTATTATTGTGTACGGTTGTTCATAAGTAAGTTTACCGTTATTGCAAATAACCACGTAATCAAAGCTTTAGTAAGTTCCCATAACAATCATTTACTACGCTTTCCTAACTCTTGCATGTTTTATGTATATGACTTAAATGTCATAGATATAAATTACAGTAACTCTAAGCTACTTGTTTGCTGTATTGCTAAACAATCGACCTTTAATGGGAACTTACTAAAGCTTTGATTACGTGGTTAATTTGCAATAACGGTAAACTTACTAATAATTAGGTACTTAACCTTCTTTACATTGTGAGATACGTACGTTCACTCACCACTTGTGATTACCTGCCATGCTTTTATCATTACGACATTCTTAAGTCGGCCTATTGGCATCCGTAACAATATCGTACATAAAGACTTGAGACCTCATTGGAAATATGTGGATTTTTTCTTTGATGTTGAATCATGGGTCATTAGATCTAAGTATTATAACCTTTGTTTAAATTCTGCTATCATGTTGTTATATCGTATGCTGAATATCTATCAACTTCTAGCTGTGTTTTTATTCCTGTACTAATACCTGGATATAAGAGTATATAGAAGTAAATGTTATGTGATTGACTTTAACGAATACAGTAAAACCTCACTTCATGACCACCTCAATATTAAAAACAACAATTTCCAAGTCCATTTTCCGTGTTTTGATGTTTATACAACCTAAATACAAAGACCACCTCAATATTCAGACAATTTTTCAACGGTCCCAATGATGGTCTTATTTTTAAGGTTTTGCTGCATATTCAAATTTCTTCTACGCAGTGAAGTATTGTATACAATTATCGCAAACGTAATATAAACGACATATTTAACCTAAACATGTGGCACTCAACTTACATATTTAGAGACTTTGCGTATATTTTGTCTGCACGTTAGTTGTAATCTGCTTATTATTATTCTCTACGTATTCTCGTATTCAATTATACAATGTGAAGATGCGTTATTAGTAATAAGTAAGACATGTAAGCCTTGAAAACATGCAACCATGTTATGTCATTATCACGTGACATTATATAGTTCATTTGTAAGTCATTGTCCTGAAAGATATAATAATATAAAGTATATAATTGTAGTCAACTAGTGTCGGTCAAAACCATTCTCAATCTAAATTTAAAGACATAACCGATGAAATTAAAGTAATTGTATTCTGAAGAAATCACGGAGGACCGACCCTATGCGACGGAATTGTATCTAAGTTCTCATTATGGCTTGTTCGTGAAATTACAGATAGCCATTAGTACAGTTGATTTAAACGATACACGAATCATAACTAATGATAAGTGAAATCACGAAAAGTACCTAAAGTGATATTCTCAGTAGACAAAGAAAGGGAAGCCAAAGGGTAAAACAGATTGCTCAGTCATTGAAATACATCACACACCCAAGATGAACTGACCAGTGAGGAGTCTCAAACTTGTTTCGACATTTTAGTGTAGAATTATTAAAGCGTGTGTTATTATGTGCTTTGGCAAACACAATTTGATATATAGTTCATGGCTACTGGATGTTTGGATATTTGAAGACACAGCTTCTGGTTGATCGAAGGTAACTAAAATATTTTTTAATGTCGTGGACGGTTCTAATACCAAATAATGACTAAACATGGTAGTATTAATGTACAGTAAACCATAAACATGGGTCTTATATACATTATTTAGAATAATTATTTTCGGACACTGGCGTATGAACCACCACGGTGTTCTAGATGTAAAAACTGGACGTCTGATCCGAGGGTCGTGGATAACTGCCATGCTCAAATTCTTCCTCAGTCTACACTTTTAGAAATTAGAGTACAAATTAGAAAACTTACAAATAGGAATTGAGAGTGATTAATATAAGTTGTATTTACTTAATGACAACTTCAAAATCAAACAGTCATGAAGACAAACAAGCCACTCAACCGAGTAAATGGAAGCACTAAGCGAAATATACAGATTTTTCTTTTTTATCATACTCGGCACGTACGTGCCTTTGGTTATATAACACAAAACAGCACAAAGACAAAACATACATTCATACAAACAAAGATATGAAAAACATTAAGTAAATAAATAGCATTTACTTATATATTACTATTTAGCCTAGGAAAAAAAGCAAAACGAAGAAAATTAATAGAAACTAAAGAACTGCATGATTTTTCGAATAATTATTTCTGATAGAAAAAGCTTCTCTGAAGTGAATAGCAATTGTAAACAAATATTTTCTATTTTTTAAAGATATTGAAGAATTTTTCCATAGATATCCACGATATTTTACCTAAATATGTTTTTCTAATATTTCTGTATAGAGGACAGTACATCATAAAATGGTATTCAGATTCTACTTGATTGAGCAAACACATTTTACAAATACGATTTTCTCTAAGTACATGTATTTTTGCCCTACCTGTTTCGATATTAAGTGAATGCGAGCATAATCTGAAAGAGGTAAGTTGTTTTAATAATGTATTATTATCAATCAAACTAATATATTCTGAATAATTGAAAACGTTCTTGAATTTATTAAAATATGCTAGTCTCGGCATATCGTTTACAGACGATTGCCACTCCTGGATAAAATGATCGCGTAATCGTCTTTTAAGAAAATGGAGATAATAAGATATATAAGAACGTTATCAACGACGCTATTTTTTGCACTCATAAGTACTAAAGTTATGAGTGCATATATAGAACAAATAAAAATATCATCTCTCAGCTGTCGATTGGGACTCGTTCTTTCGGCGAAACAATGAAATATCCTTATCATTTAAAGTATACAGCTGTTACAAGCATAGGAAATAAAACTTCGTCACATTTACAGAACTGTAAAACTTGTGTGACCATTATGCACAATGTATTTATATATCAGCTGCCCACGACAAAACCTGTACAAGTTTACGTGTGTTATGATGTCGAGTGTTTCCCTGTTATTATGAAGTAACAAAAGACTTTATGTGATTAGTAGAATAAAACAAATGAGAGAATAATTATGTATAAGTATTGCATAACTTGCCTTTCTTCCATTAGAAGAGAAGAATAATTATTTAAGAATTATGTACATAATGACGCGACGTCATCATTTTGTAGCTAACATTTGAAGCATGTTCTTAATATTGGAATTACTTTACAAAGCAGACGCCCGATTTTAACACGCATGGTATTAAATGAAATTTGAAACAGATATGTTAGAAATGCAAAATCATGTAAATCGACGTAAAATATCCAATACTGTATTTTGTTACATGTGCGCTACAGTTCATCTGAACTTTTATATAATGATAGTAATTATCTGTTGCGTTCTTGCACTCATTTGTTTGTTTGTTCATCTAATGATAGCATGCGTAGTTTTGCAGGTTAAGCCACTAATTAGTTATTTTATGATCATCTCTTTGATGATTTTTTAATGTTATGGGCAATTTTCTGCGGCATGTTTTAGGTAATCATATTACGCAACAATTACCTGTGAATAATGTAATTATCATGATGTTTATCATATCAATTTCCGGTATAATTCATGCTTTCCTTTTATTCATGTGTTTTTGTCATTTTTTCCAAAGGAATGTGTATCAAAAAGACGAGAGCAGTTTTTGTATAAGTTCAATGCGGCTCACCCTCCTACAGCGTGTATACGAATAGCTCTGCTATGTAAGACACATACTAAAACATGCAGCACATCGTTCTTACGTCTTAAAAATAGATTCACCTTTAAGTGATTCAACACTGAATGAAGCAGTGCAGTGAATTATTATCTTTATCAACACTTTGCAATAAAACAATCGCATGCTTTATGCTTTATGTTTTTTTTTCTTTCGTGTGATTTTTTTTCTCTCTTATTTTTACTTTACTACTTTGCTATTTTGTTTGTTTTTTAACAAAATGTTGTACATATGTTGTATGGATGAGGAG
Source organism: Mactromeris polynyma (assembly GCA_032209605.1). Classification (NCBI taxonomy): domain Eukaryota; kingdom Metazoa; phylum Mollusca; class Bivalvia; order Venerida; family Mactridae; genus Mactromeris; species Mactromeris polynyma. Next base: position 4,072,975 of record JASFXZ010000019.1, on the reverse strand, counting down.
CTATGCTCAAATCCAAAATGAAATTTCTGTTCTATTCTATTCTGTTCTGTTCTGTTAATGGGAAAATGTGCTTGCAAATGGAAAAAAACATTAAAGTCGGACCTCCTTTATTCGATAATCTCATATCCGAATACTTTGTATCATCCGGAATATGTTTCAGGTCCCGAAATATCTTCTTGGGCACGTCGAAATGATATCGACTATTCGAACCTATGTGTTATTCAAAATAAAATTTCGGACCAGGGTTATTCACTTGACATAGATGACGTCCATGGGAAATGTGCAAAGTAAATTACTTACGTTTACAATTCTGAGCACAAAGTCATTGATATGCTTTTTATTTTACAAAGCGCCGTCTATCGAATATTTACATTGTTACTTGATTTAGAACGATTCAGTCAATGACAACAATGTGACAATTGTTTGTAATAATTTCGGTGCGGTTGACCGTATTGTTGATATTTGACACGTTGAGCTGGTCGGGACAGCAAAGTCCGATTAAGAAACTACATAAAATATTCATAATTGCAGCAAATATAATCAAAAATGTATGTTAGAATAAAGCAGGTTTAATATCCAGTGGCTTTCTTGCATTTGCCCGTTCCCAGACGACACTCAATTTGCTTTCATGATTGCCTTGTGCATTGTTTGCTATTGTAATTGGTACACATATTTTGGTCATGTCTCTTTGTGTTTTTTTTATGGTGACTGCATGTGGCCTTTCTCGCTCGAAGTATCATTCATTTTTATGATATTGAATTTCTAAGACCGTCCATGTATCTAGTTAGAGAATGTTTTTTATTTAATGTAGCTATAAAGTACAAGGTTCAACTAGCCACAAAATCGGTAAGCAATAATTTATTCATTAATCATAGCCAACAAACCTAGGGATGTAATAAAACTTTGCAGTGGTAATCACAGCGGAAATTACCTGCGGTCTTCCTCATTATGAATTTCCTATGTTTTATAACAGCATAATTAGTTTAGGATACTTAATGTTCTAGTTTTATTTGCTAACAAACGTTTTAGTGTGTTTTTTTTCTAGAATACATAACTTGATAAGATTGCACTATATAATTAAATCCCCGCTTCACAAAGTTCAGCATGTTGTCCGTTCACGTCAGGTCACGTCTCGTCCAGGCCTTTCATTGCTGTATTACTCTAGTAAATCACTGGGCAGATTTCTAAAATGATATTTACCAAGCCTTCTTGTGCATACTTTTAGCGCGTTCAAGTTGCATGATTTTTTACAGAGTTTTTGCCTTTTAATGATAGAAAAATCATTGTAGAGTGAGCTTTTTCTCAAGCATTTGGAGGTTTTTCATGAAACTTCACGCTAATAATATTTATGATGTGTTGCAGTGCATGACATATTTTATTTTCGAACAAATTCAAGATGGCTGACTGTGGTCTCATTCAAGATGGCTGATTGGCGGCCATCTTGGATTTTCTCTCAAAAATCGTGGAGTGAATTACTTCTACAGTTTTAGAGGATTTATTTGAAAATTCACGCAAATATTTTACATAATGAGTTGAAGTGCGTGACATAATTTCTTTCCGACCATATTCATGATGACCGACTGGTGATTAATTGTAGTGCATGACATACTTTTCTTATGATCACATTCAACATTTCTCAAAACATTTTCTCAAAATTATGTCCGATAATGTATATATGCGAGCGTATTATTTGCCTTTAGTGATAGCTCTAGTGTATGTCCCATTAAACTGACTACATCTTGCATCGTGTCTATTTAGTTAAACAGTAGAGCCATACAAACATTTTAAGGTAATTAATTGTTCAACAAACGTACAAAACCGACTGTAAGCTATGTGTTTGTTTGGATACGCCTTTAATTACGATCGAAACCCCCCAAGCGACGTTTAGCCACTTGTTGTTGCAATGTGGTGTTCCCTATTAACAACAATCATGTATGTTATCATCGCGTTTGCTACTGTAATTGTTTATGCATATTCATCGTGCCTCCAAGTAACTTTGGGATGGTCGCGCACTTAGTGTGTGGTATTTTTGCTCAACATTAATATCAATTTTAACCCAACAAAAACAGAAAAACAATCCTGATCGATCGATTATAATAGAAACATACCATTTATTTTGTTTGCACCTTTTGCTGTTTGACAATACCATACCCACAAGTGTTTTCCTAGTTGTTCATGAATAAACCCTTTTCTTTTCTCTTTTTTGATTCTCCTAGTTATTCCTTGTGGTCTGTCGGGCCATTTTTTGTGCCTCTGTTCCTTAATATGTGTACCGTTTGACCTCCTTAAGTGCCTTATGTTTTGTGGATTGTTGTTTTTCCGGAGGTCTGCGTGGGGAGGCACTGTCTTGTGTATGTGGCGTTCCCTGTAGTTACGTATTCTCTCTGTTTCCTTACCTTAGTTGTATTCAGTTGATGATACCATATATCAGAACATATAATTGACATGTGCGCAGTTTTACTGTTTCTTTTAAAAGTAGGACATTCACAAAGTGTGCACCATATAACACCATTTACAGGACTTCTTTGATATCGGTTTGCATTTGTATTTAGTTTCTGTATAGAACGTTTTTGAATCATTGACAACTCTTTGCACTTAGTTTTTATGACCAGGCCTGAAATGTTTATGATCTGTGAAGACACTCCACTCGATAATTACTAGTTGGCAACGAGTTTTATTGTATCCATTATTCAAATATTATCTGCACTGATCATTCAATGATGGACATTGTAAAAACAACAGCCACTCTCATTACCTAATACAAATTAAACAGGTTCGTATTGAAATAGAAGTAAGTCATTCCAAACCAAGATGTGACTCCCAGCGGTATCATTCCCATGTTTTATCCCCTATTTGTCCTCATTAAATCTCCTTAGTTGTCCTTCATGGTCAGCCAGGCCATTGCGTATTTACCCTAGGCTTATACCTCCTCAAATGCCTGATGGCTTATGGACTGTTGTTTTCCCGGAGGTCTGTGGGGAGAGGTATTGTCTTTCGGATGCGGAGTTCCTTGTTGCGTCTTATTCTTTCTTTTACTTACGTATCAATCTATGTTTGTGTCGTGTGTCATTTTTTACTTGAAATAGTTTTCATATTTAAATATATTTTCTTTTCCCCCTTGTGTTCTAGGGGTGCTTGGTAAGGTAATATGTGGAATTTTCTCACTCGACTTGTTTAATTATGTTCTTGTTTGATTCAGACGGACTTTTTACATACAATACATTTTGTTGAATTATTACTTTACTGATAAAGAAGCCGATCAGACTTATTCGACTGAAATTGATCATTTTCCGGTAGATGAAGGGATTTGGACATCAGCTTAGCTGCTTTATTTATCCATTAAGGCGATTATTTCTCCAACTCGTAATGTGTATACCCCTTTATTTTCATAGAATGCCATATTATGTTCATTTGACATTTTCATGAAGAATATTAATGTTTAAGTAACGTCATAAGTTTAATCTTAAAGTTCAAATACAAGCAATTCCTACTTTAGTATGTTGCAATATAGAAGAACTTTGGAAATCCAGGGTTAGAAGACTACACCACATCATATTCAGTTTCGTATCAAAAGCAATATAATTCTTACATCAACCAGAATTGAGTCATGTCTAACATGTGGACACAAGATATACAAAATTACAGAATGGGATACAATTTATCCACGATTTATTCCATTGAACAAATCCACAGATTTCAGACAAAAAGAGACACACGCAACTAGATGTGATTAATCTTCAACGTAGTTACAGGGTATTTGTAAGCGTAATTACCCGCCGTGCTGCAAGCAATGATGACATTATATTGATACTGACAATGGCATTAGCATTGCATTGCTAATACGTTTTACCAACACTATCATTATTTTATCTCGGATTTCCAAATTACATTGGTGGTATTTTTTTTTTGACAGACAAATATCGGAACCTGTCAAACTTCGTCTAGTTTAATGTATGTAATATGCAAATGAGGTAGTCTGTTCCCTGTTTGCAGCAGTGCAACTTTTAGTATTGATACTATAAATAAATTTCATACCAGCTCATAGCTACAGTAGCATTATACAAAACATTTTTGAGGCACTTTAGCGTCTTATTGCTATCATCGTACCGCCATATTCATCGTCTCAAGAAAATAGTACATTCAAAGTAATCTGTGTTTATTATAGATTTGATGAGTATTTTGTCTGATTTTCAGGGATATATCAATTGTGGAATGGCAGGAGCCTATGTATACACGGCTTTCCTGAATTATTTGTGTCATTTTTGGCGAATGAGTTTACCTGAATAGCCGCGTATTAAGTTCTAATACGATAATATGGAAAACGCGCAGTCATGGATGCGCCTTTCAGACATTTAGTCAATTGATTGCGCATTAGCTGTAACGTTTTAGTTTGTCGATTTCTACTTAAATGTGGGATTCACAGTACGAAGTTCAGTTTCAAAGTTGCTATATCGTCACACTGCTTCAAACCCAAAGTATTGCTACTGCTAGTTTCACAGCTTTGTTAATTGTGTGCCTCTCCGCATTTGCACTTGCCCGATCCTGTATTGTCCCCTTGATCCCGTATTTGTTACATTCAGTGTCATATAGATCTGGGCCTCGAATTAAAACGGGTACTTGAGCAGTTTGAGGGGTGAAAGTGAAACCAATGAATCTTATGAATAAAGTAACATATAGGCTTGTTTTGCTTTCTGGATAGACTAGAATAGCAAATGTCTGCGGTTTCATTCTTTTTGATTAACACTGTTGTTTGTTTGAGACGTGTTGCATTTTTGGTGCAAACTGATATTTTCCGTGACATCAAGAAATTATTTATTGCGTCAAAACGTCAGTAAAGGAAATCGTCTGCGTGCTTTGAGCTTTGAAATCAACGACTCCTTTCATATCTTTTATATTTTTACACCATCAATTTCTGTTCGTTTTAGCACCATTTGCACTATTTTCAGCCCCGGTCTAGCCATAAGATAATATTCCTAATAGCATTGGAATATTTTTTACAATATATAACGAGCTGAAATGCAGTACTTATGTAAGTTTTAACCGGCTACAATTAATGACACCTTTCATTTCAGTACACGGAAAATACATTAGAATGATTCAATTAAATGTCTATGTCGCTGACCTTGCCTCTAGGATATATTTATCTCCCGTTTTGTTTTCATATCTGTTATGATTTCATTTAATTAATGCTCCAATTGATGAACGCAACACGTCGAGAGAATCCTATATGGAATGCCTTTTATATCTCAAGACATACATATCGTTTTAAACGACGGAATCAATCGTGTTAAATTAGTAATGATATATATTGCAGCCAACTCAAAGTGTGGCATTATGATTAAATGGTAGGCACATAAACAAATTTCAAATATGATTTTCATAGAATCTCCATTTATTGTAAGGCTGCTAAGTAAATGGAAACAGCTGTAGTCTATCAGTTCATTTATCACAGTTTATAATTTATCAGTTACATACATACTTGATACTTGCAAAGCACGCAGTTATTTTCTGGTTATTTTACATGTTAAGTATATATTCAATCTTATGATATATTGTCTGTCAAAGACGTGTGCCATTTAAGGCAATATCAACAGAGACATTATTTAAAATAAGTTAAGTCAAATGACGATTATTCTAATAAGCTATCGCTTATTGTTTCAGATTTGTTTACTCTTCTGTGGATATCAATAGCTGTGTAAATCATATTATGTATTTAAGTTAAATGCCTTAATAGGAAAATATCGAATACAGTTGATTGATATACATGCATGAAATCTGAGAGGATCCCATAATGTGGTACTTATTACTGAGGCATTGGCAATTTTACCAAAAACTGTTTGTGCGTCATTTCCATTATTTTACTAAAAAGTGCCTGTTTCAAGATAGGGATTGTTAAGATTAACCTCATCCTGTGCGGAATTAGGACTCTGTAACTTTTAATAAGGAGGCAGGCGCCCTGTGCCTCTCAACTTTTATATTTGGAAGATAGTGTGGTTCAAACTTTGAAGAAAAATGCTACCCTTGCCAATCTTTGTAACGGCTGCTTGGATACACTACGATAAACTTTAAAGTTGATCGACATATCTGCGAAGAGATATTAAATGGTTGCGGGGAGCGCCACGTATATACGACAGTGCCTACCAACGCAGACCACAGTGAAACGACTGTCTATCAAGCATTGTAGACTGAGAAGGTGCAAGGGTTAGCATTCGTGGGAATAGGGGAGCAATGTATGGCCTGGCCGACCATAAACATAGCATTGGATAATGTAGGGGACAACGAAGAGGAAAGGGTTGAATGGATGGAATGTATCAAGGAACAAGCCAAGAAAGTCAGTAATCATAGGCCGAAAGTAGAGGGAGAATAAAGATAGTATAGTAAGTAATGGCACTGCACATAGGGGAAAGGGAGCTTAAGTCAAAACGAAATTCTCCATAATAACAAATACGAATAGACATTTAAAGCGGGTCACACAATGTTAATGTATATTTCGAAAAAAACATGTAAGTCACTAAGACTTGTACTAATTTCATATTATATTTATCTTGAAGTGAAAGAAATGCGTTCATTGTAATTGGTACATGATGATTCTTTATTCATTATTCATTGCAGTACTTTTGTCAATGTTTATTATCTTTATGTAATATGTTTTAGCAATATTATGATTTTGTACTTTAAGATTCTAAATATTTGTGATTCTCAACATCGCAAAATATTTTTATACGAAATGCATGAATGTACACACCAGTTCAGCCACGATTGGATTGTTTAGTCAAGAATGGTGCATAGCACTGAAACATATAGTTAGTACTCAGCTTTCCGTCAAAAAGAAGAGTAAACAGACATTGTGGCGTAAGCATCCGACGATAGAGTGCCTGTAACAGATGGAATAAAATTAATACGTCGGTAAATAGATCAGTGTATAAAACTAATCTATTATTAGAGAAAAAAGATAAACGAATTCGATTACTAATACGTATTATCAGTGTGTTATCGTTTCTACTTGTCACTGTGAAATAATTTATTTAGCACTTTTATGCAACATATGTTTTCGAAATCACACTCGATAAGCAATAAAACTCAACCTTCAAAACAACAAAGGTATGCATTACAAATAGCGGCCTTGGAAACAATAACTAAATATTGCGTTTTAGCTTACAATTTGATATGCAGGCATTACGTGATTTTGCGTGCAATCGACAATATTTCCACAGTTATGTGTTCTTGATGCTTGTGAATTATATTCTTTATTGATTGGAGTAGGATACTTAGCAGGTTTGAATTATAATATAACACGTTGACAGCATCGATGTGCATGTTTAATATGCATTATCACACAACAGACAGCTTGCTCGAAAACAAAAATAATACAATTATCTATGGCTTCGTTGTTTTTACCGGAGTATTTATATCCCCTCTTGATTGTTGACAGTTCATTTCCTATCATAGGGGAGTGCGTGGGTTGGTTACAGCTCGTTTGGTAATTAATACCACTTTTGTAATAAAAAATTCGAAGTTGACAGAAATTAAATTATTGGAAACCACTCTACAAATGTAAAGTAAATCTTATTTCAGAACATTTAATAGGAAAACTCGCACAATAAAAACATGATTTAGCGAACCCGTTTTGTAAGAAAAACAATCTGGAATTAACCCGGTTTGAAATAAAAAATTCAAAATTAGCAGAAATTATTAATTTCAACATTAGCTAACAAAAAGCCTTGGGGCAGATGTAAAATTAATTAATTTCAAAAAGGTAGAAAGTAAAACGCCTACAATAAAGTAATGATTTTATAGAACCCGTTTCGTAATACAAATTTTCTGGACTCAACCCGTTATTTGTTTTACAAAATGATTATTAATTACAAAACGTGTTGTAATAGTGAGGGCCTATTTTGTGATTGTAATCTAGTATGTGCTACTGTGTGTAGATGTACTGTTAGTTTTTCGACAAAGCCATGTATACTGACTCTAATATTGCGGTTTCTTTTCAATGTGATCCTTAAATCATGTTCCATCGTTAAAAATAATGAGCAGTGGCTTCCAATTTTCCAAGGTTCAAGTTTGGTACCATACATCAAAATTAGAAGAGAATTTGAACGCTGTGTCACTCAAGTAAAATATCACAAGAGATGAGCTACAGGAAACATTAGTGCTAGCATCCCTAATTGGAAACCAAACATCAGATACTATCAACACATTTCAGTGTTGAAATGTCTAAAATTCACAAACCAAAATCAGATGCTTTCTCGCTGTTTGTCGCGCTGCTTATTTCTGTAATAATGACTATTGCTGCTTTGTAAAAACTATTTAAAGCTTTCAATATTCAAATAATAATATATATCTGTCAGTAATCGACGATTATTTAAATGGCTTATATAGGCATTGGTTTAACAACAATTTAAACAGTCAAGTATACGAATCAATTGAATTCCATTTTCACCAAGTGCGTAACAGATAATGCAATTTAGAATGTAACAACATAAATGATTTGAACCGCAATGAAGGTCATAAAATTCGTGAAAATAAATTATTTGAAGGTAAAATAATCGGTACACTACGTGGCAAGTTATTTAAATGGTGTTTCACTGGAATGGAGCCAGAGACTTGAACTTTTTACAGTCTCCTCATATTTATAATGATACACATGTCAATACATCATATAATTATTATTTTCAATTTGTTATTAAGCTTCTCATTAAAAGTATCCTTTGTCTCAATTTATTATCATGTGTTATTCGCTACATCCGTTTACCTGTAGATTATTCTGTATTTATGTAGGTTAGAAGCATGTTTTATTGCTTAATGTTGAATAAAAGTTGGAGTTGTTGTTTAGCGGTAAACGAGTGTAATTGCATCATTTCATAACGCCATTAATTTTGACGTTTTTGTCACTTGTTATGCACCTAAGGGCGATTGTGTGGGCGTAATACGCGAGCTTGTAATGAATAATAATTTAAATCTTAGAATCAAAACTCGTGATGGAGTTTTGTATAACACATGGTGTTCACTTTCTAATAACTATATCAAAAACAAAGTGTTAACCTCATTTATCCCATTAACATAAACAAGATTACTGATAAGAACAAATCAGATGCTTTATGGACTTGATGTATATACAGACAAACATGCTTGAAATCTATTTGTTAGACGCCTCCAAGATAATTTGAATACAATAACTATCAGTGTGGCCATACCATGTGGCCTGCTACGTTATTTTTATCTATTGCATGCAGCACAAGTTCGTCGCTTCTAACGTAAAAAAATATTTTATAGTTTTCATCAATTTTAGTGGCATATAAATAATGCTAAGCCAACAACAGTACTCTACACATTGGGCCCTAATGATTTGTTTTGTTCGTAGTATACCTTTTCGTACATTCGAGACAATTGTTCAAATTCCTCAAAAAAGTGTTTGCTCTTGCAAAAAGCGTTTACTCATAGTGCATATTACATGCGTTTCAAGCTCTAAGCTTTGTATTCATGTTGAATGGAAGATCAGAAAAATGAGATATATTCGTGGTATAAAGGCAAAGACAAAATTAATAATTTGTTCATGCTGAGCTCAGTAAATTATATGATACTAACACGATAAGTCACTTTTGGACCGATAATGACCAATTACTCGTTTCAGTTCAAAATCGGTTTAAGTGTCCAATCGGAAGACACGAGTTGTGACAAAAGTCATAATCAACACTATTACTTATTATTATACCTCACGTGATTTATCCATGCAAAATTCACATATACACGCTATAAGCAAATCCGTAATGTCTGTGACATAACGTTTTATCTTGTGATATAACGTGTTTGCCCTCGCGCAGGTCTAAAAATAGACTACTGAAATTTCACATAGTCCGAGTCTATTGGCACTTTATTGTTTCTGTTTCACATTGAATTTATTGTTTTATATTCTAATATCAAAATATGTGTCCGATATAATAAACTATATATCAGATGGCTTCCCAGTAAGACAGTACATATTGTCAACTTTCGGGAAAATAGTATTACCCTCGGCTTCGCCTCGGTATTTAGCTGGTACCCAAACTTATGGACTGTTGTTTGTCCGGAGGTTTGTATGGGGAGGCATTGTCCTTTGTGTCTGCTGTTCGTGTAGCAACTTATTCTATCTTCTAACTCGATCATGTTGTTTAAAAATAATGAACAATAGCAATACAATAAAAATGGCCTTTCCTCTTATCAATAAATACTTATATGCGTATAATACGTACACCAACTGTGTCAGGAAATGGTTGTATCAGTTGATGAAACTAGATGCCAGTTATTGCCAAATGCCGCGTGCTGTTTGAATTAATGTTTATTTATGATAGATGTAATCACAATATCACTGTTTCTAGTCCATTATGCTGATATAATATACTAAAAGGCCATTAAAACGCAACTACTTCACTCAACCTTCATTTTGTTGCAAACGTTAAAACGTTTTATTCTTACAAATGATTCAATAAAAAGATGTTAATTTGTAGCCCTAGTATTGATTTTTAATAATCGATTCGGTTTAAGAAAACATATTTGAGAATAAAAAATATTAATTATTTTATTTTATGTCAACTTTTGACGCCGACACTTTAAGTTGGGTTTTAAATGGCGTGGAGTATATGTTTAGACTTAATCAGTTGACTATAAATGGTTATATTGCAGGGCATTTTCCCCATATACCAATGACAAAATGACTATATCCCAAATCGCATACACAGCGACTCTTTATGGGGTCAGGAACGGAACGATACGTCATTGTCCATCGGAAATGGTTAGGGTAAATCTTGTCGCGGAAAAACTCTAGTCATTGTAGGCCATGGAAAAACTATTAATATCAAGCTGTTTGATCCTGATGGCGGTAAGCACGCGCTGTTTAACTCGAATCAACCTGATAATCCGAGAATTGCGTACAGCAATCGTTTCATTTTTATCTTCAGATAAGTTGTTTGATATGTTCAATGCATTTTCTAGCTTACTTGGTGTCTACACCAATGATTTATACATTGAATGCAGGTGCATTTCTATTTTAAAGTAAGAAATTGAACCAATTAGGGTTCTTATGCATGCATAAACGTCAATTAGGTATGCGTGGTTAGACGTATCCGTAGCAACGGACATCCATATTAAATTTATGGCGTCTGGTCCTTCCATTTGTCTGTTAATTCACGTGATCACATATACAATCAGTACATTTATAAACGCACAACTGTTTTACCAAACACACTTTTGTTTTAATTTCATTGTATTACCTTTGAAACGCTTTTTTAATGAAAATAATTTTCGATTGTCATGAACTTTAGCATACCGTTTGCGTAAACATGCAATACTATCGTGTTAAGTTCTTTTCTTGTATCCTAAAAGCCAGTCAATGAAAATTTAGAAATCCCATCTCGTACGTTATTAAATGTACTTAATAGATATTGTCTAGGATAACCCATTAAAGCTTATATCTTATGGAGTTCTTAAATGACCAGTGGAGTAATACATAATAAATAAAAACCCAAAAGAAAATTACTAAATACAATTTACAAAAATAGTCTGAAACTACAACATCTGACTTGATTCTATATTTAAATGATATGCATATTTAAATTCAGCCTGCAACTTAAATAAACTTTTTAACAGAAAAATGTATCAGAATAAACATGAAAACACGGACCATTTATAAACATTCGGCTGTTTTCTCATAAATGAATTAAGCAGCTTTTTTGAATATTCTAATAGTAGTCTTGTTTTTATCATGCAATGAATGCCATGCCTTGATAGCTGTGTAAAAACAAATAAAATATTCATTATCAAGGCAAATTGGAACTTTAAAATCAGATTGTGTTGTTCTATTACACGCAAATGTAACAAGAGTGGCAAACTGTCACAAAATACGCCCTTCATAAGTCAGAGCTCGGAGTTAAAACAAGACAAATTTTAGGTAATTTCTAAAATCAAAGGGTGATAACTCCCGAGTGACTGGTTATCGAACTTGGCCGAGATATTATGCCCACAAACATTTTCACCAAGTTTAATAAAGATCGGATGAAAACTCGTTGACTTAGAGAGCGGACAAGGCTAATTTCGGCCATTTTTTGGATAATCAACGGCCATAATTCAGAAGTGCCTGGGGCAGTGTCGCTGGTTATTTCACTTGCACGAGATATTATGCCCACAAACATTTTCACCAAGTAAGGTGAAGATCAGATGAAAACCGTTTGACTGAGAGAGCAGACAAAGTGTGGACGCCGCCCGCCCGTCGCACGCCACCCGCCACGGGTGTTCACATAATACGTCCCATTTTTTAAACGGGCTTATAAAAACACAAACATAAAGAAAGGAAAACAACAGTTCATAAAACATCAGGCATATTTGAGGAGACACAAGGGTAAATATGTAAGGGAACAGGGGCTCAAGGAATGGCCTGGTCGACTTTAAGGGACAACTAAAGAGAATTAATGACGACGCACAAGTCAAGACAGCTGGCAACAATAGGCTGAAAGGAAGGGGGAGAAAATAACATGAACACTGACTATATCAAGTGAAAGAATTGCACATGGGGAAAGGGAAATTTTAACCTACATCGAAAACACAAATAGAAATAACAACCATTCTGCGACTTACACCCTTGGTAAATCAGTCAGCCTTATTTAATATAAGACGGTAAATTCCTATTAAAATTTAAACATGTGATCAAGAAGAAATCAATTGTTTCTGTTTTTTACTGAGCCAATATATAACGTAAAGCCAGACGTTTGTTGTGACCTTGGTGATTGATGGTGGGTTAAACAACTGCTGCTCATTACGTATTAGATACGTCTGGAAGTGCATTACACAAAGCAATGATGAGACTATCTGGCGTATGGTGCATTTTAGGGCATGTGGTTCAACACGCGCGATAAATATAACTCAAATTCGCTATTTCTTTCATTATCGTGTTTATCTAAATATTTTATTATAGGGGTGTTGTATACGACCTATTCATCCGTTCATAATTGAAAATGTGATTTAAAGAACCTTCTCATCCTATACCCAATATAACGGATAAGTCGATAATGAAAGCCTTATCGAATTGAGTTTATAGACAAGGCCACACTGCTGTTGTGTTTTGTTAAGCGTCAACATTGCTTCGTAAAACCTTGCTACTTATTCGAAAAACGCATTAAGTCGTTTCGAAAAAAAGCCAGATGACAGACAATGTATTATTTTACATGTTTTAATGAGGTAAACATGATAACAATATAGCTAACAACTTGTTTCTTTATCAAACAGTAGAAGTCTAATAGAAAAATGGACTAGTTTTCCCTGACAATTTTCAAACATGCAAGTTAACGAAATATTTTACAAAAAAATACGTTATAACGACACAGTGGTTACTTCCCTTGGCGATTTATCTTAACTTACGAAAAATGTTTTTGGCTCAAAGAGTTCTAAACAAAGGAAACACGGACGCTTAACAAAAACACAAAGCGGCATGGTCTGATTTCATGCTTATCGATAAGTGTACAGTGGACACACAGAGAATATCGTCCGATATACCATTTCTTCCAGTTTGCTTTTTGTTTGATATTGTCTAAATGAATGCAGCATATTGTGTAGCATTTTATAATCATGATGCATTTGACTGCCATAATATGGACAGCAAGTCATCGTTTGTAAGATATAATCAGTGTTATTATTTTACCTTCTGAGTCAGTGTTAAGTTTATCAAACCTTTCAAGTTATAAAAGAAATGTAATTTAAGAACACTGGTTGTTCACCACCAGGCTACTAAATCTTAATAAGTATGTAAATTGAGTAACGTGTGCATTTAAGTGGATTTTACAGGGGCACTTATTGCTAATTATTGGAATTAAATGCGTTTCGTTTGGAAATCAATGTCAACGTAGGAGTTTTCATGCCCAAACATGAATTAAGGAGTTCCGTTTAAACAACACTGCATGCGCAATCAACGACATCCGATACAAGGTTTTCATATTATAAGTTTAACTGCATGATCCAATTATAGCATGTGTGTTTTATGTGCGGACATTTTTAACAATCTCTGCAATTTATCAGCTGCATTTACTTCGATTAACCAATATCTATCCATCAGCCAGTTAACACGATAACGTTGTTACAATAATGAATTTATTTTTAAAAAAGCACTGCATTAATTATACTTAGCGGGTGGTGTTTGCACAATGGTTTACAATTTCAAATCGTTAGCGAAAGTAAACAAGATTATTCACATTCTTTTATTCGATTATTGCTGTACCTGCAATTTTTTCATTGTATGAATTTTGAAATGCATATGTTCGAATTCTGATTCGTTGAGTTTGATTTTAACACTGCTTAATGTATGACGGTGGATGCAACTTTCAGGAAAATTATAAGACACAATTGCGGATATAACATTATTGTATAAAAACCAAACGCTACCATCCGTCGAAGTATAAATCAGTATTAAACCATAACATGCATTTCCCCTCAAAACAGATGAAATATAATACAAGCCAATGCTATAAGTAAAAACATTTTTGTATACATCTTCAAAAATATCTTGATTTTATAACTGTGTAATCACAATTTGTTGTGATAATGAAGGACAAGGGAAATATTAGATTAAAAGCTAAATCGTCTAATTAGCATATGTTGAAGCCCTGCAAGCACACTGGGTAAGACAATACCTCATAACAATACAATATTTCAGATTTTGCTACTTTTCGTATATATATCAATTTCAAGCACTAAAACTTATAAATCATACGATAAAATTGAGTATATCTCTTTGATTAATTTGTTTATTGCATGTTTATACGAATATGTGTCCAAAATCACATCAACCATTATTGGTGCCGCTCTTGAGAACATGGCCTATCACGATTGCTTACGTGCACGAAGACGTGTAAGGAGCTATTGTTACTGTGACAAAGTTGATGTTTTTTAAGTTATCATAAAGTATTGTGTTTTGTCTTGATTTGTGAATAGACTGAAAAATACATTTTTATTTGCATTTTTTAATATACATGTTTTTTTCTGAGTGCCGTATTTTTTATTTTTTTAAACGGAACGGAAATGAAATAATGATCGACCCCGTTTCTGTTTGAGTAATGTTTAAAATGCGGCCGATCCGGACTGATCTGCGAGGCGATGTGTCGTTTACTGAGTAGCACCTGATACGTGTTGTATAATCCATTCAAGAAGTTGCTCCAGCATACGGTTTGGACTGATCAATTTGTCGTGTGCGTAATAGGTTTTCTGGCATTATGTCATTTTGGTTAACGACATATTATTGAGTGTTATGTTATACTTTTTCATTATGGTTGTGATCTTTACAAAATATATAATGAAGTCACCGTTACGAGCATGCAAAGGCCATAGAGTGATCACATTTACATTTCACGGTAGATCTATCGCCGTAATGTCATTTTAGAAACCTTAACAATTTTACACAGTAACAGCTAGCCTGTTGTAAGAAACATCGCAACATATCAATTAGTCTCAGTTATGTTGAATAGTAGCATAATAATCCTACAATTGGCTGGTTTTATATAAAATGCAACGTGTTTCAGCCATTACGTTCATTCAAAACCATTCATCATAGTTTTTTTCTTGTTATAAGTTACTGCGGAAGACAGATATTTCTGATATTTCAAGTATGTGTTAATTGTCGCTATTCATGGCCAAACATCCTTTTTCAAGAGAAACATAATGTCTGTATAGGCGACCGACATTACGGCGGTGTTACAGAATCTAACATTGACTTGGACCTAAATGATTGAATCACTGGCGTCTATATAAATATAAGACTGATACAACATTTACCATAAGAGCCATTGACCGTGAACTTAAACTACACCATGGTATTCATAAAAATCTAAATGAAATACACACAATGAATGGCTCATATTATAATTATGTGTGCAATTTCAGTAATCCATATTATTTTCTTATTCTCTAGAGAAAAAAGTTCTAACATGTTTAAGCTATACACATCATCTGAACAATAGAGGCTCCAATTTTCTATGACTATGGGCACCCTGTATTCTCGTAATGAAATGTCTTCAGTATTGAAAGGGGTAATATTAGATATGTTTTGTATTTAGTAACGTACATAAGGGTATGACCTAAGCTTTAAGTGTGAATTATAGTATGTACATGATGTACGCATCCATCGTCGTATATAGTTTTAAGATGCAATTGTGCAGAGGTTATATTTTTAATATTTCAGCGTCCCCGTGATTTTTCGAAACCTACATTCTAAAGGCGAAAACAAGAAATAACTAAGTGTCAAGACAAGAACCTGATTTGATGGATCTAAAACATATTTATGGGCAACATGTATCAATATAACTTATACTACTAATTTACAAACATACACAGTGCAATGCATAGTGGTACCGATTATAAAGGGGAATCTATTTAAAACAAACTGAAGACGTTATCCATAACTGCGAAAAAAAACACAGACGGAAGAACAGAATTTGACTGCAAGACTGCGTTTTCCCTGATCCGCATGTTGTTTTTTGTATGGAATATAATGCCATTAAAAACTCAACTATTTCACTCAGCCTTCATTGATCTAAGTATTAAATGCGTTTTATTGTCACACATGTGTAAATCATCCATCAAAAAGAAATCAAACTATGGTCCTAGTATTTATATTTCATAATTGATTAAGATTATAAAATTATGTTTGAGAATTTATATATAATTATTTCTCTGTAATGGCACCGTGTTGACGCTGACAATTTGTAGTTGCGTTTTAATTGAGTAGAGTATTCTTTGATCCTAGTGATTTTACTTATATACGTTTACACTGTTCAGATGCAATCTAAACTTAGTGAAAAGTATGATGATTTGTCAATGACAATATTCAGTTTATTTAAAACGTTACGTTCTATCGAGATCATAAAATAATGTTTACCAGTGAAATAGGTAGGGAAAATATCGGCTCACCACAAACACTGTTCTCCAAGAATGTTTAATTAGCAATTCATACCTCAGTCAGTTTTTACACCTGCAGCAATAATGAAGTTAAGATGAACACTTTGCCACACTTCTGAACAATCATCAGTTTTTACGTTGCAAGTTATGATTTTTGGCATTTCCAAAAATATTTTCATTTTTTCAATCAGAGCGACCCAAAAACACTTACTCGCTTGAGGAAGCCTGACATTGATAAACTTGTACTGTATGTTACCTAGTTGCTCTATTATTATTAAACAGTATATGATCTAATGATCTGGAATACAGCGATGACGGTGAAATACTTGTTGAATTCATTATCAAACTTCTTAATTATTGCACATAAGAAGAGGTTTTATTTCACAACATAGTTATATCCAATACATGTTTAAAATAGACTGTAATGGTCCATGTTCAAAATAAACATATGTACAGTTTTCATTAACATAATAGGCGACAGTCAGTCTAACATCGACAATTACATATACTTTAATTCAAATAGAAGTCATTTAGTGGTAAATTAATACTAATTAATTAATTAACTCTAACGCTGTATCCTTGTAGGAACAATATATAAGGACGACAGCTGAGTAACTATGTACAATTGTAGTGAAAATAATATTGATCCTGTTCTTAATATTAAATATAACAATATTAAAGTGTCAATAATAGTACCGTATATTGTTTCAAGTGTCTTGCTGAAACATAACGCGACAGTAAAGTAAGAGGTACGAGTACACATCATTGGTCTTGCAAAATCGATTGCATCAAAATTAGTTTTTTTACAACTTCTTTGACTTATGATAGTACTACAATATCTGACAATTCTAAATCTGGCATGACTACATGAATGTTTATGCATTACATAAAAAAGTATTCATAAATTAAACATTTTTTCTAAAATAAATAATTATTTTCATGTTTTCCGATGGATTACCGTGGAATAACGGTGAATTATTACTCGTGAGCATCGGACTTAAAATTTCACTCTTCACGGACTACGGCACTTGTGCAAATATTGCGTCCTCAACTCATTCGGTGAAAGAACTTACGATCATACACTGAAACATTATAATGTCCCCTATTTATCTGAAATTCCTCTTAAAGGATACTGCAAGTACGGGAATAGCAGCCATCCCATTATTCTGCTGTAGGGAATAATTCACCGTCATAAACCTTTTACGGCCGCAATTTTACAGCATTACGTATATGTTACGATTGACACTCATTAGGACAAGTCTCCGCTATCAATTGAACAAAATGATGTAGGATAGTGCTTCAGGCGGTTGTAAAATAATACTTGAAAGGTTAAGTTTCCGATATCAAATGTAACGATTGACTTATTCATCCTCAACAGTTACAGAGACTTCGTCTTACAGGCGTTCCGTGAAGCAACTTATTCCTTCTCTTTTACTGTTTTATTTACTTGCCGTTATGTATTATATCATGCTTCTAGACGATTCTAATGATCAGAAAGAGTTGCAAAAAAAGATTGTTTGTGATAATACGTATGGGAAATTAAAACTTGATCATTTCCAGTTAATTTGTATCTTCTGAAAAAACACAGATGCACCAAGTGTGTTGCAATCAGACGAAGTACTACAACGACTGATAAGAACGATCACAAGTTCATGTCTACCAGTCGACTCATTAGTTTTATAAGAGTAGAAACAAAACAATCGATGTTTTGATTAAAAATGATTTGCAAGCACGTGACTAGGTGTACTGATGATGCCAACACATACAAGATATGTATTTATCTATCAATGTTTCCTGCGATATCTGTTATCATTGGACGTCAAAGCAATGGTACATTAACATGCATTTAAGATCTCAGACGCAACGAGACAAGCGAGTAGTTAAAACGAATAATAAAGCAGAAAATGTCACATATTAGAGTAACACCTCAACAATAAGACCACCTTAGGCACCCTTGAATAATCGAGTTGGTTTTGATATTAAGGTATAATAAAGAGCAAAACAGCAAATATTGTGTTCTTAAGTTTTTGGTGGTATTATCATTAGGATTGTCTTTAGGTGAGGTTTAACTGTACACAGTCAAACCAATAGCGTACGAAGACATTCGAATACGTACATACATATAGTTTGAGAATTCGAAGCAAAAGTGACATATGACACCAACATACATGTTGGATAGAAATAGAAGCTCTGGAAACCAAAACTCAAGGTCCTTTATGTTCGATCCTTCATTTTCGATCCTAAATGTTCAATCCTAAATGTTTGATACTAAATGTTCGGTCCTAAATTTTCGATCCTTAATGTTCGATTTTGAGCAAAGTTTCAAAGTTGGCCAATGAGAAGGCTGCTGTCTGAGACGGGTTTCATACCTTAAGTTTTATAACCAGGTGTAGGCTACACAAATTTCTTCAATTCTAAGTCTTAAATTTAAACGTTTACAGTAAACAAACTGTACAAACGTGTCCTACTGTGAAACCTCAATAATAAGACCATCCTGGGACCCCTGAAGACTTGTCTTTATATTGAGGTGGACTTTATAGTGAGGTTGAATAAACCAGTGAAAAAAGACTTGAAAAATGTATTCATAATTTTAAGATGGTCCTATCATTGAGGTGGTCTTAAGGTGGGTTTTTACTGCATATCTTTAAATGAACTTACTTAATATGTTATGCAACTATCTATTCGAGTTATAACTACTGTGCGTGTTTGTTCAATTTCGTATCAGACATTTAATGAATGTCTAAGCATATTACATAATATAATATTCGGACGTTAAGGACCTTTTCAAGTATTTCAGTGTCCCTAATGATCGGGATAAATTGAACCGGGTTCATATCTGTCGGAGACTGAATGACAGTTACAGTTCATACACACCGCTGTGTATTGGCATAATGATGTTTCCCGCGTGGAAGCCAAACAGACATTATGTAAATTAATTCACATATCCGAATTTGCACATACAGATCATTTTTTCTCTGCGCTAAGATGAATTGAGATTTCATTGAGATCAGTACCGTTTCGTCTGACCTGCACTTTTATGTAAATAAGCGTGGTTCGTCTATTTCATGTACAGAATATGCAAGACTTCACTAAGACCTAAACATATGTGTGTTTCAGTTTTCATACCCCTAAAAAATAGAGTATGTATAGGTAGGATTTCTTTTTAATTTTCAAATGAAGCATATTAAATGTAGATTTAAATGAATATGCTAAAAGACAAATCCCCTTTCCCTTTTAACATGGATAATGTTTAATCAAGGTGAATATAACACTTTACAGCTGAAATACTCGTAAAGCGTCTAATAAATGGGCAGAAATATTAACCTAAAAACAAATTCACACAAAGAAATTTTACAAAAAAAAGATATTTGACTAAAAATAATGGTAAACACGCAAAAACAATGTTCTAGGATCGGGGCAAAAATTAGGGTAGGTCGGGAAACCTTAAACAAATATTGTTTACGTCTTATTTATAACCTCCATTGCGAGATATCACATGAGATGTTCTATACCAGAGTTATACAATCAAACAAAGGAATTATACTGCAAATTTGCATGCTACTAAATTTGTCTTGAAACTCTCAATGCGTTTACAACCCCGATAATTCTCCGAAGGCGTTTTTGTTCCATTATCTTTATTTCCAGATGTTGTATTTGTCATTTGTCATAAAAAATGAAGAAATGTCTTTCACTAAATGCGTGACAAATATTCTAAAACAACCTATCTTTGCGAATCGATTGATATTTTGACTCCAGCATTGCTCATTATGTCGACTTGGTTGCGTGATGTTCGGGATCATGACTCTTTTATCTCCAGTGGTATGGCCGGTCGGTGATCCGCCAGCTAGTTAAATAATGGTTACCGTGCGCTGCGCCTACCTGCCTGGATCCTGGCATTAAATTATAGGAATCGGGAAGTAAATGTGCTCAGAAAGTAGGTGTCTCATATGTCTGAAATTGCTTGCCTTTTAAGTAGGGTCAACACTATAATAAATAACATTTTACTTTTACTTTACCTTATTTTGATTTTAAAAGGCATACTATTCATACATTTACGTTGATTCAGTGAACCATGTTCCTTTCTATCTGGTGTAGGCAAATAATGTTGTTTCCCAAATACAGCGTTAGTTTTATAATGGTTGTGTATCAACATAGTATAGTTGTCGAACAAGTCATTATGTGTTGGCCTCTCACTTAATGCTCACAAGATACTGATTGAAAACCCATCCCACTGGACGTTTCATTGCGTTGATTTAAGATCGTTCATTATGTTGTTTCAAGGTTTTAATCTGGTTGAGACAAGAAAGAGAAATACAACAATAATACAATGTTGTCTTGGTAACAAAAATATTTTCAGATTGATTTATTGACAAGCTGTTGTCAGAACTATTATCTTTTTTCAATTTGCCTTGGCTTTATTTGCTCTTTTTTCAAAATTGTTTGACGTGCTTTCAATTTCACTCAATGCATTTTAAACATCAGTGGACGCTGATGTCTTTTTTCTTGTTGATTCCGTTTCCTGATGTTTCAATGTTACTTGATAAGAAACAACAATTGATAATGTTTCGTTGACCATCGTGAACTCTCCAAGAAATATTAAATTCCTGATTTTGACAGAAATTGTTTATACAAGATATAACATCAGTGTATATACCAGTTGCAGTTCGCGTTATTCTAATAATTGAAATGAATAAATGTAGTTCCCAAAAGATATAAAGTAAAGCCATCTTTAAGATATACGTATTTTAATTTGAGTTGAATAATTTTGTTGTTCATGTTCAAATCCTTGTTTTTTAGGAATATTTAATTTATTTTTAATGAATATGATAAATACAAATACATGTATATATATTAATTATAATAAGTTATAGATAAGGAGTCGGCCAATCAAGTTCAATGTTGAGGCTTCGACCCCGCAAAGTTTACGACCACATCTCCAAGTTATACACCAGTTACAGTTGATTTCTTTAGAAAGCAGACTAATTACAACAATCATATGGTATGCGTGGTACATCGAAATATATACAATATGTTTTATACTTTGTTTGATTACAAATTAATGGAATAGAGATACACCAGATAGAAATACAAAGTCACATATTAACTCAATCGGTCATTATCGAGTGAGATCGCCATTTGTAATATTTGCCAGTCAAAATCTTTCCATATCGTGTCCATGATGAGTTAAGCCACCGCAGAACAGGCCCCCAAACGATATTAACAGAAGTGTAAAATATTTCCTAACTTTGTATATGTAAATTCATTATGTCCAGTCACAATCGGTAATGACCAATTAAATTAATATGTGATTTTTTTATTTCTGTGCGGTGTTATGTAAATGGCTTGATTTCAATCAATCGAATGTATTTTGTGCTGAAAATTAGTAGAAATATTACAGACATATTGGACTTTCTGTGTGTGAAATTTCTATTTGATATATTCATATTTAATTACAATAACCTAAATATGAAATCGGAGTACTTATAACTTTTGCTGAGTGTAAAAGATGTCGGAAGGATATTAGGCGTTATTTTATCGATATTATGTACCCAATGGGCATTTATGGCATCACGCTTGCAGATAGTAATGGATGGATAATAATTAAATAATATGTTCTCTTTAACTATTTTTTTCCTCATTATATCAAAGTAATTACAGTCACTGAGTTGAATCCAATTAGAAAGTCATTTGACTCACCACCACGTGACGCCCTCAAGTCACACTCACTTATTGGAAGCTTGTGATTTGAATTATTTTTGACGCCATACGCTTGCAAGACCTGCCGTGAAATGCATTGAACTAGCGCTTAATGTAATTTTGAAACCTTACAGTATTTTATCACTACAAATAAAGGCCCTAAGGCATTGAGACATATAACGATTCGTTGCCTTGTACTTAACACAGAGATAAAAACGAGGGAATTTATTTTTTATGGCATTGGTATGAAAAACATGAAATAATTATTATTTTAGTTTTTTTACGTTCATTACCTTATGTCATACATTTTGTAGCGACAATAATATTTCAATAACACATAGAACATTTGAGGGAATTATTTTATTAACAATTCGTCTATCATGTCGTCGGAATGTAACTTTCCTTTTAGAAAAAAAGGTATATATGTGAACTCAGCAATGTGCCTGTATCACTGAGAGTGAAATTCCCCCTTCTATGTTCAGCGAACATGGTTTGAATGGTTATAAATGAATAGTTGAATTAAACTTTGTTTAGATATACTGTAAATCTTAGTCAGTAATAAGACCACCTTTTGGGACTCTTGAAATCTGGTCTTCTTATTGACGAGGTATTGATATTGAGATTGAATAAAGAGCAAAACAGTGAAAATGGACTTGAGAAATAGGTTCTTAATGTTGAGGTGGTCTTATTATTTAGGTGGTCTTTATGTAAGGTTTTACAATATACTATAAATTATTACAAAATACACATTTTAATCATTCTACTGCCCATCAACAGTAGTGATTTATCATTGCTTCTATTTTAAATCAGCGATTCTATGTCTAATGTTAATAAAATGGCCAACAGGCTCGAATCCAATAAAATCTCAATTTCCAATCGTCACTTTTTTTCTTTATTTTCCAGTGTTATGTCTTTTAATTACAAATGATCGTGTTGTGAAAACACCAGGTTTTCCGGTTGTTTGATCGAAATACCTGCCATTGATTTCTAATCAATATTGTAATTTCTATTCATTTTATAAAAAAAAACATAAATTTATACGTGTCGTGAAATCAATTACATTATAATCAAATACCCACATGATGAAAAACCAGTACACAGAACATGGTAAAATATGATTTATTGCCACTATGATTAATCTTCACCAGAATAATTTCTCTTATTAAACATTTATGGATCTATTCACTAAATCTCATTTGTATTCAGTTTTGCACAGACGCATACAAATTCAGAAGGACCAACACTCGAAACACCCATTAATAATGATATACTGCCAACATTTGTGTCTGATAAAAATATATATCCATGTTCGACTCCAGTGTATATCCGTTCCTTCATTTCCGTCGTTGAATAAAAACACATTCTTTATGACGAATTATGACAAACGCTTCGCCAGAATAACAACTTGGAACTCTATAAATGGTTAAACGTTTCAACGAGCATTCAGGTCGTTTCCCTCATACACTGTTACGCTATTACATCGTCATCTCAACAAATCAAGAAAAGAAACGAAGCGAGGCTTACGTGTTTTCAGTTTCTATATCTATGTGCTGTTATTTCTGAAACTGTTACTGTCGTTTGATCGTTATTTCGCTAGATTCTGCCATTAATGTGTTGGCTGCTATTTTCAAATTTAGTCCAATTAGACTCGGAATAATCTGAAGTTTTGAACATTTGTCAATTGTAAGTGATGTTTACTCTTAACTCATAAATCTCTTTATTGTTTAAAGTTGTTTAAGGTTTTAATCAGGTTTCGTGTCTGGAATAACAATAACACTGAATCACTGCTTGTGGAAACTTAAACCTGTTACACGAGATTCCCCTGACTATATGATAAACAATAATGTGCAATTTAAGTATGGAAAGAAACTTGTCTCAAAGTTAAGACAAGGCAAAGCGTCTCAAATCAACATATCGACCTTTTGCATAGAATGTCCCAACGGATATCTGCATGAAGAGACATGAACGCCTCTGCATGAACCACGGATACAAAGATTGTTGTTGTTAACTTTCTTTCCTCAAAACGTTCTCGCCCTTTTCATTCGGCATTGTCCTTTCCTCCCTCCCTCCATTTTGTTTATAACTCGTTGTTCGTGTATAGTGTTCAGAGTACACCGAAAAGGTATATTAGGATATTATATTGGCAACATAGGTAAGTAGGTATTTTATTATAGTGACTGATGTATTAATATCTAAATATAAACATAAATACAAAGCGTATACAAACAGACGGTCCATTGGGACTATAAGTCACCTTATAAATATAACTTCTTTATAACCGATCATTTATATAAATAGCTGTATATATAGATACACAAATGTTGAATAGTTAACATATAAATATAAGTTTTGGTATTAGGTACTAAGAGACTTAGTAGACAGAGAATGATAGGTTGATTAAAAGATAATATAATTGACTGATAATGTCATTTTATAAATGCTGAAATTTGTAACTGGATTCCATTGCAGTTATCATTTATCGAGTAATTGCACATATAATATTGGTATGCATTTTGTAAGGCCAGTAATTGACCGTTGGATGGGGAAATAAATGCAGTTATCCTATTTTCAGTGCCGGAATTGATACACAGACTCGGATAAGAACTGACATTTTGTAATGGATTTTTTTACATTTTATTAATTGTATTCTGATTCTTTTGTAACATCAGTCGTGTTTAACTTGTCTAGTTATAAGATGTTTGTATATATTCCCAAGGTTCATCGAGTGAAATTACGAAATGACATTACACACATTGGTGTAGCTTTAAAATCAAAACATTCCATAATGATTATCCGGTTCCTCACTACGAAAACATTGCCTCATATGTAATTAATCCTTCAGCAAAGTAATACGTTTACTTTGTTGATTTTCACTCAACTCATTTTAAAAGCCAGGCAATGTACACAAACCCGTGTCAAGACAGCGGAATGCAATTACTCCGATGTTTACCGACTGTTACAGCATCAACGTGAACTTCCTGGCCGATTCCAATGAATTCAGGTCTTTTTTTACCTCAGATACGTAAATGTTAGTTCTAGTGTTTTTATACAATTTGTTGTAAATGAGAATTACATTAGAAATTACGCCATGATATGTGTGAACAAATAACGAAAGAATTTTAATTGACGTTCGACGAGTGATGTATTGTCAAATTTTTAAGATAAATGAACAGTTTAGTAATAATGAGATTAAACATTCGATAATGTGTCCGTTTACTGGCATGTCTAGATGTAACTATTTGTATTATGTAAATAAATGTGTAGGGTATCTTTTAATGGATATTAAATCATTACAATCCTTCGGTCTGGTTTGGATAATCTTAAACCCACCATTTGTTAAAACATCTTTGACTATCCATTTTTTCTTTCAATACTGTCGAGGAAGTTTACAAGAACAGTAAAACCAAACCTCACAGCCAGACCACCTC
This sequence comes from Mactromeris polynyma, assembly GCA_032209605.1. NCBI lineage: Eukaryota > Metazoa > Mollusca > Bivalvia > Venerida > Mactridae > Mactromeris > Mactromeris polynyma. The sequence goes on along the minus strand of JASFXZ010000019.1, from coordinate 4,046,936 downwards.
TATAATAAGACCACCACAAAATTTAGACCACAATGTTCAAGTTCATTTTCACTGTTTTGCTCTTTGTTCAACCCCAATATTAAGACCACCTCAAAAAGAAGACCAGTTTTTAAGGGTCCCAAATGTGTTCTTATTATTGAGGTTTTACTGTATAGGCAAAATAGCGAAACAGGAAGATAAAAAACTCTGTAAAGTACATTGACTAAGTAATATTAGTCACCTTTATCGATCCATTACAAGCAAATGCAACCACTACGAGATTAGGGTTTATTAAAATGTCATTAATCTTGTCTTTCCTCTTACAGTCATGGCTGTTATCTGGTCCGAGGCAAATGATGCTTGTTTTTTTCTTCAAATGGGCTTTTTAGTGAGGGTATTAACGTGCCATTAATGTATACCGTAAGCTTGCTGCCACAGATCTATACCGTCTATTTAGTGTGTTTCCAGAGAATGTAAATCATGATGCGTTGTACACAATAATAACACAGAACACCATAATCACGAATATGATTATAATGGAAACTCCTGTATTGCATCATATATATGATCAAACTAATCATTTGATTTTTTATCATACTACAGCCCAAGTCCGATTGCATTGCCAAGAGGGTATGTTCATATAGTCATGTAATGAAACAGAACAGGTCTGAGTAGGGAGGGATATATACACATATCACAGCTTCCCTAGACAGATCTGGACAAAGAAATGTTTTGTTATTAAATACTCATCAAGTGATCATCAATGACATGTTCATAAGCACACATTGTATTAGTGTCGTTAAGATTGCATTCATTGATGTAATCATTGAAGTCACTGCGCTTAATTTTCCAACCAAAATCTTTCTCAAACAAATCTGACATTAAGGTACATAGTCTTTAATTTTGACAAAACATGCTTAGTCATTTAAATGAGAAAAATGGGTGGTAATTAATTCCATGCAGATTTACATTACGGCACTGAATTGTCACATTTCTTACATGTTTCCCGAAATCATAAACGAAAGTGTCCGATGTGGGTAATTTCTATCCTGAACCACGAGCATAGTTGGCGTGTCAGCTTTGGAAATAATGTTTTGCTGTTCCGTGAAACTTTTAAGTAAGTTATATTGCATTGTTTTGGATTATATCTGAATGAGGTCATTAACCAGAAATTTTCTCCAAATTATAGCTTATGATACTTTGATAGAAAATAAAAGACTATGTACATTCAAATGTAAATGTATCTGGTAAAATAAAACCAGTGTAAGGTCGACACAATGTCGCTGTGTTAGCATCTGTAATACTCTGGTCAGCAATTACGGTGGTTTATGGCGCCTTTCTTCTTCGAAGTTAGAATTTGACAACAAACAAATCTAATTTAGCGAGTAAATATTAATCATTATATTCGGCTCGATAGTTAACCTAATCAAAATGCTTGAAAGATTTCCAGAATATTTCAATACTGTGTTAATACTGGGCTATCTTGACAGTGGCTTCTGTCATGAAAATCTTTAGAATTTTGCAATTCAATGCTTATTATTACGAACTCTTCTGTTAGATTATACAATTGATTCATCATCATGTGAAGCCAAGTCGGAATGTAATATGGCTTTAAGGTCTTAATACAAACATTAACTTAAAGGAATAACATATGTTTGATAAAACAGTGCCATTTATTTTGAGTTCATAAAATATCCATTCCCATTTTTCGTTATAATCCGTACTTGTAATTGTGCATAGTTCCCCCCTGTTTGTCCTCTTTGATTCTCCTACTTATCCCTTATAGTCGATCAGGCCGTTCCTTGCGACCCTGTTGCCTTGCATGTGTGCCCTTGAGCCTCCTCAAATCCGTTATCTTTAATGGAGTGTTGGTTCTTTTTGGAGAGGCAATGTCTTATGTATGTGGCATTCCCTGTAGCAACTTATTCTCTCTCTTTTAAACTTAACTTGGTATGTGGAATAAAAACGATATAATTTTTTTTTAGAATTTGTTAATACAGTATTGATTATACTTAATTTGAAATGAATGTTTTTCTTATAAATACCATACAGATTTCATTGTTTAACACAACTTGTTTTTGCTTTTCCCTTTGATACGGTATCTGTTACAACAGTAAAAATATCACCTGTAGACCAACTCAATAATAAGACCACCTAAAACCATTTCCAAATCAATTTTCTCTGTTTCGCATTTTATTCAACCTCAATATTAAGACCCACTCAGTAAGTTTTCAATGGTACCAATGGTCGTCTTATTATTGCGGGTTTGCAGTTTTGATTTAAGCGTCTGATACGAATATTTTGTCACGTCAGTATTGTATCACTTAAGTGATGTACAGACGAACAATTTGTGAAACGTCTTCACGAGACACATGTATCTTCTTCTATATCAAAATGTGTGATCATAAGGGGTTTCCTGCACTTTTAGTTTCGAATTTTAGTGCAAATTTAAGCCAAGTAGTACATGTACTGTAAATGGTTCTACAAAAGCTAAATTTAATTGAGGGTGTCCAAGGGTAAATGCGCAAGGAAACAGGGGCGCAATGAATAATCTGGCAAATCATAAAGGACAACTAAGGAGACTGCCTCAATATCATTTTAATACCATAGTTATATGTGGCTATAGCATATGTCATATATATGATGATTCGAATTAAATTCGAAATAAAACGCCTCAGTGATATACATACACAATAAAACACATAGCAGTAAACTGGATTATACGTTTATGTAATAATAAATGGTTTTGAAAGTGCCACATATTGTGTGATCAAAGTGTTAAATTGAAATGTATTCGTTTAAAACTACTGCCATGAGTAAGAAATAATTGAGCAATCTATATCATTTTTGAGCCTGCAAAATATCGTAAAGGTTTATGAACTCCACGTAAATTTTATGATGGATGATAATTGAATATGACCTCTAGTGTATCGGGTGTAAATTGGCTATTTTAGCTAATTATTCCAAAAAAGTATATGCAAATTCTTTGTTCGAGTCGTTTTTGTTGGCAATTATATTCAAAAGATTTATATCCGTCCCTCAATCGCAGATATTATTGCTGCAAAAGTGACATTTTAGTCAATTGCCTATTGCAAGTTTCGAAAATTCAATTAATTGGTCAATCACGTGGCGTTATCATTTCAATTACCGAATGTCACAACGGTAGGCTTAAATTCATAATTGAAATACCCTCAAACATTACACAAAGGAAACACATATTAATGTACTATGCTTTAATGAACAATTCATCATGCATCTGTTTGCCCCTTAGAGCCATGTTGAATAATAAAACAAGCGTCGACTGTTTGTTTTGATCCAAAAATAATGTAAAGCCATAAACACCCTCGATAATATTCAGAACGTTGACACGTCGTTACAAAGATACAAGTCGTTTGTAATTTCTGTGAAACTGGAAGTAGAACATGCGTTGCAATTTATATAGACAGCCTACGCGGTCTATAACATATTTATTACCACATTTGAACACAGACACAGTATAAGAGCAGATATATTGGCAGCCGACACCAGATCTCGATGGGATTACAGACATCATTACATGACCAGACTGAAACGTTAGCCAAATAGCGGAAACATCCCCCCTAGATTGACATGGATAAACGTCTTCGTAATTGTGTAACATAATAATACACTTTCTATAATGTGATAGTTCCACAAAAACAAAGACACGGTGGTCTCCGTTGAATTATTTAGTCTCAGTTTTATTTGACATATATATGACAGGTATTATAGACACGAATAATGATGGTGTTATAAAGATATTGAGACAGGCTCCTTATTTGTCCGTTATGGTCGGTCAGATTATTCCTTGCATCCGTGTTCCTTCGCACCTTATCAAATGCCTGATGTTTTAGGAATGTTGTTTTCCCGGAGGTCTGTGCGGAGAGGCAAAGTATTCTGTATGTGGCGTTACTTATTATGTGTAATCACCATGGTGTCTCTATATTTTGAAATTGGCGTACATGGATTTATGCCTTTTTCATATATTTTAAGTATAATTTGAAAAAAGTCGTTATCCCCTCTAAAGGTATAACTTGACAAAGAAAACCAAAATACGGAGGGTTTGAAAGAATTCTGACACTAACGTATATACGATTAATTAAGACATTTTATCGAGACAGTTAAAACTCAGAATCAAAAGGGATCATGAAATATTCAAGTGTTGTAACATCGTTTTTATACCTTAACGACCTCACTAACTGAGTTGAGCGCCAGGGCCTTATTCAAAACCTTTTCTGACCGAAACTCAGATTTGGACTTTTACATGTGGCATTTACTTATGCCTACCGTTTTTCTTATTGCTAGGTCGGACAGCAGGTCGTGGTTTCGAAGTTTATTGTACGTTATAAGTATAGTGTAGAACTTAATAAACAATTGTAATAGTGAAGAGTGGATAATAGCACTTATTCAGACAAAATGGTCAAATTGTCAGTCAAGACAACATTTTTCTCTTCTGGCTTATCAAGTGGTTGCACAGTCTCAATTGATTTGACTTGTTCAGTTACTGCATCTACAGAACCTGAACTTTCTTCCTGGTCATCTGCACTTGGACTCTCTTCCTCGATATATTCAGGATCTTCATTAATTCGTTGGCCAAGTTAAGTCTCATTGAGATCTTTATTGTTCAGAGCTGCATCTTTCGATTAGATTCCATGAAAACGGAAGGCTGGTCAAAATAACTTTAGCAAATTTGAAGTTGAAATCTTCTGTCCTGTTTCTCCAACTCCATCTGACCTTTGATGTATTATAAGACATATGCATACTCTCGTAAAGCAATTTAAACAAGAAGACCTGCTGTTTTGTCGTTAAAGTTTACATTGCTTTTGCATATCACAAACTGAAATGGTTAATGCGTTATTGTCGGAATTAACTGGATAAAGGGTGAGTACGTTCACAAAAGTGTCAAAATCCACGTATCTTATTACTTAGATAATAAAATAAAGTCATGTTTGAGAAACATCTGCATATCGATCTAAAATAAATATTTGATCTGCAGAATTGCATTTACAAGACGTATGCCATTAACAGACGATATGTGTGTGGGTGGAATTTAAAGATGACAGTATTCAATTTTAGAAGCACGTGCGACTAGTTTCTATTTGTATCTTAGTTCATTAGGAACATTTTCTTGAAATAGTTCTGCGCGCTTCTCTTAAACATCGTCGGAATCATTCAATACTTGTTTTGCTTCTTCAACTATGTTTATTACGGATTTGAAACTTTCCTCATTGAAATTTAGGTTTTGCTAAATTTGTCCATTTTTTGTGTCAGTCTGTTTTCTTCATAGCAATGTCGACAATCTTAAAATATTATTGGGGTATTTCTGTTTCTTGGTAACATATTAACTAAATAATAAACGTACTTGAAATTCTTCAGCTTTAAGAATATCAAATAATACGGTGTTTATCAATTATAGGTATGTTTCAAGAGCGTTCCAGTCTTCCTGCTCCGATAAACAAACATCAAAATATCATATAATGCAATACGATACATCGTATCTTGTAAGACTAATGTTTTGTATCGAGAATATGTGCGTATTGCATAAAATACCAGACATATGATGATTATTTATCGGTAATTCACAGGCAGCTTAGTGCACCAAACGCATAACTAAAGACAAAATGCCTTACTAATATCAGTGAAATGTCTTATAATTCATGCAATATAGGTGCAATGCAAATGCAAATCAAAATCAAAAAAAACATATGAAAAATAAAACTAGTTGGTTATATTCAGCAAATTGGTAAACAGTTTCTTTAGAAACTGATTGGAAACATTGTAGAATGCAATCGAAACATAGCGTGTTTCTAAGTTTAAAACTGTTATTTTTACCGATCACCGATGTTTTTTTGTATTGCGTCACCTTTGTCAGTGTTTGTTTATGTGCATGTAACCATGTCTCTTCATGATTAGTTAGGTTGCTGTGCGAGCCTATGTCAAATACCCTATTCGACTTTTATATTCATTTATCGGCGCAGCTGTACTAACATGGTTTTGCTATTTGCAATGTTGTGTAAACCAATCAAATCTTACGTCAACCACGAAGGCAATTTCTCTTCAACCAAACAACGTTTGTAACATTGACACGGATTGGTTAACCTTTCGATAAAGGGTTCGTTATCCTACCGAAATCCACTGAATGTTGGTGAATAGTTGCGCTAAAGAGAGATCACGTCATAAAGACAGACTTTTGTCATTATTCTGCAGACATATTTTCTTTGGTATTTATTTAATACTTTATCAATGAATTCATTTGTATACACAGATTAATACTGTCTGACACACAGGCGTCATTTGTAACTCTCATTAAATAACATCAGCAAGATTGACAGACATATTCCATGTCGTTATTTTTGTCTGTCAAGAAATGTTGATCTAGACGGATTTGCTATTTCCTCTAATTTAGTATAACATATAATAAAGCAGCCAGAATGTGCTTCCTTGTTACGTATCAGTTAATATCACATTATATAATGTCATTATCATTATTATAAGATGTTTAAATGAAAAATTCAGACCGTAATGTCGGCAAAAAAAGATGAAAATGAATTTTCAAGCACTAACTAGTTTTAAGAGCAATAACATTATTTAAAGGTTTAGATCTCTAAAATGTTAATGCAATTATTGTAATATGTCTTTTGCAAGATTGCATCTATTCTATGATAAGTATTTCTCTTACGAGAAAAAAACAACATAATATTACGATGGATGAAATAAAAAAAAACATATAAAACGAACTAACTGTTGAATAAGAAATGCGCAGTAAAGTAGTCTGCTACATCATTGTTTCAACTTTACCATAATATGCAATGGGAACACGTTTACACATTTTCGTAATCCATTTTCTTTTAAGAGAGTACATTGCCGTATTAATGCAAATAAATGTTTAACCCACGTACAGCAGTTATGTCAGAAAGAATGTTCTCTTTGCTCGGCATTGTTACATCTTTACCAACTATTCAAATATCCGATTACAAATGTTGTATTGCCGTTCTAAACCCATCCTTTTTGTCATTACGAATATTTCCTGTCATTAACCATTCTGCTCTGATAATCCCTATAATGGACGTAAGGGCTGTCATTGTATCTCAATATTTGTTGCTTAATTTGAATAAGAATAAGCGACGTAAATATAACATCAAGACAAAATTGTTTTTTGATTGAACAAATGACGCGGACATTATTTCTGTTGGAACTATGTATCTTGCATCAATGTCTGTTATATCTTAGTGCTACTTTTGCATCGTCTCGTTTTTTGTGTTGGATTTTTCGGTATTATATCAATGGCTTTTCAGATACGCACGGCAGTCATATGCATAAAACAAATGCAATGTACGTTGAATTGTATCCTGGAAACAATTGATTAATAATAATAATAAACTTTATTTATTGAACGTAACTCATCTAGATATGCACATGAAAACATACATAAACTTATCTCACAAGAGGCCTCCTTTGATTATATTTGTTCTTACAAAAGATAAGCGCCAACATTCATTCCGATTGTTTCATTTGGTTATGTGTGAAATTTGAGATCGTTCAGTTAACTAGGAAACTTTTATTTGAATTTTTAATCTTATTGTTACTTTGAGAGCAATTGCATCTGACAAATATTATGCTTTTATAGATTATTTTTAGACGCGGCGTTTTAGAAGATACTAAATAACATAACGCTAATCATTTTATATCGCGCAGACGGACTTGCGTGGGATAAGATTAGAAATCACTACATGTAATGAGATAACTGCTATAAACTTTCTATAAACGTGTCTCATATAATATTCTGTCAATGTACAATATCCCCTGGAGACAATTTCTGTACATTATTTAGATTTTATGTTTAGAATTTACGTTGTTTTACTGTTAGCTTTTAATGAGGTTAGAAACAGTACGACGCATAAGATTACCTACATATTTATGAGCGTATTTTAAGTAAGATAGTGTTTCTAAGATTTATATATCAAGTGATCGAGGAATTTCCTGCATTTACTGTAGAACACTGTCTACAGACTATTAGGTTTGTACACTATTTGATTATATATACAACATTACTTGGGATATATTTGTAATTTTTCATTTCTGTGCTGTTATTTATTGAATAAGCTAGTTTGCAGCTGCGCAAGATTAATCAACCTTTAGTTAATATTTTGCCGACTCTGGCTGATATAAGATGGCATATTGCTGACATCTATATAAGTATGCATCATTATAATAAGATAAATGACTTGGCTGTCTGATTGCTAGGATGCGCCAATAACGCGGTTAGTGGCGGCCACAGACAGAAGATATTGCACAAGTGGTCCTAAATTGTAAATTTCATTAATTAACTTTCCCGAAAACGAGAAAGATGAGTTCTTGAATAGTTTTTGTCGTTTGTTTGAAAACGGTTTTAATATTTGTTGTGTTATAAGAATGCGAAATAGCAATTTATCTACTTGACAAACAATTCCGCCAGTAACAATTCCAGTTATCAGTGTACTTGGAATTTGTGATGTTCCATCGTTTGTAAGTTCGTTGTAATGACCGAAAGTAAAAAATAATACATACTCTAAAACCCATGCAATTAACCGTCTGCGACGCAGGTTATTTGCAAAAAGGCAAATAATTGTGCCTGCAAAATTCATTGATTTAAATCAACGACGTTCGCAGTTATCTTTTTAATTGCTTGAGCGTGATATTGCCAAATGTACTGTATGCTTGTGTAGCAATGAAATGCTTTTCTACACTTTTAGAAACTCGATTTCAACTGAACGCATCAGTATCAAAGTGTGTTAAAAAGTTTGTTCACAAACTTTGAATTCAGAAAAAAATGAGAAGACTGCTACATGTATGTACACTGGCTTCATCTCCACAATGACAGATACTCCTTTTTTCATGAATATCAGTTTTATTTAGCACTCCAACACAGAAATAAACAACTGGTCTATAGCGACATAGATGGAAGGAGTATATACAAAAATATTTAAAAAAAATCAAACTTGGGGAATTACTTTTTTAACACCCTGTACTTAATAAAACCCATATCCAAAGTTGGTAAGATTGTGCATCCGGAGAACCCCATGAACAAATACGTAATGAATATGGATAAAGGGCCCTACGTACAACTTCCCCATTACAGTTTGAAACCTATCAAAGTATTTATTTTTCTCATTTTCCTAAGTATCTCTGTAAACAAGGAAGCATTTATGGAGTTTGTTCTTCATTAAGAAACACTTAGTTCATAAAAACATATAAACTTATATTTGGCATAAACAATTTGCACCGAGTACATAAAGTAGATATGTAAAAACCGATTTAACACCAAAAACATAGAATATGAACTGTATTCGCATACATTGCTTATACTGCACCTTGTTATGTTTCAACTGATATGAACTTGAAACGTTCAGTTCATCTAATTTGTTAGAACTTGTAAACATCTGCAATTTCTGTAAGTGAACTTCTGAGTTTCTGGCGGTTTATATACACATTAAACCTCACATAAAGACCACATCAATAAGACCACCTCAAAATTAAGAAGACAATTTTCTAGTCCATTTTCACTGTTTTGCTCAATATTAAGAACAGTTTTCAAGGGTCCCAAAGGTGATCTCATTATTAGGATTATTGTACTCAGTTCATTTTAAAACGTACACTTTTGACCCATTGATATGTCTTTTAAATATCAGTTTAGTAAGTTTTGAAACCCATGTCGATATCATTGCGTAAAATGAAACAATATCATATTAAGTTGTTATCTTGCATCCCTAGGTACGTTTTGAAATGTTCTGAGTATATTTTAAGATACTCCTGGAGATGCGAACATAGTTAGAGATTCATTATGAGCGTCTTTTGACAGCATCAATAACTGTCACCATATCTTGCTGACATACTTGGGAAATGATAAGTGAATTAGGCTTCGATAATTTGAAATAACGTTATTGCATTAAGTGATAATTGTGTTATTGTTTTATTTTCGGCGCAGCCGTACTAACATGGTTTTGCTATTTGCATATCAATGTTGTGTAAACTAATCAAATCTTACGTTAACTACCACACTACATTTGTAACATGGATGCGAATTGGTTAAGCCTTCGATAAAGGGTACGTTACCTTACCGAAATCCACTAGATTTCAGTGAATGCACCGAAATCCATTTTGGATCTTGAGTGACCATCAATCGTAACATCTCGGCATTTTTTTATGTTGCACAACAAATCTCAACCTTCAAATTGCGACAACCATCTTTTATCAATACATCTCTTATTTATTTGTGTTACAAGTACAGTAAACTTTCCAAATAATGATGTATTATATATGGCATCAGAAGTTGATACTCGTTCCCCTCAAGCAAATATTGCTAGATCGATAAATGTCAATGACTTTGGTGTTCGGAAAGTCGTAAATACAGAGTCACTGACGGCTCTCAAATTGCTGTTGTTATGGAAAATGTTTTATCGGGCGTTGATGATGTATTTTCGAGTATGATGATTTCATGAGAATTTGTAATAAATCATTAAAAACCCGATAATCTGCACAATACTGATGAGTCAAGTTGTTACAGAAATGACAAGCTAATTATAACGTCGAACAAACCATATAAGTTACTAAACGAACAATTATCTCTAAAATATTTTTAATGAAACCAATATTTTAATCGAGGAAATTGTGTACTGGCCCCAAAAATTTGGTATCATATACAAACGGGATTGTAAATGTATTTTAGACGAGTCAATATAAATCTTGAGGTCGTCCTTGCTACGGTGACATAGGGGTGACATGTGTGAAATGTATTGTTATCTCGTGGCCACGAATTACTAACTCGTTCCCACGGGATTGTAAATGTATATTAGACGAGTCAATATAAATCTTGAGGTCGTCCTTGCTACGGTGACATAGGGGTGACATGTGTGAAATGTATTGTTATCTCGTGGCCACGAATTACTAACTCGTTCCCACGGGATTGTAAATGTATATTAGACGAGTCAATATAAATCTTGAGGTCGTCCTTGCTACGGTGGCATAGAGGTGACATGTGTGAACTTTATTGTTATCTCGTGGCCACGAATTACTAACTCGTTCCCACGGGATTGTAAATGTATATTAGACGAGTCAATATAAATCTTGAGGTCGTCTTTGCTACGGTGGCATAGAGGTGACATGTATGAAATTTATTGTTATCTCGTGGCCACGAATTACTAACTCGTTCCCACGGGATTGTAAATGTATTTTAGACGAGTCAATATAAATCTTGAGGTCGTCCTTGCTACGGTGGCATAGAGGTGACATGTGTGAACTTTATTGTTATCTCGTGGCCACGAATTACTTACTCGTTCCCACGGGATTGTAAATGTATTTTAGACGAGTCAATATAAATCTTGAGGTCGTCCTTGCTACGGTGGCATAGAGGTGACATGTGTGAACTTTATTTTTATCTCGTGGCCACGAATTACTTACTCGTTCCCGCGACGTACTAAGTCGTGGCCAAGAGATACAATAATTTCACACGCGTAACATCTATGCCACCGTGACGATGGCATAGAGGTGACATGTGTTAAATTTATTTTAACTTGTTCCCACGACTTACTAACCCGTTCCCACGACTTAACTATCACGTTCCCACGACATAAATATCACGTTCCCACGACTTAACTATCACGTTCCCACGACTTAACTATCACGTTCCCATGGCTTAATTATCACGTTCCCACGACTTAACTATCACGTTCCCAATATTTACTAACTCGTTCCCAATATTTACTAACTCGTTCCCATGACTTAACTATCACGTTCCCAAGACTTACTAACTCGTTCCCACGACTTAACTATCACGTTCCCAAGACTTAACTATCACGTTCCCACGACTTAACTATCACGTTCTCATGACTTAACTATCACGTTCCCACGACATAAATATCACGTTCCCACGACTTAACTATCACGTTCCCACGACTTAACTATCACGTTCCCATGGCTTAATTATCACGTTCCCACGACTTAACTATCACGTTCCCATGGCTTAATTATCACGTTCCCACGACTTAACTATCACGTTCCCAATATTTACTAACTCGTTCCCATGACTTAACTATCACGTTCCCAAGACTTACTAACTCGTTCCCATGACTTAACTATCTCGTTCCCACGACTTACTTACTCGTTCCCACGACATAAATATCACGTTCCCACGACATAGCTATCTCGTGGCCACAACATACTAAGTCGTTTGAACGAGATAAAAATAAATTCACACATGTCACCGCTATGCCACCGTTCCTTAAAGTAGACTAAGCGCGTTACTAAGCGTTGTCGCTTTACATGCTGTTCATTGTTATCATGTTAACTGGTCATTAGGTAGACAGTTGTTACATCAGTTATTATGAAATGGACAGGTCCAGCTGTTGGTGCGGGATTAACGTTATCGTAAGGACAACATATCTGTAAATGAATACTGGATGTGATTACAAAACAAATGGACGAATAAACATGACACATCAATGAAAATTGTTACAGTAAAACCTCACTTAATGACCATCTCAAAAATATGACCATAATTTTCCCTACAATTTTTCACTATTTTGCTATTTTTTCAACCTCAATATAAAGAACATCTCAATTAGAAGACTTCAAGAAGTTTTCAAGGCTCCCAAGGTTGGTCTTATTATTGAGCTGGTTTATTTTTTACAGTTCCCGTCTCATTCCGTGACAAACCGAACGAAATAGAAAATGAGTGGATTGAATTCATCATTCGTTTAAACTTACATACATACGGTCAAATGTGGAAGTTCAACAAATAAATATCTTGAATAAGAAGCAATTCGTCGTAAATCTAATCTGAATAAGACTGTATAATAGGAATAACTTCAAATGTAAAATACCCGATTCTTACTATAGAAAACACCATTGATAATTACCTGAATATTATATCGAAATATAAAAACGATGAATAACTCTCCCATTAAATACATAAAGTATTTGTAGCAGTTACCTCCCATTAGTAGATATATCCTTAGTACTGTATTGGAATAATCGCATTTACTGCCTACTGTGGATTCAGTTTTGATAACAGGAATATCATATTAGTGTACTCGATGTACTGGTATCTAAATATGTTATACAGTTTATAATACAACGAACTGCCACGATTTGTCACGAGTATAGCATTATAATACTTTACAAAATAGCTGAACATATTTAAGTTATCATTATATGGCAAAGTGTGCAATACAATGCTCAAATCCTCAATACATATCTCGTAAAACATGTATAATTGAATAAGCTGAGCGCTCCACTGACGTCATTTACCATTGATAAATGCTTCCTATATTTATCTGTGATTTAGACCAGACAGTGAGTAAATCGTCCTTAAAATTGTAACCAAATATCCTGGTTTTACTTTCACCGAATGCCATATATGTGTCAAAATGTATGTAACTGAACGTAGAAGCGCACTGTTGCGTTGAACTCTGATATTCGAACGCAACAAACATATATTAGTTCCAAAAAGATACAATTTATATTACTTATCAGACAGTCATGTAATCTCCAAAACGTACAATCAGACATAATAAGATTAATTTATTACCCCGATTTATCATCGGACAAAATTTCCGTGTAGCTTCAAGGATTAATATTATGCCGGGAATGATTGAGCGTAAAATGTATTATTCGAGTCCGGTCTAAATTGGTTATTTATTGAATTGGTACCGTCATATTGCGCACAGTTGAATGATCAAACATGGAGGCTCAAATTCTTGTTGACACTCATATGTAAAGTGATACAGTTTATGTTGAAACACATACATACATGTTTAAGGAATCTTTTAACCTATATACGATAGATCTATGCTGTTCAGTGCTTGTAGTTCAACTCACCGTAATATGTATTCACTCATTGACGCGATATGGGATTCACAAATCACAGTAACTATCATATGGTGATACCTAGGGACAGAACACATGAATAGAAATCTATAGCATAAAGTTTCTTCGTCACATAACAAATGGCAAACATCTATTATGGTCGCAATTTGCTTAATTAAATTGCTGCTAAATCTGACAAAAGACTTATTTATGAACATCTGATACGTTGTAGTAAAATCGCGTAAATTACTGACGCAATGGAACGCTGTCATTTTGTCACATTCTAAACGAATTGTTCGCACTATTTCAATCACATTGATAACTATCTTATAATGGATGGTCATTCTAATGCAGACGCTTCACATTCATAGCTTCGTGAGATTAAATCAAGATATATGTCAGCAACATATTACCTTTAAATATATCTGCATTACCATGGTAACAATACCAGATATGTACTGCTGTAAATTAAACACAGTCATATTAAATAATTCAATACATTTGCCTTATATTTGAACTCACATTTTAACAGTATAATATAATTATACAAATATTTCAAATTCACAACTGCGCATGCGCATTACGTCACAATCGGAGGTATAAAATCAAATCGAAACGCCAGTTTTCGTAAAGAGCGTATTCGTGGTCAAGTGGTAACGCACTGGACTAGTAATTCAGGGATTGCAGGTTCGATTCCCCGCTCCATCACTGACAGTATTAATATTATAGAGACTTTGAAAAACCGAGGTCCCGTGTACGATGCTTCACATCGGGCCCGTAAAAGAATCAGGTGTGTGTCCGGAACTGGGGCATCTTCGTCGCCCATACGGGAAACGGGTGGCGACAATAAATGAACGCCTTGCCAAATACAAACAAACAGTTTTCATAAAAAATATCATTGCCAGTTTAAAGTCATACTAATAGTAACAATACAACAAGTACTATGGGTGATAGTAATAGTGCTTATTTTAAAAATTAATAATTTTAACAAAAGTTATTTTTATAATTAAGAAGATAAATTTAAATGTATGCATACTTAGACTAGTCTTTTGTACTAAATACGTTGCATATTTACCCATATATCCCAAGATCAATGTTCTAGGATGATTAAAACAGACTCCTATGTGCGTGTCACATCTAGTTTCCAAGACACATATAAAGTAGATAGAATACTGTTTTCCCACGTAAATGGTCGTGATTGTCTAGTGATATTATGATTTGTCGGAAGCTGCATTGTCAAGTTAACATCGTATACCACAAATAAAACAATGACATTGATGTGGCTCTAAATTTTACTGTGACAGGAACTGAATACATTTTGTTCATTTGCCGGACTCATAAACCGTATGATTGATACATTTTATGCGTCCCTCAAGTAAATAATATACATCAGCAATGACATGTAAAGAGAAACGTAAAAAAACAACAATTAACTATTGTACCAAGCGAGACAGTGATTATACTTAAGAGAATATCAGATGTAACAGTTCCTGTATTTAGTCGTGCACTTAAAGTGTGTAGCTGGAACGATGAATAAATATATACAGTAACAGAGAGAAAGTAAGTTGCTAAAGGGAACGTCACTTACAATACGACAGTGCCTCCCAACACAGACCTTCGGGAAAACAACAATCCATAAATCAAAAGGCGTTTGAACAGGTTCAAGGGTACATACATAAGTAAACAAGGCGAATGGAATGACCTGGCCTACCATAAAGAATAACTAGGAGAATCAAAGAGGACAAACAGGGGGAAATGGATGAAATACATCACATGACATGTCATGACGGCTGGAAACAATAGGCTGAAAGTGGGGAGAAACCTCCCTTAATGTTCACCTCAATATTAAGACCACCTCAAAATTCAGAACAAAATGTTCAAGTCCGTTTTCACTGTTTTGCTCTTTATTCAACCTCAATTGTAAGACCAACTCCAGATTTAAGAGTCCCAAGGGTGGTCGTATTATTAAGGTTTTACTGCAGATACAGTATGAATAATTTAACCTTCAACTTAACATATCTAGTTGCTTTCTTAGCATCCTGCTCCAGTCATCCGTTGCTCTACAAGCATACCGACCCCATTGTTTGTAAATAAGTGGCACGCAATGCTAACTTGCAAACTTTGTTTTGGTCGAACCAAAGATATGGAATGTATGTCACCATTAATGTCGGATTCCTGTTAATAAATTCGTAGTTACAGGCGGAGAACGGCGGGACGGCGTGTCGATATTAGCCAATATAAAATAAAACAGCACGTCTATTCGTGTTTTTAAATGTACAATCGAATATTGTTCATTCGTAATCGTCGGGTTCGAATTACATTTTCGAATAATAGATCTACATGATTTACGAGGCTGTAATTCGCTTTAATTTCTGTTTGTGTTTTGATTGTGTTTGGTACTTCCCTTTCCCCCCTGCAATTCTTTCACTATATATAGTGTTCTGGTTATTTCCTACCCCGTTTCGGCCTATTGCTGCCAGCTGTCTTGACTTGTCCTGTGATCGTTTCCATACATTAACCACCCCCCCCCCCCTCCTTCACTATCCACTTTGATTCTCCTAGTTATTCCTTATGGTCTGCCTCTGTTCCTTAACATAAGTACCCCTTTAACCTCCTTAAGTGCCTTATGTTTTGTGGACTGTTGTTTTCCCAGAGGTATGCGTGGGGAGACACTGTATTATGCATGTGGCGTTCCCTGTAGCTACGTATTCCCTCTCTTCGAATAGCCCGTTTAAATGCGACCGTGCCTTAGAAGATATATTGGGCCTGATAGTTATTTCGGATGATACCAAGTATTCGGATGATACCTAGTACTCGGATAGAAGCTTGTCGAATAAACGAGGTTCGGCTGTAGCTGAAACTGAAAAATCATTTAACATCGATGTTGAAAGTCATCTCTTACAATTTATAGCAATAACCCTCGATGACGCTCCTGAGGAAACTAACATTACTCGCGTCTGATTCAGTGCTAGAAACGTTTGCGTTTCAATATCGGTAGCGGCAATATTCATTTAACGACCTTCGAACTAGGAATCCTAGTATAATAGCTTTTCTGTAAGATATTGAACCTTGTAATTGTTTAATTCAACAACCTTTATCCGAAATAAATTATATAATTCAGTATTATATTTTTGCTGTTATTTGTCTGATAGCAGACTTATACAAAGAGATTTATAATGAAATTTGCAGTGAACAAAACATTATTATATGAAATCATCACCAGTAACAACAACTCTTCCTTTCTTTATATTCGGGCTATCAGACAAATAACAGCAAAAATATAATACTGAATTATATAATTTATTTCGGATAAAGGTTGTTGAATTAAACAATGTCCGAATGTGTTTATATATACATGTATATTTAACGATACTGAACTGTGTGGTTATAATATCAATGCAATTAAAATCATTGAAGATTTATAATAATAATAAAACAGTCATAATAACGATGTTTATAAATATATTTGCATTCTTTATTTCCAAACTTTATGGTGAATAATCTTGACCTTTGTATCATGTTAAGATTGACTATTACAAAGATAATTGAGCTGTACAAGTTATATAAAAGACTGTGACATTTGGACAAAGTATGCGAGAGATTTGAGATAACTGAAACTATGTAATCACTCATGCCTAAGTATTTCCTTCTAAACAGTTAAGCATTAAGTGAAACAGTGAGACGATTTTAAAAGGTCATACCTCATCAGGAAGAACTTACAATTGCATGTTTGGATACTCAAATTTACAAGCGTTAATTGGTATTTGCATGTGATTTAATTGTAATGCATTGTTCTATTGCTAGGATATGGATAGATACACCATTATTGTCTCGTTATGAAAGAGGTGTCCAACTCACACTCTAAATAAACGTTGAATATATAAATTAATGAACTGGTGTCTGGGTCTGCGGACTTGTAGATAGTGTAGATAGTGTTAGTCTAGTTTTGGTAAGATTATCTTCTCAATTCAGCCTTTTATTGGTTATGCGATCTACAGCCGACAGGACAGTCCTATTACGTTAAAAGTCAACAAGTAATTGATATAGATCGCAACAGCTGGTCACAACACTCTAGAAGGTCAACATATTCTTACCAATGGTTATTCAGAATTCAGGAATTCAGGAATTCCGTCTGTCCCTTGTTGGTTTGTTGATTGCAGACGACAGAGAGTGTTTCCTAGTCTGCAATTTCCTGAATTATTTGACGAATTTTGAGCAAATCAGCATCACACTTAAAAACAAAGATTATTGTTAGTAACAAATGGGTTTTATAATCAATGCATGCTGGTCGGTTTTTATATTCTCTTACAAACGACGCTGGATGCCAGACGGATTTTAATGTAAAACGTGAATTATTCTATCATGTTGACGCAGTCAAATGATTACGATTTATTAGTTAATATAACAGATTGCTTCTGTTCGATAAATGTTTGTATTGCCATCTTCCAGCCGTCGTAAATTTATTTCAACATAAAATGTACACTTTACGTGGCAATATAAAATTAAGACATATATCAGTAACAACAATATGTATGAATCAATAAAGCCATATCAATCAACATTATATGTTAAGGATAACACAAACAAAAGGTTCAAGTAAAAACTCTTATTTCCATTGTGGTCCTTAATATATTGTATTGTTTGACATAGGAAGAATTTTAAGCTATAAATAAAGTTATCACAGTCAGTTTATCACAGGAAGACATTGTTCTACATGTTTATAAACAAATAGATAAAACTATGAAACAATAAAACAATAAGTTATCTCTGACAGGAATAATGGATGAAAAGCTAAACAAATAAAATCTAACAAGGTATTAGATTACAAATAATAAAACTGTTAAAAAGGAAAGACAAAACATTATTTAAGACGAGCTTAAAATGTGTGTTTTAACTTTGCATTTGAAAGAAGAAATACTTTTGGCATCCCTCACATCTTGTGGCAGACTGTTCCAAAGACAACAACCATTGAAAGCAAATTATTTCCTTCCAAAACCCTTGAGTTTAGGAATTGCAAATCTCTTACATTCTGACATTAAATTCTTTGTTCCATAGTAAAAAATGAAAGTACGGCATTTAGTACTTACAGATCTTTATTAAGCAAAAACCTAGTATGGTAAGAAAACTGTTTATTTATATTAAACTTGCATGCTAAATTAGTGATATAGCCAGCAAAGGCTCCAAATGGTTGATTTTTGCTTTTATCCAACGATGCCAAAGGCTCTTCAAACATTCAATAAAACGGACTGATACGATCAGACTACAAGTTCAAACTACGTCTATTCTCGAATGATTTGAGAAACCGTAGCAGTGCTGGAAAAACTCATTGCTACGAGATACTTCAATTATCTGGCGTTAATACTGGCTACATCGCTACTTTATATACGTATACTTCCGGTACCAGTACATAGGTTTTCAAAACATCTACATACAATGCCGTAAATACCGTACTTTTCCATGGTTGACACGGTTAATAATGTAAATACGGCGAATGTAGGTAGATTTATATTAGCAACAAGACACTGTAATAAAAGTTATGATTGTGTCATCCCTATTTAAAAGGCAAGCCATTTCCCACTTATGAACAACCAACTTTCTGAACATATTTACTTCCTGATTCCTATACAGTAGGCCTAATCATTATTTAACTAGCTGAAGGCTCACCAACCGGCCATATCAAAACAGACTCCTTCCGGGAATCGAACCATTGACCTTACGCTTCCAAGGCGGATGCATTACCACTCGAGAACATTATAGTTACCAGTGCGTTTATCAATATGATAATTATGGTATACAACACCTTTGTTTACCAGATAAAGCTCTCCTCTGAATCGAGCAATTGGGGTTGTCCGAAAAGCGGCGTAGAAATCGGAAAGTAGCGTAAAGTAGGACAAAGCGCCCATATTAAGCAATATTTTACGATACAATAATAACCATGAGTTCGATTAAGACATAACACTGGCTTTGCGTGCACGTTTCAGGAGACCTATACGTTTATAACATATTTAACACAAGATACAAAACGAGATAAAGCTCAATAAATTAAACAAAACTTTATTGTATGGGACAAAACGCATTTTGATAAGGTGCAATAACCTCTAAACATTATATATCTATAAATAACTTCTGGTAAAATGAAGTAAAATTTCGCGAGCATGTAAGCACTGCATAAATACCGTCAAACAACCGCACGAATGGCAAAAATCGAGAATACCCGGTGTACGAGGCAATACTAAAATTAACTATCAGCGCTAACACAAAATAGTGTAAAATTACAAAAATGAGAATTGAAAACTTACATTTAAGATACATGTATGCTTATTTTTTTCGCGGTATTCACATCTGCGTAAGACGTCACAAAAAGAATATTGCGCGGTACGGTAAATCTAACGATGTCAGAATTTTTACGCGTAGGCCTTTTGCCTCGTATGGGCATTTTGCCCCACCTTACTCTATACTTTGCAAATCAATCATATATCAGATGCTGTAGGATTACTTGACATATGCCATAGGCAGTGATAGATATATCGTCGTAACTGCGTATGTCATTATTTGATATAAGATTTATAATAAACCTTGCGGAAATTGCTTTTTGGTGTGCCTTCTCATTTAATCTAATTCTCCAATTTTCATACCATATATAACGGAGCATATAATTTGTATTATGATATATGACTATATAGTTCGATTATCGATATATCACGTACACAGTCGATTGTATAGATATGAGAAAGTGACAGCATAGAAGGAGCGTTTCAACAAGAATGCGCTCGCATTTTCAACCGACATAACACCGTGGGCCCTAGTAAGAAAGGCTCGTCATTTAGTTTAGATATGTATTAACAAATGACCGAAACATGTTTATTGTCATTGAACTTATACGCGTTCAACTTGGTGATATAGCTAGTATGACGGCCAGGTTATTGAATTTATCGCAGTGTGCTCATAGCCAAATATAGCAACCACAGTTCCTTCAAACATTCACGTCAACAGATATATCTGATAAGATTATAATCCAAAAGGTTCACAGTTTTGAATGAATGGAAATACTATACATGTAGTATCATACATCTATAGCGAGAAACTGCAATTATCTGCTGTTCGCATTGGCTACATCGCCACTTCAGATATGTATCATATTCTTTCAGAACGATGGTTACAGTTTCTATCCTACAGCTTAAAATGCTGATTTGTGAAATTCATCAAAGGATTTTATCACATCAACGTTTTCAAAAGTATTTGACTATTCAAAGGGCAACTTTTGGTGTTCTCTTACCATTGTAAAAAAGTGGGTGTGGTAATTTGACAAGGTTTTAAGTATATTTTGGCATTTTGCATCCACAGTAAGATGATGATTTGATAGTTATTCAATTAGATATTATTGATGTATGGAATGTGTTTGTGCACCAGTCAATTGAACTTACTGTGACTATTATATGTATGTTAAAAAACTGACAGGTTAATCATTTTAAATGATAACACTCTTAGAAGAACACAAACATATTACATTTTATGTTTTTATGTGAAATTAACATAACACTCTTTAAGATTATCCGTTGTACAAACAATCCTTGTAATTATTTCTACAAGTTTATTATTTCCAAAGGTAGGATACAAATCCATTTGTGTGCACCTTTTCTTTATTTATTTTAACTGACTATGGAAATTAAAAACTGAGGAGATTATTAATATCTTTTGACATTTTATGTTTTATATTGTTTCTGCAGTGATAACACTCGGCTCCTCAAGTGTATTTTACTAGTTTGGGCTCTTTTTATTAATATGTGTGATGATTTCTTAAGCCATACCCCATTTTCAACAGATGTTGGGTCAGAAAATGCCGTTTTGAGGTGCGTTGATAAAATATAATTTTACAAAAAAGTTTGATCACAAACATATCCTTTTTTCCACAAAAACTAAATGATGACACTTTATTCTTAACAAAAAAACAGGGAACCTAAGAATCGTAGCTATAATGATTTTTTTATTTAACGATTGGATACCCTTAAGTGACGTCATTTCAAGAAAACGTCACACATGGCGTCACTATTTTCTGACAGTAAGCAATATTTGCCCCATTTGGTAATAAGAAAACGAAGTGATCATATGGAGTAAAAAGTGCTTCTTGCTTGCAAATCGTGACATCGCCCGTTGAGATTTCGTGAAAAGACGCCAATTACAGAAGAGATGATTATAAATCCCACAGATCTCAGCGCTCATACGAATTGTGCAAGCTTTGACCATATTAACATCCCCCTCTTATAACAATTACAATGGTTATTTTAGGAATAAGATGCGTAATAGCCTATGGTATTGACGTAACATTTGACACGACCGAAAACATACTGCCAACAATTTGATCTTATTAATTAACCCCGAGTTGTTTTCCTGCAAAACATATATATTTAACATCGGTGACATTTATGGAATGGTTATACAATGTTCGTGTTGGTGTTATGTTTTTCTGCGCATAGCTTCAGTAGATGATAAAACTAATTCTTCTTCGTTCTTAATTTTTCATATTTATTTTTGATGATCGGCCAGACCATTCCTTGCTCCTCTTTGTCCAGACATGTTTACTATTGCACCTTCTCAGTCCCTAATGTTTTGTAGACCGTTGATTCCCTGTTTGTTTCTGTGTGGATAGGCATTGCCTTATGCACGTGACGTTCCCTGTAACAACTTAATCCCTCTTCCTTTGCATCGTGTTCATGTCCGTTATATACTTTTAACTATTGTTTCTTTTCTGTTCCAGGTATTAGAACGCCCATAATGTAGTTTCCACAAAACAAAATGGACCCTCTTCGGCCAGGTAAGTTATTAACATTTTCATCCAAATATTTTGTCCAGAGTCGGTGATCAAAAGAAAACATCAAACTTACCACAAAATAGCAGTTGTGAAACATATCACATATGGGATAATATGAGCGCCGCTGTACGATTTTCAACCTTTGCTTTAAGTGACGTAATTTCCAGAATAAGTCACAAGTGACGTAACAAGTGACGTCACAGTATACTGACAGTATGCAATATTTGCCCCGTACAGTAATTAAAACGCAGTGACCATACGGAATAAATTGTGTTTCCTGCTTGCTTATGGTGACATCACATGTTGCGTTTTCTTGAAATGATTTCACTTACAGAAGAGATTGGAAATCATAAAGCGCTAACTTATAATGTTGTGTATGTAAATACGGTAAGATGGCCTGACAATATCTAGTATATAATAATTACGTATTACGTGTACACTTTGTACTCGTACATTATCACTGACAACTTCACCCAATGTTCCAAAACATTTATTGTTTGATTGATACCAAGTGGACTAAATTGCGTGTAAAATGTGAATATGATAAAAACAACAATGGTAAAGGGGCGAGTTACATAGCTGCTGTATGTATGACTTGTCTTAACTAGATATGTGTTAGTCATGCAAAAAATGATCAAATAGCATAGATCACAATATTGTAAATCATTGTGGGCCTTCGAAATCATTTTGTGAACTGTCTGATACTAACCAGTACGCTTATATCGCGTGTTTAAGACACTCAAATGGTATTTGTATTAATACAGAAATCGTTTCGAGTCTGGCTTTAGACAAGTATGCTATTTAATTGTCTTGCTGAAATTTATATCTGCACATTCCTGATAATAATACAATTTATATCCGTTTTCTTCCTTTTATTGGAAAAGGGGCAATATATTTTATAGACATAAAACAATTATTCACTACAAACTTGTGATAGGATACATTATGATGCAATTGCATTTATTTATATTATGGGAATGATGAATGCGACACGTTCATATACTATGACCATAAACGGCTACTTTTCTCTCTTTTATTACAATTAGTTACATGCTTGTATGTAACATACAAGGAATGAAGTATTGTATCACCAGACATATAGTCTTAAAGTAATATTATGCTCAGTTTTTGTTCATTTGTTTACCTAAACAGAAATGAAATATATATATCCTATAATTAAAGCATCAATTCACATGCAATTACATAGAATGAACTCATAATGTATTGATCCGTATTTGTTGATAAAGATGTTTGTACAGCATACATGTTTGAAAAATCCAGTTTTTCTAACAATCAGGCTACTTCTGTACAAGTTTTGACTGATAGTAATATGATTAAAAAAAGAGATTTTTCAATCGGTTATACATTTCAATGATTCTTATTACATATGTTTTAGCCAATGAAGCAACGATACTGGATAAAGCCATTTCAAACAGTTTATGTGTTTATGTTCAGATGCGCCAGATACATCTTTAACAATATTTTGTGTAAAATAATCCGTATCATTCCCGTACATGAACGCATTGATGTTTTCAGTACGTGAATAACTATAGCGTTTCTATACACCCTGATTTGATAAGATTATGAAATTACATAATATACAATACAATATCATTTAGTTGTGATGGTGCGATTTTCGAAAATAATCGAAAAATCATCGCTGGACATCCAACGTCAGCGACAATCGATTATGAACTACAATAAATAGAGGATATTTGTTGATTTCGATGGAAGATCGAATTTTATTTCACGAGTGGTCAAAAGAAATATATATTTTCACGAGTGGCGTAGCCACGAGTGAAAATATACTTTTCTTTTGACCACGAGTGAAATAAAATTCGATCTTCCATCGAAATCAACAAATATTCTATTTATTATATGCTTTTTTAAAGAATTAAACATTATTTTGAGCAATAAACTACTCGAGCGTCTCATTTACTACCCTGTGCGGTGCCTCTGTAGCCGCTTTACAACCATATAGATTTCGAGCACAATCGCTGACAAAATAGTGCGAACTTTACCAATTTATTAAACTATACAGTATTGAAAACATCGATAAAACAACAATTTGATAAGAATATTGAGACAATTTAATTATTGTTTCACATTAAATTATAAATTTAAAAAATATTTGTTCGAAATTATGCAACAAATTATGGCGTAGCAATATTCATTGCACATCGATAAATGATCAAAGCGGACGCCATGTTGGAAATGAAATTGACAACACGTAAAGTTGGAAATAACTTGTTAACAAAGAACTTTGAAATCTGGAGAACGCTTTTAAACAGTATACTAGTAGTAACTGACGAGTTTTGCACATGAATAACCGTCACTGACACTGTCAGAGATGACACGAACTGTCTTGAATGGTCTGGCGAGAGGGGTTTCTTCGCGTGGCTACGCTTCATCAGATACATAATACCTCAGGTTTTGTACATTTGAATTGTTGGCCATTTGGGAGAGTCCCGTTGATCTAGATTCCGTGTGGTTGAAATTGACGTTTCCGTGAAAATAGCTGTGCCATGTTAACTAGAGCTATATTGTTAAATGTTGCAGACGAAAAATAAAGTAGCTTTAGTTTTCGACGTTACAGGCACTTAAATCAAAATACCCGCATGGCAAGATATCGCTATGTAAATAAATATATATAAAGAACATTCATTTGTTCGAAATTATGTGAAATACAAGCGGAAAACAACCGCATCTTACTTCGAAATGTCAACAAATATACCGGATGATGACGTCATGGTTTTCTAGTACATGTACAAAAGAGAGGTCATCTCATTTCAATACAAAGGGAGGCAATTCAATTTAGTTTCTACACTGATTTTCCCTGTTGGGGTTACCAGTGGGGTAAAAAATAGTCCCAAAAATCGGAACAGTGAGAAATATCAAAATGTTATTTTCACTGTTTGAAACAGTGAAAATATCGATTTTTATTCCACTGATAAATCTCTATAAACCACTGGAAAGCATATAATAAAAGATAATAATCAGAAATTTTGATTGTAGTGTTTTTTCAATAAGATGAAATTATATATATTCAAAATTTAAAGTTATAAACCCGGATTTACATTCCAATTTTACAAATATATAGAATATTTTTCGATGCATTCAGTCAAATACAAATATACAATTTAAAGATCTTATTATATAAGAGTTATAGAAAAACCCATTATTTCCGATTCGATTATCGATTATGAGTTTTCAAACCGATCCGATAATCGATTATGAAATTTGTCCGATTATCAATCACTATCATTTATTGAATAAAACATGTTACAATGTTTACAATGCAAACAAAAGTCAATACTGCAAAATGTAGAAGAAATGCATAGATGTTCAAAGAGCATCACAAATCTTACATCATTTTCATTCATTGTTTGATTTCTACATAAATTGGCAAAGTCAATAAATTTCGCAAGAATTCAAGTTTTCGGATTTCACATACCATTAGTAGTTTTGTGTACGTTTGGCCTGGTGTAATAATAAGCTTTTAAGAATTGAATTTTAAGATTTATGTAATTTGGACAAATAAGAAGAAAGTGATATTCATTTTCTATCATATTTATGTTACAATTATTACAAATTCTTTGATTTTAAGGTTAATTTTTATATTTTTCGCGTCAAATTGCCAAATTGTGAGAATAAATTAGAAATTTTAATAAAGCTATTCTGATTTTTTTGTTTTGAATGAAGTTAAATATAGTTCCATCAAAAATTAATGTTTAAAGAGACAGTATGTATTAAGCGTCCTTGATAAAACATATCTAATATTCGTTGCTTTAATTGATTATAATTAATTGACATTTCTTATTGGTTTTGCCATATATATTTTTCCAAAATCGAGAAGGTCATGGACCCATGCGACTATGCCATACATAATAAACATTATAAACAGGTAGACAGTACATGTATATATATAAATGATAACCCCCTGATATTTTCTTTTCTATTTTAAACATTTTTTATAATTATATTACTGCATACGATTTACTTCTAATGCACTTTACTCAAATGCTGCGAAGCATCGCTGTAATTTTACTTAAATGCGTGTCTCTGAGTTCAACATTAACGCAGTTTATTTAAGTCACGTGTTTTAGACAGACGGCCCTAAGTAACGCTTGGCAACACATTCTTTTTATGCTTACAATAATCTACAAAAATCGTTCCCTTTGGTACTTATAAATATTCGCCTAATCTAACGTTACCCGTCACCACGCCATAAAACCATTAACTAACCATTGAATGTCTTTGTCATACCCCAGTGGCATCTGTACTGGTCCTACTTTTCTCGTTTTGAAAAACGTTATTCGGTTATGATGCCGTCGTAAAACGATTTAAATTGTCTTGCGAGATTCTCGGGCTGCAATTTGTATATACTAATATCACACAATAGACCTCTTGGGGTTAATACACTGATATTAGCCTTAAAGCAAATGAAAGCGCCATGTCTTTGTATTAAATTTCGGTTAGATAAAAAACACACTTTGTGGATATCATAAAAAAGTTTCACAATTGCTTGTCGCCCATTACATTTTCATGAACAATATGTTAACGATTGTCATAGCTGTTACTTGCTGCCAGACGACTGTCTAGAGTTCTCCTTTCTATGACGGGTTGAAAAGCTAATGAGAATATTTAACCGTATTATACTTACATCAATTTGGCAATATACGATTAATATTATATAATGTTCAGCCATTTTTACTAATGGAGGATTGTTCAAGAGCAATTGTTTATAAATCAAATTATATCCGCGTTTGACATTCCAAACATATTGCTATACCATCAATCATCAATAGGTGAGACTAAGATTTAACAGTGTTAGCTCTCTAATGTTGATTAAATTCTATTGAAAATAGATTTGACGAATGTTATCCGAGCAAAACGAAGGAAGTAACAAATATAACGGAGACATACACGTGATACATGATCACAAAACTCGCTCGCTTTTATTAAACACGAAGTAAAATCACAAAACTCATCTTTCTTAAATCTCGCCGACTGTCATATATATCTTTGTTATATGTTAATAATTTTTTTAATAAATTTAGTGTTTAAACGTTGAATCCTTTATTTATAAGTACATGAAGTTATTTAATAAAATTGTCAATAAATAAGTGATTTGACATTGGCCCTGTTATTTGTCCTCGGGACAGTCGTATTGGCCCTCGGCCTTCGGCCTCGTGCCAATACGACTGCCCTCGGACAAATAACAGGGCCAATATCAAATCACTTATTTATTAACATATAATTGACTCCGAAAAGCGAAATATTCTTGACGCCATTAAATTCTTTTTATTTTAACTAGATGTCATTTTGTAATACCCAACTGTCAAAATGGTGTTACAGGTATATTTGTGTTAATTCTTGTTCAAACCTTTATTAACCTCTAGACCACTTTCATAATTGAGTACTTGTATGAAATTATGTTTGAGAAATAAATAATAAATTTACCTTTGTAATGCCACTTTATCTAATAGTATATGAACAATTTTTGGTTGCGTTTTTAATGGCGTTAAGTATATAATTATGTAAAATGGGGCATAAATAACATTTCATTCCGATTTTATCATTATAACACGTCATTTAACTGGATAATGGCTGCAATTGGCAAATGAATCCAATTAAGTCGCTTTTAATGTGATGTAATTAAATACAAAGAAATGTATACAATATGAATCGTTGTAGTGAAAGACATTAACCCAGTTCGATAAGTCTTTCATTATCGATTTATCCATTAAATTGGGTATAGGGTGGAAAGGGTGTTTAAATCATGTGATATCATTTTAACTCGCTGTAAATAGGTTGTGATCCACTTTGATTCTCCTAGTTATTCCTTGTGGTCTGCTGGGCCATTCCTTGCGCCTCAGTTCCTTAATATGTGTACCGTTTGACCTCCTTTAGTGCCTTATGTTCTGTGGATTGTTGTTTTTCCGGAGATCTGCGTGGGGAGACATTGTCTTATGTATGTGGCTTTCCCTGTATTTACGTATTCTCTATCTTGTATACAACACCCCTATAATCGTTATTTAGGTAAACACGATAATGAAAGAAATAGCGAATTTGAGATATACTTAGTAAATGTCGGCATACATGCGTATTGTATCATAATTGACTGCTATTGTAGTCCGATGGTTACGTGCATTCTTCTACATTTCTAAATCCCATATTGTTACATATTATTGCAAAAGTGATTATAATGAGTGACAATGCATTGTGTTAACCAATAAAGAACGCAAATTTTTTTGATGGCCATTAATCACTGGCCCGAGTTCTCCAGGTTGATCAGGAATAACACACAGTTTCAAAATTAGCCCCATGTTTTTGCACGCTGGTATTGCTTTAGCATATTGGTGAATTGCTGTTATTTTCTCAATTTAACAGATTCGGTTATAAAGGAAATTCTTGGCGACGACAATATGTTGGTTTCGATGAATGTAACGTGATTTGTTATAAATAAGACATTTTTTAACATTCCTAACATTCTTCAAGGAAACGTTGCTGCCACTGAAGAAGCCTGGGCATGTACCGTTGAACACGAAGCATGAAAACAAGTATAATCTAATCTAATATCATTCATTGTTCGTCAGGGTGGTTGAACATAGAATTCCGGAATGCGTGCCACACAAAATCGGAGAACATTTCGCCTAGCTTAATTTTTGTGTCACGCATTCCGGCAAATCTTCATAGATCTATGTGTCGATATAGGCAACGGTGTGATCCGCCGCAAGCTTTTCGTGCCGCGTAGTAAACAAAAAGTCACGTGTTCAATCATCCTTATTCGTGACCCTCTCAGATGTGTCAAAATCCTTACATTAGTTGTTTTATCTAAAATCGGCTACTTACGGTTTGGAAACACGTCTGTATCAACAGAATGTCATTTAGTACAATGAAATGCAACTTGTTGAAACTACCATCAGAGGCAAGAATTGTCACACCAATGTAAGTTCACAGTTGTTTGTTATTCAATAAATATAAATTGAAAAAATCCGAATGATAACTTTATATTGCATTGTCTCGTGTATGTGGTGTGCCCTGCGACAACTTAATTTCTCGTGAATTATGTACGCTTTCCAAAAGGGGTATTCAAAGGAAAAGTGCGCATCTTATTTTGTTTATTTTTACACGCATTATATAAATTAAATAGGTATACGTTTTATTGGCCTATAAATGGTATCCATCGCGGGTCAAATATTATAAACTAATCCATCAACAAAGAAAGCAAATTTACGAATCATTCCTTACACAAATTTGTTAAATGTTTTTTCATTACTTGATATCAAACAATGCAGTTTTTGAGTAAGCTATGCCGGTTTAGTTTAGATTTAGCATTCGAAGACCACTTGATTAACAGACAACGTCCAAAACTCGAAAAACGTACAATAATGCAATCAACCTAGTAATGCTCACTCAACAACTGTTAAACAGTGTAACCATTCAAGTTTTCAACGTTTTAATACTCTTTAATGTGTTGTATACTTTCAAGCAAAAGTGTTTATGCTCGAAAGTGAAAAAATCCACGCTGGTAATTATCAACAATTCAATACTCACGCTATGCGCTTCCATTCCAGTCATTAACCTAAATACGTCATTTATTTGATTTGCAACATTTCTTTGGCTGCACCTTGTTCACGTTACCGCTAATTCAGGAAACAACGAGGCAAATGCAGGACGTTGTCTTGCTTGTGAAAGTTATGTTTAATGTGACAGACATTAGCAGTGATGTATTCCTGAATTGTACAGTTACAATATTTGTAAGCAATTTGAACATCGTTTACAATGTACAGCTACACCCCACTTAAATACAACCTTAATAATTAGACCAGCTCAAAATTTAAAAGAACACATTTTTCAAGTCCATTTTCACTGCTTACTCTTTATTCAACCTCAATATTAAGACCACCTCAATATTAAGACCAATAGTCAAGGGTCCCAAGGATGATCTTATTAATGAGGTTTTACTGTAGTCTATTAGTATCAAATTTGGTTTTTTTGGTTGTTCAATTTTTTCCTGCAATATTGCACGTACATTGGATGGCTAATTGAACTTATCTTCTACAAGACAACTTCTCCATTTTTTGCCCAGAGGCTCATACATTTAGTTTTAGTCTATTAAATCTTTTCGCAAAATCAAATGTCTATTTGTTCAAATTATTTGCTGAAGTGAAAGATCTGTATGTTTGTACTTGATTCAACCTTTACATACGATTAACAAAACAAGTGTGTGCATTCGAAAATGTCTCATAAGACAATATTATTATAAAACAATAAATGTTGATATTTTCATAGTTCATTGACATATAATAGACAGATGGAAACCGCAAGATCTAGCAGAGTTTCTTGAACCGAATGAATGTCGACGTAACCTTTGTATTTGCATTGTATTCTGAAACTTAGGTAAAAGAAAAGACTGTACTGCATATACTCGTACACATATCACATGATATTTCAAAAAAATGCTAGCATCGTATTTCAGGATAGTAATCGCTATGCAAGCCAGGTTATTGTGATGTTTTAACCGCATGTTCGTCTTACTTATCACGATACAATGAGACACATCACTTGTAAGTGAACATGTGCTTGTAGAGAACTAATTGTTTTTCAAAAACGATGTAATAGTTGTATGAAACATCTTAACATGCCATTACGTTTGTAAGTGCAGTTTGCAATATAGCTATGCAATCGACTCTAGCCTCGTTAACTTTACATTTTAAAGCACATGTTTTTTACGTTTAATGAACGCATTATCAATATGGATAGTTTGTTTGCTGAACGATGTATTTCATAAGTGTTAGTCCTCAGTGATACTTCATTATTTCATTTAGTCTTTTAATGTATTTATTAATTATATCGATGCACCGCTGTGCCCATTATCGGCAATCCTTAAAACACCGTATCGACATTGTCATTGTCATATCTGTCGTCAAGGTAATCGAAACTGACATTACTTGTACGGAGAACGCCATCTACAATGTATAAAGTATGTCCCATAAAGACGCCCGCCCGCAGTTTTAGACATTTGAATCTACACGATAGTATACTTTATTTAAAATAGTGTGGGCATTTTTCAAAAAGGGAAACCATTGCTTCCTTATATTGAAGTGCCCCTCATGATTTAGATTTTTAAAGTTCCATTGATGAGGCAAACCGTTCCTTTTTGATAATGCAGAATGAAATGTCGAGGAAAAAAATTTATGTCTTAAACCTGCAAAACTCAGCTATGTCTTACCAGAAATGTCCAACAAATTTGAAATGGCGCGACTGATTCTACGTAAGTTCTAATCCTAGACATATTGATTATATAATGTTGATGACTCCTTTATTTTTTGTTTTCCATTTAATGCTTAGCTCAACTGAAGCTCCGGGGGAATATGTGGGCCCCGTAAGGGCCAAAACATTGAGAGCCCGTGGGTAATCGCACAGACCGACCGAATTTTCTAAGCTTTCTGGACCCGTATGGACTATGTACAGACCGTGGCAGAAAGTTGAGCGTATCTAACTTTCATGCCTAGGTCAGATGAGGGTCCTGGCCCGTCTGCCTTTGAGAAGCTTACGGAGGAAGTCCGAAAACCGGGAACTTCTTGTCCCCGAGATATAAGTCATCGTCAGAGATTAGTCGTTGACCTGACCCCTAAATGTCATCTATTCGATGCAAAAAAAATAACACGTACCTTCATTCGCAAGTGACCGTGTAACACTAGCTTGCCTTTGTTTGTTTGAATTGGTTGGCAGAAAAGTGCTTTTTTAAGCAACGAGAACCATAACAATGTACAAAAGATAAAGATAAATCTCAACGTGCTAATGACTTTTATGTCGCCTACAGAAGTATTCTCATGTCTTCTGCAACCATTGTGTTTCTTAATGCATATGCTCATAAGTTTTGTTATTGAGGAATGAATGTCAGATCTTGTCAGTGGAAATTTGTATCGTTATGGTAACAACTGATGAATTCCTCAGGAGCTGCATTGATATATTACGGTTAACGTATGTGGCAATCAAATCTTGCGATACTATACGCCATTTACGGAGAAGGTATGTGACAATCAAATATCGCAATAATATACATAATATACGGTAAAGAAAAATGTTAACAAATCAACAAAACTATCAAATCTACATGGCTGAAAGTTGTGTTCTGTGCTCATGTCGATACGGTAGTCATGTGCGCTTGGTTATTAAAACATTTCAGGGATAAGCAAAACGAAACGAATCCGATTCGAGACAGATAGACGGGTGGATGAAAGACGGACGGGCTGGCGGGCGGGCGGAAGGACGACTATAAATATATAAACCTTGACGTCGTAGTTATAGAGTGTTTTAAAAAAAATATTTGATACCAGCCGGAAATCACATTGAATTATTCATTCAAATAATGTTATACCATAATTATGCAATATGAATGTCAGTAGTCAATTTTGTAAGAACCAAACTGAATTATGAGTTTCTGTCACTTACAATGGCATGTACTTGAACTGTTCTACATTACATAATTGAAAGTAACGGAATTGTAAACGATAGTTCATATTGTTTCATGCATTATTTATTTTCCATTACTAAAACTTTGTAAGACCTTTCACAAAGTGTCAAGTTATAAGAAATGTTCAATCTGATTGATGCACTTCTTCCGTCGCACGCATGTTCAGTAAAATATGTATCTCATCTTTCCTTAGAAGACTTATTCCTAATGCTTATTGAATGATACACATCCGGACCCCTTATCATTGTAGTTGCTACTATGAATTATGCATACATTCGAAATGTAGGTTGTATGTCGCTTTTAAACAACCGTCAACAAAATTTAACTTCATAACATCGGTTTTCACATAAGTTATATATTATTTGTTCCGCAGCAATCGAGGTCGCCACGTTTGCTTCCAGTTAGTGTTCTTGGATAATTCATGGATAGTGTATGGGTTTATAAACACCATATATCAATTGTCGGATTTGACTAAAGCCATTTTTGTTAGACAAGTACGCGACGTCGATAAGAATGGAGAATTAGAGCTAATAAACACAATGTATATGTATCGATTTCTTTCTGAAATAGCGCATTGTGGTTGACCAAGTGTATAGAGCACCGGACTCTTGGTCCGGATGTTGTTAGTAACATTCCACATTGGGTTTTATTATTTGCGATCCTTACACAATCGCTTTATTAGGTATGGCTAGAAAGAACGAAGCAGTATTTGAGAGTGGTGAATAAAAGTTGTAAGATAGTGTTTAATGCTATGGAGAAAGTAGGTTTCTAAGACACGCTTAAACAATATGCTTTTAAACAGTTTACTAGCTATTGCGTACATATAACCTCGGATGATTACAGATAAACTGACATTATGTAAAAAGAACAAGAGCATGATATACTTTTATCATCAATAATCGAATCGGTTCGCTCAGGCATATACTCCAAAAACATATATCCATCGGGTATACTTTAGTCTGTATATCTATTGCTTTGTCAATTTAGTTCGATATGCGAAAATAGTGGCTCCTTACTTCAAATTATGTCATTGATAATTGATTGTATCATATTGTAATATAATGTATTTCATGCCTGCATGGCAGCAACTTAATTGCAATTGACATTTATTTACTTCGCAAGCAATGTAAAACTATTATGTTCTGCCTTCTCTGATACAATCCACAACACTATTGTGAATTAAATAGTTGATAGAGTCCCAAAACTGTGTGTTGTTAAATCGTGTATCAAAGTAATCAAATACATTAATATTCATCCACTCTTTGCTTATGTATGTACTACTTTCTGATGGCGACTTTCTGTCTCACAACGTATCAAGTTCAATAAGAGCTGAGATTGAAATGAAATTGGATGACAATACACTTTCAACGTTCCTATTATAATGGACACAGCCATAACGCTAAGATGATTACACGCCTAAATGTCCAATTGTATTTCTATGAAGTTGTTATCAACAAATCTGAAATGATTTACTTGCTGTCAAAACATGGGGAAATGCATTTGTCCACCAACACTTACGTGATAAAGAAGAACATTTTGTCTCCTGCTTGTCTTTGCAACAATTATTTCTTCCACTGGAAGTCAATCTTATAAAATCGGTAAATTAACGGTATGCATCAGTAGATCAAACTATGTATTGAAAATGTGTATTGTATGTTCCGCCCTGCCTGTTTCACATGCGTTTATTTTATTTCGTTCGCGATGGAAGCGGGTCGGTGAACAGTAAAATCAGGCTTTATAGTTTATTATAACCAATTATGATGCTTAAAAGAAGTCGAGAAGGAAATGCCACAAACTACACAACAAGCACAATGAGACCAAGGTGCAGCATGGTTCAGAATAAGTTAAGGAGAGAGAGAATTAGTGCTAAAGGCAACGCTACATACATAAGATAGTGCCTCACCGCACAGACCTCCGGGAATATAACAATCCATAAAACATAAGGCATTTGAGAAGGCTCAAAGAAGTATAACACCTAAATGTGTAGTCACATCATGAAGTCATTACTTCAAACAAATAGCATCTACGAAAGTGTATGCAAATGGTAAATAATGTTTAGGCTTTGAAAATAGTAGTTGCCCTCTGCTTGGAATATTTACAACGTGACAGGTATTTTCCTATTTGACTGATAGAAATGTACGTTCTGGCTTTGAACTTTAATGGAATGCTGTTGTAAATTTCCTAGAATAAAATGTGTTCGTAAATAAAATGTAACTTCTAGTTAGTTACAAAGAAATGTGATATGTATAAGTTTTTAATGAATTACATCATCTGTATTGCCGTAAAAGGATTTACTGAACAAGCATCACAGCCATGTTTAAAACGCTAAAACAACAGTGCAGACAAATCACGAGGCGTCATGTGACGAAGATCTTCCAATACTTGATTGATGATTGATGATAATGTGTGGCTTTTTTAATTTCGACTTTACAATAAAGATTTCTGCAAAACATGCAGACAAAGCAGCGACTACGAGATTGCCTCTTCTGCAATCTCACTTGTACATAATTCACTGACAATCGATAAAAAGGACATTAACATACGTTGCATAATTGTTATTTTGAATATTTTTTAAATACGGTTTTGGTTAATGTTCTGAAGTTTAATTATTTCGGTCTAATGTTTGTATTCCCATCGATGTGAAATGTCTCTTTTTCCGTTACTTAGTTCTGATTTGTCAAAACTCTGTATTTATCACATTCATTTCACTTGAAGAAACAAGTTGAAATTCATTCATGTTGTATAAAACCATGTATGCAAATATTAATGAATATGTATATCTCTTTATAGCTTTTTTCAAACTACATATTCTGAGTTTAAAACACTATGATGAATGAAGTTTGGTATTCAGGAATACCTTAAAACAAGCTATAGGACTAAACTTTGGACCAATTGGTACAAATTAAATTCAGAACTACTGATACAAATTGACAGTTATTCAATTTGCGCTTTTACGTTTAGCCATGCTTATGCCCCGGTCACAACCGGCCGTACACCTGTCTGCGGCGGGTCTACGACGGATTTCACGTTTTTTGAAGCCCACAAGAGCACACAGGCCGCCGAAGAAGGTTGTTGGACAGTGTCTGAGGTTGGCTACGTTTTTCGTGAACGCACGTGACATGTGCATTTATCGCAATGAGGAGCACGGAGGTGCACGGAGGTGCACGGAGGTGCACGGAGGTGCACGGAGGTAACTGCAAGGTTTGTACTGTGTAAACGAGGCAAGGTGACCGCACACCTTACGGAAAACGTGCGCTCGCTGAAGAGCGGAAGTACGTTCATCTTGGCATGAACACTTTTTGCCTCGCAGATTTATATATCTGCCCTGCACTTATTAGAAGCAATAAAAAATGGGTCCTAACGGACGAAGCAGAAACTCAAAATCAAGTAGCGCGGCAGAGGAGATGGAGTCTGAGATCCAATACCAGGAGGCAGAAGCGCCTCTTGGATTCTCCTGTGGTGCCGACGCAATCAATGGGGGTAAGATCGGACCCGGCATCCTCAAGACAGTGTTCTTGAAGCCGAAATGAGCTATTGTACTCGCCTGGTATATATATATATACACTCATATAATATTCGCACGTGACTCGAGATGGTCACGTACGCACTTCGTGCGAACATTGCATGGGATTCTTGCAGTCATCTTACGGAGCCGTGCGGAGTCGTACACAACAGTGCGTAGCCGCACCTTGTCGTACGTCAGTTGCACGTCACCTGCACGGGGTTGTACGTTCAACTTGCGGGTATTATGTAGGTGTTTCGCGCGGACGCTGCAAGACACCCGTAATGGCCCGTACGGCGAACGTTAGTTGCCTGTATGATGTCTGTACAGTTGCTACAGTTGTATCTAATCGCAAAGAACCCTAGGGATTTGCCCACAACCCGACTGCAGCTGCGGAAACGTACGTGCAACAAACCGCACGGTGAGTTGTGACAGAGGCTTTAAATATATTGCATGTAAGAGATTACAGGCATGTCTTACATTCATAATTCAAACCTCTACTGTGTATCTCCTTCTATACATAATCATGGGAGGTTATAATTATACTGACAAACGAAATTCATACATCACTTGTAATGATATACGTTTCATGTGAATAAATTTCAGATTTATCACGGGTTTAACTGAACGCGGAAAAGGTAATTCAAACCTAAGGTTACAGAGAATAATAGGTTGGGTGAGTGGATGGAGAAGGTTCATCAGGCACTGCAGCTGAATTTATCCTGTCACTACGTGTGTTAAGTGAGGGGTGTTACATTTAATTTCAAATAATAATACATCGCCTAAATTGTAACGTGATATAACTTGTGACGTATTGAATATAATTATGGTAAGCACCTTACGCCGAGGGGAATAGTTCCCACTGACTGTTAAATAGCATTGTGTATTTATCTGTGTTTGGGAGCATCTGATGAAATAAAGTCATGGTTGAGAAACACGAAAAATCGGTCAATGGCGCTACCGGGAATCGAACCCAGCATTAATCGACGGCGAATAATTAAAATAATTGTATACACATTTCCCACAGGTGTTAACAAATGACGAGCTATGTAAGGCGCCGCGGAACACATGAACACAGAAATTACGCTTATTTCATGAAAATAAAAAGTTTTGAATATTTAGAACTGCACTAGAAAAAAACAAGGACTCCATCGGAGCATTCAGTCTCACATTGTTAATTACGACTGCAAAGGAATTTCCGACACAATTGGATGAAACCGGATAGGGATTATAATATTGATATGGGTAGGTTACGTACTGCTATTTCTTACTGATATGTAATTTTCGTGAGAAATACGACCGCACAGTTATTCCTGATGAGTTCAAGCGTAGATGGACTAAATTTTCCGACATGATGATCTTCAAACTGTTTAGACAATCGACGCTTTGTTCACTAGGATGTTAAATACGAGTCATGTGACCAAGCGACCTGATGAAGCAAATAGTATCAGGATAAAACAAACTTAGAATGACGTCGAGCATGAAAACCTCACGAGCAGTAGAACAAGTGAAAATAGAACATATCTAAGTAGATATTTACCTCAAAAGTTAGAAACATGGTGTGTACTGTTAGGAATTAGATTTGCCGGTAACTCAATTCTGATACGTATTACTGCAACTGGAGTCCGATAAATTGAGGTAGTACATATGTTTTTATTAAAGTCAGAAACCACGGATGTCAAGGTGAATGTTAAACTTTGTTTTTTCCTTTTTTTGTTATGCGATATTCCTACAAAGGAAGTTCTATTACATTCAGAGCTGCGAGAAAACGTTGTAAGTCTTTCAATACTCACAATATATGAAGTTATATCAATACCGACATAGAATGAGTTAGCGAACTGACAATGTCATATTTGATTATTCTGTCTTACGCAATAAAGAAACTCACAGTAAAGAAAATGTGTAATAAATTCAAAAGTTGTGTAATTCGTCTCAGAATATGCAACGGCATTTTTCTTTTATTTAATTTGTTATCATATTAATACGTACGACAATTATAGTGGTTTCATTTAGTGAAGTAAGTGTTAGCGTTCTACATGTTTGTAAATTTATATATTCATGATTCTGTGGTGATTGTCCTGTTAGTGTTATATAGATTTATATGTTCACTTTGGCAAGACAAATGCAATACTCCAAAATGACTACGTACTGAACTGTGATTTATATATAAAAACAAAACCCATCAAATTAGTTGCTACGGGGAACGCTACATAAACAAAGCAAATGCATCCACACACATACCTCTGGAAAAACAACAGTCCACAAAACATCGGATGTTGAAAAGGTGCAAGGGAAACAGGGACACGGGGAATAGACTGGCCGATCAAAGAGGACAACTGAGGAGCATTAATCGGAGCTAGCAACAATATGCCAAAAGGGGTGGGTAAGAAAATAAAATACCATAGTGAAATAAGTCAGATTTTAAAAAGTTGCCAAGGTGGATATGCTATGTTGTTGCTAGGTTTTTCGTGTTTCCCTTCCTGTTTGATTGTTGTTCATATCCGGCATGTGTTTTTCATTTTCCATTCATATTTAGTGTTCTACTGTAACCATTCTCTCAAACTTAGCCTTTTTACACTAGGAAGTCGTATGTCTTGTTTTGTGAGTGTGGCATGAACTGTTAAACTTTAAAAAAGAAATATAAGTGTAGCGATATCTACATGAAATCACATAAGACTTAGACATTAAAATCCACTCTATTTTATCTAAGTTCAGAATTGCAATATCCTATGGGGTTTGAATTGTTCTGATGAATGAATATATCACTTTCAAAACAATGTATCATGTTGTTGTTATTTAAAGAACCATAGACGCCACTTCTATTTGTGGCTATGTTCACAACGACTTAGATATGTACTTTGTAGGTTGGTCTGATCAACTGTTAATTCAATGAGCAACAAACTACAGTTATATATTATTACTATTTTAAACATCACTGATGCTTTAAGCATTTATTGGAGACACTATTTTGAATGTCAGACGATTTAGCCGACATGGGTTGACTATCTCGTATTCCCATACATTTCAGCAATGGACCTTTTCTTGTATTGGTGTAATGTAATGAGACAATGCTTCAATATAGTTAAAATACATACAAGATTGGATCGAATCTAAGACGCTTGACATGAGATTGTATTTAAAACACTCGCAGCAATAAGAGTATATTTCATTAAACAAAAATTATACGATGCATTCTTTGACGCCATTACAAACCTCATCTGTTTCAAAGCGTTGATTGGCACCGTTCTTCTCCTAAGCGACGGATTAACATCAGCAGATCCTTTGGTACCATGCTATTGACAACGACTAAGTGTGGATATTGTCGAGATATATGTATCGATGTCAGATGGCAGAATACTTGGATCAATTCAAATTTCTAAATATAGTAGATTATTTCGGTATATTATACTCAACGGTTAATCAAAATACATTTTGCATGTTTCCTTGCATTGCTTAAACATTATGTTTTGCAGCATCAACTTTCAATTCACTAAGTCACGTGATTTTCACAACATAATTTTATTGGAATAGTGCCAATTACTCGTGTGTGTATATATGGGATAGATAGATACTTCACTTATCTCCATAGTTGAAGATTTGGGTTTATGGCATTAAAAGAAAATACGTGTAATAAAATAATGATCCATATTTAATGGCCTAGTGCTTGTTTTGTAATTTTGTCTTGTAAAATAGTATTCGAATTTATGTAATGCAAGAAGATGATAATATATTGAACTATAGAAAAAATATACACCGATTAGTAAAGAAAATATACTTTGCCCTAATGAGATGAAGACATATATGTATATAGTATAGGAATGGACAAGTGTGCGGATTAATGAAGGCAACTTACTAACGTATTTGCACATACTCACTTAATTGTTATACATTATGGATAAGGAATAATCATACAAGCACACTCATACAACATAAGTAGACGAGCATAAAATTATCAACAAATATACAAACCATGCTGCAACAATATTTGTCAGAGGTTGGACTAAGTGTCTAGCTAGACACGAAGAACATTGTATAAAACACATATTATAATCGAAGAGTAAGGTTGTCGTTGCAAGCCCCAGTAATTCAGCCCACTGGGTAACGATAGGAGAATCGAGTAATTCGGAGAACATACCATAGCCGCCTACATCTATAATAGTGCTGCATAATTTCTGTTTGGCAATCTCTCTTCTCAGCAAAGAAGAATATCTAGTATTATTACATATGCCACATGGCCTACATGTCCTTGGATATTGTTTTGATAACATTTATCCTATGTTATCCGTTGTCCTTGTAAGCTTTCCCTATTTCTGTATTGCTTCAAATGATTTGTGCTCGCAGAAGGTCTCCTTTGGAGTATCACTTACTGAACAAATATGGCCACAAAGGATAAGTGCGAAGAATATTCAAATCATTTCAGACTTTCATAATTATAGTTAATTAGTTTTCTTCAAAGAAACATTACAGAATGAAGCATGATCGATCATATATCTCTGACAATTCGAACTCTTTGATAACGAGACAGGTTGCACAAAGTAATAAATATGTTTACAATGCCACGTATCAAATGCGACAGACAATAAACATTGTGTATTTTTGGTTGCATGTCGCAATTGTTTTCTTGAATCATATAACCAGGGTCATTTGATTTTGCACAATGTATTATTTTTAATTGAATGGGATATTTAAAATATTTAATTAAATTCAAAGTAGATTTGTACAAAAATATGCAGATACACATACAGAAGTGCAGATTTCTTCCTATACAAACTCCAGGGCAAACTTAATAACATATTATCCTTATCTGAAAGAACGTTGGTACGACATTTCATCCTAAAGAGGACCTCTGTCAACGAAGTTCACCAATATGTCCATTTTAGAGTGATACTTACTAAAAGGAAATGGCAGCAACTCAATGTGTGCTTCGTTCCGTTATTCAGACTGGGATATGTATTACTGTAGTATTTGTCGAGAGCCCATTGCATAAAGTATGAATATGCTATGAGACTGTCATCTCACAACAGGTGTGAATTGAGTTACTTAGATACATATTCATACCACAGAAACTATCAATGACTCATCAAAATAATGAATGATTTCAAATATTAATGCGAATCTTTAGGATAACATCAGTTACTCTTCAATATAATATTGGTGATGGCTCGTTAACAATCGTAGACATCTTGTGTTTTATATACAACACAACCAACTATATAATTATCATAATTATTTTACATTACAAACACTCAGCATAAATATTGATATATGTAAGCGCCATATAATTATTGATCATACAGATCTATGTTTACTGTATGCACATATATTCAGATAGCATACCTTAAGGCAAACACGTGTCATCATTCCGACATGCAAAGACAGATCAAAATTGATCCTACAAGTTACCGTCCGATTTCTTTAATTCCGGCATTCTGCAAGATATTGAACAATGTTATTCTAGATATAAGAGCTATCTGAAAGAAATTATTCCACAGATAAGGCCATCAACCGAATATTCAGTATGTCAATACAGCACAAACAGACACATATTGTGTGTTATTGCAATACTATAGAAAAGGCGATTATTCCTCGAGAATCAGACATGTGACATCTATGACGCAGTATTCCAGGAATAACTTCTGATTTGTGAGGACACTCACACCGAGACTCTCCAGACCCAGTTCACAACCTCACTCCATCACATTCTCAGCCTGGATGACGCACATACGCCCTCATGGATCTTGACAACTCAACATTAACACTAAAACTAATATGCGCTTCATCTGATGCAGTTTTCGATATCGAGACAGTTTTTAAATGTTCTTATGTATATACATATATAGTTTCAAGCTTACTCCATTATTTTGAAAATAACCCTCATATATTTCATACGCTTTTCGACGCATACATATTTCATACGCATTTCGACGCATACAAATGCATGCCGGTTGATTTTCCCGATGCATTTTATACCATTTATATAATGGTTACTATGTTTGATATTTATCTTCTTTGATTTTCTGACAAGTTTTGTAAATACTTCGTTTAATATTCGCTACCTTCGGCGGACATTGCTTTGATGTTTTAGTAACCATTGTTATATAATACGACGCTGACAATGTGAAACATGAACTAACCTAGTAAGACGAACGCTATAATAAATCTTTGGACTAGAGCTATAATGAAGAAATGTAGTCAAGACAACATACACATTAGAAACACATGCGTACTATGTAACTAAATTACATTTATACGCTTCTATATATTTGTGTCTGGAGATGAAATGTACAAACGGAAAATCCTTTATGCGCGGTTGCATAATCTTGAAATTAATTGCGTCAATTCCACCATGCTCTGGGCCAGTGAATTGTTATTAATCTTGTAATCAAAGGAACCCATCTTCAGAATAGTTGCATCTAGCAGCTCCTAACTTTCTCATTTACTATTTATGAGCGGAGTGTGTTGACATATTGATGAAATACTTATTCGAGTGTTTGTGACATGCCATTTATATGTGCCAATGTTATGTAAATGTGGGAGAAATCTATGATCAATACACTACCTATGTGCACTTCAGTTGGCATATACCGTAAGCAGTTGAAACATTTAAATTTGAGATATCTGTGAAATATTACCCTCAACATTTTTTATGTTGAGAACGGCCCTACCAAATTATAAGAAACCGAACTGGTATCGTAATCATGGGTTCGACAGACGACTCGTCGAAATTATTAATTGACACATAATTATATTCCATAAATCAAAACAAATTCAGTTTCCTATACTTTATACAATTATAGTAAGTATTTATCAATGTATTCATTGTTTACCACCCTTTAAGATATATAGTTCTGTCTGTCATTGTTGAATTTCAAATTAAATGTGTTTGTATAAGTATTTTGATGCGACTTTGAAATAATGAATGGAATTATAAAAGAAAACACCACATGCAATTTTGTTTACGTCCGTAAAGGCTTTACAGGCAATATCAATGGTAATTCAAAAGTCTCACTAGAATCTGTAATGTGCATTGTGTTGATCTTTAATACGGAATTCAATTGAATTCATTGCTTCAAACTTATTACTTTCCTCGAACAACATGGTATTTATTACTCAAAATATATAGATTCAACGGATAATTGATATTAGATTGTTCACTCAAAAATAAGGAAATAATGATTATTTGCTGTTATTAGCCATATATTGATATAAATCAAAATTTGAGGAAAGTCGATATTTTTACTGTAACATTACTGTTGACGAAATTAGCATACTTAAAACGGTCGATCTTTGATACTTTTACTTTCGATTTTCCTATATATTATGTATGTATAATTATTATTATTCTTCAAAAAGTGTACGTTCGACTTCACTAGATTTTTAAAAAAACAAAAACAATTTGCATGCGTATATATTCAAATGTGCCAAAAACATCTTAAGGTTATTTTGTGATGAAATATCGTAATAAAAGTTGTGTCTGTCATGTGTGATTGCGATACGGAATCACAAAATAGTTACTGAATATAAACTCAGATCCGACAACTTTT
The DNA here is from genome assembly GCA_032209605.1 of Mactromeris polynyma. Lineage (NCBI taxonomy): Eukaryota > Metazoa > Mollusca > Bivalvia > Venerida > Mactridae > Mactromeris > Mactromeris polynyma. The sequence continues at coordinate 4,002,756 of JASFXZ010000019.1, read as the reverse complement.
CCCCCAAAATGTAAATAAAAACTCAACAATCACTAACGTTGACGACGGTGCAGATTGCACACTGGATTCGTCATCTGTTTAGTTGGTTTTACATAATGACACGTACTATTGCATATTGAAAGCGACACTATGGGACGCTCAATGACTTTAATACTATTAACAAAGAACAATATGAAGGTTATTGTTATACGATACTTTTATTGAGTATTTCAAACGCCAATAACAAATTAAACATATGCGACTAAATTCCGAGCGACTGAAATAATCTGAAAAGACCCTCCATATTTCAATGTAATTTGATAAAGCAGACAGTGTTGTAATGACAGAGGAAGTCCTTTTGAAAAAGGTGTTCCATTGATAATATAATACGCATCGTAAATTATAACGTATTGTACTTTATTTTAAACTATTATTTGTACTTCTGCGAAAAGTAATTACAAATGTACTTTTCTTACACACTTGGTGATTAATATGGAATAAGATTGTCGGTAGCAAGTTTATTTCTTTCCATAAATACAATTTAGTAGGTTTCGATGCGTAAGCACTGACAGTTTAGGTGACACTATTTGTTGCATACCTTTCATTGTTTCATTTTAGAAATATATCTGTAGTCGAGCCGAAAACTATATAAAACACAGAAAGGGAAACAAATCATTACAGGCAGGAACACATTGACTCCTGTCCATTGGCTCCTTCGTTAATTGGCTCTTCTTCATTTGGCTTACGTCCATTTACTCCTGGTCCATTGACTCCTGGTCCTTTGGCTCCTTCTTCATTGACTTTTCGTCCATTGGCTCCCTGTCCATTGGCTCATCGTCCATTGACTCTTCGTCAATTGGTTTCTCGTCCATTGGTTCCTCGTTCATTGGCTCCTCGTCAAATAGTTCCTCGTCAATTGGTTCCTCGTCCATTGGCTCCTCGTCAATTGGTTCCTCGGCCATTTGCTCCTCGTCCATTGGCTCCTCGGCCATTTGCTCCTCGTTCATTGGCTCCTCGTCAATTGGTTCCTCGGCCATTTGCTCCTCGTTCATTGGCTCCTCGTCAATTGGTTCCTCGTCCATTTGCTCCTCGTCAATTGGCTCCTCGTCCATTGGCTCCTCGTCCATTGGCTCCTCGGCCATTTGCTTCTCGTCCATTGGCTCCTCGTCAATTGGCTTCTCGGCCATTTGCTCCTCGTCCATTTGCTCCTCATCCATTTGCTCCTCGTCCATTGGCTCCTCGGCCATTTGTTCCTCGTCCATTGGCTCCTCGACCATTTGCTCCTCGTCCATTGGCATCTCGTCAATTGGTTCCTCGTCCATTGGTTCCTCGTTCATTGGCTCCTAGTCAGTTGGTTCCTCGGCCATTGGCTCCTCGATCTTTTATGGTGGCTATCGACTTTGTATGTATTTGTTTTGCCTCTTCGGATTCATTTTGTTTTACAAAATTGATAACATATGCCATTTATGTAGACATGAAATATTTGACATAGGGTGTTATCTTGATGTAACAGCGTGTTGATTAAATTCACACATGCCCCGTGTATTTTGGATGGTTTCGTCGTACAAGACACATCTCAATATCGCAACATCTCGTCTTGTTAAAAAAATATTTCTGGCGCCACTTTTATCATTGTGTTTTCGCTTTATTCGAAATATCATCGCGCAGTATTTTATCAAAAAACAATTATTGCAGATGTATTGAACTAAATATAATACTGATAGCGTCGTCTGGTCAATAAGCAACGTTTAGATATATATGATTGGGTGTTTAGGATTCAATTATAAGTCTAAGGACTGAATGTGCTCAAAGGTGTTTGTGTTATCTGTGTGTGATTATAATTCCTGTTTCCAATATCAAACTTTTTTATCTATATATTTTCCTTGATTACCATTGAATACCTCACCAAATTTGACCGACATTAAATAAATGCCATGAAGCAGTAGATGTAGATCAATGAGATTTGCGGATTGGGTTGTGTTCAATTTTGTGTGTACCCCATTAACATGTATCTAAATTAGGATCCATGTCAATTTAGGTAAACAAATGATCTACTGCTCAAAACTATAACTACTGTTGGTTTACTTTTCTATCAAAACACAACCGCGGCTTTTTCTCCGTCGAGCTTACGGACAACTCGAACAAGTCAATACATATATTTTGAAATGTAATGATCCAGGTAATATATTAATACATTCACGGTTAATAAAACTGCACTATATCTATGTAGGTAGGGTATCTATGTTCAGGACCCTTGTCAATTAAATGTCTAACATTTTCATCAGGTAATACTTCAAGGTTACCCGTAATTACATGCCCTGATGGTTTATATAGGAATTAAGAATTTGAGCAGTCTGGAACATTATCTGCATTATAACCAGACATGTTATCAGAGATATTTTATTATAACTAAAAACTTCATTTTGTATAGGTTTATTGTATTTAGAAGAAATAATATGAAGGTATGCATTTTTGAAGTATTAGTTCAAGAGTTTGTCATGGCTTTATATACTTTGTATTTTACAGTCAATGTCCGTATAAAAAAATAATTTGAAAAATACATAATTGAATATGATAATTATCACTTTCTGTAAGAGGAAGAAAAAAAGTACGTACATATGATAGAACTAAAGTTACTGTGTCATAAAGATAGTGTAATCTTGTATTTATTTTATCAACATCATCATCTATTTATAACGCTGTGTTATCCACACAAGAGCGTTAATTTCTTCGATGCGCGTCACTTAACTAGCAGATTGTCTACAATGCAATATGTTTATTGATTAGAGCTAAATAATACTTATGATATAAAATGCTAATATGAAAACGCAATAATGAACGATAACTCGTGTTATGAATGTTGCTCATGGAAATGAAAATTCAGCATTAAAACCACATATCTAGGCGTTTCTCTAGTTTTCAATAATTCCGACTGAGGACATAAGCAAGAAAAACTTGATTCAGCAAAATAATATTCAAACACGGAAGTGTAAAATATGGATGTACAAAAAGTCATAAATCTCAATAAATTCTGTCATAAACTATATCCTTCCTGCGCAATTCAAAACTATTTCATACTCGTTACATATTTATGATGGGATCATTTTGCATATTGTTGATATAGCGGTACATCATGTGATCTTTGGATACGTGTGAAATGTATTGTTTTACGATTGATAAGGACATTATTCGTCTCTATATATTTACATAAACTAGTAAATCTAATAGATTCCCGAGTTTGGCCGAATTTCACACTCGCCGTGAAATATGCGTGAGCACTAATCATAACCCAATGAAGCTGTCATCGAGAGTGATATACATATTTGTTTCACAATCGATGTAAACTAAAAAAGTAAATCTAAACTTACTATGAGCATTAGTCGTTCCAGAGGAAAAGGGTGGTACCATCGTACTCGATTCGACAAAGAATGCCGTGGAAGCGATTTCAGTTTACCTTGTAGTTAATGTTCTATCTAAATCTAGATCTAAAGTATTTGCTACTTGTACAAAGTCGTATTTATATATTAAGCAATTGCTAATACAATGCATATACTGTGGTAAACTGGGTTTCAGTGATTTTCGGTAGGCAGTATTTTAGACAGGGGGGGTTAAGACAACCATGCTTTTCAAATGAATCAAGAAAAGTATACATTGTAATTGCTTAAAAATAATATGTCCCATAATGGGTGCTACGCTGTTATGTTACAATTCTATGGAATCAAACTCGTGATCCTGGGACGCTTCATTATATTTGGAATGTCTAAATTGTGTTCAATGGGTTACAGATATTGCCAGATTCGACCCATGTGATCATGCACACTGTGATAAATGTAAATGATCGAATACCTGGTATTTCATACTGGTAGCAGATTTCAGTTCATTCGTCATGGTTTCACTTTGACATCTACAGTCAAAACTAAGACGTGTCTATTTGTTATGGCTTGTACTTATCACAAGCTTTCTTCGAAATTAAAAAGTATCGAACTAAGATCTCTACCGATGCATTGTTTCATAATACAGCTTCTTCCATTGTAAAATGCACAGTGTCTGGGTATGTGGACTTGTACTACTCTTCTTAGCACGCATGTCGTCCCTTTATATTCCCTACAAATCGTCAACACATTTTGTGCTAATCCCATTTCGTATCTATTCAAAAGTAAACTGTATTCTATATCTTCTGTATGACGTTTTGAGTTTGAATTATTAGATTTGGTATATTATTTGCATGTGTCCAGTCCCTCCTTGAATGCATACTGATAAAGTTTGCATTCACCCGTAACACAATTCTATTTCATCTTTTGGTAGTGGTTTGAACATACAACCTCCAAATTGGTAATCCTTTGCTCGTGTAATATCGTTTCCTCTATTACATTCAACTATATTTTCTCCAATGGCATAGTATTTTTGGATGTCTTCGGTGGAAATAAAAAAAACTTCATAACATGATCACGCTCGTACAGTAAAATACATTAATTTTGCAGATGTGGTTGCTGGCAAGACCATCAATAAATCAGTCTTAATGGTTAAGTATATATAATATCCTCTTGATGAAAATCTTATGTAACGACATGTTTTTTTTTTCATTATATATGTATGGAAGACGAGATGTTGTCTTCTGGTTACTTACGAGACAAACGCACATGCAAAGCCATACTGTTAAATAATCAATAATGCGAAAACCCGTCGCGCGCAAAATAAAGCACAAGATGGAACAATCGTATGAAACTGGACCATAAAATAAACGACGATGAGAGACCGAACAAATAAAATATAATAACACCAAGTAGAAGTGGAATAGAACCGAAATAAAATGAAACTAAGAAGAAGGAAAATAATGAAATCAAAAGAAACAGTTAAAAATGGTATAAATTATAACTACAATGAGAGGGAACGGGGAATAAAGGAAACATATAGAATAGTAATTAGAAACAATACCATAAAAATGTAGAAATATAACTAGAACGATAGAAATGAAGCACATAACGAACACAATTGGTGAAATATATAAATCAAACTAAACACAAGGGGAATGTTAAGGCGTAGATAAAAACCAACGGTGAAAATCGGGAACGAATAAAATGTTTAATGTACTATATCGTAAAATACGTGATCAGGTGTAAACAGCTATTTAGAAACGGGATGAATTAAATGAAATAGGTGATTAGCAACAACAAACGAGTGTAGCAATTCCAATTAAATTTGCATAGTATATAGCAACGCAGACCTAGAACTTGTAGAAAGTAATATATTAATAACAATCGTATTCCGAAAAAGAGTAACACTATTAAACCAGAGTTTATATCTTGCTTAATTAAAGCTACTATACGAAAATTGTATTTAGACGCACGAGAAGAATGAATCACATAAAACAAACAGTAGAAACCATTGAATCCTTGCTTTAAATGAAAAAGGATATTAATGTTTACGGAGAAATACATTCAATTAAAACATTGTAGAGACAAGCGAATAATTAAGAACCCCATGGAATGTGTATGAATAATTTCGAAGTGAAGTATTTAAATGTATTTCTAGAAGTGTGTATATAAATGCCAGAAGAAAGACCCATCAATTGGTAAACTCTACACATGTATTAGAATACAAGTCAAATTGGAAGAATTTATAAAACTGACATGGGCTTTGAATTAAATAGATAATCATATATAAACGTAATTATCGACGAATTACAAGAAACAAAATGTATGCACAATGTAATAAATGAGAAAGAAAATGCTTAAATATTTATAGATTTGTCTTTTTAAATACCCGGCATTTTCGACTTATATTATCTACTTTGGTTTGGTAAAGTTGAAATGTTATTTTCAAATTTAGTTGCAAGCATGTACTTGTCATGGGTGAATCTTTGCAGTTATGCTATGCCTGTTACATGCCAAAATAATTTAATTAAATGATAATTACTGACTACTGTTTATAATACTGAGCATTTTATCAGCAAATGCTGTGAATGAATATGACTCTAAACTTTCAATCTTACAATATCCATTATGTGTCGATTTTTCAAACTTGACAGTGTTGCAGCAGTGAGACAGCCGCTTATGGTATCTAAACGACACTCCATGGGAAGTTTAGATGAACTTCCCATCAAATTCTGTCACACTTTCTGTATATTTACAAGTGTACAAATGATTTGTTTATGTATTGACAAGTTCCTTTATTTTGATATAAATAGTTAGTCTTTGTGTTCCTATAACGCTATTCGAAAGAATTCTCCAAATTTAATTATATTCAAACAATAGACCAATGCTATCAGCTGCCGCATATGTTTACTACGACAAACAATAATAACAATAATGCAGGAGTGTACCTGAACACGTTTTAATATGGTCGTGTATACTTAACGAGACCAAAACATCCGTTTATATCGAGGTAATATGACCCATCTGTCTATATATTTAATAGAGTTGGAAAATACGACTTGGTGGGCTGAAAACACGTTTTACAAACGTTTGTGGAAACAGACACTATAAACCACCACACCTTTCGATTTTAGTGTTAATTCTTGAATGTGTGTACTACGTCTTACAAAAGTCACGTTGAAGGGGCATATGCCATTTTTACAAACTCTAGGAGTGGGTGAAATGCGTTAGCTTGCTTCACGAGAGTCTCTGTTTAAAATCAACAAAGTGATAATACCGTACTATATTTTATTCATGACAAACAGCTTACTATCGTTATTAGCATAAACCACACATCTTTCTCTTATTACTTCCATTCCATTTATATATATAGAAGTATGTCTTTGTGATATATTCTTCTTCATAGTATTGGCGTAGTGAAGAACTTATACTTTATTGAAAATATATTCGAGCAGACATGAAAAGTTATTTTAATCAGATGTTGGCATTATCGTTGATGACATTTATCGTGCACACACGACGTCCTGAACGCAAGAGAAGGATTAGGGAAAAGTGAAATTAAAAAGAAATTGAATATAACAAAATGAGCTGCTTTATGTTGTTGCAATGTACGTTTATAACAAGAATCAAGTCATAGTATTGGCACAATAGTGTTTAAGTTATTTGAACACTCGACATGAGCATCATGTGAATGATTTCCTGTCGATATACTAGTGCTGTCAATTATTCATGTTCTTTTCATTGCTTAATTTCTGCTACGTTCAGTTGTGTCTGAATGCATACATCTTGAGTACAATGTTGCTCCTGTTGTGTTCGAACTTTTTTCTTTGTCAGGCAATGACTTGCAACCACGTCGATATATTTCAATGAATTGTTAAATAAACGGAATGTCAGTACAAGAGGTTACTAAGAAACCCTTAAAACTAGTTCGAACTAAATTGTATGAGCCACAATACTGTAACAGTATTGACTTTAACATATTATATATCTCAATTTCAGACACTTGCGCATTTCTGTTTACATAATATCGTTTTCTTGCCTCGAAAAATGGAAGTTTTTATGACAGCTGTTCACTCTATCATAAGTTGTCGTCTTCGGTCTATGAAAATGTATTCATTCAACATAATGCTAGAATTTCTGTCTCAATGGAGTGTCTTACCCTTGCCTGCATCTTTAATAATGTTTGATATTACCAATTATACTACTATTACTACTACTACCTTCCTTCTTATTCTGTCTTGTTTATTTTGCTGAGTGTCACATTTAATATCAGTTCAATACACGCTGACAATTCCCATTCAAATTGTGTAGACCGCAAATAAAAGAATCGTCTTTCATTTCGAATTTTCCTAAAATATATTTGGAAAAATATCTGTCTGAATTTAAACACGTTTTATCACATGCTTGTCTGGAAATAGGTATGGTTACACTAACTATATGTTAACCGCATCTAATCTTGTTCTTCTTCCAGTCAATTAATTGTACCTGACAAACATGTATTTGTCGAAAAAAGAAGCTTGTATTATCATAAATTTAAAAAAGACTTCCAGTTTTTGTAACAAGTGGGTTTCTTACAACTTTTGTCTATTAGAAATATGATAAAACAAGTTTGTTATAATCATTTAGTACATGGTTCTTATTAATGATAGTTAAGCCTATGTAACAACACTACTGGATGAAGCCTATTAAAAAAATTCAATACTTGGAAACTTCGGCGATGGTTTTATTTCAGCTAAATTGGTACTATACATTGATTCCACCGTATCTGGATCGCGCCAATAAAAAATATCGCCAATAAGGAAACCGCCATGTATTTGCTTCTTTGGAGCTGAGCAATTATACATGTCTGCCAAAAATATGTACATACACTCAACAAAATTCCTAATCGGTCAGTTTATATTGTATTATTATTTTTCTAATAATACATGTATTCACACAAAATTTCACATACCGATATTTGAACAGGTAATGCAGCGAATTATTGATTTGTTTAGCCGGCTCGCTATGAAATTAATCCTATTAGGTGTATTGACGTTTATAGCACGTTTTGCACGTGTGGGGCATAGACACGTATTTGCACGTGTTCGTGTACACTTTTGTCATTGCTGATGAAAATCCTTTTTGAAAAACACAAAACATGTTGAGAATGACTGAAGAAGAACGCGCCCGAGCCGTCGGAATGATACAGGCCGGAACTCATTTACGTCAGGTGGGGTTTATTTTTTGAAATTTCATAAGAATATTGACATTGAATTTCGCCCAAAGAGCTTGTGTGGTGGATAGCCGCCGATTGAAGGTTCTTGCCACCTGAAATAAGTTGAAAACGGAAATAACCACCAATATAATGGCTACAAACATTATTATTATCATGTTGTTTTATGGCGCATCGACAGCTTTGGTCATTTAGCGCGCAAGAAATGTGAAATTATGTGAAACTAAAAAAGGGAACGTGATATACTTGTAAATGTTAACTAGTTAGCGGACTGGTTTAAAGGTCAACGCAGCCAACAAGAAAAAATGTACTGTGAAAGGCGTATTTCATGGAATACAGTCCAGATTTATTAAAATTAAGTTAAAAATAAAATAAAAGACTAAGTTTCTTCATCAGAGAACATGCTCTCACCCCCTGAGACAGAGACATCCTCCATGTCACTAAGACATTCACACTTGTTGTTGAGGGGGGCTTCATAATTTTTTGTTTTACATGTTTTTTTACATTGTTTTGGTGTGGGTGATGGTGGTGAAGATTAGTGACCTGCAGGTTTTTCTTAAGGAGGTTGGGAAGTGGGTTTGCTGTTATTTTTATTTACTGGTGCAGATTTCACCTTAGGTTTGGTAGTAGTAGGGGCAGGCGATGTGGCCTTAGATGGAGTGGATTTTGGTTTCTTGGTAGTAGGAGGGGCTGGTGATTTGGTTTTTGGAGGAATGGATTTGGGCTTTTCTGGAATAACAGGTTTTTTTGGTTGATTGGATGTTTTTGATGCAGGTGGAGGAACCATTGGGGCAGGCTGTCTCTGTGTCTGTACAAATGAGGGGGCCAGACTTTTAAAGTCCTCTGCAATCTGAGGATACTTTTCTATCAAAATTTTGATAAGTTCACTACAAGAGTGACAAGGAGGGATGTTCGCAAATTGGGCAGCTTTGTTGGCATAGCTAGCACTATTGCTAGCCTGTGCCTGGTCCCTCTGGCGGTTCTGCACAACCCTCCTTGCCTCTACGAAAGAAATACCCTGATTGTATTTAACTTCCAAAATGTCTTTTTCAATTTTCCAAGACTGGCAATGCTTTGAAAAAACAGGGTGGGAACCCTTGCAATTTGCAAGAGGGGTTTCTCGTGACAGATTTTGGAATCATGGTCTGGCCCCTCATGTGCACAGACTGCACAAACTGGAATACTTGTGCATTTGGTCTCGTGATGGCCAAACCTCTGACACCTGAAACAGCGCAGAGGGTTTGGCACATACACGGAGACCGGAACGCTTTCGTACCCATTTTTTACATTAGATGGGAGGGCTGATGTTGAGAAGGTGAGTATATACTTGTTTGTTTGAATGATTTTGTTATCTCTTTTTATTGAAATTCTTTTACTGCAGAGACAGCCCGCGATTTAAGACTGGTAGTTATTTCGCCGAGAGACTCGCAACATGCGAGATCCCTACAACGAATAATACCTTTGGAAGAATTTAGTGATGGGTGGGGTTTAATAACGACCCCAACCCAAAGAATTGTTTGTGACCTAAAAGGTTTTTTGTTTGTTGCATGGTGGAACATTCCACCAGCAACGTGTCATCTTTTAATTTCTTTACGGATTTTGGAGTTCCGAGAATAGATTGTAAAGTTTTTTGTATGACAAAGGGTGAAAGTTTGGTAATTGGTTTTTCAGAATTTGAAGATTTTATAATAATGAAACGAGAGAAATTTTGGGGGGTCATGTTTGATATGTCTGTCTCAGAGTCGGACTCTGAGAGTGTTCGCTTGGCTTTTTTTGGGGTTGCCATGCTGATTGAATTAGTTCATCACTGATGCTCCCCACCCGCCACGGAGTCCAACAAGGGGTCATGACTAGGGGATATCCAACACTGGCCATGACAGGGATACATCAATGATATACTCGTGATTAAAGGGTTAAACTGGACAAATGAGTTCCCTCAGAACATTTTACAAGCTTAAACAAACTTTGGAAAATTTCGAATGTCAGTTAAAGGCCAAACAAGTATCTGATTGGCCCATGGGCCATCGCCTTCCAAGATACGAATAAGTAAAAGGTAAATCGTGAAAGTCGTCAACGAGATAATCTATGTATTTATAAAATAAACAAATATAAATAGACATGGGGGCACAATATATCGTGGGGCTTGGCATGACTAGCCGATTGATCTGGACGGGCCTTCCATACCTCCCGTTTAGCCCAACTAAAGGCCAAAGCAGTGTATTGAGAGAACCAAGTATAAATTGCCAACTCTGAACCCGCTCAACTACCAGGATCCTCTCATCAGGCGACACGGGTAGCAGCCCACGGCAAACGGGCAGGCACAGTGGGGGGGGGGGGGTCGTACCCCTCTGTAGTGCGACAGCTGGGGAATTCTAGCCCCCCTCCAGCTGGGGAGTAGCTACAAACAAATAATGTCAATATTCTGATGAAATTTCAAAAAATAAAACCCACCTGTCGTAAATGAGTTCCGGCCTGTATCATTCCGACGGCTCGGGCGCGTTCTTCTTCAGTCATTCTCACCATGTTTTGTGTTTTTCAAAAAGGATTTTCATCAGCAATGACAAAAGTGTACACAAACACGTGCAAATATGTGTTCATGCCCGCACGTGCAAAACGTGCTATAAACGTCAATACGCCTAATACGATTAAACTCATAGCGAGCCGGCTAAAACAATTCGCTGCATTACCTGTTCAAATATCGGTATGTGAAATTTTGTGTGAATACATGCATTATTAGAAACATAATGATACAATATAAACTGACCGATTAGGAATTTTGTTGAGTGTACATACTCATACAATATCAGACGAATTATATTGTTTAGTAAGTTAACTAGTTATCACAGTTACAATGTTTTGTTTTAGACCCTCGGGGTCGATATTGTTCGTATCATGCAATATAGTACTGAGTTGTATTGTTATGGGTTTTGCCAGGTACATATTATTTTCACACCCTTCTCGGGTAAACATTATGTAAATTGATAAGCAAAATAATGCATGACATACGTGAGCTCTTTTCCCCAATTAGGATCTAATTTGTCGGATAAATGACGCATCGCCAAATCTAGACATCGCCAATCTCAGAAGTGCAATTATTTTACCCGCCACGTTATATCTATTTGTTTATATTTTATTTTAACTCAATGTATTGTTTGATAAACTTACTGTGATAACTTCATATATTGCTTAAAATTCTTCCTATGCCACATTGTACTATATATTAAGAACCACAGTGGAAATAAGAGTCTTTACTTGAACTATTGTGCTATCCTTAACATAATTATATTGTTGATTGATATGGCTTTATTGAGTCATACATATCGTTCTACATATGTATGAATTAATTTTATATTGCTATGTTAATTGTACATTTTATGTTGAAATTAATATGTCTATAAAGGCATTGTATAGTAAATTGGACGCCTAATATTTTCAAAGCGTTCAATGTGACGGCACATAAAATACGAGTACTATATCCACTGGCTTGTGTTATATCTAAGTCTAGAATATGATCCTCTTCTAGTATATAAATGCATTATACAACTACTTAAACGTTAAGTGATCTGTATATAATCATACATCGTTCTAAGTCTCTGTTATTGTATTTGCACATGCATTAATCAAGAAACTGGTTGTGTGCCGTACATTTTATTCAATTAAGCTAAGATAGTTTACCTCCACGTGGATGTCTTTGAACAACAAAATGCACTCCGTCATTAATAATTGCCAAACAATAATATCAGAATTTCACTTTGAAAGTTATTGATATAATAGTGTTACTGTAACGTACTCTCAGCATCGCTTTATTCGATATTCTGCAATGCTACATCACTGAATGTCATTATTGAATATCGTACGTTAGTGAGTTTGCTGAGATCACAGAAGCCTTCATTTCGGCGTACTCATTGCTGTGCTAAGCATTGGAAACCTTTGGACTTTTGCTGAGACCATTGATAAGTTCTTTGCTCGAACGAGTTGTCCTGACGTTCTTTCTTTTGGATGTTTTGATTAAACTTGTCAGGAGGTATGTCATGTTCAACGAATGTTATATTTATTTTTTAATAAATTGTTCTACTTGTGTATGAACATATTTCTGATACTACGGTCATCTGTAAATAACAAGAAATTAAAACAAATTTACGATATCTATTCACAGAAAACTTTTCTTTAAATATATTTCAAGATTTTTTCTATATTGTTTTTTGTTTTACAATCCTGTTTGTGTTTTAAAGTTTCAATTAATGATTTAAGACTAAATAAATATAGATATTTATGTAGTCTTAAATCATGAATTGAAATAGTATATAGTTGTTATATTATATATAATCAGGTAAATTTACGTTCTATTAAACATAGAATTTAACATTTGGACGGCGTTGTAAATACGGCGAGATTACAATTATTGTCAGCGTCAGTATTTGTTGTTTTTTTTGCTTCCCGATATATTGGTCATTAAAATATAGATGAATGATTAAGTAATACATTGCATATGTCTTCATACCGGGAAAATGTAAAGGCTTTTGTGTTACGAGAAGTATTTGTCTACTTATTATTTGATCGCTGTTCATGGATTGATATCCTCCAATATATTGATATTTGATTTGTTCTCTTCTTTCGTTTTAGTATTTTTAAATCATGGTAATCGTTTTCAAAAGCTATGGTTTATTTTATTGTATACAGAAAAAGTTTGACATTTGATCCCATCGCTAAATGGTCATTTCGGACTTACGACAATGTGTTAAAAATGTGTTGTGAAATCCTATTGTCGTCTCAGTCTTTTCAGCGCATTATTTAATATCTAAAAGAAGTTTACAATGCAGTAATCTCCCGGAAAACTGGACCCTGTCTGGTCAAAAGTCCAGTTTTCTGAGAGTAACGGGTTTCAAAGAACGTATCCTAAAATAAGAATTTATACAGGCTATGACTTATTAAATATCTGATTTGGCCTGTACTGTTTAGCGCTTTCTTTCCGCAGTTCCAAATTTTGGCGATCTTTAGAGTTCTCCTTATTGGCGATGTTTAATGTTAGCGCATCTGCGATTTTCCGCCAACGTTTATATTTTGAACATACATAATCATTTTTACTCATCACTAAACCAATACAAATGGCGAGTGTTAATCCGGGGAAACAAGATTAGTTGCTTCCTTAATTTAGCTATTACAATTGTGGATTAAGTTCGGAATCCCCTTTTCAAAAGGTCGCCATTTTCGAAATTAACAAATGGGTCACGAAAAGTAATATTAATTTTAGTTACATTTTTTGGCGGAGTTTTATTTTGGCGGATTATACCTTGACCGCCGATAGCGCCAAAATCAAAATCCGCCAATATAACCCACTATACAGTATATGTTTATGCATAGCTATTACAAATTTTTAAGCTGAGAATACAATCTGGGACGACAGTGTGTCTTAAATGGATGAACACGGACTAAAGGCATTCCAATTATCGTAAGTCGCAATAAATACATGGTGAGATGTAATTACATTTCAGTTGAATGTTATTAAGAAATCAAACTCATGAAATAAAGTAATCAATATACCGGCTTGTACAGGTACAATACTTTGTCAATTTCACGCTGGAAAATGACCACTTTTACACTAGTGAATCGATCAATAACACTTATGTACAGTTGGAAGTCTAATGTTTTATAAGTATGGTATGTACCTCTAGTGCTTGCATTATGAATGGCGAATAGACAAAATCAAGTGTATGATGTTCGTACAACTTTGGAAACATTCGCATCAACGATCACTCCGAACAAATGATAACACCAAAGAGTATGATTAGAGTGTTTATGTCTTTTGAGATTTTAAAAATATAATTTCGGGAGGATAGAACCCGTAACAAGATATATATGGCGACAAAATTTGTTTTGTTGGTATAAGTGTGACCGTCTTAAAAACTTGTTTGCGAATAAAGAAACATGATTCATGTTTACGTCTCATTTAGCTTAAACTGCTAGATCGTGAAAGTAGAACAGCCAGTGTGATTAAAAATAAGTATAGAAAAGATAGTCGTGCGGTTGTGTAATATATACAAGTTTATTAAGTACAGTTCAGTTCATGTAAACATAAAAAATGAGTAAAATAAGATGACGATATACACAGAATGTCTAAAGTTTAAAAGTTGTGATTCAATGTATTCAATCCATTAACCCCCCCCCCCCCCCCTGTTTGTCCTCTTTGATGCTCCTAGTTATCCCTTATGGTCGACCGGGCCATTCTTTGCGCCCCTGTTCCCTTTAGTATGTTCCCTTGCGCCTCCTCAACTATAAACATTCACAATTTAAACAATCGTTCATAGATCTGTTTCGTATATTTATTTCTTGATTCTGTTAGAGATTTTCAATCAAGTAGTAGATCTAAGTGTTATTTCGTCTCATATAACCGAGTTGCATAATGTGCATATTCTTAAATGAATATCTGTATGATTTTAGGACCCGGATCAATTGGTATTTTAGTGTTTCTAATTCAGACATTATAGTATACTTCCACGCATTGTCTAGAGTTATGTTGTCGTATTCGTCGTATTTGAAATGTGTTTGTAGGAGTCCGTGTTATATATATTTTCTAGGTATATCTATAAGTCAGTAAGGTTTAGTGGAATAAGGCTTTTCACCAACTTGAGTTCGGAAATTTTGGGTAGACCAGATATTACTTATTTCACAATTTATAGGTAGAGTCTTTTAAACATACTTTGCTAGCTTTGGATGGTCGAGTTTGGCAAGAGAGAGAGAATAAGTCGCTACAGGGAACGCCGTATACACAAGACAGTGGCTTCCCACGCATACCATAATGAAATTATTCGTGTTCCGATTTCAATGTGCTAAACACACAATTCTCCGCATAACATGCACTTCCGTGGACTTGTTTTCAGAGCAAGACTATTAAAGTTATACATTCACTAGAAAACTGTTATTGCAATATTCCCAGAGTAATAGTAGTTAAAAGTGGTGCTCTATTTGAATATCAGTCGGTTATTTCTTATTTGAAGAACATAATTATCGTTGATTGTTTTGCGATATTAAATTAAGATTTTATAAATTATCCCGTTTTACTGAAAAACTTAAACGTATTCCTAGATATTTGTAATCAGCAACCGTTTCTATATTTTCGTTTTTGTATGTAAATTTGAAATATTGGTTTCTTGCTTTAGAGAAATTTATTATTGTTGGTTTTGAAATATTTACTGACAGTATCCATATGTCACAGTAGTGTTCCTAAACGTTTGAAAGCAATGTGAAGCTCTTCTGCAGATGCAGCCAGCATGACTACGTAATATGCCTACAAAAGCAAAAAATAATTTTAAATAGCTGGTTATTTAGTTGTTATCGTTAATAGTCTCGTACTTTACACCAGATGTAAGGTTCATTAATTCCAAGTAGTTATGAAGATCACGACGATAGATGGAAAATAACAGAGGTGACAACCTCGCTGTCTCGCGCCTATTGAGCAAGGGAAACGGTTAACATTGACACTTCTTTATTTAAACATGACTTAGCATTATTGTAAAAACCTGTACAGCGTTCGTGAATTTACGTTAACAGTGTATTTTTGTAAATGAATTATTGTATCGTTTTGTGTCACAATGTCGATTGCGTAGAATAGTTTCCTCTTCGAGATGTTCAGTAATTTTGGTAAATAGTTTCTTACGAGCATAATATCGACTATCAATCCATCACGAAACCCCGCTTAATAATTATGTGTAAGATTATATTCTTCGGAGCTTTTTGAAGGCGAATATTATATAGCATAAAAAGCAATTTAATAGTGATAACAAGTCAATCGTTTTTTTTGGATTTGATTTTGTGTTCACTTGCGCATTTATAAATCGGATTATTTTTAATTTAATATTATATATTACTATATAAGCAGAGTCGAGTGTATGCAAGGAGTTGAATATTGAATGTGTTCATTTAGAATATCGCCGTAGCCATGAGTTGCTTTACTGTTATTGGGTATTCTATCGCGGTTTCTATCTCTGTGCTGGTTATTTCTTCGTTTTTGTTCATCATTGCTGATATGAAAATAAAAAGTTGATAATTGTCTTGGAGTAAATCGTGATCGCTAATTTTATTCTAGTCACAAATGAGTATAAAAGTCCTTTCAGTTTGTGTGAATTTCTGAAGGATTTAAAATTGATCAGAATTTCCTCTCATTTGTCCTTTTCATTTTTCTGTTTTGATGTAGGATAATTATGTTGAATACACATTTATGTAAAGCGGTTGTGATATTAAATCAATCAGCACAATGAACATGTATATGTACACAACATGAAAGGCGGTTTGATACACATTTCTTAAAGCAAAATTATATCGAGGGAATCAAACGCCTTTGGAAAACTACGAAGTCTCAGATAGAGTAATTATGTTTCTTTCGTGTTTCATTGCTATATGTTAAGCATGATCAACGGTCTACAGACGATTTCGACGGAAGTCATTTTGTACCTCAACAATAGGATTTTTAGAATCAACCCATTTTGCAATACAATAATTGGGAGTACTTGTGTTGATCTTACACTTCGTAGAAGCTAAGGATAAGCCCCGGTATGTATTGTTTATACATATTGCTCTCTCCGTTAAAGTAACGTATAGCTCATCTACAGTCTTTAAATAATCATGGATATTTAATGATTTAGATTTGCTCTATGAAATATATCGGATAAGCTAAATGTTTCATTGGCACATTCATGATAGATGGTCTTCACGACTATAATGTGAGTGTTTGGGTTACACCATATAAACAATCACCACAGCTTGTAAATAAAACTGATATAACAAAGCATATGACAAAATTACAATCAATGACAATACATTTAACATATTGTTATGTGCCCATTTTTATTTCGACACATATGCCGCCCGACGTATTTGCTACAAGATGCATATTTCCAGTGTAATTGGTAGTGTAATTTTAATCATCACGTGAAGTAAATCCGGATACAATTCTTTTAAATGTAATTCCACAAACATTCAATGAAAGAAAAAATAATAAAGGTGGAATGGTTAACATCATCATCATTGAGAATTGTTATGACGGTTGGTCTTATCGTGGAATTTTCTGTCTTGCCTATGCACGTAAATCAGACTATAGGAGCCATTACGCAAACAATTTCCACTGATACTTGTTAAAGCCCCTTCAACATTTCGAACCACATTAAATGCATTGCTTGTGTTTTCGTTCTGTCACCTTTAAATTCAATGTTATCAAGTACTGATCGTATTTTTTGTTTGTTTCTGGCGTTAGTTCTCTATGATCTAGTTTGGGATCGAAACTGTTAAATATCCGAAGGTCTAGGTTAGTAGTTCGATCCTTTATATATGTTTCTTATTTCATCGGAATATATCTTTGTTTTTTTATTTGTTGCAGTGTCTTCTTATGTCTACCTATATGCTGCCTGTTCTGATTGTTTACGTTCAGCTGTGTTGTCTCGAGTGAATTCAAAGGTATCAGCAGTTGACATCACCGTTCCTTGTAACGTCTTATTCTTTCTTTCTGACTAGAGTGCATTTCGCTTTTAAAGTTGGATCTTTTTCATTTGCCGATATACTGGCAGAATCTTGCGGCGACGTTCTTCCAATTCGGGAGGAAAATTGTTCAATTATATAACTACCACATATTTTTCAAATTAAACTCATCGCCTGCATCTTTCTCATAATATCTCGAATTATGTAGCAATATGACGACCCTTTCCATTCATATTTGGGCCTTCCAATCTATGAACTCGATCAAAGCAAATTTTTGAAATGTTATTTTATTGTCTGTGTTATTTCTGATTCGTCTTCAATATTTGTGATACGAAATTTGCGGAGTAATCGCTCACATGTTTTATTTTGAATTATAGTGCCACTATGATCGTTGTTTTCACCGTTCTTTGGCGTGTTTTTTTCGTCTTCCGGGATTTTTGTTCATGTATTTTATTTAATAATCAAGTTTGTCTCGGTGTAAATCATTTTCGGTATGCCAATGGTCAATTACTGCAGACATTTTGGTGTTTCACATCGCTTATATACTCCGTTGCTTAAGTTCATTGAATTCGTCAACATAATTTAATTGCAACGACTGTCTTCTCCTAGCACAGAAATATCAGTTTTAACTCGAAATTATTTTTCTGAGCGATAAGTTTATCATTCATTTGTAGTCGGATAGATTATCTAGTGTTGTTGCGGAATCATTTGGAAAGGATCAAGTTGTTGATAGTTGGGTGGTGTAAAAGTAGGTGTTCTATAAGTAAAGATCGACACGTTCGTTCCGACACCGGAGTCTGGTGAGCGAATTGGTTATTTATTTGGGTAAGTGTTTTATTGTTCACATACATGAGGCATTCCATTGGAAACAATGTGGATGTGTGGCAGGGATAAAGATCAGCGTCACTGTGGCAAATTGTAAATGATTCTCATTACGTGGGCTAAAACTAGTCGTTGAGTGACAAGTTTCTTTTTTTCCTTATTCGGTTGATCTGTTTGATTATCGGTTGATGTTTCGTCCGTTTTCTTAGCCCGATAGTTTTACTGTTCAGCATATCTGGCGGCATATGTTTTCTTCATTTTGTTGTCTGTTCTCTGCTTATTATCGCTTGATATTATGATTTTGCTTGAAGACTGACTGTCATCCCGGTACGCGACGACTAACACGTTATTGACAATTGTGACGTCCGGAAGTCACGTAGAAGGAATACCCGACACTGTTACTAAATCATATTCACCTGAATGCTTCAATTAAAAACCAAAACACCCAACATAAACATAATTTTAAAGAAAAAAAATTCTTTGTCTGCGCTTCCATAATTTATTTGACGATGCACCCAATGAATGATTTATTGTTCTCGCTACACGTCATTATCTCAGTTCTTATCGTCGGCCATGTCCGTTTGTCTTTCATTTCAAACTCTTTTGGCGCTTTTAAGTTCTTGTGCACATTTTTTTTGTATGTGTAATATACGTGTATTTAATATTAGAAACGCTGGTTGTTTAACATTTGCTGAGGTGAAACTAGGACAAAGCACATTATACCAATTAGTTATATACATGTATATTGACGCCTTTATCATACATATACATTGCAATGATTTGGCAAATTCTTATGACACCATGTGCACTCATTTGTCAGTGAATTCAATACACAACAGTAACATCCGTCGACAGGGGCCAGTAATTGTTGCCAGAACGTGTTTAGTCGTTCATTATGTGAACTGTCCTCTCACGGATATGTATGCGTACTTAGCAGGCGTCTGCTTGATAATGTGGTATAACGCTATATCGTCGCATAGCTGTCGATACAACCGTTGTTTAACATGTATGCACTGATTTCCGGGTGTTGATATACGTTCATGTCCTTTACACCGCATTGTACTTGACTTCTGATTTAGTTCTGCACTGAGATACGTTCTTGCATATATACTTATTGCAGCAATCTCAACACGTTTGGCCCTGTCTTATCACACATTAGGCAATGCTTAATGACAGAATAATCATACCAGAGTCGTTTGGGAAATATATTCTGAAAAAACAACCGTATAGGTTCAAAGGTTAATCTACCCGAGCATGTACTTGCAAGGAAACTTGAAATATTTTGTGTTGCCATCATGAAATGTGCATCAACACGATCGTTTAAAAATATATGCGTTTAAAGCTCACAGTTATAACCATAAAAATGACAGAAGTAGTGCATTGAATGGGAATTTAACCGTAATTGACCATACATAATCACTTACAAGAGAAACGTCACACACCGTTAAAAAGTTACCATTGTTTCATGATTAAAATAATAGTTTATTGAACGAAGCTTTATATGGTTGTATCTAAGATGATGTCTTTAAAGTACAAATGTACTAAATAATTCGGACGGGGTGTATATGTATGGAGATACAACTAATACATATTGGTCGCTATCAAAGGTTCTTCTATGCCAATGTAACGAACTATTTGACAAGAGTCGCCGCGATCTCATTATAATTGACGGTGGCGTTGTAACTTGATGATGTATAACTACGCCCCGGGCTGTGGTCAATATGATATAGCTTGTGCGTGAATATAGTATGAATTGGCATGCGATTAGAGAGTCTGTATTTGAAGCCGAGAATAGTATATTTTAGAGCAACAGCTGCCGGTGACAAAAGAAATGAATGTATGTTGGGTTCATTTAGAGGCATTGACATTTGGCGTCACTTTGCACGCATTGAGAAGATGCCTTCTGGAAGTAGATATTATGATGACACACTATAAAGCCATCTGACGCCACGCCGTAGAGACATTACATGACCACACAAAAGGGAACCTGGCATCAGGATGGCCAGTAAGAGCGTTGCGTTGGGGGCTATCAGATACATTTTAACGTAGCAGGGATCCACACGTGACATTCCGCATCCGATGCAAAAGCTCTTTATGAAGTAATGGACTTGTTCGATGAAACAATGAAGCTTCTCGTGTTGCTCAAAGTACAAGAGGTATTTTACAGCACTGCCATTCCAATACAGCTTACTTATCAGTTCCGTTTTTATTCCTCATTCGTGCGGCAATAAAACCTGCATTAACGGACAGAAATGATTATTTGAAAGAGTCAAATTGCATGGCAAACTTCAATATTCACGAACAAATCACTTAGTGACTTAAACCCGGCTTAGCAGTTACACGCCATTATACATTAGTCGCAGAGCTCAGGTTGATTTTATGTTAGCTGTCACATTGAACTTCTTACTGGAAAAAATGAAATTCGAATAATGTATCTAGAAAAAATAATTAATTAATTTTACTGTATGATGTCTATCAATCAATGCTACTGAAAAAATACTTTTAGTTGATATATTAGTGCCTTACACTTAATAGTTTATTTGTTTTAAATGAATGAGAGAGTCAAACTATTTTACAACTTTACATTGAAAACAATACCGTGCTGCTGTACTGCCGTTATGTTAGTATACAGTCATTTTGCATACTTATGCACTCTTGACATGATGAATCTTGATAGATTTACAAAACAAAACAATAAACAGGGCATAAATGTAATCACAGTAATATACATGCTTTTACGATATGTTACGTCCTTTTTGCGAACATTATTAAATACTATAAACAATTCACGGTACGCGGTTTACTTCTATTTCGATACGGTATTTCAGATCGCGTTAAACATTTTTCGGTATAGATGTACACAAACAATGCGTTGGAAAACAGTATTTCTAATATATATTCACAAACATTTAAATTATAAATACTTCAGTGCGAAATTAATGTTCGCCCTTAGTCATTCGTTGTTCTGCGTGATATAATCACAAATAAACGCTTTATTTCTCATTTGTAGAATAATTTTACAGCTGGCAACACAAACTTGTAAGGAATAATAATGCGTGATTTATTTGTTTAATTCACCTACAGTCGTATTTCCTCTATTGTCAAGTATTTGACGTAAATTAACACTATTTCTTGAAAATCGCTTTGACTGCTGTTTCAACAGCTTGAATTTAAATCAAGATTCTAATTGAAAGAGAATTTGAAATAAACCGTATACTTATACTTGACAGGCCGATCAAATACAGGCTTTCAATACAAAGTTCCGTAGACAATTTGGTCTACCAACAAGGGACAGGTGGATAAGCCACGTCAAGTTGCTAAGACCAAACATAAGCTTCCTTGGAAGTGTGTTTGTTAAAGTCTTGACTAGCCCTGTGAATTTTTCCATCCATTATTTCTCCCCTTCACTGTTTGTCCTCCTTGGTTCTCCTTGCTATTCCTTATGGTCTGCTATGCCATTCATTGCGCCTCTGTTCCCTAACGTATGTACCATTTAACCTCCTCAAGTGCCTTATGTGTTATGGATTGTTGTACACTAAGCTACAAGTTAAACATTACCTGGTGACAAAAATGGAGTGTAGGGTAGGTCTCATTTACATCAAAATGCAGAGGGCACTCACTTGGAGGGACACAAACAATATCAAACGGACCCAAACGTACACACATGGAGGGAAAACAGGATCAAGACGGAATGATAAGAGCAAGGGAACAAGCAAGGCATTACCACCAACGATCAAAAACATGGCTAAGAAACGACACCGGACAACAATACAAAGCAAACATAATATGTGTCGGTCCATATTCATGGTTCCAAATATGTTCTTGGTAGTACCGAGACCGTAGGTCATTGCATTGCTTTAATATTATAAAGTATTGAGGACTAAAAAGGTGCCAAGGTACATTGCTTCTGGTCGTTCAATCTGATGGCAATTGTTTTGGAAAGAATATAATTTTTTAAAAGGTTTCTAATCTATATTAATATTGTAGTAACATTGATAATTATTACGCAATAATAATTCCAATAGTGTACGGAAATTGTTTACTAAGGCATGTATAATACAATCAGTACTCGATGACGCAATTGAAACAGCATTTTACAAAATTATATACATCTGTGGTCAGTCTTTTATGACGGAAATATGAGTTGGAGTTGCCATGAATGAGTTTACGCTTAGTCTGATTTTATATACAGTAGTATAGACTGAAATGAATAAACCATACTTGGTGGCGATGTTAGGTCTTGTCATGTCGATTGTTAACAATAACAATATGAGTATACGTATCTCAACAAACGACGTGAACATACTGACGCATTTGTGGCTTACAAAAGCTATTAAAGCTGGAGACGAGAGGAGAACATTTCAGCATTGTTTCTGTCCATGCACAGCGATTATAAATAAGAGTTGTATACAATTAGTATAAAAACATGACATTTGCATCAACGTATGCATATGTTTTTGTACAATAGCTTAGTTAGATAAAAACGGTTTTCCGTATCATGTTTGTGTTATATCCGCATTCTACGCACATTTCTTGTACATTCTGGTTAGGTTATGTTTTAATCACAGACATTATGACATGGGGGTCAAATCTAATAATCTAGAGAACAACACAGAGAGAGAAATGCGACTGCACTGTATAATTTATTTGAAAACCTAATTGACGATATTTTGCGGTAGCGTGTGTGATTTCTAATGTATGCAAGAAGGCGTCTCTTCATGGAATACACGTAACGTCGCCATACGTCGGGGAATTGCTGGTCTCAAACGATCACTTACGGACCGAATATTAATACACCTAGTTCAAAGGCTATATAGTGTTCAACAAGAGCGTGCCGCAGTATTTATAACAACATCATGCAGCATACCGATCGCTTGATTTCTTTGAGTATCAGGCTGTGGCATTGCTTTGCGAGGTCCATTAATGAAACATGTCCGATTGTTTTACTGAAGTAAACGGCAAGTGATTAAGCGTAACCAAAATGACTTGGACTCTGGATCATCATCGTTAACCCAACCTATACTATTGGAAACAGTTCGTATGTTTTATAAGTATTATTCAAGGCACCATCTAGTAATTAATTTCAGTTGGTTTGACTTAGTAGACTATCCTTCAAAATTATTAGCTGCAATTAGCGCCATTGTCGATATGTTCATGATAATATGCGACACACATAATTATGTTTTCACAGATTTCAACCATATCTAGATATTTAGAAAATGTTGTATTAGTTTATCACGTTTACGTGTATCATCTCATCGTCTTTGTATTAAAACTGGTAGATGGAAGCAAGCTGTAAATACGCCTATGAACGAACGTATATGTAATGTTTGTAACCTATTAGAAGATGAGTACCACTTTGTCATACAATGTAACATTTATAGTGATTTAAGAAAACGATTGATTAGTATGCATAAATTTATTGAACTTGTTAATGAATTGTTTAAGTAATGTAAATGTTTATGTACAAGTATATTAATTGTACCACATGGGTCAATGATCTTCTGGTATATTTGTTATAATCGTGTTTTGACCTAATGTATGTATATGTGCAAGTATGTATGTTAATTGTATGTGTAAATGTATAAATAATGTAAATATTCATATAAAAGTATGTTTATATGTACCACATGGGTATATGACCTTCTGGTTGTTTGGAAATAAAACTAAACTAAAACTATGTTTATACGAAAGGCCTTGACAATTTCTTTATGATAAAATTCTTAAAAGTTCACATTAGCTGCAAATGATGTTGTCTTCAATAAATAATCGTAATGCAATGTGTATCTCACTCGCGCATAGTCGACATGTGACGCATATTAATGACATTAAACAGTAATACAAACGCGCCATGCCGATGTACGGTACAGAAAAGTATAAGGAAAACAACATGTCTCGAGTAAGTATTTATGTAAAAAAAACTTGTAATTCATGTTGATACCGTCCGGATTAACGGTAAATATTCTTAATTGTTTATCAAAAACCAATGTTTGCCGAGTTATATATGAGATACTCGGTGGTAATCGCCTTCATACAGATGGTCTCTAAAAATGTGCATGGTAACTTTTTATATTGACCAAAAACCCAAATGCCGAATTCGATAAATGTATTTCCTGTTCCATCCTACGCGCCGAGATAATGCTGGCGCGGGAAGTACCCGTATAGGACTCGTGGTTTTCAGTTCCAAGAATCGATTGAGAAAAGAGATAATGCAGCGTTTTCGAGTACTTCTGTATGCAGGCATTGAAATGAAATGTTCTCGACACAATTATTAAGCACATATTTACAAAAACAAACCATTAATTTATATGTGATCATATCTTCTTGTAAATGCTATTACTTAGTATTTGATCTAAAAGAAAGTGTGTTTCTTTTGTATGTTAAGTAACTATCAACTTGTTGTTTGACGTCAGGCAGGTAATGATTCGCTGTTCCTTTCGTAGTTCTTTTTGTATTAACCAAAACTCTAAGAGTAGAATTGCTCCTGTCACGTAATTCTCTAACCTTGCCAAAATCCTTTCTGGATTTTTTCATGATATAGAAAAATCACTCACATGACTGATGAGAAGCGTGGTAAAGCCTGTTATTCCTGAGACAGATTGGACGACATGATTTATCTTATATCCCCCGAATTGGTCAGAAAGCGGGTCTATTATCGCTTCTTATGTTATGTTGTACATTGAATTCCAAGACGCCATGTTTGTGACTGGAATAATAACTATTTGCGAATTTACGGATAGCGCACAATAATTAAAGCACAGCGCGAACAGGAAGCTATTTAGCAACATAGCCTTTGATGACTCTAAAATGAAGAACGATCTGTCTGCTATGAGGTGAAATGAAAGATTCGCCTAATAGAAAAGAAATCCGGCTAGAATAATAAAAGGAATCAAAAGTATTGGCAATTAGCGTATTTTCCTCCTGTTCCGAATACCAATAGGAAATATAACTGTATTGAGGATAAAATAAATTTCTTTTTAATCAAGCTTGTCCATTGAAGGACTTTGGATAGAACATATCCCGCAATCTTCCTATTATTTAAACCTGAAGTTGAATAAATCATTTTTGACATTAATTGACTCATGAACCTCTGGACATTATCTTATTTCTTCTCTTTAAGTCATTAAATGGTCTCCTTCGTCTTTCGCGTATCGTCTTTTAACAAATCGTGATACACTGGTCGATACGAGATCCAGTAACGAGCATTTTCATTGGTAGAGAGAATTTCGCTGAGTATAACTAATATTTAAAACAGAACTACGACAGCAATTAATGAAGAAACATTATATGATTAAGGTAACATTTGTCTGAAGAAAATGTAATTGAGAATATGCACTTTAATATTCCCGTCTAGTCTACCAACTACTTTAAATAAATCTCTGTTTAGAATGACATTTATTCCAATGGGAGTTGTTTCTCTTTTACTTGTCTTTTCATGCTCATAACATACATTTAGTCTGCTACCTACCAATCTTTTCAAAATTATAAACTTTAAAAGTGAATAATTTGAAGTAGTCTACAATAAACAAATCATAGCGTAGCTAAAGTTATGTTACAGGGGCGTATCCATGATTTGGGCATAGGGGGGGGGGGGGCGTAACTTTTTAGTATTTTTCTTGTTTTTATTTATGCCTAATAACACGGCAATGGCTGTGTTTTATTCTTTGTTGTAAACATCATCATTATAGAATATGATTCTACTATAAATAAGTCTTACTATTAAAGATCTCTGTGCGCCCCTCCCCCCCCCCCCCTTGATTCGCTAGTGTTAAAGTTCGGAATTGAACAAACATTTCGTAGCTCCAAATACATTCATACATTTATGAGCATATTTTTTATCGCCATTTACAATTTAAAAATGACAAGATGGCGATAATACATGAGACAGGAGAAAGCATGTAAACATTACATTTACAAACAAAGACATAAAGAATGTCAACATGAAACAAACACGCATTGTACAGAAACAAAGACACATAGTATGGACATCATATAGTATTGACATAAAGCAGGGCGTGTAATAAGAAATGAACAATACGTCGTATACTAAAATTATCCTCTATAAAGGTTTGCCAAGAAAATATATGTTGCTAATCTATGATTATGGACCAGATAGTACCACTACAACAAGAGTTACGGCCCCTTAAATGGTCGATAATGCCTTAATATGCATCGTAGACTCAATACATTAGTGTAAACCATTGACACAGTTTTAATTCGTTTATTCCATAGTTCCATTATGTACGGGCTGTAACATTCTGATGCATTGAAGGATTAAAACACAGATCTCGTCTGACTGTATGCATATAATATTATGTGATGTGACCTTTTCATCTTAAAACCCATTTACTGCATGTTTTTGTAATATAATAGCATGTGAACAATACGTATTTGCTTTGATAGGTATAGACTACTGAGACGTTGTCACCGCTCGCAATTTGATATTGTCAGTCAACGACATACTCATTGTTCTATCAAATAACGTGTTTGACGCTGCTTCGTAAACTTCAGAAGCACAAGCCACATACAGATTTATTCGTTGAATACCGTGATGTAAGTTTCAGCATTCTGGAACCCAGGGTTATTGACCAATTACAATCTTGGATTAGTTACAATTAATTGACTGGAATCAGAAATGTATCTGTCATTACTAAGTGTAACGATTGGCACCGATGGGGGTTTAAAACCCGCTTAAACCAACTTATCAAGAAGTGGTACTAAGCGGGGTTTTTTAAACTCGATTCTTTGGAAAAAGTATGTTTTTTATGCCTAAAAACAGGCTTTTGTCCACTTTAAGCCAAAATAACCAACTTCTGGAAAAGTGTGTTAAAAAAAACATGAACTCAGAAAAAACCACTCAGTTGGTTAAAACGGTGTTTTTTGTAGTTTGTTTTCTCTCTCTGGAAAACCAATATTTTGCCTAGAAAAAAACCTGATCGCTAAGCTAAAAGACCTACTTTTAACCCGGTGCCAATACCACCGTGTTTAACTCGGTTAAAACCCAGTTTCAAACCGAGTTTTGCTCACTTATTTGGGAAGAAAGTGTCACCTCGCATTGAAGTTGGCCGCTTGTTAAACAGTACTCTAGTGGATAGTGTATTCCAAAATAGGAGTTAATAGTCTATTACAGGAATTAAAAAAATATAATCGATATATCATAGATATTTGTCTTTCGAAGATCAATATCGTCAATATGCAAAAATGTGAATCATTGACAGCCGTTATACCAGCAAATTAAATGGGTTTTTTTCGAGCACATGCTAAATAGCGGGACACACTTGACCTTTTTTAATTAGTTCTGTCTAATAAAACAACTAAACATTGAGGAGCCATTTTGAAAGTAATGTTTTGTTTTCTCTTCTTATTTGTACTACTGTCGGCAATGGAACATTCCCGTATGTTGCTTGAGAAGTTTTGAAGAGTATGATTAAGTTGATCAAGATGATAGTCCTTATGATCGTTTTCATTGATGTCATCTTCTTCCGAATGTATTGTAACTTAATTCTGCTTAACACTGAAATACTTTCCTTATTGGTCACCCTACGTTTCTATTGTGTAATGATTTTGACAGAAATCTCTGTAAGCAGATAATCTTACACAATCGTGTGAATTTTTGTTTCTTAAGGATTCAGGCATAGGTAAGTATAAAGTAAAACAAGATTAGTTCACTTATGTTTCACCATATTTACTTTGTAAATATCACAATATATTGAAGTGACCAATTAAGTAGACGTCTCCTTATATTTGCTACAGTCAAGTAATGAAAAGCTTCATTGCATACTGTTATGATTAAGATAATAATTTATCGTATAATTATCAGTCGATACACCTACCTTTCACCTTACAGTCAGTATGTTATTGGACAAATCTGACGAACATTAGGTTACGGTCGACAAAGCCATTAAGTTACGGTCGACAAAGCCATTAGGCGATATACTAAGCTATTTCATGGCAAGTCGAGTTTCCTCTTATTAGTCGAAGAACATTTTTGTTGTCATTTTAAGCGGATTAATGAATGAAACATATTAATGGGAGAAAAAGTCTTAATTGGATGACCTACTGTGGTCTTAACTCCAGGAAAAAACATAAGAAGCATCTCAAAATACATCATTAATTGTATTCAGAATTGCAAAATGTTGTTTTAAAAAAATACACATAAATCAAGGCTTAATGTGAAAAAAAATGTATACTTTTTATAATAGCGAGTTAAAAGTAGACAGTGAAGAGAATGTAGTATAGGTTATAAGCATACTAGTCACTAAATATTATACCATGTGTCTCGCGGAGGTGGATGCAATTTATTTCTTATAATGGTTCATATTGATAGTTGTTTGTTTAAAGTTTGCTCATTCTAAATGTTGAAATTTTAAACTTAAGCTATCATGAAAGAAATTACAAATTATGAGAGCGATTGTTATTCATAAAAATCATCATTATCAATATTGATAGATTAGTGTCATTATAAATATATATTATATATACCCGTATAGACATGCGACGAAGATTAGTTGAAAAATATCGAATGTTATTGTATGTATACATATACAAGATTCTAGTGTTGATGTCATTACAAATGATTTATAGACCTATTATGTTGATAATTTGCAATGTATCTGCGAAAAGACTATTTGCAGACACCTACGTGATATTTGAAACAAAATCTAATGCATATTTCATAAGCAGACATACTAGTATGGAATGCATCGTATTTGTTCTCCCTGACAGCCGTTTTCAAGGATGTTCTTGAAATCAAAATCGCTACGTAATGAGGTTTTATTTTGGTACAATTCGCTTCGTTTACAAGCATCATGCGGAGGATAGAAGGTCACAATTCAAATCAGAAATTTCTCAGACAGATGCAGACACAAAAAACCGGGAAGACACACACAGGGACGGAAACACGGAGGCACGAATAAGGGACACAAAAACAAGACCCAAATGATGAGGGCGAGGAAACTTAACATAATAACATCGCTGACGAACTCAAAACTAGAATATGGAACGGCATAGGACGATACGGCAAAGAAAACATACCTTTAAGACAATACAATGGCATACACCATTGCAAACTGTCAGTCAATACAAAACCTCTTAGAAATACAACACTATAAGAGGATTCATGCTATGCCTCTTCCATGAGTTTCGCCTTTCAAACCCGGATAAGTTATCTATATCACTGCTTTGTTTGGCTGTTACTACCAAGGTCATGTTTGTCGATTGTGCTCGGGGCATGATGTAGGGAGAAGTATATAGGAATCACCAAAGGACAAGGAAACAACATTTAAATGACTAGATCAAGTTGATATGAGAAAGATGCCAATTGTGGATTCTGTAGTATTAAGGTAAATGATCGTATGACAGTAAATAATACGTTCACCCAATTATACGATATGATTATACCGAATTTGGAAAATTTGAGCTAGTTTTGTCAGTTCGATATCTTGTAACACGATCGACATGTCACTATTGTATTATTAAATATAGGGAGAACCCCTTTCTAAGCAATTTATGACAGTTTTTCTTGTTGTATGTCAATAGTCAAAATTGAATGTTTTGGTAGCCAATATACCATTGAATTAGTTATATGTACAGACATTCCTTGTGCTTAAACGACCATAAAGCGCCCTGTTTAATTATACATGTAATAACTATCACGAAGCATGGTTGCTATATCATAAGGGACATCACAAAAAAATAGTATGTACTTCCAGTGCTGACAGTCATACACAGTGGAACTTCAATAATAAGACCACTCGTAGAAGCCTTAAAAACTAGTGGTCGTCATTTTGAGGTTAAATAAATAACAAAATAGTGAAATTGAACTTGAACATTGTGTTCTAAATTTTGAGGTGGTCTTATTATTGAGGTAGTATTTAACTCATGTTTACTGTACATAAATCATTCAAATCAAACGCATACTTCATCGCACGATAAAAAAGGACCATCACTTATGCAGCTGTGCACTATCACTGACATAAAAATATTATGTTCGCACTGATAGCAACATCTTTCAAATATATACGCTGGCAAAATAATTTCAGTGGTTACATGGTTATTTGCCTAGTTTATAGAAAACGCATATATTGTGTTACGTTGAATCTTTATTGCTGTGGTGATGGTAGATGGCTTTTCGTGTATTCTTACAATCATTTGCGGTTTACTGAAATCTTTACTATTATAGCGAATGACCGATATAAAGAACAGTTTTTCAAGGTACCATTGATGTTCCATATAACTGCAGTCGGACCTCGTTTATTCGACAACCGTCTATACGAATACCAGGTATTATCCGAAATAATTTCAAGTCCCGATGTTTCTTCTTAAGCACATGCAATTGAAATGGGCTGTTCGAAACAAGGTACTATTCGACATAAAGTTTCGGACCCAATGAATTCGAATGAACGAGGTCCGAATGTATGTTTTACTGTATATACGTTTACAATATCCTCGCGCATATAATAAATGTGTTAAATGTAATAAATACAAAATCTGCAAGGTACTAAATACTGTCAAGGTCACATCGTACCGTCGCACATTTTATCGTACCATGGAATGGAGATATCGCCTTGTGTATTCGATCGTCTTGACTATCGTCCTATGGTACCGTTGTGCGCCGCTGGTTGTTACAACGACATTTCATAATATCCACCATCGTCCCATGACATTCACCACCATTATTGCCTCAGCACTACATTTTATTTAATTTTACAATTTACGTTAAAATCTTGGGTCTAGACAGTTGTCATTTTATCTTTGAAAAAGTCATTTGACGCTGGAATGTGGTAAAACACGATACTTGAAATTGTTATGGTTTTAATGAGCTAATCGCTTCATTTAGAGGCATTCTATGTGTCCTGTCTTGTATTTCGATTCAAATCATTTGGTCTCGGTAAATTCAGATCTTTGGCATGTTTTGCTTGTGCCTTCATTAAATTAAAAAAATAAGAACTAAGATTTTAGACAACACGCTTGGTCAAGAAATTCCAAATTAAGTCAAGCGCAGATATGCAATGTGAGAACCAAGAAAGACAACTCTTCTCGGTTGTTCGACATTGCATTACTCTTGACAGAAATACGATATTAAGTATTAAAATGTAATATAATATGATATAGGTACTTTTATTCAAAATAAATTTAGATTTTAATCATTATTAATTGATTGAACTCGATGCTTTTCAAACCTAACCATTTAAAGAACGGTATTTACGACATTAATTTGAAAAAAAAAAACGATGGATGGTATTAAAGATTATATATTATCAAAAAAGACGTTTGAATGATCATAAAATTAAGTTTTATATTTATTTAGTTTTGTTTGTGAGTAATATAATTAAACACGATTGTTTTAAACGGTTATACGTGGCAATGGTTCTTATTAATGAAGCCCATTAAAATATTTTAGGTTCAGATGAGCCAGATATATCTTTAACGACGGATAATTTCAATGAACTGGCACTGTTGTATATAAGTTATATCTCTGATTTCAACATGTTAAAAATACACGAACGGGTTTTCCTACCACACGCAGTCGTTTGCAAATGCTAGTACTGTGAGATAATATGCTAATAAAATAATTACATTAGATTGTGGAAAATGAAAAACGCTTTCAAATTTAATAATTATCATTAAATTGGGAACCATTGAGTTTGTATGTGGGTAATTAGTCTCATATTATTTCTCTAAAGTAATCAAACAGGTTTTTGTGAATTAAAAACTTCATCTAAAACTGATTACTCAAATAATTAGAAATATGTTTTATAAAAAAATATGAGTACGTAAAAATCCTGTGTTTAGTCATGTCTTTCTTGTGCAACGTAAATCTTTGAGCACTGCATTATTACGGGCATCTGCCAATTGTGAAAGGGGCTCATACTACGGGCATATGTCAGTTTGGCGTGGACCCAACTACAATATCTGTTAAATATATACGTTTGTGTCAGTGTCTGAGATTTTTGGCCCAATGCACCGAGCCCGCTCAATAAAGAAGACGTCATGTTTCCACATTATAACGTCTTCTGTTCACATTAATTGCAACAGCTAGCTGAAACATTTCAGAAAAAGATTTATGATTAAGCGGCGAGCAGAAGCAAAACAAGTATAGGTAAACACTCTGACGGCCCATTTTCTTAAGGAAAAGAGTAATATACATTTATTTGTACAATATTATTGTATTTGCAAACATAATTGCTGTATTAAATTTGTAAAACCCAGAACATTTTGTCGACCTAGTGTTGATGACCATATTAAAAATGTCGTTTTGCAAAACAAATTGTATTGACCTACCAATATCCCTGCATTCAGAAATGTTAATAACTCAATTTTTGCCTGATATGTCATTTGGGCCAATCTCAGAGAATGACACATATTAGTACCATCAATAGTTGTTAGAGGGCAAAATCACGAATATCTGCAAAATTCCAATTTTAGGAGGCATCTGTCATTACAAAAAAATGCATTTTTTGAATTACATTATACTTCAATATAAGCATTTGGATATTGAAATGCAGAGTTAGTGGTTATGCAATTTATCCAAAATTAACATCAGTTCTGGTTGGTCGTTATACGAAACATATGTTGCACAAGTATACACCATCATTTCACATTAACACGTCATAGTAGACAGACATGTTCCATTCTTGTTCTTCACCTCAATTAAGACAGGAAGTAAACTATACACGATACGTATACGGAACAAAATCAGCCAAAATGAAATGTTTTATTCATACATGTAACAGTAAGTGCACAGTCAGCTATCGTAACCACTTTGTAAGTTTACTATTGATTGCGTCTCTTAGAAAGGAGATGTCCAAATCGGTGCTAATTTCAATTCGTAGAAACACAATTATGTATATGTTCTTTCTCTTATTTACTTCAACATATAGACACAAGACGTCCAAGCAACAACGTCGGTTTTGAACACCTTAGGCTACAGGGGTCACTTTCTTTTCATAAATCTTTATTTAGCTACGAGTGTAACAATTTATCTCAGTATGTCCGAGAGACATTGTTACACTTACGTGCATATAATTGTATAGATGAAACGCAGTACAACGTTTAGTATACCTTATGGTAACGTAAATTGCTGAATATAGCCTCAAGGTATATAAGTTACATAAATACGCATTTGATGTCAAATTCAATATACATTTGTAAGGAACACTTCACTGAATTAAGTATTTTCATTACTGAACGATTCTGCTATCGGCGCTACTGTTTATTTAATGCATTATTTTCCAACTATACCCAGTGAGAAATGTTTAGCAATGCGTCTTAACCATATACTGCCTAATGTATTGCTTTTGAAAACCATTCAACCTAACTGAGCATTCTAAAATGTGGTTTCAACAGACGTATACTTCTCTTATTAACACAAACGTACTTACGGCGTCGTTCTTTATGAAGAGTAAAAATGTCTTCATCTTTTTCCGTTGTTCAGGCGGTTTGAAATTACATTCAATTTATGTGATTCCGTATAAAATTCTGCTGATACAAATGTTTATCATATTTCATTTTGGCTCAGATGTTTCCTTACGTCTCATTGTGCACAATAGTGTTAGCTGTGTAATTTACTGTAAGTAAGGACGTATTTTTGAAAAGTGAAACAATTGAGATTTGTATTTAACTCAATGTTTTTTGTATGTTTCAGACCGAGATTTCTTGCTGTGTTCTACTTTGGATGAACTTGTAAGGCGCTGGTAAGTAATACTCTTATGCCATACAATTTGCATTTACTTAACCGTATTGTTTTTGTTTAAAGCGGTGTTGCGTTTGTATTATGTAATTAATGTCTACAAAAATTTTTGTTTAACATATTTGATAAACTTGCCGAGGAAACTTTAACACATTTTTAAGGTAAAAAGGACTTTAGCTGCCCACTTTCCTCCGTAATACAATTCGCTTCATTCGTTTGCTAGCGAATGTGACACTCTCTGAAATAGAATATGTTCGCTTAATATGTCAACACATTGATCAAATTACGAATTTGGATCATGACCAGTAAAGTTTACAAATGAAAGAAAAATACGTTCTGACACAACGAAGTAATCAAAAGCGCCTACGACCTCTATGACCAACAAGAACATTTATCAGATACCTGTACCGTCGCCTAAGATACCATTTAAAATTCTTAATTCAGTCTGTCTGCAAAAAACCTTCAGAGACATTAACATGTGTATTAACATTCCCTCTGTCTCGTGAATTCTTTTGAATAAAGAAATCAAATTAGTAATCGTCAGGGACAATATCAGAAAAGTTTGAAACGGAACCATGTATAACAAATTCAAATTTATCGGGTGAACTGCTATTAATATCACCAGTCAATATAATAATACTTATATCCCCCGACAGTTTTATCTAATCTATAACTCCTCTCACTGACATGATATAACACATGCTTAGGAGTAAATCTAATTTTCTATTTGTAATTCTATTTTAAACAGTTTCGAGTGTAGTGAACAATGTTTACTCACAAAGTTGTCTCATATACGAATATACAGACGAATTCCACTCGATAAACGTTTTGTGCGTTATCGTCCTTCTCTGTGCAAGACGAAACAAACACAATTGTCAACTGGAATATGATATGAAACATTTAGATAGAACAATATCATCTTTTGAAACAAAGCTTAAATCATATATATTGTAATTTATAAATATAGGGTTCAGAATATTTCACACTGCGAAACTAAGTTGAACTTTCTCCACTGAACGCTTACCGTCATCAGATTGTGATTACATTGATGAACGCATACAACTGAATAGCCATTTAAATACCTTGATACATTTAAATTTACTACGAGTATACTTTACCAACGTAAATGAATTTAATAATAAATGCTACACCACAAAGTTTATACGCAAGCTGGTTGTCTGAAAATATAAAATAAACTATAAACAAGTTACTATAATATCTGTGTCGTTATGAATAGCATCACAAAAAAGTATTTCTAACCGGAAGAATTGTACTGCACCCTGCATTGTTTTGTTGCTAACGCGACGTAAGGAACATTGTGATATCAAATGAATTATCCATCAGGCAAATCTGATGTTCCAACAAGAACGGCATATGTTTTAACATACATAGATTTATTACCCTGTTTATTTGCTTCACCCTGATGTCAGTGACATTTTGCAATTTAATTGTCTACAAATACTTTCCAACTGTCGGTTCGCATATGGAAGTGGATAGGTTTATTGCAAACGTTAGTACGCTTGCCAGTCGTCTTTTGATATACAGCCCCCTATTGGCCGCCGAGAGAGAAAGAAATTCCTTAATGGTTTAACGGTCAGTTCATAACTGCCTCTTTCAAAGACGATGTTTTAGACATTGAGACATTGCCGTGTGTTTTTATTTGTCAGAAACAATCCCTATAATATATCTAGACATAAATGAGATTCACATACATGAATGTAAATTACCGCACATATATATATTAGAATGTTTAAGTGGTTACAAAGAACGCCTCATACACAAGGCATTGCTTTCCCACGCAGATCCTAGGGAAACAACAGCCTACGAAACGAGATATTGTAAAGGTATAAGGGCAACTATGTAGGGGAATGGGGAAGTCAGGAATTGTCAGGCTGACTAGCAAAGACGACAATGGAAAATTTAAAGCGGCAACACAGGGGAAAAGGGATAAAATGGGAGAAAACACGCCAAGGGGGGGGGGGGGGGAGAAAAACACATGCATATATCGAGGGCTCAACGCAACACTGTCGTAACTCCTATGTATTTATACAGGAGTTACGACAGTGTTGCGTTGAGCCCTCGATATATCAAATCAAGAAAATGCAAACGGGGAAAGGGGAATTAATATACATTTAGCTTCCCGAATTATATATATATTTTAGAAGCAACATTGTGCAAGTAGGGTTGACAAAGTATGTTTAGGAAACATCGCAATATGTACTTTGTATGCCCCAGTAAACGTTTATACTGAAAACTGTATTGCCATATTTTACAACTTCAGCTTTAATAGTTGTTAAACAACAATTTAGAAGTTTAGAATATTGTGTAGAAGTAGTGTTGTACGCATTAACAATACATCTAGCTTCATATGTTGTTTGTGCAGTTTAAACCATTACACGACCAATTACACTAGAGACATGATATTTCAGCGAACTAACCAAGTTTAATAAGTTGTCAGAAAGAACAAGACAAATGACACAGAGTTTGGTAAATTAAACATACCTGTAGATTACCGGCTGTCCCGGTAGGCAACATTTAGTATTAAACTTGTGTTAACCCTTCAGAGACAACGAAGCTAAAAGATTTCTGAATACTATCTATATATTAGAAGCAGCATTATGCAAGTAGGGGTGGCATAGTATGCTTAGGAAACATCGCAATATGTAGCTTTACCCTTATGGGAATAATTGCAGATTAAATCTGGGTAATATTTTTCCCAAAGGATGTATTTTCCTCTGTATGTATGTTCTGTATGTAAGGCTCTGGTAGATTTACCTTCGCTATTGACAATCTTTGTTGTCATTTTGATAACTAAAATGAGTAACACTGATTGCACCCTGTATTCTGTTAAAAGGTTGATTAGATACAATGATTGCTTAACGGACGTGATTTATGTATAATTAATGGAGTTAATTGCATCGTGGGTTTTTGATAAATGTATTCTATCAAATTGAACCGTCTCATCGTCGACAAGTCTGTGCAATTTTAATTTCACACGACATGCTATAGACGACCTTACCCAAACATGCTGTGATATCAACACATTCGTTTCCATTAATATCACCATTTCCTTCTGTGAAAAGATATTTCTGTTCTCCCGTGGTAAATACGTTCTGCCATAACTTCGAATCAAAACCATATAATGAGACAGAGTTGTTCATGTTGTTTTGCAGTTTAAGTCATTTACTCTTATTCAGGAACGCAAAAAGCCGATGTTAAAATGTAATAAATGAACTTTATGCAACGTTGTAATTACAAAACGTTGCAAAGATTAGAAGCAAATCTTTGAAACGGTTTTGTGTATCATGACATGATTTAGATGACAAAATTTAAGCTTATAACGATAGAGAAGCAAGTCTGATTGGTTCTGCATGACACCCAATCATTTTCGGTAAGCTGTTAAAAGACAATGTACAGTAGCAGTTTAAACGTCTTAAGACCAAACCAACCTGGTGTATTGTGTATATATCTGTTACTTGTTTCAGATACAGGATAATAGTTTTGACAGCAACATACGCATATGCGTATAAGTATTATACATTTAGTTTTTCAATTTATTATATTGTCGACCGGTTAGTATGGACTAGTTTCTCGTTTGTTTGTTGACACTCCCTGTCTGTCGACGTTACTGATTGCGTCAGACATGTGGACATAAATCGGTAACGTCTCGTCACGTGATGACAATTTTAAATATAATTGAAGTTGAATTTGACTTCATCAGTGATAGAATTCAGATGAATATTTTAAAGTCACGGAAGCACTGTGGTATAAAACGGCAATCGCGACGAGGTTATATGGCGTAGTTTGTTAACAAAATATTGTGTGTAATAGCGTTATTTGCAATGAAGAAACATAATGAAGCGATAACCATCAATTAACAAGCGTACAATTGTTTCATATACAATTGAATGTTACAATTGGTGCAGTTTGAATGAATATAAATGTCCCTTATTGGGCATGAAGCGGAAAACGTAGAGAAGTTCAAAAATCAGAACA
Source organism: Mactromeris polynyma (assembly GCA_032209605.1). Taxonomy (NCBI): domain Eukaryota; kingdom Metazoa; phylum Mollusca; class Bivalvia; order Venerida; family Mactridae; genus Mactromeris; species Mactromeris polynyma. Next base: position 3,964,214 of record JASFXZ010000019.1, on the reverse strand, counting down.
GACACATTTTTTTTCATTTACAGATAAATTTATACCGCAGAGAATCTTAAAATCGGTCGATTATTATGTTTTCACAATAATGCATTATAATACTCAAATTAGTTTTTTTTAAATAGTTCTAACCCGGATTTCGAACACGTATAACTATATATCTAATATTAATCAAATTTCGAATACTTATACATAATTACACAATAGCCATCTAAAAAGGTGCAAGTTTACACCGTGTGTGCGTAATCAACGATTCTATACTGTAATAAAAATGGGAATTAGAGCATCAAACACATACTTGATTGAAAAAGCACACTTCTCTCGGGGAAGAGAGACTCTTTTGGTCATTAGATATCGAATTTAAAATCTCATTTAAAAGTATCTTGTTATTATTATTTAATTTAGAAATGCCAGTATAGTCTAATCGTACGGGTTAACTCAATAGATTCTTTAATGTCAGGGGAATGTGTCTGCCATTTTAATGTGTCGTTTGTTGTGTAATTGCCCAATGCCTATCCTGGGGAAAAAACAAATGTACTAAAGATTAACTTGATAACAACTTACATAAGCCATTTGATCGACAATACTCATCGCCCTGGGGCTAAGCGTGAAAGAGATGTTAAGTCGTTCGATAGAAGGATGTTCATCAACTACAAAGCTGTGAATTGTGTACCAATGGCAGGTTGTATGTGTATCAATTAAAGCGAGAGTGACCACGCATTAATAATTACTCAATTATGAATCACTAGTTAAACAGAACAGAACAGAACAGAACATATCTTTATTACACCCAGGTACACATGTTACAACATGGGGTTATGACATTTATCGTTGTTATTATAATTTGGTTAGTTCTGGTCAAGTTAACATTAAATATTTTGTTTGAGTAAGTTTGCATTATTATTATTTACACAATTAAGGGATGGATTGATGAGAGGGGGGACAGTATAAAGTATAAAGAATAGAATTTACACACATACAAAAAAGAGATAACAATAGATATGAGCATTTTACAACATGGTCAAATATTAATAACATTAATAATAGGAATAATAATAAAGGTGAACAAATGTGTGGCTCAAGCATGCTAGCTTACCGCACAGCTACACACCTGGATTGTAACGGTTTATATCCCAACGAAAGACGTTATGTAGAACATAGTCAATGAAAGGATTATTTTTATGCACGAGTACATTTTTGTGAATGGGGAAGCAGAAGCGTTACACGCCTTCGGATATGAGTGAGTAAGGTAAGTAATAGTTATAAGTCAAATAAATACGCAGATGTTTTTATAATAAAGTATCTATACACATATGGAAAACTAAATTAGAGGGCATTGATATCCGCACGTGCACGGCCTATTTGACCGCCGCATATATGGGTCACAGGAGATGGAGGCATTGGTATTATAGACGGCTGAACTTTTGCATAATAAATGCGGCAAACTTACTGACGTTTCTCAAGATTGCATCGCTTTTCGATGAGAGCAGTGATTCGAGCGATATATTATAAAAGCGTATGTGTGTTAACGTTTGGCCAAGGAATGATTCTCTCTCAGGTTGGAAAAATTCGCACTCTAATAAATAATGTTTCTCTGAACCGACTTGGCCACTATTACATAGGCTACACGTCCTGTCATGAACAGGGGTTCCATCATATCGACCGGTTTCAATGGGTAATAAGTGGTTCGCGGTTCTGAATTTGAATAAATTAAGATAGTCGCGTTCATCAAGATTAAGAAAATAAGTTTCGAGCTGGTGAGTGTCTTTGAAGCTAGAATAAATGAGGCCTTTATTTGACTGCTGAAGCTTATCGTGCCATTCCTGTTTAAATTGATCAACTAGAGTACGTTTTATTTCTTTATGGATATTTTTCTGGGTTATTTGAAATTGATTTTCCCACAGGTCTGGGCGCCCAACCGATGTGAGGATATCTTTTATGCTATTCATCCATTTATAGGTTGTATTAGGTTGATTTAACATATATATATAAAGCTGGAGTGCTATTTTGTTTTCTTTACCGGTAAGGAGGCGATTCCAATAGGAGATCATACGACTTTTAACTATTAGAGAAATAGGATATCTTCCAAGCTCACCATACAAAAATGCAATTGGGGTTGAGCGTCTGGCTCTGGTAATTTTTCTTAGAAAATCGTTATGCACTTTTTCTAAAAGATCCAAGTTTTCAAAACCGAAGATTTCACTACCATAACATAATATCGGGAGAACTGTATGATCGAACAATTTCAGAATAAGATCAATTGGCAGATTTGCATTACTAGATCGCGTGAAAAGGATAAACATTGCTTTAGTAGCTTGCTCGACTACATGTTTTCTGGCTTTTAAAAACGAACCGTTACTGGAGAATGTTACACCAAGATATTGGTACTGATCAGTAATTTCAATTCGATCATCACCAAGCTTAAAATCATAATTTCGCACTTGCAAATACGCTGGAGAATTACTGGGGCATCGATGTAAATTATTTAGTTGATCGCAGCACACTTTCTCGAATTATAGTTGTATCGTTGTAATCTTTTATGGAGACAAACTTTGCTCTGAAACATAAAACCCATTTCTACCAAACGCATCCACTGAATTAATCATATGTCTAATATTGTTATTTTTTCTTTTTTCTTGTTACAGCAGTTGACTTGGATAAAAGTCCTCCAACACGCCTTCGGTTTTTGTTTCAATTAGTCACCATGTGATGTTCTGTTCAGGTTAAAATTTTGTCTCAATCGATTCTCGGTCATTGATTTCAATTGCATGAGCAAATTAATGTTTACGATCACAACTCCTTTTACTTAATTTCAAAGATACCATTAATGATGTAAAATAGGCGATAACACCCAATTTATGTTGTATGCGTATTAACTAGCACGACAGTGGTTCAACTTTAACGCTGGGTTCCATCAAGCAATTTTAGATTGTTAAGGAGAATGCAGTGATGTTAAATACAGATTAAATTAATAAATATAACGTTACCAAAATAGCTTGTTTGCTTAATAACTCTTACAGAAATGGCTGACAATACTTATCGAAACGGAGCTGCAACATCAGTGAAGGAATATCATTGTACTTCTATTTTTACTGCAATTATTTTGACTTAGAGTATGTCCTACTGCAACACACTTCATGTAACATATTATGTTAACAAACGATGTTATTATCGAAACTCAACTGTTTAAACGCATATTGTACTAGTAATTGAGGTTTCAAGCAAAATGTATTTGTATTTGAAAACAATAACACGATCGAAATGTTGGTATGTACTATGTGTGTTCGTGTGGAAGTAGACACAAAAAATGAACAAAATCTGATGTTATTGATTAAATCTTCAACCTGGTAGGTCGGTCTTAGTATTTCGACGTGTGTGTACCTCAAAGAACTGGTGGAATGTGAACCCAACACGAGGTTAATGCTCGCATCTACAACTTATTATCATTTTAGCTTTAACAATACTCGATGCGTGATATTTCCACAACCGTATAGCAATGTGCATAAAGAAGTCGAACAGGAAATGTCAAAGGACACAGCCGCCCCAAAAGCAAAGGATTACGCAAATGTTGAAGGCAACATGACATTGTCGAGCGTTTCGGCAACCAATGACAAAATCAGCTTTGCAATATTCGATAACGACGATCCGAGCACGTGACATTTACAGTGTTCGGACTGTTGTTACCGAGTGGAGTTCAGCATCAAACGCTACAACAACCAGTCGAATATCACTTGTATCAACACTATGCTAGCTTCAACCGAATTGACCGTCTAATGATGATAGTGACTCATATCTAAATGATCCTGTCACTACTAAAACCATCCATCATCGCTGTGAATGTTTGTTTTCGAATTCATATTACATACCTCTAACATTAGAATTCATAAAACATACCTCTAACATTAGAATTCATAAAACATACCTCTAACATTAATATACATACAATCGCACTGGTTTTCTTCCGTTTATTTCATTTTATAACAACACCTGGCAGACAGGTTGCTGTAATAAAAGTATAGACCTCTTTAAGTCAATAATACACCATATTTGTACTAAGCGCACATCTACTCCAAAAGGAACAAAATGCATGGACAAAAACGATCACAAGGCATACGTTACTTGTACGACAATTTCCCTGCTTATCCGCATGTTGGTGGAGAACGTAGAGCATTATTCGGGCATAATGTATTACATGTGCTCTTTTTGGCAGGAATGTTCAACATTTTCGACATTATTGCTGCAAGTCATCGAATATGCTTCCCTTTATTTCGTTTATATTACTTTTCCAAAATACTTCGACAGATTAAAAAGTGGGGTACATTTTCACTTATGTTTGCTATGTAATACAATAATCATAAATGTTTGCAATTTGTTCTAAATAATCAGCTTCAATGGGAACAAAATGGAAATCCGTTGCATATAAATATCATAATTATACTAATATCGCGATGCATTATGGATCAAGATCACTTAACTTCCGTAATTTAATGATAACCTAGTCTGAATCTTGCATTATTTTTCCATCCCTCAGAAAATGATTTTGCTTAGTTGAGTCTATGGAATAGATCACAATAACAGTGGTGTAGCATATAAGCTTGCGTTTCCAACGGTTTATCAGTGTTTGATTATTTACAACCTCTTCTGAAAGTGACGTCTTTTCAAGAGAACGCAACACCTAATGTCACTATTTTCAAGCAGGAAACAATATTTTCTCCATATGGTCACTTCGCTTTCATATTGTCATATGGGGCAAATATTGCTTATTGTCAGTACATTGTGACGTCACATGTGACGTTTTCTGGAAATGACGTCACTTGACAAAGAGGTAGGAAATAGTGCAGCGGCGCACATATTGTAAACTTAGGGGTACTTTTCATATGAAAAGTATTTAATCTACTAAAGGAATATTCGCGCTCGAGTTATATCGTGTTATCTTTATTAAACATAGATACGCGTGTACAATCATTCGACATCATTATAGTTATTATGTGTAATATAATCGTATCTAAACAATGTATTCAATGTTAACCTTTGTAGTATTAACACAATGTTGTATAAGCACAATAATCTTGACATTACGACGATCTCCTGGAGAAGTTTATAGCGACGGTTATTGATATCATTACATGAGCTAGAACATTCAATGTGTTCATATGGTTTTGCTGGAGTTACGAATGTATTTTTTTGTTTTACGACGCTTTCAATAGTTTAGTGTGGAAAATTAACTGGTATGCGAATTCATCACAACGTCGTTGAAAAATGTAGGAATACAATTCAATCATCTTTATTATATTAAAAGAGAGAAGAATGCCACATACAAGAGACACAGCCTCCCCACAATACCTCTCGGAAAACAACAGTCCACAAAACGTCAGACATTTGAGGAGGCGCAAGGGCAAACACGCAAGGGAGCAGGAGCACAAGGAATGGCCTGGTCGGCCATAAAGGACAACTTAGGACGATAAATGAGGGCAAACATGGGGGGTATCAATGTTCATATTATATTTCGGAATGAGTAATATGAAATTTATGGGATACACGAAGCATTATACGGGCACTTCCGCGACAACACCTGAATTAGCGGTGATGTTGAGTATTTCCCAATGTATTATTGACCTCAGAGCCTTCTCCGTTATGTCTTTATGCTTAATTTCGATTTATATAAATAAATGAACCTGGAAAATGTTGATACCTTTTATGTAGGTTTTTTTCTTGCCATTTGAAAAATATAACAATTTAAGAATTAAGGTGCATTTGAGTAATGAGTTTCTGTCGCAACGTCATTTTGTGAATTAGTGATTGCATTTTGTTCCTTACATTTAGATTATTACAAAAACAAAAGAAGACCTCGGATTCTAATATTAAATATTATTGGTATCAAATAATGAAAAAAAATAGAACAATTTAAGAATTAAGGTGCATTTGAGTAATAGTTTCTGTCGCAACGTCATTTTGTGAATTAGTGATTGCATTTTGTTCCTTACATTTAGATTATTACAAAAACAAAAGAAGACCTCGGATTCTAATATTAAATATTATTGGTATCAAATAATGAAAAAAAATAGAACAATTTAAGAATTTAGGTGCATTTGAGTAATGAGTTTCTGTCGCAACGTCATTTTGTGAATTAGTGATTGCATTGTGTTCCTTACATTTAGATTATTACAAAAACAAAAGAAGACCTCAGATTCTAATATTAAATATTATGGGTATCAAATAATGTAAAAAAACAAAACAAGGACAAACGATACTTCGTCACTAATACAGGTTTTATCGTGTGACAGTTCATATACACTATATTATTTTCAATATTGATAATTAAAACGTTATCTTTTACAGTGTGTATTTAATCTAAGACGTACTACCCTTATACGTATACTTAAATGGTATTAAACTGGGTTGTAGAGCACGAATTGTTAAATCATCTGCATGAGGAGCATCATATATTAGTTGTATATATATTCATAAGTCTAGGTATGGGCTCTCTGGTACATATTTCACTGATATAATATCTCAAATGTATAGTTGACTATATCAAATGAAAAAGTCAGCTCTGCTTTCTAACCGTTACAGTCACTGTGTCATGTATGTGGTACAGAAAGTAAAGGGCCAACTATTTATGACTTATGAGACACCTACTTTCTGAGCACATTTACGAGTCGTACTTTCCCATTCATTTTCTTTAATGCCAGGCACCAGGCAGATGGTAATCATTATTTATCTAGCTGGCGGCTCACCACTCGGTCAAATCCGAACGGACACATACCGGGATTCGAGCCTTCGACCTCCCGCTTCTTCAAAGGCGGATGCCTTAACCACTCGGCCACATGAGACGATTACATAATATACAATTGGACCTCGTTCATTCGAATTCATCGGGTGCGAAAACGTTATTTCTAATAATGCATGATTTCCAAAACCCATTTCAATTCGACATGCCTAAAATACGCCGGGATCTGATATTTATTACGGATTATACCAAGTCTTAAAATAAAAGGTTGTCAAATAAACGAGGTCCGACTGTAAATGAAGAAATCGAGCAGGAGATGCCATATACATAATGCACAGCCCTCTCAAAATGACAATACATGAAAACAATCACAAATAATGAGGGACACAAGACAAAACATAAATGATGGGTAAAAATAGGAATCTCATAGACCGAGCTCATACATCAGGTTCATAGATCAATAAGGCTGACAAATAAGTAAATACAACATACATTCAAATACGTTGAAGATTTGTGATAAGCATTTGTTATTAGACACAGTGCATACGTCTAGTGTCTGTCCTTGTCAGTAATTACATAAAAGTGCCTTCATTGCATATTTGCATAACGTCTCTATTTCTGGATAATATGATACAAGAACAAAAAGATATCGCTGATTAGCATACAGCCTGCCAACCTGCAGTCAGCATATTCCCACGCAATGCCTCATATTGCTGGAGAATATACGGTCACCAACATCTTAGGGGGCACTTTCTCTCTACTCTGTCTAGACAGGTGATGTAAACTACAAATGGCACTTCCGTTACATTCATGTCGTCTTGGTCTAAGAACAGCATTCCTCTTGTAGGTCACTAATGCTAAAATAGCCCTGCAAGTTATTATAATGCCTTATAACCGAAGGAATTCCGACCTTGTCTGTAAAGTAGTCTGCGGTGGTAAGCTCACATTGCTTCGTTAAAAGAATGAATGGTAACGTATGCAGAAAGTCAACAAACTAATATAATAAAGTCGTCAATTACGTTATTCTTGTGCGTTAATTAAGAAGTATTGGCGTATGCTGTCACCAACAAAGGCGTTTAATGCTATTCTTTCGTTGCATAACATTTAAAGCTTCCTGCATTCCAATCGAAATGACATTTACGCAAGCTTGTCTATTGTGTACGTAAACTGCTCTGAACGGAGTTGTTTGTCTTCAAAAGTTATTACCGGACATTGATGCATTACGATAATTCTGGCACGCCTGTCAATGGTAGAACATTAACATCAACCATGTAATTAGTGTAGACCAATCTCTTCAGTATTTTAGGTACAGTTTGAATATTCCCAACTTTCTAAAAGATTTCAAAGAAATGACCAGTTAATTATGTGTATTGGGACATAAAATTTAGTTCACTTGCAAAACGGCCTCGTTATGGTTGACTATCCGTTCAGTGGCTTGCATGTATAGTTATAGACTGCAAACTGCAATCTGACTTTTAAAGGAGGGATAAATTTGTAACATTCACAAGACAATGCCTACCCATACAGATCCCAGGGAAACATCAGCTTACGACACATTAGGAGGTGAGGAGTGTATTGACAAACATCTTTGAGAATGGAGAAGTAATGAATCGTCTGACTGATTATCAAAACATCCATGGAGAACAGAAGGGGATACAAAAGGGGAAAGAAGGGATGGGATAGAGAGGATATATTACAGGACAAGCTACGAAAGCAAGTTGATCAGGTTCGGAATAGTAGGAAACTGGAAACAAATAGTATAACAAGCCAAGAAAGTGTACATGGGGAAGTGGACGCAAACTTTATCAATCGAACCAAATACACGCAACCCATCTGAATATCTTATAGACAAAAGTTCAAAACCAAGTAACAGTAAATAAAACTGTCAACAACATTATTATGGATAGGAAAAACGAAACTGTATGAAACAAATCGAAAACTGGAATACATGTACTTACTTCTGACATGAGAGTACAAAATGGGAATACATCTTCATGAGTCCTCTTGTATTTACTGTTGATATAAATGAGAAATCAGCCGAACAACTCTTATACGAATATATTAGCGCACATGTAACGCACGTGAGTTCCCTTCCATGTTACAAGACAGTAACGCTCATATGTTTTTGGATTACAATGTCATACAACCGTGTTTGAGAAATATTAAACACTTTGTTAAATTATTCATATCATATATTAATGCTTTCAATTATAGTGGCATATCCTTTTTAAATCTGCGAGGTAAAGATAAGCAAATGTGCTTGATAATTGATTATATTATATAATAATATATTTCTTACTTATTATTTTATATTCAAATATATCTTGTACTATTCTATTTTTAGAACATTTCAAATAGGATAAACTCTGCCTCACCCCCCCCCCCTCCCTCCCTTGCTATCTATCTTCCGCGTGGTATGATTACTGTTAATAGCATTTATGTTTACGAATAAACTAAAGCCATTGCTTACAGATCGTTATACAGGGTGTCCGAAAAGATAATAATTTGAAATCTTCACAATTTTGTGAAATTTTAAATTTATATCATTTTAAAGGCCAAACATTTAAGTCTTGGCTGATTCTGTCAAAGACGTGGTATTTTAAAGATGATGCAACTGACGTCTGATCAGCGTATTTTCATCGTGAAAAAATATTATGAAATAAATTGTGTCGCGAAGGAAGTTTAAACATCATTTTTAGAATATGACCGTGAGCAGGAAGCATATTTACAATATCGTGAATACATTTAAAAGATTTGGATCTGTAGAAGATGCTGAGAAATCAGGTCGGCCACAGTCAACACTAATTGGGAATATTATTGTCACACAGTTCACAAGCGTTTATCTTCACTTTATTCTGATATAATGATCAATTTAAAATACCAAAAACTGTTTTACAGAGAAAAAAACATTTTTTGATACTGAATATACTATTTTACTGTTATTAACGTAAACTATTTTCAGTGATTTTGGTCATTTACTTACTGAGTTGTGGCTGCTTAGTCCAGTTTTTATTAATTTCAAAATTGTTAAATGCTAAAAGCCCAGTCATCTTTACCGGAAACGGCTTTAGAAGTGCTCTTATGTTGCGTTCAAATATTCGTGCCGTAGTCAAATAAAGCTTCGTGATTTATATTTCCAATATACACTCACAATCATGGGAGGAAACCGATTTTGTAGTTCTTGTCTTGGGAAATCTTCGCTAAAATCTGTGTAGTATCATTGCACTGATTCACATGAAATGACATATTAGAATGCACGCCAAGCGTTCATGTAAGGGGATCTAGTGTCATGCTATTATGGCAGTAAAATCTTGCTTGCGTAAATCCTCATAATGCGAGAGCGTTAAATCAAAATCGCCTGACATTTTCTACAGTTCTTTTCGATTTTTTTCTGGTGGATATTTAGGTTGATAAATGTGTTCATCGTGACAAAATTGCAACTGTGTTTTTTACGAGAGGTTTCCGTGTTCATTTTTACGCCGTTTCTCAACAGTATTTCAATCATATACGGCGGGCAGTGGATCTAACAAGTGCTCCTGGTTACCAACCATTACTAGTCTTTGTCTCCGCAAGCAACTGTCATGATAACTTACCCATACAATTCTGAGCTCTGATGGGTCCGAATCCAAATATCAATATGTAATAAAATAGTTAACGCTCTTCATTTCCTATCTATTTTTATCAAATACTGTCTTTGTAACGTTACGATAATGATTACATTTTCAGCATATGAATTGAATTACTCAAATATTCGAATGGTCACGGTGTGTCATATGTTTTCTGTAAGCAAATTGGACAATATGATAGCACATACTTCCTATCATGTTGAGAAGTGAATTCGTTTAAATGTGAAATTGAACTCTCTCTATTGTTAGATCATATTATCTTGCATGACAATACTCTTGTTTGCGTCGCAATGTTGCTATCGGTGTTTGCATTAACGGTTTAAAGTTCGTATTATCTTGAAAGTGTCGTTTTTATAATGAAACTGCAGAATATATCGTGAAATCTCTGCATATCCCTTGAAATTGTTGCATATATATCATGCAGTTGCTGCATTAATCTTGAAATTGCTGCGTATATCGAATGTAAATATACTTTACACTGCGTTGTTGAAATTGAAACAGTGAATGTTATATGTGATTTCACTCTTGAATTCATCAATTTATATACTTCCTACGACCTACAAGTAATTTGTCTTATCTTCAATCTCAGTTCACCTCTGTCAACAGATACAATTTACATGATTATTTGATCCGCAGTACAAGAGTTCTATTTCCAATTGGAATCAACAATTTCCATGTTAATGCCAAGTATAAGTACCCATTGTTCACAAATTTACACGAATAAGGACGGAAGAAATACCGATTCAGTGTATTCGATGATTGGATCTAGGAATGAATTCTCTCAACAATACGGTTATTACTAGAGAAAAGCAAATAGGTAACAGTGTAAAAGATGATTAACTTTTTGTCCCTCGAGGTCAATAGAGAATTCCATATGTCGCTCATGAATGATCATGAAAGAGAAAATGTACTGAAACGAAGCAACTTGAACGTAACGTAGTGTGGCAAACTATTGAATACATATTATAAAGTGTTTGCTATCACATCTTTGACACGGTGTTTTATGTATATCACAAACTAACGTACGATTCGATTATGTATAATCAGCGAACATTTAAGATTTATAAAACAACACCTGAGATAATTGCATTCCAAGTATATACCATGTTCGCTTCCTTGTTTCGATTGTTACCCTAATATTGAATGAAATAAAACATGATTACATGCATCTGAAGTCATCCTTAATACTATAATTACAAGTTTGTTTGGTGAAATTTTGCCACATACAAAGGGAATATTAGATTATATATGGACTCGTGTAACGGTAAACTTTAAATGCTGGTGTTATTTGGGCTAATTCAGTCAATTGTCTGGGTACATTGTGGTTTTGATTGTTCTCGTTCTCACCCGAGTTTATTTGACAGTTTCTGCTATTTCTTGTCATATGTGATTGCTGATATTTTTTTCTGTGACACTTGACTGTGTCAGTCTGTAGAGGGTTGTCAATCAAAAGGTGTGAAACAAAACATTGTTCGAGTTGTGAAGACACATGCAAAGTATTGATTTGATGCTGTAAATGTTGTTGATCAACGCGGTTGTTACCTTTTCCGGCTGACATAAAACGTTATATTAAATATTTAGTAAGACAGGAAACTAGAAATAGTTTGTCGTCATGAATATACAAGTCTATCTTCACTTATATTTTATTTGAGTTTAGTATTATTCCCGCTTAGAACAAAGTAGATGCTTTCCATTGAATTCGTCGGTTTAGATATTGCCATTGTGCTATGTGTTTCTCCTCGACAATCAATCTGAATATAATGCAATTAAGGTATTTTGTCCTACACCTCTGATGCATGTTGGGAAGTTTGTCAGCTGCTTAGAACTTACTTCATTACCTATAAAAAGATGATTACGTCAACTGACCGCCGTGCATTACTGAAATCATGCCGACAGAAAAAAGGGTGAAAATTATTCACCACAACGATGGAGTTGAATTGCTTAATTGATAACACAGGAAAGCTGTGACGGTGAACTGCTGCACATTACTGAAATGTTGACAAAATAGCAGCATACAACTCCACTACAACGACGAAATATAATTGCTTAATTGGTAACACAGTAAAGCTGTGACGTCAACTGCTGCTCATAATTGACATGCAGACAAAATAGCAGCATACAACTCCACTACAACGACGAAATATAATTGCTTAATTGGTAACACAGTAAAGCTGTGACGTCAACTGCTGCTCATAACTGACATGCAGACAAAATAGCAGCATACAACTCCACTCCAACGCCGGAATAGAAAGGCTTAATTGGTAAATCAAGAAAGCTATAAAGGTCAACTGAACGACGTACGTAAATGTTAGACTGTTAAACAGCTCATACAACAAGGTTTATTTTACACGATCAAAAAAAGATGTTTAATAACATCAAGTTTTATTACACACAATAGAACAACATGTAAATCGTTTACCAGTTGTATTATATCGCCTTATTTTGAGTCAAAATAAAAACATGGTTCATTGATGGAAACAGTAGGTTTATCGTAAATCGAACATTAACTAAATGTTCTTGAACGGACATTAATAGTCTGATCCATGTGGAAAGGCCATAAAATATTACTTATGCCGTTGGGGTCCCTTATCGTTTAATCATTATAATCATATACAATACTCGTACAGAGAAGCATGAATTATTTTGGACGTAAAATTGGCCTCTATCAACCGACTAGTCTTACGGGAACAATGAGGCTTATTTAGGAAAATAACCAATTTTGTGGACTAGGTTTACGGAATGAATTGCCATAATTGATTACATTGTAGACGTTTTGCGATCTGGCCGAGTGGCGGATAAGAATTAATTTTGCGAGAAAACAGATTTGGTGGTGTGGTGTACTGCTATTGATAGTAATCAAGACTGCTATACTGAGACTTATATCATTTTCTGCGGAATTATAGAAACACAGACTACTCAAGAAACTTACGGGCGACGTAAAAGGTTTATGACATATTGAATAAAATTCACCAAACAATGCTTATTAAAATGTTTTATAAATACAAACTTGACTCGATCCGACATTCTTACAAAAAGGTAGTCTTATATCATGTATGCAACAACAACATCATTTTCAGCGAACCAATATGTATGTATATGTATTCATGTGTCAAAAACACAACATACCGAAGGACATACATAAATATAACACTATATTATACAATTTATACATGATCCGCTCTTTGTACATTATATTTATGGACAATTTCAAACCAAAAAAAACAAGTGTACACTGTGTAAAAACTTTCAATGATATTATTACACTTACAATACAGTAAAACTAAATATTAATACCACCCTTGTGACCCTTGAAAATTGGTCTAAATATTGAGGTGGTCTTAATATTAAGGTTGAATAAAGAACAAAACAGTAAATATTGACTTCAAAAAATTGTGTTCTTAATTTCTAGGTGTCTTATTATTGAGTTGATCTTTAAGTGAGGTTTTACTGTACAACAAAAGACCGATTTTAGAAGTAAAGTTTGCACTTTGAGGGAATCAATGACAAAAGTTATACTCGTCCTTGACTATTGTAAAGCAGACCACAGATTAACTTTTCACGCTTTTCTGCTGGACAAGTGTGTCTCGATTAGTTTTAGTATAATGCTGTATGTAAATAGATGCAGTATCAGAAAGCATTAGTGATAACCACAAAACCTTGACTCTTAGTACAGAAGTGCAACCGTTATATACAACACATAAGTGTTAACGGTGGTGACATTTATCTGAACTTCTTACGTTAATTTAAGGATATGTCAAACACACTCCAGAAATATATACTTGTTCCTTTAATTAACGTAGAAATGTAATATCTAAGTTGTCTACGTATTTCTTGTTTCAATGTTTTTATGACGCTTAAAATATCCCATTTCGATGTTAGATAGACAGAATGTCGAAAGTATACGCAATTAGTCACAAAACTTTCATTAGATTGATGAAAATGTGATATTACATATAACCAAGTAAAATCATCAAAGTACGATGATTGTGATGGTTTTGTTTCAAATCTTTATATACATCGGTTTGTATTGTATATGATGTAGTGCCACATTGGTTCATTCAGTCATTATTATTCCATACACACCATCACTCCGTGTAATGTATTGTTAAATCAGTGTTGTGATGTTTTACCCGTCCATAAAGATGGTCTGATTGAATGCACGAAATATTTCATCCCCTTGGACGTAGAATAATTCTGAAAAACTAATCCATCATATTACTCTTCGATAGTATTATTATCATGTTTAAGTAATTACATCACGCAACACTTGTAACCCTAGTTCTTTTACGGAGTATGATTGCAGTACGACACTGACATGGGAATTGTGGCCAAACCTTAGTTTGAATATTCTGTATAGCCGTTTGAATTAACGCACGTAGTTCTTGAGAACTTTTATCTTACACAAACTGATATTTTGGCTTTATCTGTAACTGTCTCATTGAAAGATGAATATGCAACAAGGTGGTTGGCTGTTTGGTGTTCTCTTTTATTATATGTTGCCAGTACTGCCTCATAATAATCATACATTGAAGAATTACTGCTCTGGTATCGCTCTAGAATAATGTGATAAACATATAGACCTTGTGCTTTTTGGCTCACTGTGCCGTTCGAATGGCATTTGTGTATTTTCCTGCTTGACTCCTTCCATAATATTTTATTATAAATTGGGGTCATTTGAATTTATATTAATCGATCGAACTATATGTATGGTTCAAATGACAACAAGTAAATTGTAACTACCATTGTGATTCTTTAGTATCTTCCTTTTAATGTGACTGTTGACTGAATGATAATACAACTGTTAAAATTAAACATTGTTGCAAATTATTTAAAAGAAAGTATTTCTGTATATCGCGAATGCTGCAATATGTATGCACCGATATAACCAAACAAATGGTACACTAAAGTTATGTTAGGAAATTCTAAGAGTGGTCTTAAAAATGCGACGTAATCGAATAATGGGTTGTTTATATACGTAAATATGTATCCCCTTTTTATGCAAGACATAGAGAATCTCGGGTTACTGTCCGGTGAGAACAATGTTATCAGGCGAGGTGATATCGTTTGTGGTGGCGAGCTTTAGCGAGTCACCACGAACGATATCGCCGAGTCTGATAACATTGTTCGAGCCGGACAGTAACTTGAGATTCTATTTATCATGAAACTTAATTTTCCGAGCATGTTTTAGTGTGTCTTTACCTAAAATTTAGTGTTCAATCCGCTAATGTGATTTGTGGGCGGAGCTTAAAAGTGTTATCATGCTACTAGCAGCCTATTGACCTGAGAACACTTTATGTTATCAGGTCATGTGTTATCAGTCTGTTACCATGGTAGTTGCATGATAAATATGCTTCCCAATGTAAGACGTTTGCGTTAAATACCCATCGGGAAAACATGTTGAATTAGTTGCCTCATTTAAATACATGTAGGTGTACAAGGTATCAGAATAGAGAATATAAGCTGCTACATGAAACGCCACATACTTGACGAAATGCCTCACCACACAGACCTCTGGGTAAACAACAGTCCATAAAACATCAGGCATTTGAGGAGGTACAAGGGTAAATACACAAGGGAACATGGGTGCAAGGAATGGCCTGGTCGACCATAAAGGACAACTAAGGAGAACAAAGAAAAGAGAACAAACAGGGGGGGGGGGTGTAATGGATGGAATACATCACAGGACACGTCAATATAGCTGATAACAGTAGGTCGAATGGGGGTAGGGGAGACACTAACATGAAAACGATATCAAGTGAAAAAATTGCACATTGGGAAAGGGAATTTAACATACATATAAAACACAAATAGAAATAATAACCATACAGCGATTTACAGCCTTGGAACTGTCAGTACGTTGTGCGTAGTGTTGTAAGACATATATTGCTTTTAATAGTGTCATATATGCTAGCTTACCTGGCAATATTTTCTTGTTCCTAGTATGTTAATATGGCTCTTGTTTCCCCAAGGTTTTAATTCAATTATGTGTACTTACGGGGGGATTTGTACATTTCCTTGTTACTTGTACGTAATTAGAAGTACTTAAACAGAAACTATGGAAAACGAATGGTTAATCGATGTTCCAATAAGGACTTTTCAACAAAGCTGGATAATGGTTGTGAATTATACATAAGTTACGCAAGGCTATACGTCAATATCAGCACACCAATTTTTTGTTTGTATCATTCATTACGTAATTACAGAGAAGGTGTGTTTCATATAAGTAAGATAATTGACTTTGCTGAACATTTATGCGCTGACTAATAAGAATTGTAGTTAATACCGAAAGCGTTTATTGCGTAGATCTTCACGATCGCAGTAACATGTATCGTCGAACTCCCATAACTGCACTCCTCCCCTAACTGCGCCGCCATCTTTGTTTTTCGTGTAGTCTCGCGAGTTTTGATGGCACATGACCCAAACCGTGGGAAAATAATGATGACATCACAGTAAGTGTGTAAAACCAAAAGACGAGTCAAAATGCACCCAACACATGTTATTATAAACAATTTTTCCTTCATAATCTACTTTTACATGTTTTTTTATAATACCAAAAAAGAATCCATCCAAATGTCCCTATTTCAAACTCGTAACTCGGTGAAAAAAATAGAAGGCGGAGTTAAGTTCACAAAATGGCGGCTAGTAATTTTTCGTCGCGTCTGCTTTTTGACTGTTTTTGGTTAAATGCTTTCTTAATATTGTCGCATCTCTTCACCGAATGATTGAAATTGGATGTGAGTCATCGGCCAATACATTAATTTTACTGTATACCGATAATCCAAGTTCCGATTCGCAGACAAAGCTTAGGCAGGCGCCGATCGGGGTGTCGAGATATACAGTTTCGAAAAAAAGAAAACACTGTTTATATCAAATAAAGATGAATTAAACGATGAACAAATCGGGTAATGAGTTTCAACCCAGGAAAACAGACTGTGATTGCCTTCCAGAGACCGAAGTATGTACAATACTCAACCGTCTATGGCGATACAAATTATCAAGAACTCTCAAAATAACGTCTTTAATTAATGCCTATTCAAACTTGCATTTCCGTTACCATTAAACTGAATAAGTAATAGGTATCTCCCAGAGTTGTACCGTCTCTTTGATAACTCGGAATGTTTCCTTATTGAATGTAGATTTCGGACCAAAGTCGGCCATGTGTATCGCTCGTTTCCGATGTAATATACATTGTTATATAATTATTTTGTATGAAAATTCTCCGAAATTTGTACGTCGGACAACAAAGGAATATTACAAAACTGATCGATTTTATATACAAACGCATGGAAAAAGAGATATTGTTTATTATGTTCAATGATAGTTACGTGCTGTATGACGCATCACCTTTTAAACTGTATTTTTTGAAGTAATACTGTTCTTTGTTGTTGTTGTTTTGAATTCATAATTACTCTGCTCTTATATGTAAACTAATTGAAACTAATAGAAGGAGACAAAAAAAGAAAACACCACATTTCTTCGTTCTACAGATGTGACCAAACTTGATTACACCCTCTTAACTAATTTAGAGAAATATACTGCAACACTTTGTTTGTTTTGGTAATTCATGTGCCTTCATAATAGTTACATTTGTACATTGATCAAAAGTATTTATTTATCACTATGTTAGTATGCTCATGGACAATATCGCCTCTTGCAATAAATATATCTATCTATATATGAGCGCCGCTGTACGAATTCCAACCTCTTCTATTAGTGACGTCATTTCCAGAAAACGTCACATGTGACGTCACCATGTACTGACAGTAAGCAATATGTGCACCATAATTATGACAATATGAAAACATAGTGACCAAATGGAGTACATATTGTTTCCTGCTTGCACAAGCTGACCTCACATGTGACGTTTTCTTGAAATGACGTCACTTACAGAAGAGGTTGGAAATTTCATAGCAGCGCTCATATGTATGAACGTAGGCTTAAAAAAGTTGAACGAGGATGTCGCATTGTATTGAATTAATTTGTGAAAAATGTGGACTCCGGCAATGACACATTGTTCACTATATGTGTTTGCACGAACATTCTGATCTTACCAAGGGCAATTTGAGTTCACACATATAATAATTGCTATCTCCATACCACATGAATCAGTATGAACTAGATACATTGTTGTGATTTTAAGATATTTCAACTAGGTTATCGGCGAACCATTCCCATATAACACAATATCTAATCAACTCCCGTCTGTAATTGTGACAAATGATTCCTCTCAGCCATCAAATTAACGTATACCAGTAGTATGTCTCTTACATGATAAATACTCTATGCTAAATATATAAAACGCAACTAAAAGTTGTTCGCATCAACACGGTGACATTATAAATTAATAATTGACTGCTGCTATGGGATTTACAACCTCATCTGTAAGTCACGTCATGTCAATAAAGCGCAACATGTGATGTCACTAGTTGCAAGCAAGAAACAATAATTATGTTCATTTAGAAGAAGTTAAAAATCGTACAGCCGCGCTGAATTATATTTTTATTTACAAACATAATTTCCGAACTCAATTAGTTATGAAATGAATACTAGGGCCGTAGTTTGATTTATATTTAAGTATATTAGTCAACTAACTTACCAATAATTTGGTCAATACCGATGTTCAGTCGATGTGTTGGTAACAGTAGTAGTCACACCAGATGAAGTGTATTTGTTGTTAATTCTCACAGTGCTGCCAGTACTGAAATTAAAATTACCTGTTGATATTGTCGCACGATACAGACATATTAATTTCATATTATTATGAATGAAATATTAAGTTGTTAGTTACCAAACAAGCCAAAAACACGAGATAATTCTTCCCCACACAGAATAACTACATCTATAATTTTAGAATGTATAGAAAATTAGTATATCAATATGTTTACTGCTAACATAATGGACTATTGCTCTTACTGCAGACAACAGTAGCAGTATTACTTCTATTACTGACCAACATCGGATTTAGCCGAGCTACTTAACAGATTTTAACATTTCCCATGATAATGGTGATTTGTATAAGCTGTGTCATATAAACGCATATTTGATAACTTGTTATAGAAACGTGAGTCGTTAAAATCAAAAGGCTATATAGCTCAGTTGGATAAGTATTCGTCCCTTGATGTGGAGATTACGGGTTCGAGTCGTTCATGTGCTTTTTTTATTCTTGTTGGGTAATAATACACTTGCTGTAGTCGGTTTCCCGCCAAATTTCGCTCGTTTTTGTCTCAAGTTTTGTTTCTGTACGTATATTTTAAATTTACATAATAATGAAGGTGAGAAAACGGAGCCTCGCATTTCCAATTTTCTGTCTTAATTGTCACAAATTTTGCATACGTTTTATTTATTTTACTGAAATTGACATCATTGTGCGATAAATAAGAATTTAACTCCTGACTTTTGCTAAGGAATTTCACTTTCATTAAAGAACTCTTAGGCAATACTTGATGACTGGAACAGTGTATGACATGAACACAGGTATGAAAAACGTTTGTATTTAAAGTAATACTATGCTAATTTTTTGTTCATTTGTTTTCCTAACCAAACATGAAAAATATATTTCCCATGGTTAAAACGTCACTAAACATTCTTTTATAAAGAATGAACTCATAATGTATTAATCCATATTTGTTGAAGAAAGATGTTTGTACATCATAAAATTAATAAAACCTTCCAGTTTATTCAACAGTCAGGCTATTTTACAGGTTTTGAATGTTAGTCATATGATAAAAAAAAAATTCAATCCGTTTTCCACTGCAATGGACCCTTTTAAAGCTGTATTAGCCAATGCAACAACAATACTGAATAAAGCCAATTCAAACATTTGATGTTCAGATGAGCCAGATACATCTTTAATCAGATATAGTGTCTTGGCTATGTTCCTCATCAAAACGAGAAATTAGAAAGTCCTCTACAATCTGTCAAACTCCCTACTTTCGTTTTGATGACAAAATCAAGCTACTTTCGTTTTGATGACAAAATCAAGCTACTTTCGGTTTGGAGACATGTGAGTATCAAACTTATAGAATTCCTATCTGTAACATGAAATGCAATTTGAGTGGTTTGAAACTACGTTATGGGTATCTGGGATGAGGGAGATAACGTCGCTTTAATATATGCACATGATCAGTTAGAAGCAATCGTCAGTATGAATAAGCCGTAAATTAACAATGGTAGAATTTTGCTTGGTTCAATATAGCATCATTTGTGTGAATTACCTATGTGTTACATGAATATTTCATCCCGATAGCGAAAAAACGTATGGCTCGACTTTACCAAATATGGCGTAATTAGCAATATTCTCTTCTAAAATTAACTGCATTGATGGGATACTTGACACCAATACATAGGGACATTTTTATTAAATGAATTTCTATTTTGCGTAGGTGCTAGACATCTTTCTTCATGTTTAAACTATTTTTCTTACAAATTAGTTTTCTGAAATTATGTTTCAAGTTGCAAAATGATACACACTACCAAAACATCCCTGTATGTGAAGCCTACGTTTAAATGACACTGACGTCTTTCACCGCTGCAGATCTAATTATTGACTACATTTGCTTATATTTCCGTCGATTCTGTTTAAGCCATAGAGCAGCAATATGATATACTTAACGCCATAAAAAACACAACCCAAAATAGTGCATATAGTTAAAGTGACATTATAAAGACAAAATATTCTTTATTTCTCAACATAGTTTACAACAAAATTCGATCAAATTAATCAATAATGAAATAAAAAATAATTCCTCTAGAGTTTAATAAAGTTTTGAACAAGAATTAACACATAGGTAACTGTAACGCTCTTTTGACAGTTGGTACTACAGAATGACACCTAGTTCAAAAAGTTGCGTTTTTAATGACGTCAAGCATACAATAAATGTATCAACCGATGTCCTGGTGAAAAATATTTATAGTGTCTATACAGATATACTTTATTGTCCATATGAAAACAAGTCTACATCTATATTTAGACTTTTTCTATTCCAGAACATTCAACTACACCAGCCACAGTGGAATTGTGTACCATTGATTTGCCATGCTTCATTTTGACTGATGATTTTACCCTATAAGATAAATCTGACCAATTATGTTCTAAAGGCCCACCAACGTACATTAATCATTCCTATTTCAAAGAGATAAATTCCGACCTTGATTTACGGTCATATTTCCTTCATCCAACAATAGCATTTCTTTCTCAAATAAGATTGGAGCTTACTTAAACGCGGCTATGTTCCAGTGCACACTCACGTCTGTACGATTTTTATTGGCTAAATTTATGGTTACGTCAGTTGAACTGAAATAAGCAATTATGAGAAGTTGTTCATGATAGATCTTCTGTAAAACTTAATTAAATTTTGTTCAAGTATTGCCTTATTAACGAGTTTATATAAGTCCAGCTTTATGTCAGTGTTGATTCAGTGGGGGAGCGACATGATAGATAGAATTCCATACAAAACATGAAATTACGTTGCGATATTTAGTTATAGACGTTAAGTTGTGAATGATCACGGACGTGTATAATAACTATAATGCTTTGACTTGATGGATGTAAAAGATGATAACTGCCAACAACTCTCAATTCTAGATTGTGTATTTCATATAAAATGTTATCAATTTGTGACAATATAAGGGTTGCTGTCAACACTGAAATATATAATCATCACGTATGCACTATTTCGTAATGGAGTTTAACTAGTACAAGGCGTTTATCTTTCGCTGGGAAGTGCTCTTAAACAACATAAGCATGATTGGGACCCGGAACTGGACGGAAACATTAACTGATCCCAAAGTACCCCACTTCCGCCGGAGAAACTACTTATTTGACCACGTCATTAAGTAATGCCTTTTAACATGTCCACCGTTGTGACACCTGCAATGTCTAACTCGCATTAGTTCAATACATTCACTGCTAATAGCACGCTTGTCCAAATACAGAACGCTACAAATACAGTATGCTACAAATACAATACGCTTCAAATACAGTACGCTACAAATACAATACGCTACACATACAATACACGTCAGATACAATACGCTACAAATACAATACGCTACAAATACAGTACGCTACACATACAGTACGCTTCAAATACAGTCGCTACAAATACAATACGCTACCAATACAGTACACTTCAAATACAGTACGCTACACATACAGTACGCTTCAAATACAGTCGCTACAAATACAATACGCTACAAATACAATACGCTACCAATACAGTACGCTTCAAATACAGTACGCTACACATACAGTACGCTTCAAATACAGTCGCTACAAATACAATACGCTACAAATACAATACGCTGCAAATACAATACGCTACACATACAGTACGCTTCCAATACAGTCGCTACAAATATAATACGCTACAAATACAGTACGCTACACATACAGTACGCTACCAATACAGTCGCTACAAATACAATACGCTACAAATACAATACGCTACACATACAGTACGCTACCAATACAGTCGCTACAAATACAATACGCTACAAATACAGTACGCTACACATACAGTACGCTACACATTCAGTACACTTCAAATACAGTCGTTACCAATACAATACGCTACAAATACAATACGCTACACATACAGTACGCTACCAATACAGTCGCTACAAATACAATACGCTACAAATACAATACGCTACAAATACAATACGCTACAAATACAGTACGCTACACATACAGTACGCTTCAAATACAGTCGCTACAAATACAATACGCTACCAATACAGTACACTTCAAATACAGTACGCTTCTACTACAATACCCTACAAATAAAAGACGCTTCAAATACAGTACGCTACAAATACAGAACGCTACAAAAACAATACGCTACAAATGCAGAACGTTACCAATACAGTACGCTACAAATACAGTACGCTACAAATACAGTACGCTTCAATTAAGGTGAGCTCAAATTTAATATGATTAATGAGCCATTTGACCTATATAACCCTACACACTTGCTTGCTTGTTTAAGAGGAAGGGACATAAATAAAAGAAAATACCATACCGTACTTGAGTACGTCTCAGATATGGTAATGTTGTCAATATTGCAATAAATGGTGTACATAAATGCATTCGTCATTGGGCAAACTGCATACGAAACACAGTGTTGTTACATGTGCCACGAACACGTGTGACATCCACGATTAATTAAATTTATATCATTTACAATTTTTCGCAATTTATGTGAATGTAAAGTAAAGTGAAACGTGTATTTATTATAACAACACCACTCTTTAAAGAGCCAGTTATTTTTGACGTATGAGACACATACTTTCTAAGTACATTTACTTCCCGAGTCCGATCCTTTAATGCCAGTTACCATGCAGGTAGGCTCACGTTAACTATTAACTAACTGGCAGCTCAGTCACCGGCCCAATCAGAACGGTCCCCTACCGGTATTCGAACCTTCGACCTCCCGCTCCCAAAACGAATTGACCACTCGGTAACTGGAGACGGCATTGCATAGCCGTGGATTAATGCCTATCCCTGTTATAAGGAGGCCGTCTCTTAGAATTAAGAATTATCTACTGTATAAAGTTACGTCGTTTAATAACAAAATCTTCAGCAAAAACTGGCTACTTCTTCACGTGAACCGGAGGTTCACATCAAGTATATTCATGGGTGACATGTATATTCTTATTGCTGTTTAGTTCTTTATGACTACAAAAGCATATATTTACAAGGTTCCAAATTAGGGATATCACCAGATCAGAACGTACTCGAGACAAAGAAACTTACTGACAAGTAAGATCGCAATATCCCAATCCAATACAACGCAGCAAGAATCTAGTAGTATTTGTACAAGAAATGCTGGTAAATATAACAAAGCCTTCATAGCCCTGTGGAATAAACCATTAGTTTGTCTAATTTACGGAGACAATTGCGTACTAGCACTGTGCTTCCTGCTACGTTAATGCAATACAATATTGATGTTTACCAAAGTCATATAATTAGAAACCTACACTTTTTTATCTGCACACCCATTTACTAGATTACTAATCTTATTTCGGAATCCCGAGGTAATTAGTTTTTCGTACAGCCAATTCAATTCAAGTTAATAGAATTACTGACGCTATCGTTGCAAAAATCAGCTTTTGATTTTAAAAGTAAAATGATTAAAACTGTCGAACAGGCAATTCTGCATAAAAACAACACAACCAACCAAAAAGTTCAATGAGACATTTCATTATATTTGAGCGTTGCTATGTGATTTACAACCTCTTCTATAAGATACATCATTTAAAAAAACGCATCATGTGATGACACTATTTGAAAGAAAGAAACACTATTTACTCCATTTGGTCACTTGGTTTTCATAATGCCATGTGGAGCAAATATTGCTTAATAACATCACATGTGACGTTTTCTGAAAATAACGACACTTGAAGAAGAGCTCGGAAATTGTTTATGTATGTAGGTCATTACAAAGGCAAAAATGACACTACTGAAAACAATAATATTTCTTTGTATCCGCTCTAGTCGGTCAATGACCTGTTTACACCGCTAGGAACTTAAATGGCACCGGACCAAATTTGTATAAATATATAATGCTTGTATTTATGTTCTAACACATATATTTATAATATGCAGATAAGTTTATTCAGAAAAAGGCAATGAGCCCATCATTCCACCTGAATAAATACAATACCATAAATACAACATGTCAATGGTGATTTACAATACATAGTGTGTAACGTTTACCAACATAATTACTTACATACATGTGTAACATACACAAATATTAACTTTTTTAAAAAGTGATTACGAAGTAAATTGGAAGGTTAAATAAATAACAGAAGATAGTTGATAATTCATAATAGGTAGAATTGGGATGATTTATAAGAAATATATAATTTTGTGATCTCAATTCAAAACGTTTATAAACAAACAATGATAATCTTCTTATTGTTCAGTTACTTTCGCTGTTTAAGAGTTTTCGCAAATTTTAAAACATTTGGATTTTTCCAGTTATATTTATTAATATATCTGAATATATCGACGTCTATATACAAAGTCAGCATCTTCCTCCACGTTGATCGCAGTATTACCTCACACATGTTCGGAATAAACAATAACGCACATACTTTTTCTTAAGTAGTTTCATCATTGATCCGCTTTAGGACTATCGCTTCGATCACACATTATGGTTATTGTGCTGCAGGTCTAAACGTCTCATAATTGAATGTTGTCACAGCGAAATAATTAGATTTCCTGGAATGGATATTTGTCAAACAATCCAATACTGTATTCAGGGCGGTAGTGTTAAATTGTATTACGTGTACAATTTGTTAGCATATTTCGTTTGTAACCACCGAGTGTGAGGATGGGCGAAAATTAATTGTTATGTGGTCGGAGCGGATACGTCTGGAACATTATTATTGTGTGTATATCCTTCGGTAAAGGATGTGACATTGTGCGATACCTTTCAAATGACGGATGCATTGTAGACGCTTCAGACAGATCGTTATTTAAATACGTTTTTGTAATGTAAATACACTAAAAACAAAACATATACTTATAAATAATTAATGCACCACATTAACGTGGATATTCCCTAAACCATGACGGTCTGTCAAGGTTGGGTCGTATACATGTGCAACTTCTCCGTGCACTTATAGTTAAATGGCCGATCAACGGTTGGCCTTGTTGACAAGCATGTGATTGGCTATTGCAAAAAATATAAATCAATGCTGAATTATCACGTGTTGTGTATGTTGTTTTGTTGTCAGAAGCAAAATACGGAGAAAACAATACAAGTGTTTGGTAAACCTTGAGGCAATTACAACACTAAGAGAGAGCGTTTAGATAAACATGTCTAAGGACATTGTATTGTTGACAGACTAACCAGGCGATATTTGAATTTACTTTCCTGATCTTCAAACTATTGTTTACTTTCTTTCAGCGATTGTTGTACCTTTCGTTATAGTAAATGTGCGATGTGCGACCGCTTTGTGGTCCTGTAATTGTTGAGTTTGCCTAAATTCAAATTACAATGTACATTATTTGTTACAGCCTGTTCGTAAGTCAAAAACGCTTACACGCGACAGATTGTCAATAGCCTTCTAGTCAACCTTCAACATTTGACTAAAATGTCATTGTCCTGCTACATGATTATTATCTATAGCAATCCATAACTGACAGAACGTGAAATTTAATACCTTTAAAGCGTTGCAAATTGATAAAATGCCTTTAAATGTGAGCATTTTAAATACATCGTGCGTGTGCCTTAAGTATATAATTGCATGAGGTATAGAAAACTGTTTATATTAAGCCATTATTTAGTCTTGACTTTCTTTATATCGCGTGTAGTTTTAGCTACTACCTTGGTAAACACTACGCCCATCAGAAATCACGTGAAGAATACGATGACACAACAACAATTGATTGTTAACCATGGCATTGTTAGTACAACCACTTCGGAGTAACATCCGTTTTTAAACCGCATATTTACCAGGCCTATGCTCATGTGTTCAGTTGCCTTATAAAGTATATGTATCTGAATAAATTTTCTTTAAGGTCAAATTTCCGGCCCATGTGTAAGCAATGGTCTTTTATAAATACTATCTTTAGATAGAACTAAGATCATTTCACAAGAAATCAAATTATACCGCGTTTAGATACATATTGATCGAGTGTACATCGTCGATTAGTTCACGATCGATGAACATGTTCCCGCAGTCAAAACAATCCACCTGTTATTGCTAATTGTAAGTTTGATAAGTTTGACAAGTTTTATTTCCCAAAATCGAGAAGGCCATAAACCCATGCGACTATAACATACATAGTAAACATTATAAACAGGTAGACAGTATATACAGTCACAAACACACAAACAATTTATAAATACACAATTACAAACAAAAAACAAATAATGACATTCAAGTAAATATGTTATACTTCATGACTAATATTGAACTTCAGCACGAAGAGGCAGACTAAATTCCATTATGGCAATGTCCTACCGAAACTAAATGTAGGATAAAAAAGGGACTTAGAGCCTAGTATATATATAATTTTGGTAAGAAAGAACACATCAATCCATCAACAAATACAGAAATATTACATTTACACAACATATATATCAGTACTACGACAAACTATTTCAAATAAGTCATCTATAAATAAATCTAATAATGGTTATTCATGCATTGTATCTGCACCACGTCGATGTTCATTTTTATTTACGTAGATATTCACATTATATTAAAATTTAGTCCTCATGACCTGTGTTTTGCATATTTGTATCAACAATGTTCCATCGTGTCTACTGTTTGTCTTGTTAGTATAGTAATATTTAAAAAAGTTTATTCTAGTAGATCAATCGTAAAAGCACCTGACTATACTCATTTCCAGATAAGTATGCATTATCATTGCTACAATATGTGTTTAAATTTACGATCGCAGTAATCACAGAGTAGTATTCATTGTCATTTTATACAACGACCACGATATGTTGAATCCTTATGAAAATATGTCATTTTTTGTTATCTCGTATGGATCTTAATGAGGACAGGTCTCAAGTTGACTTCGTGACCAACCATAATGAGTTAATAATTGTTTCTATTGGCTCAATATCTCCAGTTTTTAGAACCAGTAGCTAAATACTATGAGGAGCATCATGTAATCACACACGAAGGATCACAATTGCAACAGGAGAAACTCTTAGTTCCATCTGTCTCATCTAATCAGCCAAGTGCAGATTGGCAATCATGAGAGGTATAAATTATGATTCCATGTCCCTCCATCATTTAAATATCCCTTTTTCATTTGTTAGTCTTTACATGTACAATAAAATATCACTTTAAGACCATCTCAATAAAAAGACTACCTCAATAATCAGACCACCATTTTCAAATCTGTTTTCACTGTTTTGCTATTCATTCAACCTCAATAGTAAGACCAGTTTTCAAGTCTCCCAATGGTGGTCTTATAATTGAAGTTTTACTGTATGTATATTAGCATGACAACTTGTTCTCTTGTGGGAGCACTCGGAACCTTTTACATGTAACATTCCCTAGCTTGCATGTTGTATTCAGCTTCGTCAAAACAGTAACTGCCTCATTTGTATTACTTTCAGAGTCGGGAATAATAACACAAAAGTAAGAACCCACAGATAGGAAAGATAAATCACTTTCTAGTTTCTGTTAAAATTGAGACAACCTTCATTTCTGGCTCGTGAATCCCTGTCATAACATAGTAAAATGTAAGGGTGTAAGATTGTTTTCTTCCTGTTTGAAGTGTTATCCACAAACGAAAATTAGTTAATGCTCATTTATGGCGAATTACTTCCAATACTTGTATGACATTCGGTCTGGCAACCTTGGAAAACTTATCAGACCGAATTCAAACTTGTCAGACCGAAAACATATTATTTAAAAGTACAAATTGTTACCTCGTTGCAGATATGTTTGATCGATAAAGAAAAGTACAATAACCTATCACGTAATAACCTATTATGTTTATTAATATGCTTGAAAGTTAAAACTAGTTTAGCATACGCATTCATACATAAAATGTGCGTTGGAAATAAAAGGGGTCTGTAACAATATCAAATTAATTATGTTTTTTTTTTCATTTTGAGCTCAGTCTCATTCACATGCTCAATAATATGAATACAAGGGGAATAACACGCAAAATTGCGGAATTGTTGATTGTCATAGTTTTTTTCAATGTCAATATTCAAAATATAAACACATTTACAAAATTATGCCTGTCCAAACATATCTCTCATAAAACATTTTTGTTTCACTGACTTTGACATAATTTGTAATAAAGAAGACAATTCACAGGCCACTTTCTTCAATGAATTTTCTATCACTGAATATCTCTAAGCATAAACTGATGAATTAGAAATGTCTTACATTAAAACATGAAAACGGTTGTGATGCACCGAGTTCTAATGTCGTTCCATTTCGGTATCAAAATGATAAAAAACAAAATCCTGTCCGATCTGTCAATATTCCTACTTCTGTTTTTGTTTTTGATGTTTGAAATCAGCTTCTTTCGGTTAAGAAACATGTCAATATAAAACTAAGAGGAGATGTTGTTTTTGTAAAATGAAATACAATGTGCGTGGCTTGAAACTTCTTTATAGCTATCTGAGAATAAGAAACAAATATAATGCCACTTAAATAATTAAACAAATGAAAATCTACATTCATCTTGGTCGGTATTATCTCATTGAACATTTGCATCGAATGGGAAAACAAATTCGATTTCTTACAATTTTCTAGATTTAAAAATTGCAATTTCCTAGGATTGCTCGTCCATTAATTCTTCCAATAAGCTAACAGTATTAGCAACAAATGAGATTTCTTCGAAGACACACGTCGCTCCCCTGGGGAGGGACTAGTTATTATAAGAATCCCTCTTGCAGTGACAAAGTGTTTATTACAAACTGATTGATTTAATGCTGTCCATTGTACATTACATATGGTTAGCAGGAATAATATGGCAGTTCATTTAAACAGCTAACACCATGAAGAACAAAAATCCAAAATTGAGTGAACAACATAATTTCATAATTCATGTACGTATTTCAGGTGGGAATCAGTAAGTTTATGTAGGAATCGAACTAAATCAAGTAGACATAGCGTGTATGTTCAATTAAAGCTTATTAATAATACCATATTTGGTTCTGAAGACAAATCAACATGTGCAATAATTTCACTCGATATAGTGTTCATGTTCCCCCTTTCTGCCTATTGTTGCTAGCTTTCTTGACTTGTTTCGTAATGTATTCCATCCATTGAATGCACCCCCTGTTCGTCAACCTTAATTTTCCCTAGGTGTCCTTTATGGTCGACCATGTCATTCCTTACGCCCCTAGTCCCTTGCGTTTATACACTGCAACCTCCTCACTGCCTGTTGTTTTTTCCGGAGGTCTGTGAGGGGAGGCATTCTCTTATGTATGTGGCGTTCTTTGTAGCAATTTATCATCTCTTTTATTTGAAACGTTATTTGATTATCGAGCTATCATATAGAAGAAAAATAAGACCATGCACAAACCGCTGATAGGAGGACGTTATCTAAAATCTATCAAGAGATAAGTTGACATTAAATTGATATTTTTATGAATGTTTTTGTTGCAAAAAGGTGAATGCACAATAACTAATACATCACCTGTTCCATCTTCAATTTGTTTGACCGTATGCGCTTTCAAATGTTTCAAGTTTACATGCCTTAAATGTGTTTTTAATGCCGTTATTATAAGTTGTTGCCTGTGTCCTGGTTTGTTTATTGCGCCAGTGCTGTGCTGTCGCATTTGGAGCAATAAAAGTTCTAAATGCAGATAACGCTTACAAACGGAGTATACTTAAATTTAATGTTTAATGTCCTTATTCAATTTTCACTGCGTCGTGGTATTAGTATTTCGATTAATTTGATTGGTCAGTACAAATCGATATATCGGTCATTGCTGTCATAGAACTTGTTCCATTTTGCTATAAATTTAATTTGCTAAATGTTACGCAGGACAAAGCACAATACTTTTGTTTCCCCTGAGGTTTGAGTGGGGAGGCATTGTTTTGTGTATGCGGATTACCCTATAACAATTTAATATCTCTTTTGTACAAATGGGTCCTGTAGTCGATGACATAAACGAACCTATATAGTACATGGTTTATATATTCATTAGGGCTGTAAAGCCTAACATTCTTTAGTGAAATGAATTAAGAATTACAGTAGGAAATGTCACATACAATCTGCGCAGCCTTCAGAAAACCACAGAGGCATTACATTGCATACGTACTAGACGATTATGTTCACAAAGAACACAAGATGCATATATAACAGTTATAGTTGTAATTTGTATTTGTTATGAACAATGCCAAGACCGTTATACAATGATCAATCTCAGCTTTCAAACTTATCTAAATATCATCATACAATAACGAGAAGAAGAGCACACACTGTTTTCATACAGCTGTGTTCATCCCGCTGCATAATGAACGCACATAAACTTTAAATACATTTGGTAGCATAATCGTACTGCTGGAAAGGTGGACTGTTGATACATGAGGTTGTTGCTCAAAGAGGACTGCTTTGAAGACGTTTCGCTGTACTTGATTAATATGTATTTGTTCTTGTACTGCTAAATATAGTATATCCATGTATGTATGTATGTCTTTGTTATCAGTACAAAAGGTTTTATGTATTGAAATATATGTATCAAGAATCTAAATAACGAATGAGTAATAGGTCGACGTACATCAGTTGTAAGTGCTGTATAAATAAATATTGTAATAATGAAAACAGAGAAAATCTTTGAAATCTGGATTGGTCATTATATCGAGAGACACACGCATAACTTCAATTCTTCTATGCGTCTTGGCTGATTTGACAGTGTGATGAAACTTTGGAAACACCACAAATGTTCCACTTCACACAAGTATACGACTTTAACATATAAGTGTAAAGAATTGCAGAATACATTGATATTGCAATACCTTTAAAACGCTGCGTCAGGTAAGAATACCATTAAATGTCTGAACCATAAGTCGAAATATGCATAGTATTTCTACTTTCGAGTTCGACTGCCATTACAAAGCAAAGACATACTAGACTAAGCATGTTACTGTTTCATGATATTCGTTCTTGAAAACAATTATTGGTGATAAGTATTTTACTACTTAATCAATGCACAACTGCAGTCAGCTAGTTTGGACGTAGAAAAGGAATTTGGAAAATATTAATAGACACATATCTTTATATAAGACCAACAATGGTTAAATTAATTCAATTACTGTCTTCAAAAGATGATGTTATTATTAATATTTTAGCGTGATTCACAAACTGTGCAATGAAAATAAGGAAAAAATTAGTTATAGTTGTAATTTGTATTTGTTATGAACAATGCCAAGACCGTTATACAATGATCAATCTCAGCTTTCAAACTTGTCTAAATATCATCATACAATAATGAGAAGAAGAGCACACACTGTTTTCATACAGCTGTGTTCATCCCGCTGCATAATGAACACTGCGCAAGTCTGTCTCTTAAACTTTCGAATAATACGCGTGTCTGTAATATAAGGCTGCAGTTAGTAATTGCATAATTCTAATGGTTAGCAATTGTAGACATATGACCTTGAAGTAATTCCTGCAATAAATCGTACGTGCCTATACTAGTAGAAGACAAATCTAGAGCATTTAGATATCTAATAATACAGCGACTTTTAGTTCAAAGAACATCGTGAGTTAGATGAAAGTAATTATATACAGAATGTGCGATATGATGTAGAATGTGAACTATACACGAACACATCCCGGTTATTTGAATGAAAAACATAGCCTAGCTTAACACAAATTATTTTGCATTGTCGATACACGAGTTGAATATGAGTATCATGAACATGTTAAAAGATGTACCGTTTATTACATTGACTTATAAAATGTGGCGGTACCTTACTTCATTTGTCACTTATACATCTTTCTCATCAAATTCGTGCTCCTCAAAAATCAACATTTCCAACTGCATGCTCGTTACATTTGACCTTATTACTGTAAAGATTCGCAATAAATAGCCCGGTTAGCACATAGTCCAAATATTTACACGTTTAACGCTTGTCATTTCACCTTTTATGTTAATCATTTGTTATTGCATAATTTTCATTTGAGCGCCGCTGTACGATTTCCTACCTCTTCTTTAAGTAACGCCATTTCCAGAAAACGTTCTATGCGACGTCACCATGTACTGACAGTAATCAATATTTGCCCCATATGGCTATATTAAATCGAAGTGACCATATGGAGTAAATCGTGTTTCCTGCTTGCAAATAGAGACATCACATGTTGTGTTTTCTTAAAAGGACGTCACTTGCAGAAGAGATTGTAAATCCCACAACAACACTCATTTATTGACAAGCATAGCTTTGGCAGAAAACAACAAAATTCCAAACAACAACAAGTGATGTCATATTTATAGGAGAAGTTAAGCATGACATATTTCTTCATGAAATTGCGTCATCTTTTTATGTTTTCAAAGTGTTATTAAATCAAAACGAGGCTGACCATCAGTATTTAGGCACATATGTCATTGCAAAACACATAAAAATCTGTGTACTGAATGAACTTGCAATGACTTCTGCTCAGGGGCTAGAGAAAACAGCATACTTCAATTAACAATCCAGTCTCTTTTGAACGCTGATGTGAATGCAAGACAACTGCAGTGTATTCGACTGACTTCGGACAGACGGTGGTTATTTAGTTTTCAAAGTATCTCGCTTCAGGCTGCCCGCCACAAACGTACGTTTAATGTTTGATATGCTTTTCTAACATTGAACACACATCTGTATCGTTTGGTTCAGAAACTAGACTTAACAGATTTTAACAAGATCTCATGCACCTCGATATTGTGATCAAGAGAAAAGCGTATTTTACCGATACAAACAATATGTTAGGAAAGGGCACTTTTCCATTATACACTTTGAGTAGTTCACCACATAATGTAGACGGACATCACAGACTGGTGTAATGAACAACTTTCATTGATATTTTAGAAAAAAACTATTCCAACTAATGATATTCGGACATTATTAAGCGCTACGTGCTAGTTGCGTGTAAGTACTGTTCAATATATCCAGAATATCGTCCTTTGGGAGACACACACATTGTACATAATTAAACTATAACTACTTAAAATACTACAGTCGATCCTGTCTTAAGAGTCCACTCATGGGAGCAGGAAAAATGCTCTCTTAAGTAAGGATGCAATAAAGTTGACCAAAACATTAGTTAATTACAATATATCTTATTTAATATTTTAAATAATATTTTATAGCTGTTTTATTAGATTAAAAACATGTAAAATCAGGTAAAATATTGTTATCAGATGTACATGTGTGTTAAAAAATCTATATATCAATAAAAACATAAAAAACTTTACACCTTTAGTGGTCGCTTAGCAACGACTCTGTGTACATAACATTACAGGTCGGTAGTCGCGTTTGACAGTTGGTTGCTTGTGTAGTTTAATATAACGCTTTATATGCACGGGAGGAATTCAGAACGGTCGCTTTTTAAAGGTGGCCGGAATTCATATTTCCAATTCTTGTTCCGTCTGAAAAATTGATAGTACAACACTTTATGGGACACATAAACTTTAATTACATTTGGTAGCATAATCGTACTGCTGGAAAGGTGGACTGTTGATACATGAAGTTGTTGTTCAAAGAGGACTGCTTTGAAGACGTTTCGCTGTACTTGATTAATATGTATTTGTACTTGTACTGCTAAATATAGTATATCCATGTATGTATGTATGCCTTTGTTATCAGTACAAAAAGTTTTATGTATTGAAATATATGTATCAAGAATCTAAATAACGAATGAGTAATAGGTCGACGTACATCAGTTGTAAGTGCTGTATAAATAAATATTGTAATAATGAAAACAGAGAAAATCTTTGAAATCTGGATTGGTCATTATATCGAGAGACACACGCATAACTTCAATTCTTCTATGCGTCTTGGCTGATTTGACAGTGTGATGAAACTTTGGAAACACCACAAATGTTCCACTTCACACAAGTATACGACTTTAACATATAAGTGTTAAGAATTGCAGAATAAATTGTTATTGCAATACCTTTAAAACGCTGCGTCAGGTAAGAATACCATTAAATGTCTGAACCATAAGTCAAAATATGCATAGTATTTCTACTTTCGAGTTCGACTGCCATTACAAAGCAAAGATATACTAGTCTAAGCATGTTACTGTTTCATGATATTCGTTCTTGAAAATAATTATTGGTGATAAGTATTTTACTACATAATCAATGCACAACTGCAGTCAGCTAGTTTGGACGTAGAAAAGGAATTTGGAAAATATTAATAGACACATATTTTTTATATAAGACCAACTATGGTTAACAAACTGTGCAATGAAAATAAGGAAAACATTACTTCAATAGAGCAATTATTATTATATTATTATATATCATAATCTATAGTGAAAGTGTGATGTTTTATACAATTTTTTTATATTTTTTTCAAATTTGCAATTTATTCTGTCACACTCTCACACACACACATTGTTGTAAATCATTATGATGCTTTCGTACATGTTTGTTTTTTTCATTACTTTACTTTACTAATTTGTTACTTTGTTTGTACTTTGGCACTATGGTGTACATATGTTGTATGGATGAGGAGCTTTGCACTAATCCAAAAGTAAAACTTCAGTCCTGGACTGTTCTACGTCTTGGTGACTCGTGCATACGTCGACAATATGATATTTTGCTGGGTTGTTGTTTTCGTATAATTACCACTCATTAGGCCACATCATTACACGAGCTCATTTTTGTCTGAACCTCTATTTCTTCATCTAATTGCATTCCCCTTGTTGCATTTAACGCTGAATGCATGACACATCAAACTTCGACAAATTACCTTTAACATGAATTCGCAAAAAATAATTTGAATTTTTTGAAACAAGGCATTTGTCTCAGCATTGAATTTTTATTTGAAATAGTTGTCCTAAAAGAAACACGTTGTGTGCTCAGAATTCTAGCTAAAATTTAAATGATACCATTTAATAATGAATGTCAAAATCTACACTGTGAATGTAATACCATTAATTTTCAAAAAATGCATTTTTCCATAATCTGAAATGACTTGGTTGTTTGTTCCACACCCAATACCACTAACCCGTATGGGACATTACGTCACGTCCCCGACGTTACGCCTGGTCACTAAGGGCGCGGGATTTAGAATATAGTAATGTTGAGGCATTGAATAAATATTTACCTTAAATTATGACCATTTTATCTTTATTGTTGTATACTCCTGAGATTCAATATCAAAATTCATGACACATTGTTTGGTCACTAAAACTTTATGAATAACTCTACAATATTAATTTATGATAGGTTTAATAGAAAATATGTATTCAAAGAATTTCGTCTAATGTTCTAGAATGACTTTCGCTTATATGTCTTAGTATCTGACAGGTTTGAGCATCATATATGTACTTTTATAGTTGAATTAAGCATCAGGGCTCATCATGGTAACGCATCTGCAGAACGGCGAAGAAGATTAA
Source organism: Mactromeris polynyma (assembly GCA_032209605.1). Lineage (NCBI taxonomy): Eukaryota > Metazoa > Mollusca > Bivalvia > Venerida > Mactridae > Mactromeris > Mactromeris polynyma. The sequence continues at coordinate 3,927,811 of JASFXZ010000019.1, read as the reverse complement.
ATAAATGAGAGAGAATAAGGCACATACATAAGACAGTGCCTCTCTCAACACAAACTTCCGGAAAAAACAACAATCCATCAAACATAATGCATTTGATGAGGCTCAATGGTACATATGTAAGGGAACAGGGACCGAAAGAAAGGCCTGACCGACAATAAGGGTTTATAAGGAGAATCAAAGAGGGCAAACGGGGGGATTAATTGATGGAAAAGGTCCAAGGAAAGTCAAGACAGCTGGCAACAATAGGTCGAAATTTGGGGAAAATAATACACGAATATTGTGCAAATCTGCTGACCGTATATTCATCGTTATATACGAGAAGTTATTGAAAGAAATACAAATAACTTTAAAGAAATTATATAGTATTTTGCTAGCCAAGGGCATGTGTACAAACAAGGAGAACAAGAAGAGGAGCGCTTATTCGCAACCGGGATCTTCCTAACGTTATGGTAAGAGTAAAACTAAATAGAGAATGAGAAGGCTGTAAAAGAAATAGGAGAAGTTGGATTGACTGAAATAGACCGTAACGGGAACACAAATATCCAAATATAAGCTGAACATTTTTATACATAATAAAGGATATATGTGTGCCAAATACGTGTTTTTGCCAGGAAATCAACAATGCCGGATTCAATAGTAATATAAAATACAGTTGCTTTGCCAAGATAATCATCTTAACCATTTCAGCCAAATTCAAACAAGTTTTACAAATACAGTCTTTAGGAATAACAGCGAGAAAAGTGTCACTTATGTAGTCAGAGGTTAATAAGTCTAGACTACGTTGGCAATCAAGTTTGGCAGATTTGTAAGAACCGCATGAACCGTTGTTATGTTGTCATTTTATTAAGAGAAAACATCATATGTTGTTCGGACTGTCTCACTGAAACATTCACCTATTCCAGCTACATAGTCCAAATAATAAAGATGTTCAATCAGAACATTATTTATAGGGATTATTCCGTAAGAACTTCAGACATCCTTATTGCTATTTTGTTGCTTCTTTACTGTTGGCAAAGTTTATCACTTGGACATATTGTATATCAAGATCCTTGAACATCAATGTTGCGACTTATTGATTTGTTTAATTGATGTTTGAAATTGCGTCTAGTCGACAATTCTATACAAACATTACATGAATGTAAGCACATTAATTAACAACAAGAAGAAAGAGCAGGAAACAATGTGTCACCAATGTGGCCCTACGGTTGGAAATAAGTTCATGAGAGGTTGAGGGTATACAAATAGAAACGGGGAACACAGACACAGAAATGCCCAGATTGGGGAGGGATATCAGATATAACTTTATAGGAAGCGAATGAAAATGTATTATAGGGACACAAAATTATAAAAAGGGAGATGATATAAAATAAGTAAATAGGGGAAGGAAGAAGCATAGGATTGTGCAACAATTAAAGAAGAAGAGAAACTGATCAAAATACGCTCAAGGGCCGCGACATACGACGTACGAAGCGACACACGATATTCACACCGACATTTTGTGCTACAGACGCGAAACACGACAGTGCGATAACGCGACATTTATGTTTTCAATTGTCGTTCGTCGCATCGCAAGTCGTGAGTCATATCGTGTGTTGCTTCGTATGTCGTACAGGCGCGACACACGACATTCATTGTAGCACTAACCGGATTTCGTAGCGAAACGACTACATTATGGCAGATTTTGCATTTCGTCTTTCCCATTGTTTTTCATTAGTGATATTGATAAAGCGTGTACGGATTGAATCGTTTTTCTTATAAACCTTCCGAAACTTGTTATAGAGAGATCATCTTAAGTGGCATTCTGTTTAATTGAAAAAATCCACAGCAATCAAATCATGGGTTTCTCTTTGTTTTTGTTTTTTTAATTAAAATGCCAACAAATGGATAACAGAAATTGACTATAAAAACATTCCTTTCTTACGACAGTCCATTTCAAATTTCATTCTCGAGTTGAATTGAATTGTAGTGTTTTTATAGTTTCCATCGTAATCAAAATGTAGGACAACATTTAAACTTTGCCAAGTGATCTGATTAAGAAATATTTCAAAATTTGCACTTAGCAGAATGCTCATTGCAGTTGTAAGTGCTTTTAATGTACAATTTGTGTAAATGTTTTCACGTGTTCACTTAATTACGCGTGCTACTGCAGATTTCGTTCGTGTCAATTCTTAAAGCATGAGCAAATTTAGGTTAGAATTATGCCCCAACGAGAGGTTTCATTAGGTGTTAGGCTGCATGTTGCTTATTTCTACAAAAGATATACAGCAAAACCTGACTTAAAGACCTAATCAATTGGAAGACCAGTTTTGAAGGTTCTCAATGGTGGTCTTATTATCGAGGTTTTACTGTAAACAGATTGTTATGATGTAACAAAATAATATGTTGATACAGGAAAATCATTATACACAAGCCATGCCGTCCCAAACAGATCCCTGGGAAACATCAGGAAACAAAATGTTAGGGTTGGAGGAGGTGTAAGCGCAAACATCTATGGGAATTGGGAAGTAAGAAATCGTCTGACTGTCATAAACAATCAAGGAGAATTTAAAAGGATGGAATGGAAGGATTGCAACACAGGACAAGCTAACAGAACAACTGGTAACGGTTGAAAGGGGGCATATAACATGATAACATGGAATCCAGAAGAATGACACCAAACGTGCTAAATACAGAGCACTTTTTGCAAATCAACACCCATGGAAGATTAACTTCTGTGCTGTTGTTTAGAGATTGTTGCTCTTTATAGATTAATTTGTTTTTAAATGTTCTCGAAAATAATGCGCACAAGAAATTCCTGCGTGACAAATGTGTTCAATACGAATATCTTCTGATATCATCTAAACTATTTTATTAAAGACATCATTATCGGAGGCAATTAATAACGAGCATACAATATTAACAGGATTCTGTCCAGGGTTTAAGATCCATAAGTGTCCACCATTAATCATCTTACAACTGTGTCACACCATACACTTTTTAAAATGATATAACTGCTGACACCATCTTGTCCTTAAATGACGGAATATATCAGGTGACATTAGAGTACCAGGTTAACATTGCGTAAAGTTATTAAAACGCCTAATGATTTATGACTGGTGGCAAACGTGAACTTACGCTCCAAGAGACGGATTAAATTTTACGTTCTCTCAGTATGTATTAATGAGCATGGTTATATATGATTTACTACCAATCCCTTTAATACGAGTATATAGTCAAACTTAAACATGTCTTATTACATAGACTAAACGTTTGGCTAAATACATGTACTATCTCGGATGCGACATGACTGAACAAAACGACTAATGTTCAATGAATGTTGAACGAAATCAAATTTGTGCTTAGTCCAACAAAGTGAACAGCCACCAAACACCACGAGTAAGTAAGGACACACAAGCTAACCATAAGGTAAACACAAGGGGGACACAAACACAACAATATAATGACAAGGAAACAAACAATGGAGCACCAAAGCAAGAACTAAACAAACTGAGTATAGAACGGCACAAGACTACACGACAAATCAACAAGAGAATGAATTCAATTTAACGGCATTGAAACTGTCAGTAAATTAACTGCAAAGTATTGCAGTATTTACAGAATATGATATAAAAGAATGGATGAAGAATGCATTTAGCCGTTCAATTAGATATATACACACACTGATTGGAATATATATAATTAACAGCTTCGTTGTTTTAGTAATTTGAAACATGGTACATTATTTTAGATTTTCATTTTATTTCCTAAGTTTAGTGAGTAAAATGACTAAATTACGTTGTATTTTATTCTCTTCTTAGAAGATATATTCGATATTATCAGTTTATTCCTCTACCAGCCAGTTTCCTTTTTTAACCAAAAAAATACGTAGATATGCAGACAAGTTTTTTTTCAATGAATGGCAATACATCGAATTTGTTACTTAGATAACGTCGCCTGCTGATAAATTGTATAATAAAAATATAATAACAACTTTAATATCAGTTTTGAGTATTCTGGATTTTCTATCGAAATCATCTTCAAATGCATTCAGATTGTCTAGACTTGCGACAGAATGTTCTCTTAATTATATTCAGATGTCGAAAATACAAAATTGAATTAAGTGAATTCTCTATGAAACGGGTGTTAATGAACTACATGCAATACTTAACAGTATTATGCTTATCAGTTGTACTTTCAGGATGCAACAATCGGAGGAAACCGCGTGTCTTATCGGTTTGCATTGATTTGATCAATGGTTAAAAAATCAATAAAAGTCCTATCACGTTATTTATTCGAGGAAACGAAATATTTCTAAACTCATTCCTATTAAGGCATTGACACATCCAATACCGTTTGTTGATAGTCAATGGTAAACTAAATAATTCAAATGTTTCTTTGTAAGTCAGCATTAAAAAGCATTGTTATCAAACTCTTACATCGTGATATTCTTTGAATTGATGTCAATGAGATATATGATCGGATGATCAGATTTTTTTTTAATTTTTGTTCGTTTATGTACGTCTCTCTGTGCTATTGAAGTGGTCGCCCGCTTCCTATGTCGCAGATCCTCCTTGAACTACATGTCCATCTTTTATTTGAACCAATCACGCGTGATTCTTACGATACTTAAAACATATGTTTTCTGGTAATAGTACTACTTGACTGTTTCTGATATGTGTTAACAGGATATGGCGGGTTGGAGATAAGGCCATGTGAATATTTTACATTTGTTCTGGGATTTGTTATATAGAATTTTAGGATTTTACACTACGCGGTATTATATCTAACAATTGTAATTGTGGATTGTGAAATCTGGAAGTTCAGTATTGCACGTTTTGATGAAATGAAAACAATGTTTAAGAAGTCACCACGGATCGTTCATAAAGATAAAGATAGTTTCATGGCAACTAGGTTTGAATCAATTCATGGATACAGAATACTCATGTATATGACAAAAACAACTGAAACCAAAGTTCTCTGTGCTATAATTCATCTTGTAGAAAGACAAAAACACGTATGTAGTGTTCAAAACACTGTTAAATTATAAAAAACGGCCTTGTATGACACGTAAAAAGCTGAAACATCCCGTCATAGCTTTTAGTGTCCTTAACATTAATAATAAAATATAATTATGTTGACAAAATTTTACAAGAAATGAAAATTACTGCTCCCAGCTAAAAGTTTGAAATTGATAATTTTGATTAAAACGCTCATAAACTATTCAATAAATAGTGCTAATGCCGGCTTTCGGAAACTAATAACTAGTCAGCAAGTATCACCGACAGTGGACAAGCATTGTAAATCAAAAATAATGTGTTGTCTGTTTACTGCAGATATTTAAATTGCTGGTTTTCCTCTCTCTATTATGTCTGTGTGACTGCCTGTTCATTATCATTGCTACGTGATATTTCGTTTTATGGTATCATATTTAAAATGATTTCTTGTAATACAGAATCTGCTCGTTTGTCGACTATACTGTTGTTCTATAATATACTATACTAAATTATTTACAAAATGGGATATATGAAAAAGGGTTTAAATTATCAAAGGTTCTCCAGTAAAACTCCGTATACCTCGTATATCTAAGTATACCTAAGTAACGACAACTATATCAACGGCATTAGACGAATTTTGTTGGAGTAGTCTTAGTGGCTCTGTGGGTGTAGTTGTGGTTGTAGTGCTAGGCGCTGACGTACTGGGGTCATGAGTTCGAACCAAGTTGGCTTCACGGATAAATATCTGAAATGGTTTTGAATATTGCTGTCCCAGGCAGTCGCACAATTCATGTGGCGCGCATGGAATTTTAACTGTATACCTATTGTGAGTCTCAGTCAAGGGTTTAGCATGTCAGTTGTACCAATTTTGCCAATTTTTGTTATGACTGTTACGAAAAGAATGGGAATATTAAAGCATTTTTTTGAAAAAGTTTGAAATTGATAATTTTGATTAAAACGCTCATAAACTATTCAATAAATAGTGCTAATGCCGGCTTTCGGAAACTAATAACTAGTCAGCAAGTATCACCGACAGTGGACAAGCATTGTAAATCAAAAATAATGTGTTGTCTGTTTACTGCAGATATTTAAATTGCTGGTTTTCCTCTCTCTATTATGTCTGTGTGACTGCCTGTTCATTATCATTGCTACGTGATATTTCGTTTTATGGTATCATATTTAAAATGATTTCTTGTAATACAGAATCTGCTCGTTTGTCGACTATACTGTTGTTCTATAATATACTATACTAAATTATTTACAAAATGGGATATATGAAAAAGGGTTTAAATTATCAAAGGTTCTCCAGTAAAACTCCGTATACCTCGTATATCTAAGTATACCTAAGTAACGACAACTATATCAACGGCATTAGACGAATTTTGTTGGAGTAGTCTTAGTGGCTCTGTGGGTGTAGTTGTGGTTGTAGTGCTAGGCGCTGACGTACTGGGGTCATGAGTTCGAACCAAGTTGGCTTCACGGATAAATATCTGAAATGGTTTTGAATATTGCTGTCCCAGGCAGTCGCACAATTCATGTGGCGCGCATGGAATTTTAACTGTATACCTATTGTGAGTCTCAGTCAAGGGTTTAGCATGTCAGTTGTACCAATTTTGCCAATTTTTGTTATGACTGTTACGAAAAGAATGGGAATATTAAAGCATTTTTTGTTATCATTGAATCTTTCAAATGAATGATGTCTGTTGTAGCGCCGTTTCTATTTTTACTGTTATCAGACGATCTAGAGATTCCCGCGCGAGTTGTAATATTTGTTCATGTTAACTAATGAAACAGCAACTTACACACTATTAGTCTAGTTAACATTGTGAAATTGGATACATTTAAATCGACATCGCTTATTACTCCACTATGCATTTAATTCTGAAGAAGATATGAGCGCTGATATGGGGTTTACAGCCTCTTCTGTAAGTGACCTCATTTCAAGAAAACGCAATATGTGACGTCACTATTTGTAAGCAGAAAACAGTAGGTAATCCATATGGTCACTTCGATTTCATATTGCCATATGGGGAAAATATTGCTTACTGTCAGTATGCTATCTGTATTATTAAAATTATCATTTAAAAATATCAGAACAAATTGTTTTTGTATGTTGATTTTTGTATATTCCAAATAAACACTGCATAACTGCAAATACAAGGTAGTATCCGAAATAGTGCATGTCCGAGTACTAGTACACTTTCTTAGAGCAACTAAGCGTGACCCTACGTGGAGTGTATATTTTCTCAGATTAAATATGTATTTTATACAAAAAGTACTGAATATTTAATGTGTAAAAACTCACCTATTTCTTCAGAAAATCCACAAAACTCCATTTAACGACATTTTTTACTGTACTTCTGCTCAAAGCAAATGGCGAATTCATAGCAAAGGGAAATAAGTAGTTTTAAAAACTATAGGCACAGAGGAAATGGGCTATGGTCTTGCAAAAGTAATCACAAACAATATCCAAAAAGTCTTCAAACATGTACATGTACAAAAATCTTATGTTGATGATACAATAAACAGTAACCTTTAATTAGTATCTATAATATGATACAGTATAGATTCTGTAACTTCATAAAAGATCTACTTGAGATTGTACAAAAATAAACAAAACAGCCCAAATGAATTCAAATGAGTTGAGCAACATACTAATGTAAATATACACCATAATGCCCATTTTGAAGCTAAATTACCCCACCCACTTTATATTGCTATTTTTCTTTACTTTTTCATATTCTTTTTCAATACAAATGATGTAATTGTAAGGGAACTTCATTAAAGCAGTGATTTCAGCATTAAAACAATTGTATAACTACAGATTTTGTAAAATATAAGTAAAAACTATGCATTATTTCGATTTTTAGGGGCATTTTGGATGAAATTTTCAAACATTTTTTTATTTTGTCCAACAAAGTTAGGTGACATTGCATGTAAATTGTATAAATTCATTAATATACTATTAAATGAACAGATTTATCATACTTTGCGCATAATTTACCAAAAACTATTTTTATTTCACCCAAAATTATGAATATGTGTATTTTTCACATTTTTGGCGGCCATCTTGGCGGCCGTCTTGGATTACAAAAAACGTACCATAATGCGACATTGGCACCCATGATTTTCTGACACTTGAGACATTCACCTACACATTGGTGTATAATTGAGCTCTGGATCTTTTTTGCACACAGAAAACCCCTAGGGACTGGTGTATTGTGACGTTTTCTGGAAATGACGTCACTTAAAGAAGATGTTGGAAATCGTACAGCGGCGCTCATTTTGTATTTGGATTTATTCATACATATTTTTTTAACTGGCGCACCCTTGTTGGTTACTGTTTCATGCTATATGTAGTTAGAGGCAATTTATCGTATGGAAAATATACATTGTGCGTTATATCGCATTGCCAGATTCAGTAGTGATAGTTCCAAACGAACAATGTGCGTATTAATTGCTCGTATATTATGTACAACGCGAGCCGCATTCTTTAAATATTGAGAGCAATACATTTTATTTCTGTTAATATTAATGGGAAATGTAAAGGCTTCTATAATTTACAGCTTGATAATGGCATACAACTTCGTGACATGAGAAAGTCGACTGAAAAGTATCCTATTGTAAATTATACCATATTTAGATTGTGTGATATTTTCCCCTATTATATATGATATATATATTATATATATCTTTATTGCCTCCATTCTCTGGAGATATACATATTATACTAATTCCAGACGTTTGCATATGCAAGGATGATAAAGGAAGTGAGCATCAATACACATTATATTCACACACGCATGCATACGCCAATTAACACATACGCACACACACACACACGCAGGCACACACCCACACGCACACACGTAGAACATCAACGCAGACAATACCTGTATTAACACTCATATAAGAACGTATTTATAACTAGATCTACATAGATCTAATGCATTCCTTATATGCCGTGTAAGGAAGAGTAAGACGCAATTATGACCGCCAAGTAAGATACAAGAATCATGATGCACTGTTTCTTCGAAATCAAAACAGAAACAAAGTTCTAGAGACATTGCATGATAATGTGAAGGTGCAATGCTCCTGGTTAACATAAGAGTGTCATCAAATTCGCAGAACATAAATAGTACCTTGAAGTACGGTCATGTAATACACATTGAATAGTTATGTACGTTAAACATTAAACAAAGTGTTCACAAACTCGGCACATTTTATATGGAAATCTGGAAATAGGTCACAGGAAACCAATGATTGTAATTCAAAGTCGATACCACCGAGCAGGTAACTGATGAACACATAATAATTAGATTTGGAAAGTAACTCGCTCAAGTTCTTATTCAATTCACAAACTGACTGCTGAAAAAGGTTATATTACAGAAAAATTGAATTCAAATGGATTTTATATTGAAAACTGATGAATATTATTTTGATGAAATTTGCCAAGTAATGAAAAAAGGAGACACATTTCTTACCAAACCCCTTGCTGAATAAAAGTGCTGATTACCATTCTGAGACATGTTTATGCAATCTAGCGATAAAATAAATCTCAACCAAATCAGTATTAATGTTTTTACCATAATTTCAGAATATTTTCTTTCATGAAATACATTCAAGGAAAAAATACTAAGAATAACTCGGATTTTTCAGTATTAAACCGTTTTATTGTTCATGATTTGTTTACATGGGTACGAACTATTCGGTACGTTTACATGTGTGTTTATGCTTTACACATCAGTAAGTAGTATTATGTTAATTTTCGATGCTGATGTTCATTCAACATTGACATAATAAATACTGGGGGGCCTTTTTCACAAACATTTTAATACTGAAACTGAGACAGAGTTAGACTTCAAACTTGCGAAAGTTAATTTACTAGCATTTCATGTTTATTGAATCTAAAATAACAAATTGTGTCTGAATAATGTTTTGTTATGCAATGTACACTTTTGCCAATTTTTAATTAATTAATTAAAATCTAAATTGTAATAACAACATAGGAGCAAATAATATATTAAACATTTAAATTTCTTGTGTTTGTCAATAAGGCCACTGGTTAATTTGCTTTAACAGTACATTTGACATTTGCGGTGATATGTCTCATAGCCTTGGTGAATGTGAGACAATTCATAAATATGAGATGATTTTGTTGGATGTTTTGTCAAAGTCAAGGTCTCGAGAGATTTGTGTCAGACGGCCATATATTGACAGATGATATGTTAGTGGAAACCTTTAAGGTTTTGCGTAATCAAACAGTGGGTAATGTCATAAACTGTTATGAAATTTGCTTTAACAGTATATAAATTGTATTTCATTGTACGTATGTTTTTATTTGACATTTGCGGTGATATGTCTCATAGCCTTGGTGAATGTGAGACAATTCATAAATATGAGATGATTTTGTTGGATGTTATGTCAAAGTCAAGGTCACGAGAGATTTGTGTCAGACGGCCATATATTGACAGATGATATGTTAGTGGAAACCTTTAAGGTTTTGCGTAATCAAACAGTGGGTAATGTCATAAACTGTTATGAAATTTGCTTTAACAGTATATAAATTGTATTTCATTGTACGTATGTTTTTATTTGACATTTGCGGTGATATGTCTCATAGCCTTGGTGAATGTGAGACAATTCATAAATATGAGATGATTTTGTTGGATGTTATGTCAAAGTCAAGGTTACTTGTGATTTGTGTCAGACGGTCATATATTGACAGATGATAAGTTAGTGGAAACCATTAAGGTTTTGCGTAATTAAACAGTGGGTATTGTCATAAACAGTTATGAAGTCGTACGAACTGTTAATTTGTATGAATATCAAATTATGAGGCAGTATAGTGATGCTGCCAGATGTTACGAAACTTTACTCATTTCCTTATACGGTCAAATGTAGATAAAACTTAATTAAATACTACGCCTTTGGATTTGTTTGCTGTTTAATTAATTCGTGTATTAGTATGACACATTGTAATACTGACTAATGTGTGATTATATTTTATATAAGTATGTAAATATGCAATTAAGCCGTACGCGTGATTAAAACTGTGTTTGACATTTAGTATCCCAGTATGCCGTCACATACACACCTTTTTACACATTGTAATTATTTAAAAAAAGAATCGTACACCGTTATTATTATTTTCCGAGTTACTACTGTTAACACCATATTGCTGATATAGTCAACAGGTAGGGCCGAACCAATGAGAGTCACACGTCGTTCCTATTAACGATGATATTATTATCAGACGATTTACCCTTTGTATATTTGTCATGCTGCTCATTATTGTAAAAACGATTATTGTTGCTTTGTAAAAAGAACTCTTTTCAGTGTTCAATATGCAAATTGTTTTATCTATCTATCATTAATGTGTATCCATCGTATATAATTGAATTTAATTACTTATATACATCATCGCAAAATTCATAGAGTTTCACTTGGACATGCCCAAAGTTGTGACATATATCTAGCATGCGTTTAAAAAATACACATTCAATTAAACGAAACATATAAAAACAGTTTCCGAATACTAAATATTAAATTAAAAAAATAAGATTAAGCTACGTTTGAGAAAAGAATATTGAAAATGATACAATGTTCTTATAAAACTCATTTCACACTCATATTAAGTCCTACGGGAAATCAACGGCACTGCAAGGACCAAATGAATCCAGTTTTATTGCAATAGACATCGAATATAAAAAAATGGAACGCAATTTAAATTTTTGGCACGAATGAAAAGAAAATGTTACTACGAACGGGAAAGTCTTTCTTGGAATGGTACTACAGTTGTAGATGAATAAATTCAATACCTTAGTGAGGACATAACTTGTGCTAGATATCACTTCCGTGATTAAACCGTATTTTAATCAAGTCCAAGTATATATTGATAAAATGTCTTGCAATTACTGAACCAACAATGCATTCCATTTATAAAAGGTTTACAAAGACATCATTTAGCATTACACAGTGCGGCAACGTGGTACATCAGCCCCTATGTTCTCTTCCCAGAAGGTGTTACATTGGAGACGTGGTACAGCAGCCACTATGTACTCCTCTCAGAGAGTGTTACATTGGAGACGTGTTACACCAGCCCCTATGTTCTCCTCTCAAAGAGTGTTACATTTGAGACGTGGTACAGCAGCCCCTATGTTCTCTTCCCAGAAGGTGTTACATTTGAGACGTGGTACAGCAGCCCCTATGTTCTCTTCCCAGAAGGTGTTACATTTGAGTCGTGGAACAGCAGCCCCTATGTTCTCTTACCAGAAGGTGTAACATTGGAGACGTGGTACAGCAGCCACTATGTACTCCTCTCAGAGAGTGTAACATTGGAGACGTGGTACAGCAGCCACTATGTCCTCCTCTCAGAGAGTGTAACATTGGAGACGTGGTACAGCAGCCACTATGTTCTCCTCTCAGAGAGTGTTACATTGGAGACGTGGTACAGCAGCCACTATGTTCTCCTCTCAGAGAGTGTTACATTGGAGACGTGGTACAGCAGCCACTATGTTCTCCTCTCAGAGATTGATACATTGGAGACGTGGTACAGCAGCCACTATGTTCTCCTCTCAGAGAGTGATACATTGGAGACGTGGTACAGCAGCCACTATGTTCTCCTCTCAGAGAGTGTTACATTGGAGACGTGGTACAGCAGCCACTATGTTCTCCTCTCAGAGAGTGTAACATTGGAGACGTGGTACAGCAGCCACTATGTTCTCCTCTCAGAGAGTGTAACATTGGAGACGTGGTACAGCAGCCACTATGTTCTCCTCTCAGAGAGTGTAACATTGGAGACGTGGTACAGCAGCCACTATGTCCTCCTCTCAGAGAGTGTTACATTGGAGACGTGGTACAGCAGCCACTATGTTCTCCTCTCAGAGAGTGTTACATTGGAGACGTGGAACAGCAGCCACTATGTCCTCCTCTCAGAGGGTGTAACATTGGAGACGTGGTACAGCAGCCACTGTGTACTCCTCTCAGAGGGTGTAACATTGGAGACGTGGTACAGCAGCCACTATGTACTCCTCTCAGAGGGTGTAACATTGGAGACGTGGTACAGCAGCCCCTATGTACTCCTCTCAGAGAGTGTAACATTGGAGACGTGGTACAGCAGCCCCTATGTACTCCTCTCAGAGGGTGTAACATTGGAGACGTGGTACAGCAGCCACTATGTACTCCTCTCAGAGAGTGTAACATTGGAGACGTGGTACAGCAGCCACTGTGTACTCCTCTCAGAGAGTGTAACATTGGAGACGTGGTACAGCAGCCACTATGTCCTCCTCTCCGAGAGTGTAACATTGGAGACGTGGTACAGCAGCCACTATGTTGTCCTCTCAGAGAGTGTAACATTGGAGACGTGGTACAGCAGCCACTATGTCCTCCTCTCAGAGAGTGTAACATTGGAGACGTGGTACAGCAGCCACTATGTCCTCCTCTCAGAGAGTGTAACATTGGAGACGTGGTACAGCAGCCACTATGTCCTCCTCTCAGAGAGTGTAACATTGGAGACGTGGTACAGCAGCCACTATGTCCTCCTCTCAGAGAGTGTTACATTGGAGACGTGGTACAGCAGCCACTATGTACTCCTCTCAGAGAGTGTAACATTGGAGACGTGGTACAGCAGCCACTATGTCCTCCTCTCAGAGAGTGTTACATTGGAGACGTGGTACAGCAGCCACTATGTTCTCCTCTCAGAGAGTGTAACATTGGAGACGTGGTACAGCAGCCCCTATGTACTCCTCTCAGAGAGTGTAACATTGGAGACGTGGTACAGCAGCCACTATGTACTCCTCTCAGAGAGTGTAACATTGGAGACGTGGTACAGCAGCCACTATGTCCTCCTCTCAGAGAGTGTTACATTGGAGACGTGGTACAGCAGCCACTATGTTCTCCTCTCAGAGAGTGTAACATTGGAGACGTGGTACAGCAGCCCCTATGTACTCCTCTCAGAGAGTGTAACATTGGAGACGTGGTACAGCAGCCACTATGTACTCCTCTCAGAGAGTGTAACATTGGAGACGTGGTACAGCAGCCACTATGTCCTCCTCTCAGAGAGTGTTACATTGGAGACGTGGTACAGCAGCCACTATGTTGTCCTCTCAGAGAGTGTTACATTGGAGACGTGGTACAGCAGCCACTATGTCCTCCTCTCAGAGAGTGTTACATTGGAGACGTGGTACAGCAGCCACTATGTTGTCCTCTCAGAGGGTGTAACATTGGAGACGTGGTACAGCAGCCACTATGCTGTCCTCTCAGAGAGTGTAACATTGGAGACGTGGTACAGCAGCCACTATGTCGTCCTCTCAGAGAGTGTAACATTGGAGACGTGGTACAGCAGCCACTATGTCCTCCTCTCAGAGAGTGTAACATTGGAGACGTGGTACAGCAGCCACTATGTTGTCCTCTCAGAGAGTGTTACATTGGAGACGTGGTACAGCAGCCACTATGTTCTCCTCTCAGAGAGTGTAACATTGGAGACGTGGTACAGCAGCCCCTATGTACTCCTCTCAGAGAGTGTTACATTGGAGACGTGGTACAGCAGCCACTATTTTCTCCTCTCAGAGAGTGTAACATTGGAGACGTGGTACAGCAGCCACTATGTACTCCTCTCAGAGAGTGTTACATTGGAGACGTGGTACAGCAGCCACTATGTTCTCCTCTCAGAGAGTGTAACATTGGAGACGTGGTACAGCAGCCACTATGTACTCCTCTCAGAGAGTGTTACATTGGAGACGTGGTACAGCAGCCACTATGTACTCCTCTCAGAGAGTGTTACATTGGAGACGTGCTACAGCAGCCACTATGTTCTCCTCTCAGAGAGTGTAACATTGGAGACGTGGTACAGCAGCCACTGTGTACTCCTCTCAGAGGGTGTAACATTGGAGACGTGGTACAGCAGCCACTATGTTCTCGTCTCAGAGGGTGATACATTGGAGACGTGGTACAGCAACCAAAATGTTCTCCTCTCAGAGAGTGTTACATTGGAGACGTGGTACAGCAACCAAAATGTTCTCCTCTCAGAGAGTGTTACATTGGAGACGTGGTACAGCATCCAAAATGTTCTGCTCCCAGAGAGTGTTACATTGGAGACGTGGTACAGCATCCAAAATGTTCTGCTCCCAGAGAGTGTTATATTTGGGAAATGGCACTGCAGCCACAATGATTGCCACCAAGATAACGTTGCTTGGGAGACGTTACACTGCACTTCTGTGTAGTTTTTGGAAAGTTTAAATGAATGTTAGCTACCCGCCCTTTTTTACCCAATACATCTCTTGGTTGTTAAAAATGTCGTGTGATTAAGTCAATGTCATAATGATAGTTATCAAGTGTGACATTGAAATCTGATGATTGTTCATTCGTGATCAAATATTAAATTTATTTTCTTAGTTATTACTGCAGTTCGCCAAAACGCGATATCCTATCTGTATAATGAAATGTACTTCTTTATACGTTACGACCTTTACGGAAAAGTCTTACAGATTCATATAATTTGTACACTCAGGAGACAAATCATTGTTGTCTGACATTCAACAATTTTCTCATGTGGAGAAATGATTTGGGCTTCGCGACGGTAATAAATAACAACATATGTAATTAAATGTAAAAACCTAATTGGAATTATTATTGTAACATCTTAAACTAGAATTACTCGGGGGGGGGGGGGTAATTCTCGTGTCCTTTCTCTTGCAGAGAGTCACTATTAAGTTATAACGTACATGTATATGATGCGTATAGTCAACTTATCACTTATAACGCACCATACATATCTAAATCAGATGGTTTGCAACATATTAAAACTGTGATTTTCCATAGTTGATGTTTCAGTGTATCGATACCGCATTTATTTCTTGATGCTATCAAACATTATATATGTCGTATTATTTGTTTTATTTTGTGCATGCAATTAAAGATGTTTTCAGCTTAACAAAATAAACCACTCACTAACCCATTATCAGGGATGTGAATAAGGAAATAGAAATGGTGGTGAAATCAAGGAATTCACATACGATAAAAAATTCAATTTAAAGGAACTAAATTTTGATGTTCCAAACTAATACGCAAGACCTTTAATGTTCAGAATATACCGAATGGCAGAGAATGTCAAAAATTAATGAACATTCAGCCAAACCCTTTATAGAGTTTGACGGATTCTCATGATCAATACATTTTGTGATATGGATATTTTCTCTCCTATGTACTGTCTCGGACGATGACAATTTTGTTTTATATCACACGAAAATTTGGTCAATAGCGCTACCGAGATACGAACCCGAGTCTTCGGATTGCCGGTCCGTTATGCTAACCACTACAACGCAGCGACCTAACGTCATTGTCGTGTAAATTTAACTTATAAAGCGAGATAAGCTTAACTTCACTTTGGACGAAGTACGGGTCGAATTTCAATATCTAGCTCTTACAGTACAAAACTAAACTACCTACCTACCCACTGTTAAAATTTTGGATCGCGTGGCCGCAAACAAACAATGTTTAAGGAAGACTTGATGAAGTACATTATACAACCACTTGTTATACAATAAACTGAAGAAATAAAGTAAAAAAAACGAATTCCAAATTATTGCTGAAAGCTTGTTCGTTCTTACTTAGGATTCCTATACAATGTTTTTATGATTATATGTGCATGTTGCCATCGCCTGTCAATAACTATTTGTGATAATTATTGCTTAAGTGACTTAAGTGGCAGTCTGTTCCCTGATGCTTAAGATTGAAGGAATAATTCGCAAAAATCTTATCTGTTGGTTCGCCTTAAGACATAATTATTATACACGCATCAGCGAGATTAAGCCATAACCCGTGTGTCGTAATTATTTCTAGTTAATTACAATAATTTTCTTACGACGTTTTTATCAAGTCTGTGTAGAGACATTGTACCACATCCAAGGCAAAACATTACATTACTTTTTTGTTTAATCTAATTTCCTTCTAATTTCAGGTAAGAGACAATTGCTCGCTAACCACGCACTAGGTTTTAGCTGTTGATTCGATTCATTTCACACGATATCTCACGTGGTGAATCCGATTGGCGAAATAGTGTCTGTGCTGTTTCCGACATAGTGTGAGTCACGCTAACACTACCGATCTCTGCCAGTAGTTATAATTTTGCTTCAGGGTTTGTTGATTAAAACCTATTTGTGTCCATCCAATCAATTTGCAAGGATTGGTTGCGCGTGTATCAAATTGTTGAATAGTTCTGAGTTTTTGACAGTATATATTAAAGACTTTTTCTACGAAGGAGTCATTTCTCTAGCTGATCTCTTCAGCGTACTATGGACAAACGTGAATATTATGTCAATGCCACAGTTTCTGTTGTTACTGATGTATACTACGGACTTTCAAACAATTCAAATACCACTATGGGAAACTATATATCGGATGTACCGGAGTCACCGGCTTTGCGTGCGTTTGAAACAAGATATAAACCAATCCATGGTTACTTAGCGGCTTCTGTGTGTGTGTTCGGCGTCATAGCAAATGTGCTGAACATTATAGTTTTGACACGAAAAAATATGGTCTCATCGACAAACATTATTCTAACTGGACTGGCAATATCTGATGGACTGACAATGGCTTTTTACTTTCCTTGGGCGCTGCAGATGTACGTTATACATGGGACAGATGTTAGCTTGGAGAGAGATACGGAAGGATGCGCAAGATTTCAGTTAGGGTATGCCATCTTAAGTGTTATTGTTCATTCGACTGCCATTTGGTTGACAGTCACACTGGCTGTATTTCGCTACGTGTTCATAAGGTTTCCGCGCATTGGAGCCGATTATTGTAACGTGCATAGGGCCAAGACCGCGGTGGTCTCTGTAGCTGTTGTAGTCACCATTGTATGTATTCCAAATTCAATTTCGTACGAACTAAAAAGCGATCTAGCAATTTTACATAATGTTGGAAATGACAGCAATGCTACTATTTGGTGGATTGATGTTAGGAATAGCACAATAACTGATATAGTCTTACAAAAATTCAATTTCTGGGTACAAGCCATTTTTGTTAAGCTACTCCCATGCTTCTTGCTAACAATATTTAGCGTACTGCTCGTCAGAACGATGCAAGATGCCGAAAATAGACGGAAAAAGATGATGACAAAGAATTCTGTGGCCGACGGTGAGACGCAGCCAATTGGCACCAGCTCGAAAAGATCTCGCCGTTCACAGAGGACAACTAGAATGTTGTTGACGGTGGTGATTCTATTTGTATTAACGGAAACACCACAAGGAATAATGAGTTTACTCAATGGCCTAATTGAAGACTTTTTTCACCATGTTTATATACCTCTTGGTGACTTGCTAGACATTCTTGCCTTGATAAATAATGGAATAAACTTCGTGCTCTATTGTACAATGAGCAAACAGTTTCGGGATACGTTTATCACCGTATTTTGTCGATGTTTTCCGAAAATGATCGACGGTCGGAAACTACAGACTGTTACAACTATGGTGACGACGAGGGATTCTGAAGTTTAGCCAAGGGTTAAGTGTCGTGTTTCCATTGATGGAAGAAACATTTATATATTTGACTTAGACATAAGTACATTTTGTGAATATAGTGTAAATATATTTCGGTGTTCTTAATATTTCATGTAGACATTTTATCTATATAATATATTAAATGTTCGTCTTGTAATATAAATTTAGTTTGCTTATGATATATATAGTCGTATAATAACAGACATGTCCATTTGTGGAATAGCATGTCAATACTAGTATCAAGCGTTTGTTGTGTATTGCCCAACACAATCGAACAAAGCGTACCAGTACTATCTCCTTAAACACTGCAAGTGCCTTATTCATAAACATTATAAGTCTGAAACTCAGACATAGACTTCAAATGCTAAATGTTTTTTTTTGCTCCTATGCTGTTATTAGAATATATATTTTAATAAAAGTTGGCACACGTATTAAGAGGGTAACATCTCATAGATGTATGTCTGTACATATATATTTGTCCTCATGGACCGCATGGCTTACTGGACTAAAAGATGATTTAAATAAAATGTTGGCAGAAATATTAAGAGGGTAGCAACAATTTTTCGGACACAATTTCATTTTATATTTAACGTAAACAAAATCATTATGGTAGTAAATATTTTTTTTCAAATTTAAAGTCTGAGTTTCAGTGGTTGTGAATAATGCTCTAAGTCCCCAGTAAAAGAAGACGCAACAGGTAGGATTTGAACAGTAAGTCTTGTCGCATTTTGAGTGATCATATGACTTGAGAGAAAGTCATTAACATACACGTAAGACGTGTTCATGTAAAATTTATTTCAGGGAATGTTTAGATTCTATGGTTCTGTGTGAGTACGGTATGAGATAAATGGCTACAAACAATACATGTATTAATTGTTACGTCGAATACGAATTCCATGCTTAAAAGCGAGAAAAAGAAGCACATATAAGGAAACAATCACAAAACTGAACGTCCCAACAAATGTCTTTGTTATAATAATGAATTAAACATGTGGAGCGGAAAGGAAAGTTGAACTAGGATATATGTGATTGAGGGCAACACAAAACTGCACAACGACTTATCATAAAGAATAACATAATGACCTCATAGCCTATAAACTGTCAGTGAGTTTGCTGGTGTATAATATTGGTGTAACGGCATGCTAAGCTAACACAAGTCAAACACGAAATATCTTGAAAAACGATGATCGGCACAATTCGAAGGTTAAGATTTGTTGAGCAACATAAAAAATGCCGAGATGTTACGATTGCTGGTCACTACAGATCCAAAATGGATATCGGTAAATTCACCGAAATTTAGTGGATTTCGGTAAGATAACGTACCCTTTATCGAAAGGTTAACCAATCCGCGTCAATGTTTCAAACGTTGTTCGGTTGAAGAGAAATTGCCTTGGTGGTTAACGTAAGATTTGATTAGTTTACACAATACTGATATGCAAATAGCAAAACCATGTTAGTACGGCTGCGCCGAAAAAGCAATACAGCAAGAACACCACTGACCTGTTCGAAATTAGGACGCATATTTATCTGTTTAGACACTCATGTTTTCGTACTTATCATTACGAAAGAAAACATTTACGATGCAGTCAATTCATATTTATTGAAGGCATAGTGGTATTGGGTTTCCTTACATCTGATTTGAAGGTAATGAATTCAAATCCCGACAGTTGCGAGGTTGTACCGGAAAATTGATAATCTCTGGGCGAAAGTACTACGTGGTAACCCAGTAAGCAGTCACCGAGAGAGGCAATTGTATATTGTAATATCTTGTTTTACAACTGAAAAGGTTTTAAAAAACTAATTGAATTCGATAGAAGTGAGTTGTTAAATTCAGACAATCTATGTGTTAACACGTTCCGCTGGGATACTGCACTCACATTTTTACATCCCTTTGCAAATAATTATAATAACTGCACTGTGTTTAGTTTCGGCTAACAGTAGCTCACGTTACGAAACTGTTTTGTTTGTTTCCCTGAGCCACCGTATCACATACACTGCATACTGGGAACCAAATTGCAAACGTTACGAAACGTTAGCCGAAACAACTTTACTGAACGCAGGGCTGTATCGTTGGATGGATTTTACGTTAGTATTCCACAAATTTCACATGCTATGTACATATACTACAGTATAGATAGACAATCCTGAATTCCTACACGTACATTACAGTTCACGAAATCTCTGGTATTTCAGCACTCATCAAAGACATGAATAACAACGAAACACGCCAAAAGTAATAATTTAAAACAAACAAACATTAAACATAGATCATAGAAGCTTACGCCAGACACCGAAACAGATGAGAATGAATAACAAAAGACAAATAGCGATATCTGGAAATGTGAAAGATAACAGAAGAGAGAAACTAGGTTGCTACAGGGAACGCCACATACATAAGACAGTGCCTCTCCACATAGACCTACAGGAAAACAAGAGTCTCTAAAACATAAGGCATTTGAAAAGGCTCAATGGTAAGTACTTAATGGAACCGGGGAGTAGGGATAACTAGGAGAATCAAAGAGGACAAACAGGGAAGGGGGATAAATGGATGGACAAGATCACAAGACGAGACAGCTGGCAACCATAGACCGAACCTGGGGAGAAAATAACTTGAACATTATATAAGTGAAAGAATTGCACAACGGAGGGGGGATTTAACATACATTTAAAACACAAAAAGAAATAATAACAATACTGCGTTTTACAGTCTTGGAACTCAGTCTTGAATAATTTAGCAGCTTTTAACTGCCACCGAGAGGGAAATTGGTATTCGTTTCATACTTACTATTTGAGCATTTTATGTAGACGTTGTTCTGCATAGTTCGTAGCGACTGAGGGTGAATTCCACTAGCAAATCGTGAACTGGTACAGTCTTTCTTTCACAGACAGTGAATTCTTATCGCTCGCTTACATGAACTTTAACAATGATGTGTTACAATGGACTTAATTTAAGTGCCACAGACAGTCAAATTACTAAAGGAACTAGGTGAAACAGTTTTGGAAACAAATATAACATTAAGGCCATTATTTTTTTACTTTTGTAAAGCGTCAACTTCGGTTCGCGAAATCTAGCTTTCTATTCGAAACAAAGCACACAAAGTCAGAACATAAACGAACGATGTATCATTTCACATGTTTAATGAGGTAAACATGATAAAAATAAACAACTTGTTTCGTTATAAAATTCTATAAGTCTAACAGAAAAATGACTAGCTTTTACTCACTATTTTCAAACATGCAAGTTATCAAAATATTTACCAAAATATACGTAAGTACGACAGAGCGGTTACTTCCCTTCGCGAGTTGTTTAACTAACCAAGATGTTGTTTTTTTGGACTCAAAGAACTCAAAACCAACGCTGAAGCTCAACAAAAATACAAACAGCATGATCTTACCAAAAACATACCACAAAGCATTTTCTACATGATATTTCATTTACAGAAACTAAATCTTCAATTGCACAAAAGATTGTGAGTCAATTCAGAGATGAATAGTGATTCGGTCGATTGCTTTTGTAACAAAGTACGAGTGACTATATACAGCTGTGGTACGTTTTGAGATATATTTGGATAATATACAAACATCGAAATATAGAGTATCCACAAATTCAGAGTTTCGTCCCATGATCTTGCGATAGAAACCGGTCGATACGACAATATACCTCAAATAGAACGAACATGCATTCTTTGTACAATGAATACCACCGAAACAGAATACTATTTCCTCTTAGTTTGTCCTTTTTACAGAGACTTAAGACAAAATATGTTATTATTGCCATTGGCCAACTCTTACAAAATATCAAAACGCCTCCAAGTTCACTTGGCACAATATACCTACTTCGCTATGTCGAAAATAAAGTCCACAAATCTGAGAAAACTACACTGTACTTATATTACTATTTGCGTTAAATATTTGTCTTGACTTTTGTATCTACCATCCTATTTCATTATAAATCTTCACTATGCTCCGATGACTATTTCTGTCTCACCGACTTTCTGTCTCACCGACTTTATATGTGTCAAAAAACTTTGTCAAATGTTACATGTGGAAATAAAACGTATTGTTTTGTATTGTATTCCAATACTGTTAGAAATTATTTCGCGCGTTTTAAGTTAGTGAAGTTCGCCAGGATAGTCATTCCGCGAACTTTAGTAGAGGCGAAATCGTCGCTAACAATTAAATCGCGAAATAGTGCAGCTTCTTGTAAGCTCATACAAATGTGTTTAATTCGCATCTGATTTCAACTCACCTTCGTACAATAAGGGAAACTTGATGACGTCATACGAAGGAATAGCGGTAACTGTTGTTGTGAACTAGTTATTAGTTGAACCCGCTTTTCACCTATCGAATCCGAAAAAAAAACAAGTAACTTCCTTATCCGTTTTTTTTTTATAAAATGATTATAAGAATAGGTTGCAATTTAATATAAGCGATTTCCGCGGGGTCATTAGAAATGAGAACATTTATAGTCGCGAATTTTTTCACTATACGACTTCCGTGTCATTCATGACCTACACGAAGTTCAGCAACCATTGAGACACTGTCTAATAATGTCAAGATTCTCTCTTTGTAAGAACAGTCAACATTTCTCAAGATGATTTATTTCCACAATGGTTACTACTTGTCAAAGGTCTGGTAGCGATCAATAAAATGTCATACATAAGATTAATTAGAAGCGGCAGTAATTGAAATCATTTTGGATACCAGACAGATGAATCAGTATCATGTGGAATACTTATAGTAACTGTACATTGAGGGTACACATGTGTAGGGTTTGATTTCCCCACCATGTCCATAAATTGAACGTACGGTCGTATAATTAGTTTAGCAGAGGGTAATTCAGAGTATTTAGTTAGTAACTAGACGTATAACAAGCAGTAGAGTGTATACGTATATTGATATAATCCTAACAGCAAATCACTTTGCTCGCCGTCTCGTATGTCGTGCGGGGATACAGTAAAACCTCACTTAAAGACCACCTCAATAATAAGACCACCTCAAAATTAAGAACACAATTTTCGAGTTCATTTTCACTGTTTTGCTCTTTATTCAACCTTAATATTAAGACCATCCCAATACGAAGACCAGTTTTCAAGGGTCCCAATGGTGGTCTTATTGTTGAGGTTTTACTGAATTTATATTTTTGATTTTGTTTAAATTGGGTGCAGGTTGTATAAGTGTGAGGCTTAATTGACCCCTAAACCACGTTTATTTTAACCCCCGGTCGTGTTTTCACCACTGACCATTCCAATGAGATACTCATATTTTCAGTCATAATAGTCGGAAAACTTTTTATCCGAATTCTCGGTATGATCCGAAATAAATATCAGGTCCCGATGTATCTGTCTTATGCTCGTCGAATGGAAGTGGGCTATTCGAAACGATGTATTATGCGAAATAAATTTTCGGATCCGATGAAGTCACATAAACGACGTCCGACTGTATATGTGTGTACATTGTGTATTTTTGCCATTTTTTACTCATTTACCAGCTCTGCTTAATAACTAAATTTTAAAGCAAGATACAAAATGGACGAAAAGAGGTTATTTGGTAAAATCGTAATTACATAAGTATTTAAATAAAACAATTATTATTGTATCCCGTGCATAATTACTGGAAAATGTTTGTGAACAACACACTATTATTTCATTATAATAACAGAAATTCAGATAGTTTAATTATACTCTGCGTGGTGTGGCATTGTTTCGAGTACGTGGCATTCCCTGTAGCAACTTATTCTCTCGTTAACACACGTTCTTTGCTGTACTTGAACCCAGAGAACACGTGTAGCGTTGCGGGCTTGTTACAAAGGGCTTCACATTCAGCGACATTTATCAGGTACGTACATTCGAATATGTGTATTATTTGTATGTTTTGCTTTTACTGTTGATACTTAATAGTTTCACTTATTTTAGTATATCTTAATGTGACAAGTGGCACTCACATAGACCCAATACAGTAATTAAAATATATGAGCGCTGCTATGGAATTTACAACCTCTTCTGTAAGTGACGTCATTTCAAGAAATCGCAACATGTCATGTCACTATTTACTCCATATGGTCACATCGTTAACATATTGCCATATGTGATAAATATTGCTACAAATAACTTTATTGTAATTTATTTTGTCAACATACTTTCTTGAGATTAAGATATGATTATATATGCACATGCTAAGTAAATACTCTGTCCCAACAGTACGTTACTCATATTCAGAAGAATCTGTACTGTTATTTGTATGTTCAAACCACGTGTAAACATATTTATGTTATGTCCGTTATATGATGTACCTTTGTACTTATATTTTGACATTTTTTAAATATTTTATATAGATACATCTTTATATCATCTTATAACGTTATGTGCATCCTATATTATATTATATTATATTATATTTATATTATCGTGTGTCCTAATATTCAAACATAGCACAGATGTACGCAAACATCTTAATCTTCAAACATAGCCTAATCTTCAAACATAGCCTAACCTTCAAACATAGCCTAATCTTCAAACATAGCCTAATCTTCAAGCATAATCTTCAAACATAGCCTAATCTTCAAGCCTTATCTTCAAACATAGCCTAATCTTCAAACATAGCCTAATCTTCAAACATAGCACAATCTTCAAACATAGCATAATCTTCAAACATAACCTAATCTTCAAACATAGCAAAATCTTCAAACATAGCACAGATATACACAAATGTCTTAATCTTAATCACCAACTAAATGTTATGTTGTTAAATCATGCAAAAGTGAAATATCTAATATTTAAACAATATCTATATTCAGTACATATGTGGACTTACACAGAGAAACTAGAAAATAACTATACATTGTATCATTTTATGTTTGTATCCAACATGTAAGATATATTCATTGCAAATATTGGGTCTTTTCATATAAAATAGGTTTCAAAATGCAATGAAATTACGCTTTACAAATAGTTCGTGGGTCCAAAACTGTGCGTTGTAAATGCACTGAGTATATTTACAATAAAATACATGTTATCCATTTTAAATAACACAAACTGCAGTTACTGTAAGCCGTTATAACAAAATAGTTTTAAGATTGCTAACATTGCACTGAAAAGATATACATGTTTATACAAAAAAGTGTAACTGCAATTTATGTATATCTATCAAATTATGTGTACTCACGTGTCTGTTGACTGTATGCCAAAATCAATATGTTTGACCATAAGCACCAATGAAGTCACAAAATTCAAAATAGATAATAACTGCCACAATCTTTACGAAATTCACTCGTCAACTGTTCTAATCTTTAAACATTGCTCGAATGTACACAATTATCCTAATCTTCAAACATTGCACGCAAATACACAGAATGTCCTAATGTCCATCGCAGTCAGCGTTGTCAGAACGTAGTGTTTAGTGACGAGTCATGTTTCAACTTGTCGAACGCCGACGGACGTATCCGTGTATACAGACGACGTCATGAACGCTACGCTAACAATTGCGCTCTGCAACACAACCGTTACTGTAGTGGTGGAGTTATGGTCTGTGCAGCCATCAACCATAGGTTTTAAGTCCCAACTCGTCGTGTGCCAAGATAATCTCACAGCCAGGCGTTACATCAACCAGATATTACGTCCTGTGGTTGTCCCTATGTTCCATCAACGTCAATAAAAGGTCTTCCAGCACGACAACGCGCGACCTCACCTAGCACGTGTCACCAGGAACGTTTTACAGACCAGCAACATTGACGTCTTGCCTTGGCCGGCGTGTTCACCGGACTGCAATCCGATTGAACTCGCCTGGGATTACTTTGGACGACGGTTACGTCAACGTCAACGGCAGCCTGCCAACATCCAGGAACTGACAGCAGCGCTCCACTAGGAGTGGGCCAGAATCCCACGGTATCTGCTACGTAACTTGTGCTGTTCCATGGGGCGACGTCTTGCTGCTGTGGTTGCCAGTAGAGGTGGCCACACGCGCTACTGATTGTGTCAGTGAAATTGCTCTGACCAGTCAATTTAAATTCAAGATTTGAAGTATAATAATAATCAATTATATTATATTATATTGAAGATTAAATTTGCGAATGGAATTGTTATTTTCTAATTTTGAATCACAGTTAACAAAATATTGTACAATGAGTTAGAATGAGGCGTTTCTTTTTCTCGTCAGTATATAAAAAGTCGATTCAAAATAAATTGAGGATACCATCATTGTGCACATAATGTTTATTGGCCTATCTTTTCCAAAACAAGTTTTTATTAGCTGACAACCGTTCTCAAGTAAGTAAAAAAAGGACAATATATACTTTATACTACCAATGAGCGTCAACGTGTATCGGTTGAAGATATGTCTAGATAAGATTTACACCTCCAGCAAATCTGCACGCATATAAACAATATCGTGTCAGAGTCGGACTATATTGCAAACCCGAATATTACTCAAATAATAACTTAAAATATGAGGATCAAATAAGATCTCGAATGACAAAGCAGCGAACATTTATAAGGAAAAGTGATAATTGGCTCTTTTTTCATAAAACTACCTCAAAAGCGACTTTCAGCTCGGGATTTTCCAATTTTTAAAATTTAAATGGAAGAACTGTATTTTGAAAGATAAGTTTACAGACAGGAAAGATAGGAAATAGGTAACAGAATACCGCCACCAACTAAATGTGATGTCAGTATGATTATGCAAAAGTGAACTCTCTAATATTCAAACAATATACATTCGAACCTCGTTCATTCGAATTAATCAGGTCCGGAAATAATCCGGAATAATACATGGTTTTGAATAACCCATTTCCATCTGACGAATATAATAAGATACATATATTTATTTAGGATAATACCAAGTTTTCGGATAGAAGATTGTCGAATAAACGAGATCCGACTGAATATACAATTAAATACATGTTATCCATTTATAATTAACACAAACTGCAGTTACTGTAAGCAATTATAACAAGATAACATGACAATTGCTACAGTTGCACTAAAAACATATACATGTACGAGTTATTATGCATAAATTGTAACTGCAGTTTATGTTTATCTATCAATATATGTGTACTCACGTGTCTGTTGACTGTATGACAATATCAATCTGTCTGACCATTAGCACCAATGAAATCACATAATGCCAAATGAATAATTACAGTCACAATGTTTACCAAATTTTACTCGAAAACTGTCCTAATATTCAAACATTGCACGTATTACACAAATGTCATAATCTTCAAACATTACACACATGTACACAGATGTCCTAAACTTAAAAAAAGAATGCCTCTTCCTCTGAAACTTTCTCTCGTTCTCCAACTGGCCTTGTATGTGGGAGCAGTAGGTTCGATCCTCAAATTATCTGTGTATATGTATATGTATAAAATGTTAGATCCACGTAAAACGACCATGCTAGTCCGCACAGTACAAATCTTACCCCAATATTCTCACACTTATTGACATAATATGTGACACGATTCATAGAAAAACAGAGTTCATAGAATTACGTTTACTAGTTCATATGTAACATAGCATTACACAGTTCATAGAATTCCGCAGTTCACAGGCTTACGTGGCTCACAAGTGTATACCCTGAAAGTACAGAAAAATATATTTAATATAGGTACTTGCCAGCATCACATGATTTTATATAACATATAACTGTGACCTTGAACTTCGCGGAACCTATAAACGTGACATTGGAACCTTTAATTGTGACCTTAAATGTCACGGAACCTAAAACTGTGACATTGAACTTTGCGGAACCTACAACTGTGACATTGGAACCTTTAACTGTGACATTGAACGTCACGGAACCTATAACTGTGACATTGAACTTCACGGTACCTTAATTGGTGTATCCTACAATAACGCCATTTTTTCTAACGCAGAGTTTTCCTTTAAACTTTGTTTATTTGATCAGTGTAAATGTATCTAACCAAAATATGTTAATAAAAAATGGTCAATAATACAAATATATTATATATTTATAATTATTTTCAAAACTATATTTGAATTTATAAAGTAAGCCATACCTGTCGAATCGGAGTACCAGCAGCAATCATACAGACGGCCCTGGCGCGTTCTTCAGTGGTCATTCTCGCTATCTTTTCTGTTTTTCGTGTTGGACACACAAGGTGGATTGCATTGAACTGAAATACCGCTTACTACACAGTGCACGAGATCATCGTGCCAAAAGTTGATAATCGTACTCACCGTCACGCGTGGTCAACCGGCACGACGATATTAGGTATTATCTTTGTGAACGTCGATATTGTACTGTGTTTAATATTAGAATGCCAAATTTTAAGTCGACAAATGAAACCCTTTTTTTTATTTGTATTTTATTACATGGACGTTTAGAAAATTTGTTCAGTGTATGTACAAGAATATGACTATTGTTTGTAGGACTTCCATTTAAATTCCTAACAGATTAACATGATGGCTTATGACTGCAATATACTTTATATAGTAAGTAAAAATCCAGGAAAATATGCATTGGAGGGTAGGATCAACTTGCTATTTTTATTTTGTAGGTAGGGGGTATAATTTATCTTGGTTTTGGCAAAAGTATATTTCAATTTTGGCTGTGGTAGTTTCATGTTCTTTAGAAAAAATAAAACAATAAGACCAAGCTGAACAATTTGTAAATTTAAATGTCAAAAGTGTTTTGATTGTTTTAAGTCTTGACTGAGATCTAACATTAACATCATGCACCCATTCTCGACAGCTCTCGGATATTTCCGTACCACTTCGTTACTCTACGGACATCCTCTAGTGTATGTCAGTCGGAGCACTATGTGGCAAAATTCAACATTTTGTGCGGTCAAAAATAGTTCTCGTAAATCGGATTTAAACTTCAATAACTTCGCTAAATTCACATAAGAAATGGATTATCGTTGTCATTTCTAGTTAAAAACTCACATATTCCAGTCTTCATATACATGTATAGCATAAATATGTGATTCTAATCCCGTTTCGTCAGCACTCCAGCGTTCACGCCACCATATTGTTTACATGCTATTCGAATGGTATTTCCGAAAGTAAGTGCCTTACGAACATCCGAGGCACAGTACGTAGTTGGCCGAGATTTTCGGAATGTTCATGCACCTTGTTACATGCTAAAATGTTGAATTGTTTTTATATTTTTATATATAATTTGGAGTTGACAAGTTGAACCTGTACATAGATATTTGCATGTAATACAAAATCTGTACGGGATGTTGCATGTATAAGATCAAATAATCTACTGACTGAATGTGCATTTTTTATGTACATATATTATCATTGTATATGCTTAATATCAACAAATAATTGAAACAGTCCTCAAGTTGATTTATTCATTTATTGTGTATGAAATATTACAGTGACTGTAGCGTTTATCAATGTTATGTTATGTTTATGTTTATAGATTTCAATCAAGGTTTCTACTCCTAACTCTAATTAAACGAATTATACAGTTGTAGAAGTCAATCATATTGTGACCTTTGTTTTTCATAAAAGTAAAAAATCACATATTTTAAATATAGTAGTTAAGGTAATATAAGGAAATATGATAAAACATGAAACTTTCAACGCCGCTGTAGGATTTCCAACCTCTTCTTTAAGTCACCATGTACTGGCAGTAACAATATTTGCCCCATATAGCTATATGAAAAACGAAGTGAACATATGGAGTTCATATTGTTTCCTGGTTGCAAATAGTGCTACCACAATGTGCGTGTTCTTGAAAAATGACATCACTTACAGAAGAGGTTGTAAATCCCATAGCAGCGTTCATTTGGTAAATGTTACCCAAAATTTAAAAGAAAACTGTCACATTCCCTGTTTCCATTATTTGGCACAAATATTGTGTAAGTGTCGTCAGTCGGTAAATCATTCTGCATTTTATGAGCCGTGTTGTCTGCATATTTCTCAGTTTATCTATACAAAATCTTAGAACCCGTCATCTTTGATAGCAACCTCCTCACTGATAGCAGAAAAATAAAATACAATGCTTGTCCATTAAAACTGCCAAAGTTCTATACATATATCAAATTGGAAGCATGTAGCAGTTTTTCAAGAACAAGAGAGGTGTTGTAATTTTACTTGAACATTAATTAATGGTTCAGAAAATAATGTACAGTAAGACTTCACCACCTCAATAATAAGACCACCTCAATATTAAAACCACATGTGTCAAGTACATTGACATCAAAGACTGTTCCGCTTTTTATTCAACCTCGAAATTATGACCACCTCAATATTAAGACCAGTTTTTCGAGAGTCTTATTATTGAGGTTTTAATTGTACCACCCTAGTTTACTGAAATTATTTGCAAAAAAGAATGTTTGATAGCGATATCAACATCGGCCAGTAAATCTTTAATCCACTAAGAATAATTTGCCATTGTCAGAGGTGTTGTAGAAATTAGTGATTTCAGCTTTAAATTGAATCAAAGACATTCACATTTATATAACATGGCTTGTGTCGCGATGTGAATACAATTTCGTTCGTCAACTGGGATTATACATTTCATTTTTATACCAACACATAAACATGAACTTTTATTAACTTATTATGACATCATAATATATATTCAGTAAAACCTCAATAATATGACAACCCTTTGGACCCTTGAAGACTGGTCTTAATATGGAGGTGGTCTTAATATTGAGGTTTAAAAAGAGCAAAACAGTGAACATGGACGATTGTGTTCTTAATGTTGAGGTGGTCTTTAAGTGAGGTTTTGCTGTAGTTAACAAAACGCCGATGTATTGTTTTAAGTACGATTTCTTACATAAACATAACACTCCCAAATGCATGCAAGATATTTACAGTAACATGAATACACACTGGAACGGCTGCAACAAGGGTAAAAAAAGGCGTCGTAATGGTCAACATAAGCGAAATGGAATTGGAATGTAAATATTAAACTGTAAAATGTTATCTGAATTATGATATTGAATAATTAGTATGTGTATTTCGGAATCCGTAGATGTATCCTTGTATTCTTTCGTCTTTTTTCCATTGGACGTGCTCGGTATATCATTCGGTAAAATTCCGGAAGTGTTATTACTGTTAATATATGGTTATCTAAAAAAAGTTGTCATGTTCATAATGTCGATATAGGAATAAATTTCGTCACGTTTGATTGATATCCTCTCTGTCCAGTCTTCGAATAGGATGGGGCAATCGTGTGAGCCATATGAGAAGGTCATGTGATCTTTGTTTACAATAAAGCAACATCCAACTTTAACACATAATTTCTCGAAAATTGACTTGTATAGTCTGCCTATGTTAACTTGAAACTAATGGAAAAACAATTATCGCTGACATTGATATGGAGTTACAATAGATGATGCGTTAATTTGTTTACAAATAAGTCACAATGTCTTTTCCAAGCAAGCAATTCCACAACCCAGGCATCAGCTGTACCAGGCTTTAAGCGCTAACGACGTTTTGAGTTTGTAAACAGACGCATCGATAAAATATAATTCTACACATTGTCATATAGTCTAAAAGTACCAACGGATGGTGAACAAAGGAAACAAATTCGTGAAGACTCGAGCCATTTGCTGCGCAAATCGCTTATCCAATTTGTAACTGCAAAATGGTGGCAGGAAATAATCATTTATGAGCATTGAAACGGAACACGCAAACAAACATCAATGTGTTGGGTAAATATTTTATGAATGAGATTGCAGATAATCCGATGGTGGACTTATACCGCCATATTTACTATATTCTGCCTGATTGTATTTTCAGCCAATACAGTCCCCATCAGACAGGTTTAGGACTCACATGTTTGGTTATATAAATATACTAGCGGAAAAAAGAAACTGTGCATGTGTAAAATGTTCATATATCCTTCAATTTTATAAATTAAAGCTTGAAACTTTACACAGGTAAGTTGTGTATCCCTCTCGGTCATTTACACTGGCCAGTGCATGAGTTGCACGGGTAGTTTGCCTGTCAGGCTAACGTCTTCTTTTTCACGTTTTTTTCGTGCAGCAGTCAATTGCAAACACGTTTGTCGCCTAAACCTGTGTTAAAACATAGTGTTGTTACATGTAAGACACAAAACCAGGATAATTTTGAAAAACGTCGTTGATACGCCATGCCAAGGTTGAATGAAACTGACAGATGCCGCGCCGTAGGCATGATTGAAGCTGGTGTACGCCATACTGACGTTGCCAGACAATTTGGCGTTCACCGAAATACTGTAGACGCATTGTGGAGACGGTACCAACAGTTTGGGGCAACCAGAGACCGGCCTCGATCAGGACGTCCACGCGTAACGTCTATTCGCCAGGATACGTACATCCGGGTGGTTCATCTCCGTGACCGACTCAGAACTGCTTCTTTGACGGCTAGAAGTATTCCTGGCCTTAGAAGAATCAGTCCCCGAACGCTACGTAATCGATTGCGTGAACGAGGCATACGTCCACGACGTCCTGCCATACGTCCTGTTCTGCAGAAACGTCATCGTGTAGCACGTTTTGCCTGGTGTAGAAGACACATACACTTCACCCAACATGACTGGGCACGTATTCTTTTCACGGATGAGTTCAGGTTCCATCTCGACAGCAGCGACGGCCGTTCTAGAGTGTACCGTCGTGTTGGTGAACGTTTCCATGACAGTTGTGTGATTGAACGACGTCCGTTCGGCGGAGGTAGTGTCATGGTGTGGGGTGGCATCTCATCCCGTGGTAGAACAGCACTTGTGGTTGTAGACGGCACACTTACAGGCATCAGATATCGTGCCGAAATCATACGGCCTCACGTCCTTCCATTTGTGCAGCAACGTAACGCCACGCTGCAACAGGATAACGCTCGCCCGCACGTCGCGCGGGTCGTCATCGACTTTTTGACCCAGAACAATGTGAATGTGCTGCCCTGGCCTGCAATATCACCGGATTTGTCGCCTATAGAACACGTGTGGGATGAGATGCAGCGCCGGTTACCTGGCCTCCAAAATCAGCCGTTGACGTTACCTGACCTATCACGTGCGCTTGTCAGAATCTGGAATGGTATTCCCCAGGAATTTTTCAGAACACTTGTCACATCAATGCGGCGTCGTTGTCAAGCATGCATCGATTCCAATGGTGGACATACACGGTATTGATAAGCTGAATTTTGTTTAGAGAACGTCTCTGAAAACTGACCTCTATCTAAGACGCAGCTGATTCAATAACCATATCAATTGAGCTGGTGTTAAATAAAGGTAAGATAAAACCCTGTTTAAATTTTTATTGCGATTCCTTACATACCTCCTAAGTTATAGCATATAATACACATGCACAGTTTCTTTTTTCCGCTAGTATATATGACAGCTATCAATAACTATTGAGAAAGAGTTATTACCGAGGCTAGGAATGTGGAACAGTCTACCAGAAACAATTTGTACATCAACACTTTTTCATGCTGGCATATAACCATCTGAAGTTACACTGCTGGTTGTTTGAAAGAACGTATGAACTGTAAATGAACATTTTATACAACCAGTGCATCAACAATAGCTAAGAAAGCATGATACTATCTACTGAAATGTTCCTTAAATTCAGTGGCCAAGTAAAACCATCAAATGCTGTTCTGTCTATCTCAGTTGGCACATGAGCGATTGTCACACGAAGAGAATCATGACCAGGTGCAGCCAACTTCACCCGCCCCGAGTGAGCCACTCAAACAAGCTTATGCGTTTGTTTTCAGTTGTCAATCTGACAGCTTTCAAAAGGGTAAGGGAAATTTATACACTGTAACAGTTTTGAATTATGCCAATCATGAAGATCTAAGCGAAATAGATCACGTGGGAAACGCTTCTCAGTATGTCAATACTTATGCTCTCCGTTCGATTAATTCTCAATTATTGCTATTTTAGCTATAATTAGCTCTGGAACTGCATACTCTGTTCCGTTGTAATTGTTCACTGTTCACAATAATTTGAATTACTAAGCTGCAGTAAACAAACACTATATGTCAATAATGAAATGTCACAATGATGCAATTGACTGAGGTATATATACATATATGTAGATTTAACTTAAGCCAGCCCGGTTGTCTCAGTTGATATTAGCCTCGGCTGCCAATCGGAAAATCGTAACTTCCAACAGCTGTTTAGGTGAATGCTCTCTGCAAACAGTTGATGATATTCATATGTCGTTTGGCCTCCACACCTTATTTATTCGTATATTTGGACATTAGTTGGTCAGTTTAATTAAAAACGGCGTAAAACAACAACAACACGACTAACTTACGATTTCATTTAAGGTTATTGAAACTGAAATACATCTACAATGTAGTAGCCAGAATAATAATGCACAATGGAATATTAATAAAGTTGTCATTATTTAAATAACTTCTTATTGGTGTTGCCATTTGTCCGCGGCAAGCTAAACAACTAGGGTAAACTAACAATAAACCCTGGGGTTATAATAGAAAGTTCAACAAATAATCATTTGACCGTAAGTCAGCAATGTGAATTCAGTAAGCAGATAAGTACAGTAAAAACTCACTTAAAGACCACCTCATTAATAAGATCACCTCAATTATAAGACCACACTTTTCAAGTCTATTTTGGATGTTCCGCTCTTTAAGACCACCTCAATATTAAGACCAGTTTCAAGGGTACAAAGGGTGGTCTTATTATAGAGGTTGTACTGTATACAGTCGTGAATCTCTACTCTGGAACGAAAATGATCATGTTTTAAGTGAATATTAGATATGTCAGAATACAAAGGTGCATCAGTCTGTATAGGTTATTTGAAAGGCTTGTACGAGTTATAACCCGTATAGCACACACGAACGTATGAATTTCGTCGTAGATTTGCGTGAACATGCATTGTCTTATGTATGTGGCGTTCCCTGTAGCAACTTGTTCTCTCTTTTGCTATGTTAAACATATTTCGTACCAGAAATGAAAGTAAAATGTATATGAACGTTTACCCAATCTGTTTGTGAGGTTACCATGCCCTCATTCCGCTTTCAACCAACATTATTTATACTGACATTTCCAATTACGTGAGGCTGTTGCCCGATTCGTTTAAATTCTTCTGTTGTGTAACCCTGTATGATACTTTTAATCCCATTTTAATGCTTCGTTTTCCCATTGGACATTGACGCAGATTAGTTAACCTTTCGATAAAGGATACATAACCATCCCGAAATCCACTGAATTACGGTGAATTTATCGAAATCCATTTTGAATCTGCAGACCAGCAATCGTTATATCTCGGCATTTTTTTATGTTAACAAATCTTAACCTTTAAATTGCGCGCACCATCTTTTTTCAAGATATTTCTTGTTTGACTTGTGTTTGACTTGTGTTTGACTTGTTTACGTTGTACTCATCACAGCTAACATTTAGAAACACTTCCATTGCTTATTGGCGACAAACAATTAGTACAAATATCATCATCTTACGGTGTATACACATCGCCGTTTGCTCGTTTAAGAACGTTTTCCATGTAATATCCGAAATCTTGTAACCAGTATACTCTTTAAACAATGTTATCTGCGTCATCGATTTTGCAAGAAATGATGCAATTGTGCATTCATTGGTAAATTAATAATTAATGTTATGATTTCTGAAACATTTATGAAAAGACCTCCGTCAAATGTGTTCACAGTGTGTTTCAAATTCAATGGTGTGGATAGTTTGAATGTCATTGTGCGGTTGCCAAGAAGATGGCATGATAAAACGTACAATTAAGTACTATCAGTTACATTTATTTACTGATGCATACACGTGGATGTTATTGCATATAATTGTTTCATGTGTCCATGTAATAAATGACAATATTCGAGCGAAAAGAGGTAAACGTGTTTCTTTGACCACTGTCTGAAAGGTTGAAAATGTAATGCAAAATATAGCTTCTTTGTGTAACATCAACGATTTCCAGTCAACTGCACTGTATATAGAAGTATCTAGCACATCTGGTTTATAAACCATGTTTATACCATGGATTAATGTTTTATTTGAAAACGACCAAAACAAGAAACAAATACAATAATAATTATGTGATATATTTAATTCTATGACTTGTGTTAACACTTTGTTAATGACAATATGTTTAGTAAACAAACTATTCCATATTCTGACTCTTTCACTTCATGTTCCATTGCGTTTAACTTCCATATAATAAAGTGTACGTACATTAATGTTCAGTTTGTTATCTTCTTGTTGTTATTACATTGTATTATAAGACGTTCACCAAAACTTGAATAAAGCCCTGCCAAACTGTTTAAGTCAAAAAGCCAACTACTAACAATGCATTGTGACAAAAGAATATGAGATTAACTATAAATTACTAATAAAATAGTTGTCAAATAACTGAAAACGTCTAAATACGACGATATGTGCATGACTGACATCAATGCTTTACTACGGATCTCTGCAGTAGGCGTTGGCGGCATTGAGAGTGCAATTCAACATTCCATATGTACTTTTCACTGGCATAGTAGAAGAACCCTCATCAACATATCCGCAACTGAAAAAGTAAGTCAATTTTATTAAGGATTGAATTCATATTCATACAAAGAAAACCTGATGGTACCCTGTGAGAAACACAGAGCATATATATTCAGTACCAAGTCTGGAAGAACACTGAAAAGATAGTAAGTATCCAAACGACAGACTTATTCGAGTAAACGATATTAATATTTCAAATAATTAAATTCGAGTGAATACAATTTTCAAATGTTCATGGACTTTGTATTGCTTCATTGTTAAGTTGATCAAAATATCACTTTTGTAACTAATAATTTAAGCAATAGAGTTGGAATTACATAAATGTGGATTATTTCGTTCATAAAGGTGATCGGGTTACTAATTTACAGTACAACACCCCATCGAATAACAACTCTCTGGCTACAGTATATTACCGACAGGCAACGACAGCAAACACAACGGCCATCTTCAGCAAAAGGATATATTTATCACTTTATGTATTACGTAAGTAGTACGCAGAGTTGTAGTCATGTACATCTTGAGCAGTGTATAATTCCCCGAACGTCATCACTTGTAAATCAAGTTTTTTACACAGTCATCTTGTTGCATCAACCGACCAATCACTTAGATATGCTGTCCTGTCATTCACATCATACACTGAAACATACGCAATTTATTTCCAAGTCCGTTGCATTTAAACATGTTTCAAAAACCGTGTTGTATTTTACAATAAGTCTGCATTATGTGTTCTTTAAAACACAAATCATGGTTACATTTAGGATACTATAAGTTCTAAATGTTATTCTGCAAAATACTTAAAGAGTGAAAATGCTTCATTTCACGCTTCATGATATTACCAGTCGGTTCCTGTATTTAAAGCAATCATATTAAGCAAATGCGAAAAAGTAGACTACAAATCAAATAAAGTTATGTGTTATATACAGTAAAGGATCCTTTAAACATATTTGCCTTTCCATCAAATATTCATTATCAACACTCGAACATTTTTGACCGCCTTCGATGTTGTGTCCTTTTATTACAGCAATGTTTACCGGTACCGAGGTTACGTATAATTCAAGTCAAGCATCACAATGACGCTTTGTAGAGGGAATTTTTCACACCAATACCTTTACACCTTCTTTTTGAAATCATACTTACATCATTTCATCCACAAGTATGAATCATGGGAAAAGTTGTGCGATTTTGTATTATTAGATTGTGAAATCGTGAAGTATTGTAATAAATTGTGATGTGTCAATTGGTGAATTGTTTGGTAACAATTGATGAGTCGCGTTTTTGTTTGAGGCGAGGAGATGGACGTGCTAGAGTATACCGTAGGGTCGGTGAACGTTATGCTGACGTCTGTGTGCACGAGGTGGACCGTTACGGTGGTGGAAGTATCATGGTTTGGGGCGGAATATCCTACCAGAATCGCACTCCATTGGTTATTGTGCATGGGAATCTAACGGGACAACGTTATCGAGTCGAAATTTTAACACCAGTTGTCGTACCATTTCTTAATGCTAACGTGAACGTCACGTTGTTCCAGCAAGACAATGCTAGGTGCCATACAGCACATGTATGCCGCAATTTTCTTACCCAACAAAACATTAATGTTCTAGATTGGCCTGCTTGTTCTCCAGATTTGTCCCCAATAGAACATCTTTGGGATGCCCTGGACCGTCGGATTAGAAGTCGCAATCCCCAAACATTAGCGCAGTTGGAGTTTTTTTTTATTCAAGAATGGAATGCCATTCCACAGCGAGATATATTCAATCACTTTTCAATTCTATGCGTAGACGATGCACTGCAGGTCACCCCCGGTATTAACAAATTCCAGAACTTAACATTTTCATCAGTCCATTTTCTTATTGATTTTCAAAAAGTTTAAATGAAATTGAAGCATAAAAATCAATTTAAATTATGTATCAAAGACCATATTTTCAAAATGCTTAAAAACATATTTATATTACTGACCCACGATAAAATTGTATCCAATTGATTTCATGTATCGTTACTTGTTTGGCTCAGTATATAATAGCCAGCACGACCCAGAGAACGGGTTTTAAGTAAAATTGTATGCTTCAGTGAATTTGTTAGGCTGAAACGTCTCAAAATCTCCAAACAATAGGTAGCACGTGCAGCACGAAATTCGTTCAGTGTAAAAGGTCAAAACCAAACTATTCCTGTATCATTTATACCACAACCATATAAACCAAACTTAAAAATATATTATCAAGCAATGGGACGTCGCCCAGGAATGACGATAGAACACCGTAATATAGCCGTCGGAATGATGACCGCCGGTATGAGTGCTAGAGATGTTGCCAGACATTTTCGTGTACACGAATCTACCATTAGTCGTCTGAGGGTTAGGTAGGGTTAGGGCATATTTTATTTTGACCCCCGGACATATTTTATTTTGACCCCCTGGGCTAATTTTATTTTGACACTTGGGCAAATTTTACTTTGACCCCCCGGACAAATTTAGTTTTGACCCCCGGGCATATTTTATTTTGACCCCCGGGCAGTTTTTGTTTTGACCCCCGGGCAGTTTTTATTTTGACCCCCGGGCATATTTTATTTTGACAGAATTTAGTTTTGACACCCGGGCATATTTTATTTTGGCCCCCGGGCATATTTTAATTTGACCCCCGGGCATATTTAGTTTTGACCCCCTGGCATATTTAGTTTTGACCCCCGGGCATATTTTATTTTGGCCCCTGGGCATATTTAATTTTCCCCAGTCTTTCTGCATTTTCAGCGCTTTGATTTTATCAACTGGCAATATGCTGTTTGCATTAAGACCATATTTCATTTGACTGAGCTTTCCCGTTTCGGCCGGCATCAGGCCATCATCAGACATTCTGCCATGAATGTGACGGAGCTCCTCCTCATTCTCTTCCATTTGCACATATTTTGTCATTCTCTTATAAGCGAGCTCCGCCGTGTTTCCCAGACACACTACGTACTAGGGCCGGGTTCATCCAGTTGACCTTTCATGTAGTCATTATCACTGTTCGCGTGTGCAGTTCTGGTATGCATACTCTAATTTGGCTCGGTCGTTTCGACGGCGGGTTTTGAACTTCTCTGTGTCGTGGAGATCAAAGCAAAGTTTCTTGATAAGGTGATGTATTTGGGCAGTGACGGCAGTTGTCAGTACTGCCCTTTTGAACATACCACATTTCAGTGTTGACTCTTTGCTGATAACAGACTGCGAACTTGCTTAGTTTTATCTCAATTACGAATGACATCAGCTGACGATCATTCTCTGTAAATTCCAGGTAATGGATACCGTGTGTTGGTAGATATTTCGAGTGGTAACACCAGTCGCCGACGTCCCAAACACCGGAACAAACAAGTGAATTGTGTGGTCATCTGTCTCTTCGAGTGTGGCTGTATGTACGGTATCGTAGCCGTACCATCAACATGTCCCCAGGGCAGGTGATTTAAAGCCCATGTTCCTTAGGTATGCACCTGTCCAACTAAGCTTGTTTTCTACCGCCAAATTTTTTTTCGATTAGGGCCTTTTAAGAAGCAAACCCTTATGAAAACAGAAAGTTTGCAGCAAATTTGCTGCAACTTTGCAGCAAATTAGCCGCAAACTTTTTTAGTCACAGTAAGGTTTGCAAGAAGTTCGCAGGACTTCGCGGCTAGCGGTGAAGTTACTGCGACTTTGCTGCAAATTCGCAGAAAGTTCGCGGCTAGCCGCAACTTTGCAAGAAGTTTGCGGCAAACTTGAATAAAATAATTTGTGTTGCAAGAAGTTCGCAAGAATCTTTAATGCAAAAAATCATGTTGCAAGAAGTTTGCGGGAAACATTGGCATTTCAACTATTTTTTTATGTGTGCAAATACAGTAGTGTTTAATATTACATCTTTGTAACAATTATAACATGAAAACTAGTTTTTATTTTTGTGGAAAAAATATATATGTTATCATCGGTCCAATGTTGGCCAGAGTTAAATCAAAACAAATGTCAGCCCAATATCTGCTCTTCCACTATTTGTTTGACATTTTTTCTTTTGTTAGTTTGACACTTTGTAGCAATGTTATTTTAATGCCAAACTAATCCATTTGCCAAGTCTAATTGCAATGTAATGGAAAAATATTGATACACGTTTTTTAACATCTAAGCACGTATATAATTTAACTTATCCGCACTGTAAACGTGCTTAAATTGTATCCGTGAGATAAACGCGCCAATTGAGCGTCATGCAAGCGTCTGCCAGGAACGAGGGCGCCAAGAGAAAGGAAAGTCGCTTTTAGCAAGAATTTGAAGGTAATATTTTAATGTATGTTTCCTTATCACGATTTATGCTAGTTTACATTTTTTTCCTTCCTATTCATGTATTTTCTGGTTGTATATATGACTTGGTGTGAATGTCGTTGTAAAATGGGTGGGTGGGGAGTGGTGATCGAATATTTAGAATTGCCATTAACATGCTTAAAGGTATAGTTTAATCTTCCTATAAGGTTTCTTCTACAAAATAACCCATCCATAATAAATCCAAATTCATTATTACTGACGTTGTTTCACTGTGCTGACCCGTATACGGATGGCACTAAATATCGGTGCACACTGTCACTGAACCGGTGGAAACCGAAAATGTCCGATTACTATGCTAGTTTGGTCGCACATTTTTTACATCATATAGTATTAAGCATTTTTTAGTTTGTCCAGTCGAAAATGAGCTGTATTTGAAAACAAGATAAAAGTTCAGTAGACCTTTACCTCTTTTTCTGTGGTATGTGTAAGTTTTTTAAGCACCTTCGCTTATATTGCGATTTTGAATCATACAGTTTCACACGGTCACAAAGTAACTTGATCATGATTTTACATACTTCTTTCATGTGGTTAAATCCTTAACAACATCTATGTTTGTCAACCTTTCATTGCTTACTTGTTGCAGCTCAGAGGAGGATATTATGGGAGCAGCGAACATACATCGGGTCTGATGCGGATGTGGGTTTTTCCAACATTATTGAAAAAAAAACCTTTCATGGGCAACAAGAAGTTTGTAAGTATGCATCCTAATGGGATACATACATTGATTGTCAAACACTGGTTTTGTCTGAGATTCTGTTAATAAATTAATGTTCTTAATATAAAATATCACTTGTATAACTTATACTAACCGAGTATCATTGTAAAAATATTCTGTACAGAAAAAGGAAAGTTTTAATACTGCTATCATTACTAGTTACCCGAGTCCCATGATTACTTACATACACGTTGGTTTCTTAGCATGATCGATCTGTATACATATTTATATTTAAAGAAAGTTCTTAAAAAGGTTTAAAATTCCTTTAGTGATTTATATTGGATTTAAGTCATAGATATATTGGAGAGAAATAATTTTTTGAGACAAGTCGTGACATAGTCTTGAAAAGTTGATCTTTGAGACCTGTGGGTTCGGTTGCTACTGTCAATGCCCACTATGAACCTTCACTATTTTTCAGACTGAGAAAGAGTTCTTCCTTATGAGGCCTTCGCTGTCCAGTGCCTTTATCTCAGGCAACTGGGCCAGTTCCCTGGACAAACTTTGTGAACTATTGGAGTTCTCACTCTCAACCTGTCTCCCAACCTGTCACACCCCACTCTGACCATCTCCCTACCTGTCACACCCACTCTCAACTGTCTCACACCACTCTCACTGTCTCCCTACCTGTTACACCCCTGTCTCATTACCTGTAAGTTGTAACTACCCACTCTAACCCTGTCTCCCTACCTGTCACACCCCACCCTCAGCCTGTCTCCCTACCTGTCACACCCCACTCTAACCGTCTCCCAACCTGTCACATCCCAACCTCATCCTGTCTCCCTACCTAACACAACTCACTGTCTCCCTACCCGTCACACCCCACTCTCACCGTCTCACTGTAACACCCCACTCTAACCCTGTCTCCCAACCTGGCACATACCACTCTCACCCTGTCTCCCTACCTGTCCCAATCTACTCTCACAGTCTCCCACCTGTCGCACCCCACTCTGACCATCTCCCTACCTGTCACACCCACTCTCAACTGTCACACCCCACTGTCTCCCTACCTGTCACACCCCACTCTCGGTCTCCCTACCTGTCACACCCCACTCTGACTGTCTCCAACCTGTCACACCCCACTCTGACTGTCTCCTACCTGTCACACCCCACTCTGACTGTCTCCTACCTGTCACACCCCACTCTGACTGTCTCCTACCTGTCTTTCCCCACTCTCATCCTCTCCCAATCTGTCACAACCCACTCTTACCGTCTCCAAACATGTCACACGCCACTCTCACTGTCTACCAACCTGTCACACCCCACCCTCAGCCTCTCCCAACCTGTCACACCCCACTCTCACACTGTCACTCACTCATTAACCCACTTCCTGTATTTACCATGGACATTTAAAAGGTATTTTGATCACTTAGTCTTTAAATAAAAGATGTTAAAGGTTTTCTTGTAATTGTTACAGCGGTCAGCCTATGCAGTGGAAGTACTTAAGATGGACAAAAGCTGAATTGTAAAGGCGTTCACACCCTCCTGAGAGCACAGAAAAAAATGGAACAGCTGATCTACCATTCCAAGACACAATGTCGAAACTTTAGTAGTCATACAATAATGGACTTATTCAGAACTGATCCAGAGGTGGAGAAAGTTATTATGGGCCTGAGACCAAGTCAGACAATGATCTTTCAAGTAAAGGGTGACATGATTTACATGTAATAGTGCAGATCATGAGACTGAGCCTGGGGTGCAGCAGGCAATCAAAATGGTCGTGTTAGTGCCCTCTGAGACCATCTCCATTATTCTGAACAAGCAGAAGCTTATTGCCATTATTCTGTATGATACAGGATCATTGATTTATAGACAGACTGAAGAAGATATTTGTTGTTGGTTTAATCTTAGTGTTTTGAATTTATTGTAAAATATAAGTTTTGTGTAATTGCTGTTTTATTCTTTTAATGAGTACAGGCGTTTATGCAGTATTGTCAAATTAAGTTATTAAGATAAACCAAGATGGACATAGGTAAAAAAGTA
This sequence comes from Mactromeris polynyma, assembly GCA_032209605.1. Taxonomy (NCBI): domain Eukaryota; kingdom Metazoa; phylum Mollusca; class Bivalvia; order Venerida; family Mactridae; genus Mactromeris; species Mactromeris polynyma. Next base: position 3,883,903 of record JASFXZ010000019.1, on the reverse strand, counting down.
GTATTTTATTAATAAATTGCAAAGACAGATGAATTAATAACAAGACTAGTGTTGAAATTAAAATTATCAAGTACAGTCAATCCACATGTCTTATGCGGCCATATGCAGTAAACGTCATCTTTGAAAAATTCCCGACAATTTTCACTATATCTTTGTTTTGCTAAGCGACTTTTGTTTAACGTAACTGGTCGTCACTCAAAGTTTTTTCAGTCATTTTTTTCCTTTCTTTAAACGACCGCTAATTCATAATAGACAGATTATATAAGATTTCATAAGATCTGGTGAATATTTTTTTATTACAAATAAAAGAATAAAACTGTTTGTTTTGTACATTGTATTTTTAACATGTTGAAGCACATTTTAAGTACAAATGTATGTTTAGTAGCAGACTAGAAAATATTGAAACCTGATATCTTATCTGGATCCAAGCTTTGTATTAAAAGTCTGTTTCATTAAGAGACCTCTTTTTGTCTGACCCTTTGGTGGTCTCTTAATACAAGATTGACTGTATCTAATATAACGTCTTTTAAATATTTAAAGAAATAATTATTCACATATTACTAAAAATGCAAATATATTATTGTTCAATGCATATTATGTGTTCTTTTTGTGCACATTGTTTTTTTAGCTCACGAGAGCTAAAGTCATGCTATTGTGGTCGCCCTGTGTCCGTCATGTGTTATGAACAATATGTTTCAAACAACTTCTCCTAAACCTCTTGATGAATTTTGACTAAATTTTCTTAGAATCCACCTTAACAACCATGACTCTTCTTAGCAACCATGTACATGTGCTTCCATAGTAACTAATGAGTTTTATAACTCGCCTGTTATGCATATGATAGTCTTTACACTCAGGTGAGTGTGATCTAGTGCCATCTTGTTGTTTGATTATTATAAATCATGTTTCTACTTCATTGACTTGTATGAAAATAATTTGTGATCAAACCATTTTGAACTTGATAATGACAACTAATTCATATCTTGTTGCCTCTCTTACCCGCTAGTTATATTCCAGTTGTTAAATATTTTTCTGTGTGAGTTCAAAATCTAGGTTAATCTTGACAGTTATATTGATCATAATAAATGTTTCTGTTAATTTGAATAAATTGTTATTGTGTTACATTGTTTAGTAAATGTCTGTATATTGTGGAAGTTTGCGGTAACTTCGCAGGAAGTTTGCGGCAACTTCGCAGGAAGTTTGCGGTAACTTTGCAGGAAGATCGCGGTAACTTTGCAGGAAGTTCGCAGTAGGCGGAGTCCTGTTATAGTTGCTGTGAACTTCCTGCAACAAAATTGTTTGCAGCAAATTTGCAGCAAACTTTTACCATGCAAATGAGGTTTGCTGCAAATTTGCTGCAAACTTCATTTGCATAATTTTGGTTGCGGCAAATTTGCAGCAAACCTCATTTGCATGATAAAAGTTTGCAACAAAACAGTTTGCAGCAAATTTGCTGCAACTTTGCTGCAAATTCGCAAGAAAGTTTGCAGGAGGCTTGTTTTTTTCATAAGGGAAGGCATGACAACTCTATGAGAATTAAGCTTGTGCAAAACAGTTTTACGTGGGTCAAGACAACACCCTCACAGCTTCTACAGAGGGCGTTGTCTGCCAACACTACCTTGCCCCGAATTTTCAACCAGTAAAGACGTCGTTGTCTGCAAACACAATCTTGTGTTATAGAGGAATAGGCGGAAATGACAAAGCTTTTCTCATTATTACATATGACCCTCACTTTGTGAGTGAGGACCTTGGTATACCCCAGTATACCGATACTAACTTCCATCTCTTTTTCGAGAACCAAAAATACAAGAGACCATGACAGTTTTGCTTTAAAATACAGAGGCATTTGTATTCTTGGCTAAATGCTTTTCGGCAATGTGAGATGAGATATGTCCTGTCATCTTGAAGAGACAGTATAGTTATGAACATATGCTATTGGATTTTTCATTAAACATTTGGCTTGGGAGAGAATGACCATTTAGAACAAAAGTACAAAATGGTAGTCTTCTACCAAGTAGATGTAAATACAGGGCCACTCATCCTTACTGGGACTGGTGATAAACTTGTTACCCAGCCTAGCACTGATCACCATCACCCGTACACCGAGGGCCTCTTCAAACACCGTCACATCATTCAAACTCGCCGGTCTATCCAATGGGACATTGGCCAATTCACTGATGGCTACGGCTAACTGTCGCTGTTGATTCCGATTTTTATTGGCGAGATCCTCCGGCTCCTTTGGGTAGGTCAATTGAACTGACACTGATGTCAAAACTGTCGTCTATCTCTTAATCTTCGTTACTATTCAAAACCTTTTTAACTGTCTCCATTACGGTATTGGAGTTAAGTTGGTTCCAGGGTTAGAGGGAAACAATAATGGGATTGTTAAGCCCTTCGTGGTGTATAACCACCCGACCTAAATCATTTCCAGCCCCTCGGGCCTGATCTAACACATCATCAAACAGCTGGTGGAGACCCTGTCGTATATCCTGTAGACGTTGGTGTTGATCGTCGACTTTGACCTGGTATGAACAGTCAACCGCCGCATTTTTAGCGTACGTCCTCTCAGATTTCTTTCTAACGGTGAACTGGAGACCCGAAGGACTGGGCTCTTCCCCAGCTCCAAGTTGTACCGGTGACGCAGGACTCCATGGTCCGTCATCCACAGAGACGAGCTATCTCTTCCATTTCTTGGTCAAGCAAGAAAGCTTTTACACGCTCTTCCATCTCTTGTTGGGCGACATATTCAACTGTCATCTCAGGCAGAAGACAATGAGAAGGTAGGTCCCTCAATGGTTGATGAAGATGGTTCTCCAAAATGTTCCAGTAGGGTGTCCAATTGTTCGTGGCTCCATACTCTGGATTCCTTAATTGGAACAAACGAAACAGAACCATATCTGTGTCTTGAATACGACACCATCGTTTCGATTGTTGAGATCATCAAGTTCATAGCTGATGTGTAGAATAACTGTCAACAGAATGATTTTCTACATTCAGAGCCTACTCTTATTAAGTGTAACAGACCCTATTTATAGTAACATAATGTCATATAAATATTTAGACTAACGTGTTCAAACATGTCTTAGCTCATTGAAATAACCATTTGAAAGGGTTAAAGTGTGTGATTTAAGGTTATGAAAATAAAAGATATTGTACACTGTAGGATATTTCAAATGGACTAATCAAATTGAGTCATAAATAACAGAAATGTCCTTTGAAAGAAGTTTAAAAGGTGGATATCTAGGAAACCATTTCGGATAGAGTGGTAATTCTTCGGGATTTTTACATCAGAGCCAAAAGCTCTATTACTTGAGACAAACTAGAAGGTGCTAGGACCACATGATCATAGAGATGACGTCACGATTAGCACTGAAAAATACGTCGACTTCCGGTTGACCGTGCTCAATAGACAGAGCTTTAAATAAGGCTTGGAAGGAACCCAAATTGGATTAATTAACATTCGGATAAAAACTAACGGAATAATGACGGTCTAAAGTTTGGTTAGTATTGCGTAACAAGGGACAATACACTGTAAGACATTTATCATGGTCATATAGTGGTTTTCTCCCTTGGGTTAGACCTCGGAGCGTTAGGAAATGGATAGATTGGTCAATTAAAAATATAATCAATCGGTTGGCCCTGAAAGGTGCCCTTTTTGGGGTTGTGAGTGCTTTATAATGGATATGCAGTTTTTATTTCTACATCAGAAAGCTGAATTTTATTCAGTGAAGAAAAAGAAAATACAAAATATGTATTATAACAACCCTGCATCTTTCATTTGATTTATACATCCCGGTTTTGACAGCCAACTCCGCTCTCCCGGCCGGGAGCCGCGATCTCCCGATTTTCAAAGTAAACATCGTGAATTTTTATTATGGGGTATTTTTAGTTCATTGACTTCATTCCCGACTGGTTCGCTGTAATTACTTGTCAAACTGATAACCTAAAGTGTAAAATCGGGATACCAGTCAGAAATAGTCTCTAAACCATGGAATCAAGCGCTTGGTGACAATGATCAAAATACGATGCGACCCTCACTTATCATGTTGTTTATTCAAGTTTCACACATTTCTATTGTATTCAGATATGACAATTGGCAATAAAATTGTTAATTGGTGACTTGATTGAAGGGATGAACCCCAGATTACGAGTTAATTTGCAGCATATTGCTAGTAACAGCTTATGATACGGATGAAGTCATAATATTGACAAAATTTCAGCCACACAAAAAAAACTCCCGTTTTAAGGCTCAATCTCCCGCTTTTTGAGGTGCAATCTCCCGATTTGCCTTCAGAATTTAATTTATATGTGGTTTTATGGCGCATCGACAGTTTTGGTCATTTAGCGCGCTAGATGTACTCAGTGAAACCAGTACTTGGAGAATGGCAACCTGCGTACAGGCCCATTTGAAAAGTAGAGGTTTTAATAGCCCGATTGAGAATTGGGCACACACGATGCATACCCCGAAGTTTGCAAAAGTGCATGCACTTAGTTTTGGCCTTAGAAAATTTGAAGCCATTTTTATCGGCCCAGGTTTGGAGTTTATTTAGACATTGTTGGAGCTGTCGCTCTATTATATTCCTATTGCAAGATCTGAAACATATGACAAAATCATCCACATAGAGTGAACATTCTACTCCAAGGTTAATAGCTTTCACAATGTTGTTTATCTTTACGCTGAAGAGTGTGACTGACAAGATACAGCCCTGTGGTACACCCATTTCCTGTTCGCGACGTCCTGATAATCTGTCACCATCACGAACGCGGAAGTAGCGTTCTGAAAAGAGAACTCTAAAGAGAATATCTTAAATATATAAACATTCAGTTATAGCCTGAGAGTTATTCTTTCAGTGTCAACAGTATTTATAATAAACATTAATTGTTTGAAAGGGTGGGGGGGGGGGTTCCTACAGGTGTGAAGGCTGATAAAATTAATATAAACTCAATGCAGTAAACTGGATGAAAAAGTGGAAACATTTCAGTGCCTCCACTGAGCAGGGTAAATAGGATAATAAAATAATACAAACAATGCTAGGAAGTCTAGTCCTGATAATGGTTTGAATATTTTCAGGTGCGGAAGTGTGAGATAAACACCTGCTGTCAGCCAGTAAGGAACCTGTCTAGTGTTGTACCACCATTTTTGCCAGACCCCGAGATTGACACAAATAACATAGACGCAAACTCACAAAGTGGAGAGGGCATACTTTGGTTCAAGGCATGGCAATTCACCTTGTGATGCACTTGGTGGACTGGTGAAGAAAGCAGCAGAACAGCATGTAAAGAGTAGAAAAGGTTTTATACAAAATTCAGATCAGTTATGGCTTATTCCACACTCGTGGTGAAAAATTGGGTATTCCACAACTTTGTGGTTTTTTTTAGTTAATGAATACTATTAGTCCATCCTACATTAGATAAGTATGTTACAAATAGATCAGAGAGATAAATAAACATAACTTATAACAAATACCGATTTTTTTATTTTTTTTATTTGGAATTTGTGCAACAGAAATTGTTGAATTTTGCGACCTAAAATGGGACAAAACAGTGGTAAGTGTGTTTGTGGTAATCTGTGGACTATTATTCTACCTTTTTTGGCTGAATGTGTGAAATATATCGAATAATTAGATGTAGAAGAAGGGAGTAATCTAAATGCAATTAACCAAATCATTTGAAATGGTTTGAAAAAAAATGGTTTGAAAATACACGTATCGCTCGTTACCGTCGTGTCCTGTCAGAAGTAAAAGCTGTCAACACATTAATGAAGCATTAACAACAATCACAGAATTGTTTTTTAACTATTCTCGGATAAATAGTTATTTTCTTTCAATATGAATAACTTCATTGAAACCTGTCCGGGAATTCACTTCTTTTGCGTCAAAAAAAAAATCCGATATTTTCGCGTCCTATCTGTAACGATCGTTCAAGCGGCTATATTTATCCGGTGCAGAATGGTATGCGGTTTTGACCTTATCGCAAAACAAGGTGAGTACACCTTTATTGATGACGTATTACACCGATTGTCTTCTGCATGTAAACATGGCCGACGAAGACGATGATAGCTTCGGGTCCAAAACTGTAACGCGTGTGACAGGTAACGAGAGACCGTATATAACCGATGAATACTTGCATTATACGGGGAGATGATTTTTTTATCACGTGGTATTATGTTGTAGAAGGTCTCTTTGAAAAAATAATGATTTATTCAAGTATTTAGACGCAGCAGTTTATGACAACTTTAACTGACTTTACTGAATCGGACACGAAGTTGGGTAACGATCGTTACCACTAGACACGAATCTTCGTAGTCCACTCAGAATTGTAACGATCGTTTGTACGAGTGGTAAATATCCCATGTAGGAGTAGCGTAAATTAAATCAGTTTTCATAATGTAAACAAGTTGAATATTTCCGACAACATTATGATTTATTTTAAGATTGAAATGCAATAAAACATGGTAAACCGTTTATTTAAGAACACTTGTTACCGTGGGACACCAACAAATTATGTCACCTTGTTACATGAGACACTGAAATGGGTAAAATATGATGATCGTTTTGAACAAAGCGTCTATAAGATGTTTTTTCTTTTCTTTCGTGCTGTACTGTGGGTGCATTTACATTATTGTGTAAATATCTTCGTTATTAACTTTCAAACTGCAGATGAAACTGTTTAACAGTTCATTATTGATGTTTTTCGTAACACTTGTTACACTTGGAAACCGATAAGTTTGAACTCCTGTTACCCTGGACACTAAATGCTGATCGATTGTGACCGTTTTACTTGTATTTAACAAACTTATTAATCTCAGCGGTGGTAATTGTTTGTTTTTTGTCTAGATTAAAGTATTTTGTAATATTATGTGAATGGTTATAATTTAAAAATAATTGTTTAGACTTTACAGGGTTTCAAAGTGCTTAATTTCCATTATTCGTATTCACTGTTACATATGGACCCCATGTTTGTAAATTCTGTAACTGTAGCCAACAGCCACCTGATCAACAAACGCCAGTTAACAATTGAACATGAAGTTCATTTTTCCGATGGAGCAGCCAGCCAGTTCAAATCAAAGACGCCATTTGCAGATGTAGCTGCAAGCTCCACTGAATACGGATTTCCATGTGAAAAGCACTTTTTTGGAAGTCGACACGGAAAAGGTCCTTGCGACGGCGAATTTGGTGTGGTAAAGCGGACTGTCTCACAAGGGGTTGCTGCAAGACAAGCAATAGTTAGTGATGCAAAAGAGTTCCACGACTATGCCAAAGCTAAACTGTCGAAACCGAAAGATGAAAAGGAGGCATCATGCTCTGACCACAAGATGCGGACATTTTTCTATGTTGAAGGATCTGATGTTGAAAGGCAGCGATTTGATCGCATCAATGCCAAACCAATACCACAAACAAGAAAACTCCATGCAGTGAAGCCATGTTCCGAGGGCACATTGGGGGTTGCAACCCGAAATTTGAGTTGCTTTTGCCTGTATTGTACTGGTTCACAGTCTTCAGAATCGTCTTGTCAGTCCATAGATCATGTAGATGACTGGAAGCCTCAGGTAATCAAGAAAACACCTTCTAAGGGAACTGCAAAAACCTCAAAGAAGAGCAAGAAAACTCCCTCAAAGTCAAACAAGAAAAGTGCCAAACCCTCTAAGACAATCAAGAGAAGATATCCAAAGTCCAGTGAGGGAACTGCAAATTCTTCAAAGAAGTCCAAGGCAGCATCCTGTCCCACGGCACCATTGAATATTGAGGTAAATGAGATGACCAGATCAGAATATTTCAGGAAAGCGTTGGTCGATCTGCAGTCCTTTGATGCATTTGAAGAGCTACAAGATAAATGCAAAATACTTGTTAATGACCCAAACTATGAAGAATATAAGATTGAAACAGATGACAGCATCAACATAGTGGATAATCAACTTGCAGCCGATCGATTCGCATACAACATTCTCCCGAAACAGAAACTTCCCCAAGATTTCTGCAGAAGACTTCCAGTTAGAGTTTATGCAGATGGAAATTGCCTGCCAAGATCATTAAGCGTTGCCTGCTTTGGCCATGAAGATGCGCACGTTGAAATGCGAGTCCGCATTGTAGTAGAAATGTGTACTAATTGTGACGTTTACACAGACAATGAATATCTGAACAAAGGAATTGTGTTGCCACAGAATGAAGCATGCAGGTTATTGGAGAGCTACACAATGTTTTCAGATGAGTATACCCCAGGTGACAAGATAACAAGATCTGTTGCTCGTAGAATCTTTGAGGCAGAAGCTATGTCAGTTGTTAAAGATGGTTCGTACATGGGAATTTGGCAATTGTTTTGCAGTGCATCAGTTGCTGGGGTGAGCATTTTGTCAGTTTACCCAGATCTTGGAGACAGGTTGCCAAAGTTATTGTTACACAGGACAATCATGCCCCGGGTGTTTAGGACCTATCAGTCTGAAATCCTGATCATGTGGACTTCTACTCGTGAAGACCTTCATCCTGATGGGCGTAATTGGATACCAAACCATTTTGTGCCACTTCTGCCTCAGACTGGGGATTCAGAGCTTTTAATTGACATTGATGATGTTGATGATGACTATGCAAGCATATCTTTAGATGACAGCCTGATTGATCACATTGTTCAATCTGTACTGCAGTAAGTTCATTGATTAACGGTTTAGAAAAAATTGAAACAAAAGGCTTGCTAATGTTGTTGAAAAGTAGAAGAGAATGTCACAGGTGCAGGACACACCACATACACAACAAACAGCCACCCCAATAGCACTTAAAAATCTTCTTACTTCATTAACATTGCTGATGGTAATGTATCAGTAATGTGTCAGTAATGCAAGTTTAGATTCTGATAAAAAACAACACTTTATATATTGAAATTCATTGATTAAGTGTTGATTGCATTGAGTGAGTTCATTTAACCTTAGCTCTGCTAGCCTATAGATCCGAATATGCTATAGAAGTACTTTATAAATTTCACAGTAAAATATGAGTCATTTACATTATAAAGTGTGATTTAAGATGATATTTTCTCCATTACAACCAAAACGTGATTATAGACATGTACATTATAAGTTTGTGCCACTGTAATTAAAAAAATCAATTAATTAATAATCACTTGGCCACGAAATCCTACATTCTGAATATTCATGAAGTAAATGATCAGGGATCCGACAGAATGAATACATGTTTGACACTTTTTCATTTTATTCCAGTGCAGAACCAGAGCTGCTAGCTGATGCCAAACCTGAGCTACATGTAGCTAAACCGGAGCTGTATCCAGATGCCAAACCCAAGCTATCATCTGCTACACTGTCTAATCCAGACCATTCACAGCTAGAGGATTTCAAAAGGTACAAATGTGCAAATGAAATGTTCCACCAGAGTCTGCTTTGTTTGCTAGATTTGTCACTCAGACCATCTTTTCACCAATTTTGATGTAAAAAGTTAAGTTTAAAATTAGAAATAAAGACTGCATGCACAGAAATCTTGCGTAATCCTAATTAATATACCATCACTTACCATTTGAAACTCTGCTTACCATTATCTGTATTAGCCTTTAAAATTCATATTTTAAATAAAATATTCCAGGCCTCTGAATGGCACCTCACCAAGTGGCAAGACGCTGCACTCTACACACATTGGCTGGATTGGAGCCCTATCACACTGTGACAAAGAATACCCAACATCTAGTGATGAAATGAAACCACCATTCAAAGGCCAGACCAAGAAGAGGTAATAACAATTTAATTGTATAAATAGTTAGCAAATATATATACATATAAACCTTGTATTTAAAAAAAAATCACACATCAATCTAGATGAAATTGTAAATTTATGTCTTAAATATTTTAGTCCCATGAAGAACCCTGCACGAAATGACAACACAGATCTCCCACCCAGTGGCCAAACTGGACCACAATCCACTGGCAAGGTAGAATCCCGATCCATTGATGAAGCACATCCCCAGTCAAGTTGCAAGACACACAAGAGGTAATAACAATTTATTAATTACTAGTTTAAAGCTACCTTTAGCTATTATAAGTTAAAAAAGAGTCGTACAATTTTTGTCCATATATTTTCCGGACAGACCTTGCATATATCTATCTAGATTCAAATGTAAGTTTTTGGCTTAAAATGTTTTTCAGTCCTATGTTGGATTTCACAACCGATGCCCAGACTGAGCCCTTACCCACTGATAAAAGAGACACTCCACCAGTTGGCAAGACATGTCCTCCATCCAATAGCCAGGCAGACCTGCCATCCATTGTCAAGATGGACCCTTTATCCAGTGAGAATTTGGACCCCACTTCCAGTGGCCATATGATCCCCCATCCAGAGGGAAGACAGTCCCCCCGTCTTGTGGCGATACAAATAAAAAGTAATTTACTGATAAATCTAATCAATAGTAAATAATTACCATCCGTCATTTAGGTTATTTTGTTTTTTCGGAAGACATCTTTCAGTTGCAGAAGTTCACAAAGGAAGCAATATGACGTTATCAGGATTGGTTGGAGACTTGGTTGTCTGTAACTTACAGGTGTCCTTGGACATTAGGTCTATTTGAAAATCTCATCACATATCATCTCGTCAGAATCCAGAAAAATAGGTTAAATCTGAAGATGAAGTGTGTGAAGTTGTCACTTTTCATTCTTGTCTTATATGTTGTCACTTTCTTGTATATGCAGGTACCCAATAGGAACTAATGTTTTAACCAGAAATGGTTCAGAAACTTTTTATGCAGTTGTAAGTAATAATCAGGAGTTTAGTTTATCTTGCAACAGTTATACATTACTAGTTAAAACTAAAAAAGGTAGTGCAAACTAGCAAAAATTTAAAATGTTTTTTAATTTTGGAAATAATTTAAAATACAGTTTTAGCAGAAAATTTGACCTTGAGTGCACTACCTTAAGTTGTTAACTTATATTTTTTTTATATCATAAATGACGTCGCCAGCGTGATATAACGTCATTATATATTTTTGATATATCACTAGTGATATAATTATACTAATTAACGTAATCATAAATAGCTTTAAAATGACCGCACTATAAAGGTATGTTATACGTGTTAAGCGCTAATTATTGTCGGAATGGAATTTATATTATAAATATAATATAACATTTGTGGGCATTCAATATGGCCAAGGCTCGTTTTTATCAATTTTAGAAAACTCGTTAAATAAATTGTAATATCATGTAATATCGTATTTATTTTACGTTTATGTGATTTAATTTGTTTCTTTATATTTTCTGAGATTATTGTTTGTTTACTCATTCAGTTACCTTCTGGCACCTCTGTAAACTCATTTAGTTTTCAAAACCATTGTGATAAGAAAAGCAAAACAACCAAATATTGAAATTCTCCCTTTTGCTAATAAAGCACACTCTAAGTGGTTTTATTCACAGAGGTCAAGTCTAAATATGGCCAAGCGCTAAAAGAGTTTACCTTTAACATCCCAAAAGCGGTTTGGCTACTTTTGCAAACAGCTTGAATCCAGGTCAGATGCGGAGTAACTCGGCATCTTACCCCGAGATCCAACATGTTTGCCATTCAGACTTTTTGTAGTGCAACCAGAATTAAAGAATATTTTGAAGACTCTGAACAACAGGTGACAAAACATGAAGCAGATGACAATTTTTGTGATGTGATAAGGGTCAATCGTTCGTTTGTTTTAATTTTAAACAATCTGTAACATGTATATTTATAAAGGAATTTTAAATGAACATGTGAAAACCAACCCCGTTATCACAGTGAGTCATGTTTGTTTAGATATGGGCTGTTCTCTGACAAATGTCATTAAGACCCCTTTTGTCAGAGAACAGCCCATATGTGAGTGAGATAATTTGAGAATTGAACAGTTAATTATCCTATCATATGTTGTTTAATCATATTTTTTAAACAGACCATTATTTTTGATGATTATTTTCTATTACAGGTGGTTCAAAGCCCTGATGAGCTTGAAAGCATCCATGGATTGTGGTTGCAATTCTACAGAAGAGCTAAGCGACAGTTATGGACAATGGAAGATAAACCTTTTTTTGCATGTTGGGAGGACATAGTTAAACGTGTTGAAGAACCATTGCTGTCAATGTGTGGTTCCAGAATATATTATAAATTCTGACAGTTTAAATAATGAACCGTTTCTGTGTGGTGTTCAACAACCCTGTTTTGAAAGTGTTATTCTAACATGACACGCGATTTTGTCACAATAAACAAAGAACAAATCTAGCGTTGTTGATTGTGCAGTAAACAACGGTTGGACAAATTACGTCACTTTGTCACGTTCACGGCGACATTGTTTCACTTAGCGACGTCTGGTTGCTAGTGGACGTCGGTTACATACCTACGCGTTAGAATAAAGTCATGCATATTTGAGATTGATACAGAGTTATAGTCATGTTAGAATGAAAATAATCGATGCATTCTTGTTGTTCATCGTATAATATTTTTTTTTATTAATTATTTTTCCTTGATAATGCTGCTTTTCAGTAGATCGAAGAGGCCGGGTCTATAAGGGAATGGTTTAAGTAGATAATTTGTAGAAACAATATCTTGTGGTTTCGAATCCCACTGTGGATAGTATATTACTTACAAATGTTGCAGAACTCACTCAATAAAAAATGAACAGAGCTTTTAAGTTTTATTTTTAATATATATCAAAAGACATGCCTCCCTCACACTTGTTATACAGACTTGGGACTGTCTTGCACTCTCTTGGATGTTATACATATATGTATTGCAATAAAAAGTTAAAACAAACACACTATAATATGATTTACTACATGAATACATTGGTCTACAACTACACAAAATGAAAACATGCAAGTGGAGTACAAGGTGGGTTAAGGCATTGTGTACAGCATAAAGATGAGTGATGACTAAGCATACAGTAGAGTGCATGGTGGGTTAAGGCATATTATATATACAAACAGTAACAGAAATCTACAACAAAGCTAGCACAGTACCACTAAGTTGATTGCAAAAATTGCAGATTATCATTGCTATTTTGTAACTCTTGTTACATGGTGTCCTTTTTTATTAGTATTGGTGTTATAATGATAGCTCATGGTGGTCTTATTGGACATATACAGTCATGTATCAGGCATAAGAACCTTTACTTTATTTTCAGTTCAGAACATAAGCACTGGAACTTGAAAATTCAGAAATTCGCATTTGGACACCGTGTAACATGCGTTACAAAGTGTCCACTGTAACAAGAGTTACAGTTTTTTAAGTATCTTGAAAAAATGATACTGTTGCACTGAAGCATATAAAATATTACACTTATGAAAACTTACTTGAAATATCCACTCAATATGTTTTTTTTCTATCTTTGATTACTTTAGAAATGCCAAGTTTTTAAAGATAATTAGTACTGTTAACAACAGTCTGCGGGTCAAGATATGAAAATAGGTATCTATTGATGAAATATAGAGCAAATGCCTTCTTTTAAGATTCCAACAGCATGATAACATGGTTTGCTATTATTCCCATATAGAAAATAATAAAATCTAGCTTTTTTGATAATTAGGTTATTGAAATCGGGACACTATGTAACAAGCGTTACAATTTAGTACGTAGTACCAATAATGGAGTGAATCTTTCTCCAAGTACCATAAGTTATCTCACAATGACAATTTTAAGAAAGACTGGTAATTTTGCCACCTGATGAATGTAAAAAATGTCTTATTCTCATAAATTTAGATTTAAACATCAATGTCCCACTTTATTGACCACTAGTGTGGAACCAGCCGTATTTATTCTAATATTCTATCATTTTATAACTTCACTTTAACACTTCTGAAATATTCTGCATTTTTTGTCTACTGTATTTAACATTATTTTGCAACTGGAAATATAAAGCATGTTTTCTCTTCCTTTGTATATTGTCTGTTTGTGATAGCAATTAAAGTGGCCTAATATGTTAATAATATTGTAGATATATTAAGCTGTAAATATCTTCTGTTTTATGTTATGTAAGAAATGAAAGTAGAATACATTTTTGATACACTTGTTTAAATCTGAAAAGAGAACTTTAAAGAGAATATCTTAAATATATAAACATTCATTTATAGCCCGAGAGTTATTATTTCAGTGTCAACAGTATTTATAATAAACATTAATTGTTTCAAAGGGTGGGGGGGGGGTCCTACAGGTGTGAAGGCTGATAAAATTAATATAAACTCAATGCAGTAAACTGGATGAAAAAGTGGAAACATTTCAGTGCCTCCACTGAGCAGGGTAAATAGGATAATAAAATAATACAAACAATGCTAGGAAGTCCAGTCCTGATAATGGTTTGAATATTTTCAGGTTTGGAAGTGTCAGATAAACACCTGCTGTCAGCCAGTAAGGAACCTGTCTGGTGTTGTACCACCATTTTTGCCAGACCCCGAGATTGACACAAATAACAGAGACGCAAACTCACAAAGTGGAGAGGGCATACTTTGGTTCAAGGCATGGCAATTCACCTTGTGATGCACTTGGTGGACTGGTGAAGAAAGCAGCAGAACAGCATGTAAAGAGTAGAAAAGGTTTTATACAAAATTCAGATCAGTTATACCAGTTCTGCGAGGCAAATCTCACCATGCACGAAAATGGCAAAAAATGTGAGCACAAAAGAAGAGTTTTCTTTTATGATGGTGGAGTGAAACGAGACAGAGATGTAAGCAATCTTCAGACACTGAAAGGCACTCGGCAGTTACATGCTTTGAGAGGAGTGAAGCCAGGAGAAGTTGAATACAGGCACCTGAGCTGCTTTTGCAAAGTCTGTCTTTGAAAACAGGAAGGGAGGTGTTTAAATGAAGAATATGTTGGTGAATGGACAACTCATAAGCTCATAAAAGAAGGCAAGCAGAATAAAAGAAAATCTGAGGGAGTAATCGATGATGAGGGCAAGCAGAAAAAAAGAAAATCTAACAAAGTAATGAATGATACATCAATGTCTGCCTGCTGTACGATATCACAGCTTAGGAAATTTGTTATGGGCAAGAAATTTGACCCACTTCCTCCGAGTATGGAGAAAACATTTGCCAACACAGGAAAGACAGTTGACACAATGACCTTAACATTGATGACAGATGATATTCCACTGCAAAAGTTTCAGATGTACCCAGCTACCATTTTAGGTGATGGAAACTGCCTGCCACGTTCTGCTAGTGTTATAGCATATGGGCATGAAGAGAAACATCAAGAGATGAGGGAAAGAATTGTTTGTGAGTTGTTGAAGAATTCAGACAAGCCTTCAATTAAGGTACAGTAAGGCATGTACGCAGGCAGGTTCTAAATGAAAAGCTTGGGAAAATAACCAGTATCATTACAGAGTTCACTGAAGAACTTCAAAAGCTTTCAAAGCATATCTTTGTTGCAAACTGGCAACAAAAACAATTTCAAAAATTAACAAAGCAGGTACCAGCTAATTGGGTTGTGTCGGTTGCAGATTTTGCTGAGAACTACCGATGCCTGAACCAAGATGAAATCCAATCGGCATACTACAACTACGAGCAAGCAACTGTATTTCCACTGATAGCACAATACAATTGTCCCAAATGTGATGGAATAGTCCAGGATTCCGCTGTTTTCATCTCGTCTGATCTGATCCATGATACAAATGCTGTAAAACATTTCACAGAAAAATGGATAGTCATATTCGGGATGAAGTAGATTTCAGCCACGAAGTTCAGTTTAGCGATGGTTGTGCTGCCCAATTTAAGTCGAAAAAATCATTTCAGTATATGTCCGAAGTGAAGTTAGTTAGTTATATGTCGTTTTATGGCGCATCGACAGCTTTGGTCATTTAGTGCGCAAGAAATGTTAAAAATATGTGAAACTAAAAAAGGTATGTGATATACTTGTATATGTTAAATTGGGGTAAATATAGTATAATATGAGATTTAAGATTATAAATATCATAGCTTGTTGTAAAAGCCAATCTCTATGATGTAGCTTTTAAATTTTCCAACTTGTATAGTCTCAAAGAGACTTTTAATTATTATCATGTTGTTTTATGGCGCATCGACAGCTTTGGTCATTTAGTGCGCAAGAAATGTTAAAAATATGTGAAACTAAAAAGGTATGTGATATACTTGTATATGTTAAATTGGGGTAAATATAGTATAATATGAGATTTAAGATTATAAATATCATAGCTTGTTGTAAAAGCCAATCTCTATGATGTAGCTTTTAAATTTTCCAACTTGTATAGTCTCAAAGAGACTTTTAATTATTATCATGTTGTTTTATGGCGCATTGACAGCTTTGGTCATTTAGCGCGCAAGAAATGTGAAATTATGTGAAACTAAAAAAGGTAACGTGATATACTTGTAAATGTTAAATAGTTAGCGGACTGGTTGAAGGTCAACACAGCCAACGAGAAAAAATGTACTGTGAAAGGCGTATTTCATGGAATACAGTCCAGATTTATTAAAAATAAGTTAAAAATAAAATAAAAGACTAAGTTTCTTCATCAGAGAGCATGCTCTCACCCCCTGAGACAGAGATTCCATCACTGTCATCCTCCATGTCACTAAGACATTCAAACTTGTTGTTGAGGGGGTTTCATAATTTTTTGTTTTACATGGTTTTTTACATGGTTTTGGTGTGGGTGATGGTGGTGAAGATTTGTGACCTGCAGGTTTTTCTTTAGGAGGTTGGGAAGTGGGTTTGTTGTTATTTGTGTTTACTGGTGCAGATTTCACCTTAGTTTTGGTAGTAGTAGGGGCAGGCGATGTGGCCTTAGATGGAGTGGATTTTGGTTTCTTGGTAGTAGGAGGGGCTGGTGATTTGGTTTTTTGGGGAATGGATTTGGGCTTTTCTAGAATAATAGGTTTTTTTGGTTGATTGGATGTTTTTGGTGCAGGTGGAGGAACCATTGGGGCAGGCTGTCAGATCTGGGTTGAATGACTTTAATGCTGTTGTAAGTAATTTGCTGTTTTGTTGTAAACTCTCCAGGTCCAAATGTTATTATATGAATTGAACAAAAATGGTTTCTAGATTGTAATGTCTAAGTTTATTATGACATTTGGGCCACAATACAGGATATGTTATGATTATGTGTTTCAAATGACCATGTCCGTTTACAGTGAAACAAAGTCAATGTTGCTGGGTTTTATTGAAGTTCTTTAGCAAAAGTTACTGTTCTTTTGTTTTTGTTGTTGGTTCATTTATTTATTGACACACTTTTGGAACCATATGATATGCTACTGAAAATGAATTTTCTACATAAATATTTTGACCATGAATTATTACAGGTTTTCAAAAAATTTATTGTAAATGAAAGCGCTATCCTTGTAGTTGGTAAACATGATTTTATTTCAAAATTGCAAAGTTCAGATTTTAAGTCATGTGCCTAAAAAAGAAAATTACTGAAATCATTTCTTCATTTTTTGTTTAATTTCAGGTTGTTCAACCGCCAGATCAGCTGCCAACAGACCACAGAGGACTTTGGGTCCAATTGTATAGGAAGTCTAAAAAGAAATTATGGACATTGGAAGACAAACGCTTTTTTGTATTGTGGGAAGAGATTATTGAAGAGATTGAACACCCATCTTTGTCTATGTGTGGTGCTAGACTGTATTACAAGTTTTAAATACATAACTTTTGTCGTTATTGTCTTGATTTTAAGACATTATAGAACATTCTAACATGACTCGTGATTTTGTCTCCATAATACAAAGATTGTTATTATGCCATAAACATCATGTGTGCCCATGTGACATCATTTATGCCAATATGCCATCAAAAATTAATATAGGCGTGCCGTGTAGAAAATAATGCTTTGCTTTTAATCGCCTTTTGCAATATCTGGTCATGTTAAACATCCTTACCAGTTGTTACCATCTAATAAACAACTCTTTGTCGTACATGTGAGTGGTTAATAACTGTGTATCAACAGACCAAGAGTTGTTTATCAAACGATGAACACTGCTGGAACTGATGTAATTTCATATTTTAACTTGCAATTTTCTATGCAGTTAACAGGCTATTTTTCAAACTGAACAGTTTATTAAAAGTTATAATTTCTTTATGTTTTTACATGTCTTTTCATTTAAAAGATTGTCAGTGTCAGAATCAGGGTTTTGAGCACAAGTGGTAGAGAGTGAATGGTCATAGAAATAATAAAATAACCTACCACTATGGAAGTTGTGTGATTTGGCTGAGGTTTGAACCGACAGCAGAATATCTAGCCCGAAAGAATTCGATTCTTTCAACATTCTAACATTCAAAACAGTTTCAACTAAACAGTCACTGTACACATAAGTATAAACAGCTTGTGCACATGGCTTGATGATGAGCAGCTATGGTGAGCCCCAAGGTCCCTTCACACTAGGGTGTCCTTGTTAACCAACCATTGTCCAAATGTGTTTATGAATTTGGATAATAGTTGCGGGAAAGTCTGAGTGCTTCAATTATTTTAAAGACAAAATTTCCATTTTGAACTGGACTAGATTTTCAAATTGCGCTGACACTTTCCCAACCCAATACGGTCATGTGTGAAGCCACTACTCTCATTTTTAGTTTCTCTGAATCATTCAGGTTTGAAAAAGACACTTAAAATGAACAAGTTTGTTTAAAAAATATTTTTCGACAAGTTGTGGTCAGAAAAACTAAAATTTGGGAATAATGGCATGAAAATGGTTTTGATGGCATGATGCATGATGCTGAAAGCAAACGAAATATACATGCACACAAAACAATATCACCGTCTACCATACCACTATGTTACTAGCACCATAGCATGTGGGTAGGTAGCTAATGGGTTAAAGGCACATACATTGCAGACTATGTGACCAGCAGACAAACATATTGCAGGGGATAAACACACAATAAGTACACAAAGAATAGGTGCACATGGAAGAATAAGGTTTGTACATAGAAGAAACATGTATTTTACACTATTACCATTAAAATTTGTTGATCTATACAGCTGACAATTCAGTCTTTGCTAGTCATAAAGTAATATTGTGTCCAACGTTACATCCATGGTGTTTCAAAAAACATCATTTCTCATTTTACAAACTCATTTTCTCTTTTTAAAAAATATTTCAGAACTAATTGCTGCAGAATTATTCTATAAAATGGTTTCTTTTTTTAAAAAATACCTAGTTACAAGACTACAAAATGTTAAATTGGTGTCCAGTTACATCATAATGAAATAACTATCATTAAATGTATTATAGTCTATATAATCTCTTTTGAAATTTAAATTATAACTTCTTAAATGAGGGGGGGCATATAAAAAGAAAACAGTTTCTACGAACAAGGCTTCATTTATGTAGAATTTACCGTTTTCATATATGGTGTCTGATGTTACATCACAATTTTTCAAAATTTCTTTTTTATTGATAAAGTTTGAACCACAAACAGCATTATCTTCATTTTTCATGGGATAATGGCTGAAGTGTCTAGCAAGCTAATTGCATATAGTTTTTTGATGAAACAGCAATTCAAATTTTTGTAAATTATTGGACGACACAAGATTTATGATGTAACCAAAAAAGGTTGGACACGAGATCCATGTTCATATATCAATTTTATTAGGAATCAGAAAACACACCATCATCATCATCATCTTTAGCAGAGTTCTAGTTTCCATCATCATCATTGTTTGTTGCCTTCGTCGTTGTTGTTTAGAGACCTTCCTCGACACAAAAGTGATGTAATGGGTGAAAATAGTTTTGAGCTAAGAACAGAAACAGATGTGATTTACGAAGATGGATTGGATGAGACCATCTTTTATCACCCTACAGCTGAAGAAGTTAAACTGTTCTGCAAAACTGAATAAAATAAGTATCTTTTTCTTTTCAGGACTTATCATTATTGTTATCACCATCGTAATAGCTGCAGTGACGTCTGTGTAAAAATTTGTAAAACCACTAACACGTGTCGTTATAAAAATGATGAAACTTAAAAGCATCAAAACCATTGTTATTTATTTAACAAATATAATGAAAAGCAGGAGAAGACGTTATCCCATTAGAGCACAAAGTCAACCAGATTTCTATGGGCGATAATTTCATCACCATCATAATCATCAATATTTATGAACAATTAGGGGAAATAGACAGAGAGAGACCTGATATAATGAAAGCACAGACTGTGCAGGACACTCGAAAAATCCACCAAGTATTGAATCTTCAAACCAGAAACACTTTCAAGGCTCGAAATCTGTCGTGTTTTTGCATAAAGTGTGAAGCTGGCAACCCTGATTGTTTGAATTCAAAGTATGTGAACTCGTATAAAGAGAAGACCCTCGTAGAACAAACAAAGTCAAGTAAAACTCAAGCAGGTGAATCAAAGAAGTCTACATCAGAGAAACCAAAGGCAGGTAAAACAGTGAAACAATCAGACGAAAAACCAGAGACAGGTAAAACAAGAGGACGATCAGAAACATCAAATGCAGAAAATATAGTCGGCAGTATTTCAGTTCATTATTAACCATAATGGAACTATCAGGATCAGAAGGATTTGCAAAATTGAAAGAAGTAAGCTCAGCCCTTCATACTGAAATAAATGATAAGTATCCATTGGAAACAGTCGACGGTCATTTCAGTTTTGCAGACGGGAAATACACAGCCGATCAGATAGCTCTGACACTTAATCCGTAAGTAATACGCACTGGAGGAATGTTGCCAGTAAATGTGACGGCTGACAGCAACTGTTTGCCTAGAACAGGTAGCATATTGTCATTTGGCAATGAAAGCGCACAAGAAGAAATGAGAGTGAGAAAAGCCATTGAACAGTGTCTGAACTCAGACTTGTACATTGATAACAATTATTTGAACAGAGGTGAAAACTTTCCAGAACGAGAATCCAAATTCCTTGATCAAACCTACACAATGTTTTCGGAGCAATATATACCTGGTAACAAAGTAACAAAAAAAGTCACTGAAAATATAATTGAAGAAGAGACAGTGAAAATCTGTAAAAGAGGTTCATATATGGGCATATGGCAGCTATTTGCCTTAAGCTCTGTTCTAAAAATGAAAATCTCTTCACTGTACCCAATCATAGGTCAGAGTTCCGTGAAGCAGGTGCTGAATAGAAGCATACTTCCAAGGCAAGGTGACCACAATGAACCAAGCGTTACAGTAATGTGGACATCCACGCGAACAGATATGGTACCACAACATCGGATACCAAACCACTTTGAGCCACTTTTACCTACCACATGACTGTCATATTTCGCTGAAATGATGATAAGTGGCAAGATTGACAGGTTCGACTTCAATGAAGAAGATGCTGATCTATCCCTGGATGATACCATGATGGACACCATCCTTACTACTCTGTAAGTTCTGGTACTTTTCAAGCCTTTTTAGGTCCACTTTTTGAAGAAAAAGCAGAGTTATTGTCATAAACCAGTCGTCGGTGTCGGTTACGTTTTCTTGAGAATACATACAGGGGAGGTAAGTTTTAAATGTGATATTTTCTTATGCTTATAAATCTTGAGAATACATACAGAGGAGAAAAGTTTTGAATGTGAAGTTCTTTTCTAAGTTTTTGTTTATGGTCTCTAACTTCAATACTGTCATAGCTATTGCTTGGTAACTTGACATGCTTATATAAATGTCTTAAATTACAAGTACTTAATACACTTAAAGTACTAGTAGAATAAAATTAGTGTCTTGAAATTTGACTGGGTCAATGCTTGTCACAAGTGGCCTTGTATTAACTGGCAACAAAAACGTTTAATAACATGCCATCATGTACTTACAAAAACTTTAAAAGTAGTCATCCTGAAAGCAGTGTGTCATTGGCAACATTCAATAGAAATCATCCAAAAAAAGTTGAAACAACCAAAAAACGACAATGGTTGGGCTGTCTGTGATGGGATAGTCAGATATTTACAACCATATGCAGTAGAGAATGAAGATGCTTCCATTGTATATTCTAAGTGGCAAAGAGTGAAAAAAATCTACAAGGGTAGAGAGGTGACGCAGGTAATGCCGGTATCGCATTTTGTCTTATTAGGAGTTGACAGAAGATTGATCATACTTGAATAAACAGTAATAAATAAAGAAACTGAATTGAATAAACAATATTAATTAATGAGGAGACGTTGTAGTTATGTAAATCAAACTTGCGAGTTCCCCAGGAGACAGTTATAGAGACGAGACCATGGTTACATTTTTGCCATCAACAGTATATATATTAGTGACACCACAGCCTTGGAAATGTATTCAGCTGCTGTGAAGCATTTGGCAGAATTGCTGAATTGTGTGGTATTCAACTGTAATGAGGTAGATCATCAACGGCACTATCAGTTTGTGGCCAACTTTTCCAAAGTGGTAAAAGAAGAGAAGAAAAAGTTTAACTTTGGACATAAATGTTTTTTATTTAAATAAAATGTTTTATGGACGAAATGGTTGCCCTTCTTTCATGTACTTTTTGTATGTCTGTACAAATCGGGAATTAACGGTACGGGACGGCAGAAATCCTTTTTCTAGTTATTACTGCGCATGCGCATATTCATTATTCTAGAACAAAGGAAAATTGCGTTCTACTTCGTGTCGTTAAATTCACTTAATTCTATTGTTATTATCAGCTTTTATTTCTTGTATTTTACTGTGAACAGTGTGATAGTTATTTATTTATAAGTTTGTCTTACTACGGACTTGACATTTATTGGCGTAGTCGGTAAAATTCCGTTTTGGGAAACGGCAGGTATTGTTTTCCTTTGTTTGTGAAATTCAAGATGGCGTCTTGAGATGGTGTTTAAGGTACAGCTTTTCGGACATTCGTATATTCGTCGTTTTAAAAGTTATATTCGGGACACGGAGAAGTTAAACTTTAGCCTAAATTTGGATAGTAAAGATTTTCTTATACAATACTCTGGATTCCCAGGAGCGCGAGTGCATAACTTACGGGAACATTTGGACGTTGTGAGTGACTTCCAACCGGATCTTGTGTTTCTCGTGATTGGTACGAACGATTTGTACGACCGAGAACCACTACACACGGCTTCAGAGGTTGTGGATCTTGTGGACACACTAAAATTTGTATTAAAAGTGCCAGAGGTTGTTGTCTGTCAGACTTTATACAGGATCCAACCATCAATATCATCAAGATATCCTGTTGATGTAGACGTTTTCAGTAATAAGGTTGACATTTTAAATGACACTTTAGAGGTCAAATTAAAGTTGAACCAGTCCACTCTTTGGCGCCTGAAAGGGTTTTGGTCAGAGAAGTCGTTTGCAGCTGTGTTTGACCGAGACGGTGTCCATTTATCGCAAGCAGGAAACAAACGACTGTTCAAGAACATACGTGCCCTAGTTGTGTCTTACAGTAGACGAATTTCTACTTAAATATTGTTAACGAGTTACCAGACGGAATAAGAAGTCAGTTAAGTAACTCTTTCATTAACATGTAAAATTGTTTATTTTACTTCTTATTTTTGAGCCTACATTATGACATGAACTACTTTAGAAATCCTTGGCTTGCTGGTTGTTCACCACCATGGCATACATGGCTGTGCTATTTAAGTATTATTTAACAGTAGTGGACCAGATAAACACCCAGTTTTATGTAGTTCAAGGTCATGGCTAAAAATACCTGTGTAAGGATGGGGCGGATGCTCCATTTTGGTGTTTATATTTTACAGGAATTGTACATGTAACAGTACAGGACTAAGACATATTGTTTAATATCTGTATATATTTACCGAGCACGTTCATGTGCCCGAGACAGTCCAACACTTATGATCTATTACAGTTATTGTTTTAAATCCTGGTATTTAACACGGATTTTTTAATTGTACACTATGTTATTTGCTGGGCCAGTACCCATGTCGTTATTTGCCATTCACCCTGGCTATGTACAATTTTCCGGGCAGTTACCCGTGACTGTGATTGTTTGTCCAGGGCTCATGCCCTTGACACAGTTGATTGTGCACTCAGATAGTAATCTGACACAGTTCCAATTTTTACCGGGCTCATTCCCGAGACATATATATTCCAGACTAAGGACTTGCATCAGGTCCAACTTGATATCATTGATTTCTGGGCCCATGCCCCAGACACCAGTCTGACATGCTTTATGATATTTTACAGGGTTAATGCTCGAGACACCTGTCCTACATGCTTACACAAATTTCCGGGCCTATGCCCGAGACACCTGTCTGACATGCTTTATTATATTACCGGGCTTATGCCCGAGACACCAGTCTGACATGTTTTATGATATTTTCCGGGCTTATGCAAGAGACACATGTCTTGCATGTGTTTTGATATTTACTGGCTGAGATACCTGTCTGACATGTTTTTTGCTAATCACCGGGCTCATGCCCGAGACTGCTGTCTGACATGTGTTAGAATACTTTCTGGGCGCATGCCCTAGACACCAGTCTGACATGCATAAATGATATTCTTGGGCTTATCCCGGAAACACATGTCTGACATGCCTTAGGATATTTACCGGGCTCATGCTCAAAACACCAGGCCGTGGTGCTTTATGATTAAACTTGTCACAGTGGCAAGATACAAATCTGGCACCATTTATAATATGTTCGAGGCTTATGTCCAAGACATTCCGTTATAGATATTTAGTAGTTGCCCGAGAGATTGGTCTGTCTCATGTTAAAATATTCTGTCTTTATAACCTTAGCTGTTATTAATTATTTTCTTTGCTTTATAGATATGCGGGGGAAAAGGTTGGCAGCTAGGGCTACGAAAGCAAAATGTACAGCGCCTTGTTGTCCTCCAGAAAAGGAAAGACAAAAAACTGTAAGTCGACAAAGAAAGGGACAGACAGAGACTCAAGTACATATTGTTAATTGTGAGCCAGCACCTGCTAAGAAAGGACGGCATCTTCCTAGTAGTGCTAAACAAAAAACTGTTCGCCTTGCTAGGCAACGAAAAACTGTCGATAGAATAAATGCCCCTGGGCCAAGCAGGGAAGTGTTGGTCAGTGAAAGTTCATACGAACAGGACAGTGATGACTCTGAGTCAGAGGGAACAAGTTCAAGTAAGCGCAAGGCTACTAAAAAGAGAAGCCCAAATAGAGGTAGTGACAATACGGGACACTCTACTTCTCCTGAAGAAAGTGACGGGTCAGAGGACTCAGTTAGAGTTAGACCGCTAAAAAGGAAGAAAGTATCAAATAAGAGAGATACATCAGAGTCGGAGGAGTTGTCTCGGCATTTGACTAAATCCACAAAAAAGAATAATGACCGGAAACAACTTAAGAGAGGCCGGTCCAGGCGACGACAGTATGTATCAGATGTTAATTCTAGTTCTGACGAATCAGAACATGTGTCAAATAGAAGAGGCAATAAAGGCCATTCACGAAGGAAAAAACATAGGAGGAGTCAGGACAAAAGGCACCATCGAGTGGTTCCCTATTTAGACACTGACTCTTACGAGTCATCAGATTGTTCTGACTCAATGTCAGATAATGATGTTACAGACAGGGTGATGGAAAAGCATGCCCAGTCCTTTACAGGTAACAAGAGACAGTCTTTTTTCCCTTTAGATGCCCCAATTTTTACCCAAATTCCTGACAAGATTAGGAAACAGATTCGTAGGCACAAATATATAGACTTCGGTAGTTTATTACCCCAATCATTCTCAAACACAGAGGACTCATCTTACCATCTTAAAGTCACTAACAAGGGGGGTAACTCTAACCTTAATTTAGTCCAATCAACCAAAGCTAGAAAGATTTATACAATTGAGCAATGGACTACCGCCTTTATGAGATTTGTAGCCGTGTATTCTCGCAAGTATCCATCAGAAACACCGGCCCTAATGAAATATGGAGAACTTGTCAGAGATCTGGCAACCAAAAACTCTAATAGTCAGGCCTGGTTAAGTTATGACACCCAATTCCGTAAACTGCGGGAACATGTTCACCTACCCTGGGATAGGTTACATTCTGAATTTTGGATTAGGGCCACAACAGCTTCATACCAACCTCAGCCCTTTCGTCAATACCGCCGTAATGACGGCGCTAACAGGTCCAGCTATTCAGTTAACAAGGGGAGAACATCACTTAACACCAACAATGAGTTCCAACGCAATACATGCTGGAATTTCAACAAAAGGGGTTTCTGTAACTCAGTCAGTTGCTTCCCACACATATGTGGTTTCTGTCGAGGACAACACTCGGCCAAATCATGCCCAAACGGTAAAAAACAGAACTCAGAAAGAACTGGTTCACGTGGACAACCCCAGTCAGGTCCAACCCAACACAAAGTCACCAATAAACAGGTCAGGCCTGGACAACTGCAGCATAATAACTCCGGTTAAACTTAACCAATTATCGCACTGGATTAAAGGTTATACTTTCGATGATTATTTGATTGAAGGGTTTGCTAAAGGTTTTAGACTTGGTTTCATTGGTGAAAAAATGTCATGCTCTGCCAAAAACCTTAAATCTTGTGATGAATTCCCTAATGTAGTCAGAGTTAAACTACAAAAGGAGTTAGATCTCCAACGTATAGCGGGCCCTTTCACTAGCACACCTTTTCAGTCATTTACAGTAAGTCCCATTGGGGTAGTCCCCAAAAAAGAGCCCAATGCTTTCAGATTAATACACCATTTAAGTCATCCACCAGGTCAGTCTATTAATGATAACATTGACCCAGTTTTGGCCACAGTCCAATACTCAAGCTTCGATGACGCAGTGGCCATGGTCAAAAGCCTGGGTAGGGGATGCCTAATGGCAAAAACAGATATTGATTCCGCATATAGGATTATCCCAATCCACCCATCAGATTACCCTCTATTAGGTTTCAAGTTTGACAACAGATTTTACTATGATAGGTGTCTTCCCATGGGAGCTAGTTCAGCATGCGCTATTTTTGATAGATTCAGTTCTGGTTTAAAATGGATAGCCAAAACAAAACTGGGTATTCACCATATATTGCATATCTTGGATGATTTCCTATTTTTGGGCAAAAAAGGTTCAAACAAATGCAATGCAGATTTGCATGTATTCTTAGATTTGTGTAAAATACTGGGCGTTCCCATTAAACAAGAAAAGACAGTTTCCGCAACATCAGTCATCACATTCATGGGTTTAGAGCTCGACTCTAATACTATGGAGGCAAGGTTACCTCACGACAAATTGGTTAAAGTTCGGAATTTACTTAAGTTATACAAGTGCAAAAGAAAAATTAAATTACAGCAACTACAGTCAATTTTAGGTCTATTAAATTTCTGTTGCAACGTTGTTCTACCTGGGAGAGCATTTCTCAGACGCTTAATTGATCTAACAAAGGGTATTGTCAAACCATATCACCGAGTTACACTTAACAAGGAGGGAAGGCGCGACTTGGCTGCTTGGTGCCTTTTCATTGAACATTTTAATGGGAAGCACATTTTGCTTGACGAAAAATGGCTCACCGACACTGCCTTGCATCTTTTTACTGACGCGTCTGGCTCTTTGGGTTATGGGGCAATCTTGAACAATAGCTGGTTTTATGGGTCATGGCCTGTACAGTATACAGATTTCAACATTACCTTTAAGGAATTATTCCCGATCACATTGGCCCTGGAGGTGTGGGGTTCGAACCTAGCAAATAAATGCATAGTCTTACATTCTGACAATATGGCTGTTGTTCATATTATTAATAAACAGTCCTGCAAAGATACGTATATTATGTGTCTAGTCCGTCGTCTAGTATTAGCTTGTATGAAACATAATGTTCTAGTACACGCGGAACACGTGCCTGGCAAACTAAACAATTTAGCGGACATGCTTTCTCGTTTACAGATAGCAGACTTCCTACTGCATGCTCCAGGGGCGGACACGGTACCAACTCCGATTCCCGATGCACTGTTGGAAACCCTCTAAAACAAGTGGTTGTTACACTGCTAGAAAGTTCATTAGCACGGAGCACAAGACAGTCCTACAAAACTGCTTTTACACTTTACAGGAGTTTTCATTTAAGACACTATGGCATCAGCCCTGTCGGTACCATTTCATGCAGTAAACTCACGGCATTTATAGCCTATTGTCATTCAACTGGTATGAAATATTCAAGTATATGCTCTCGTGTGTCGGCCCTTAATTACATCAACAAATTGCTTGGAGCTCCAGTACAGGAACAAAGTTTTTTAGTAAAAACTGTACTTCTAGGATGTAAACATTTATCTCCAAGTATAGACAAAAGAATGCCTATAACAATACCCATTTTGAAAAGTATAATTTCAACACTCCCCGAGTTGTTCAAAACTAGCTACAACAGGACATTATTCAAGGCTATGTTCTCGATGGCTTTCTTCGCACTCCTTCGAGTGGGTGAAATGGCTACCTCAGGTAGCGCAAACCATACTATTTCTATATCAGACATCTCAGTTAGGACAAAGCATACTCGGCCAGTTAAACTTACCGTTTCCATAAACCACTACAAACATTCAGTAAGACCCACTAGCATCACATTAGCTAGTCATCGGTGTCGTATGATATGTCCAGTGCGTCTCGTACATGCTTATACCATGATTAGGCCAAAAAGCAAGGGTCCGTTTTTTGTTAACCGATCAGGTCGTCCCGTCACATCCAAACAATTTGCTAAATTTTTGAAACACTGTATCAAGAGCATTGGCCTCGACACACGCCTTTACACATCCCACTCTTTCAGAATAGGGGGAGCAACATATGCTCAGTTACACAATTTCTCAGATTCACAGATACGTCAATTAGGTCGATGGCGTTCAAACGCCTTTCAGTCCTATTTAAGGCCTAAATCCATCGTTGTGTAGAAAATGTGGAACTGTCTCTTGTTGCCTAACTGTTTTTATTTGTTGTAAGCTATAGCTTTAGTCATTGGATATGATTGTAAGACTCACTGGCGCATGTTCTGTTTGGCAGCACCTGGCTTACTGAGGTAGCAGGTAACTGTTAGACCGGGTGTGTGAGCGGTGCTGTCACTTGATATATCATTATAAGACTCACTGGCAAATTTACTGTTCAGCGGTGGCTGGCTTGCTTAGGTAGCAGTCAACCGTTCGACAAGATTGTGACATCCACAGTGATATGTTGTTACTTATGATCTTTGATTTTATATATGTTTGTATTATGTTTACTGGCACATGTTCTGTTCGGCGGTGGCTGGCTTACTTAGGTAGCAGTGAACCGTTTGACAGGGTGTGTGCGTGGTAAAAACCACGGTTATGTCTAATTGTCATCTTGATATATATGATTGTGAACTCACTGAAACATGTTCTGTTTGGCTTTGGCTGGCTTATTTAGGTAGCAGTCAAACGTTTCACAGGGTGTGTGAGTAGTGACTTCTAATTTTTACTTCGTTTAGGTCAGATTATTCATGTTTTGGTATTTGATTGTGGGGCATACATATCTTGTACTAAGACTTTAAGACATTATGGCACCTGTTTTGATGGTGGGTGACTGGCTTATTACTGTAGCAGTCAACAATTTGACAGGATGTGTGAGTGGTTGTGCCGCAATTAAGTGGTAGGAATTAGGATTGTCTATTATTCAATTATTGATATGTGGGTTACGGCTTGCTGGCGCGTGTTCTGTTTGACGATAATATAACCGTATGATTTGTTCTTTGTAGTTATTTTTTAAGTGCACATTGGTTTAGCTGCCATGTAATTCAAAGTAGAGTATCATGGGAGTTTGCTTGTCTGGGCGGTCATAAAGTTCAACTACATTGACCTTTATTTATGGCGGTTTTATTGCCCAGATAAAACATTGTATTTCTCAAAAAATTAGTTTCTCCAGTGTAATGCCTTTGTTTTATATGTAATGTATATAAGTTCATATGTTGTTTCTTTATATGATTGTCATACACTGGTATTTTTAAGGCTTTAAAATAAAAGCCCTTTTACAACAATCACCTACTTGTTTGTTCAATTTGTTTTACTAGCTAATCAAACTCCCAACTTTCACAACACAACCACTTGCTGGCCATAAATGTTTTTTATTTAAATAAAATGTTTTATGGACGAAATGGTTGCCCTTCTTTCATGTACTTTTTGTATGTCTGTACAAATCGGGAATTAACGGTACGGGACGGCAGAAATCCTTTTTCTAGTTATTACTGCGCATGCGCATATTCATTATTCTAGAACAAAGGAAAATTGCGTTCTACTTCGTGTCGTTAAATTCACTTAATTCTATTGTTATTATCAGCTTTTCCACCTCCTCCCAATCCACCTCCTGTGATTTCTGTCGTCCAGTACTGTATCTTCATATGTTGTTTATTCATGGCGGTTTTATTGCCCAGATAAAACATTGTATTTCTCAAAAAATTAGTTTCTCCAGTGTAATGCCTTTGTTTTATATGTAATGTATATAAGTTCATATGTTGTTTCTTTATATGATTGTCATACACTGGTATTTTTAAGGCTTTAAAATAAAAGCCCTTTTACAACAATCACCTACTTGTTTGTTCAATTTGTTTTACTAGCTAATCAAACTCCCAACTTTCACAACACAACCACTTGCTGGCCATAATTACTTTTCCAAGAATACAATTGAAATTCTTACAGAAAAGTTAAAAGCTGACCAACTGTACAAGATTCCAGATAAGAAGAGGCCAGCGACTTCTTTACCATGCGCAATGGTTAAACATGTTCCAGAAAATAGTGCTTTGTGGAACCTATTTACTGAAAACAAAATGTTAGCCCCTCATTACATACTGTATGTGTTGTCAAAGGAACTACTGATTTTGATTGCATCAACACATTATGATACACTGTATGAGCAGAGTGAGGTGGTTTGTTTGTCAAGTGAAATGAACAGTAAAGTTGTTTTGGGAGTTTGAAATATATAGACACCAGCAAGCTAGCCTGCACGGAATGCACATGCTGATCTGGGTCTATACTTTACGCAGTCTACAATGTTGGTTTTCTCGTGATATATATCTATTTCTCAGTAAAAGGAAACTTGACCAGTTGGAGAAGGATCTGAAGGAGTTGAGGGGGAGTTATAAAGCCTTAAAGAAAAGGGTAAAGGAATTGGAGTCTAACCGAAATACACCCAATTCTTCAGGGTCTACAATATGATTAGGTATTGTGGAGGACGTTAATCAATTTGACAGTCTCATGACACCTGTAGTTTCTGTGAGTTTACTTTGATTTAAATATTTCTTGGATCGTTCTAGGTACATCCCATCGAAGTTCTAGAACTACAAGTATGATTCAGCTGTTTACTGAGCAGGTGTCTTGGAACTATTCTAGAACCATCCCACATCATTTCAAGAACTGTTCTTTTACAGTTCTGGAACGGTTCTCAACCTATTCTAGGGCTTTTGTTATAGAACTGTTCTGAACATTTCAGGGACATATTTGTTTCATTTAACGTAATAGAACTGTTCTTGAAATATTCTAGAACTGATGTGGGCTTGTTCTAGAACTATTCTAGAACACTTATTCTAGAACAATGTTAGTATAGTTCTAGAACTGTTCCAGATTATTACGCAGGTGCTTGGCCTTTCTTTTCTGCCATTTGGTAAAAAAAGAAAAGGTCACTAGGTCCAGTTAAAGCATTTTTTTCATCATTATGTCAAACTTGCTCAAAAAAAAAAAATTATGTTCCCAGAGACAAGATTAAACGATTCGAGGAGGATGTCTGTAGCTTCCAAAAAAGTTGAGGAAATTGGAGGACCGCGTCGCAGAATTGGAGCGGGAAAGAGAGGACAAGACAGGACAATTGGAGCAGGAAAGAGTGGACAAGACGGAGCAATTGGTGCAGGAAAGAGTGGACAAGACGGAGCAATTGGTGCAGGAAAGAGTGGACAAGACGGAGCAATTGGTGCAGGAAAGAGTGGACAAGACGGAGCAATTGGTGCAGGAAAACCATGGACACCATTCCTGTCAACAAAAAAGATCATGTAATGATCAGGACTGTGGCGTCCTCCGAACAAGATGTTGAAGCTAAAGTTGCAGGTGTTGTCGGTGACCACAAGCTCGAAATATGGTAAAAGGTCGCAATATTCTAGGTGCTTGGTCCATGAACGGCATCGTCTTCATCAAAGCAGTAAAGGGCATCAAGACGAGCGTACATAGTATTTTAAGTCAAAGTGATCTATATTCACAGATGAAGAATTGGTGGCTGGAACCAGGACTGGGAAACGGACCATTAAATGCATGGAAATTGTGAAACCCCAGTTGGACTAGCTCAAATTCCAGAAGCTAGAAACTTTAGTGAGAGACTCGACATCTTATGACAAACAAACTTTTCAAAAGCAATTTGAAAATTTGCAAAAGATCTTGCAACGAAACAAAAAGGAATAGGGATCAAGTGATTCTAATAGAAATGTTTTAGAATCTGAAACTTGTTTCCAAATCATATAAGATTTATGAAAGGCTTTAGCTACATGTTTGCAGGTACTTAATTCTATGACTGAAAAATGTATTTGCAGAAGTGTTACTTCAGTCTTCAAAACAAGTCGGATTTAAACCTGACAATCAATCACATATGTGCCAGTCATATGATACAGGATTTTATTCGAAACTGAAAAGGAAAATGGCCAACATTTCAAAGACATCAAGAACTTTCGCTTTGCAGTGTTTTGCAGCATTGCAAAATTCAACTTCCTTACAACAAGGAATGGGTATATTCAAACAAATGTGTATTATATGCCTTTCGAAAACATAGTCAAAAGAGGTAAAAGAATCTGGTAGGAATTTGCAGACAGTAATCAACAGTATCAGTGATGATGGAGAGACTGAACCTCAACAATCAGAAGAAGTACCCACATACGAAGAAGAAGAAGATATCACAAAGAAAACAATCAGAGAGGCAACTCCCTTCACAAATGTCTTTCGAGACTGTTAAAATCCAGGCACAAGAAAGCATATCTGACAATGATACTGCTAACAACATTCTTTAATTGCCTTGTCTTCCGGACTTAATGATCTCATCAAATTTCCCACCTTTCCCTCTGTGGTCAAGGGTGTTGCTAGCTCAAATCAACAACACCGAAACACTGACTAGAGACACAAACTCACCAGTTGAGAACTGGTTTAAATATTTAAAAACGAACATTACCACCTCAGACAATTTATTTATTTATATGTGGTTTTATGGCGCATCGACAGCTTCAGTCATTTAGCGCGCAAGGAATGTAAAAAACATGTGAAATTAAAAAGGTTTATACTTGTATATGTTAAATTGGTGTAAATATAGTGGGTAAAAATTGGGATCATTAGGGTAAGAATGTACCACCTCAGACAAGGATCGAAGGCCATCAATTTTTGTTATGAAAAACAAGGCAGCAACACAGGCAAGATTAAGGTTGGAGTCATTTCCAGGAGCAAGGAGGAAAAAAACTCCCAGAAACAGAATATTGGATGACAAGGATTTGAATGTTAAAGAGGAGATCTGGAGAAAAGGGAGATCTGGAGAAAAGGGAAAACAAGAAAAGGGAATCTTTATCACAAATTGCCTGGTAAAATTAAAAGATTAGAGAAAAAAGGAAATAAAAAAAGACCATAAAGATATTATCAAGAACAAATATGTTGCAAATGAAATTACCTTATGTGAGTACGAAAATGGAAGTCATGCGAAGCTGCAATGTGTCAAAAGAGAATGTGTGCAGAACAATTGAATTATTGAAATCAGGGATGACGTGTAAAGAGACCATACCAGTGGGTGTCAAGGACAACGTTTACTATGTAATTGACAATACTAAAAACGCAAATAGTAAAAGGACTGGCAAACACAGTGATCTTTCAGACGACTGTGGCATTTGGGACACTTCAAAAGGGACACCCCCAAAAACCTATTACGTGAAGTTTGGTAATAGCTTCTGACAGACCTATTTACGAGATAATTTGTTTTGTTACCAAAAAAAGACTAAAGGTCAAATTGACTACATCCCATATGATCCCCAGCCTGACGCAAGCATGAAATTTCATGTTCAAAGATATTATGCAACATCCAAAAAAGACATAACTTACAAAAAACGTGTTTCATGGCTTGCTGATTCAGGTCACCATAGTAAATTAGCAGTTGTTGAATACGTAGGACATTTCCCAGGTCTAACTCCACATGGTAATTCGACGACAGGTGAAGATTACAATGGACTCCGTACAAATGTCATGGAAGAAATAACTGAACTGACAGGGAAAATGAAACCTCACCAAATTTTGAACAAATTGACTGACAAATTCTTTGCCAACCTACAAGTCTGCGCCAAGTACACGACAAACAGTACCGCGACAGACAAAAGTACTGCAACGTAGACGGACATAAAGACAACTTTGCTGACCAATTGCGACACATAGAAAACTTAATACAAACAATAATCCATTTGTCAGATCAGTCCTTAGGACCAGTGGACGGACACCCAGTATAATACTTTTCACCCACGAACAAATTAACAACAAAAAGACCATATATAATAAATTATGCCGTACTGGTAAAACTGTGTAGGGACTTGACAAGACTTTTATGCTTTGCAAGATGTACGTGACTGTAAGTTGTTATAAACAACTTACAGTAGAGAACCCAAGAACAGGTCACAATCCCATTTTTCTAGGCCCTATTTTCATACATGACAACAGCGACTTTAAAAGTCAAATTACATGACGTTCCTCATGATAAATTGGTCATCGGCTCTGACGACGAAAAGGCTCTTGTTAAGGCCATCGAAACTGTCTTTCACCAGGCAACACACATTCTGTGCACCAGACATTTAGAAGAAAATGTCAGACATGCGTTGACAGTCGACGCAGTGACCAAGGACCAAAAACAATATGTATTGACCCGCATCTTTGGGCCCGGGGGTCTTCTAGATGCAAATGACTCGCTTAGTTATGATTATATGGCCAATGACATTGACCTCGCAGGAGTTTCATTAAAATTTCGACAGTACGTCAACAGAAGACATGTGACAATTCTTAAAACGAAGGTTAATGTACACACAACTCCTTAAAATTTCGACAGTACTACAACAGAAGACAATTCTTAAAACGAAGGTTAATGACACACAACTCCTTAACATTTCGACAGTACTACAACAGAAGACTGGTGACAATTCTTAAAACGAAGGTTAATGACACACAACTCCTTAACATTTCGACAGTACTTCAACAGAAGACTGGTGACAATTCTTAAAACAAAGGTTAATGACACACAACTCCTTAACATTTCGACAGTACTTCAACAGAAGACTGGTGACAATTCTTAAAACAAAGGTTAATGACACTCAGAGGGAAAACAAGGTTATCAAAAAATGGACAAACATTAACTGCGAGTCAATGAACCACGTACTGAAACTGTGGACTGGAAATCCCAATCTATTCCCAACCTTGTAACACTACTACACGACCTGGTCAAAGAACAGTTTAACAAATTGAGAAGTGCACTTGTGTGCAGTCTGGAGACTACAGACTAGCTTCTACTCATAGACTGTTCGAGAACACTAAGACTGAATGGATAAGACTGACAGAAAAACATCACGGTTCTGATGGAGGATATTCTGTGGGGATGACAAAACAGAAGCAGGGCGAATCTGTCCATGATTTTACAACCCGTTTCAAAGATGAATCGAGCGAATCCGTCATGCCAGAACAGTGGCTGATATCAGCATATGTTGATGGACTAATTCCTGGAGTAAGGAAAATTGTGAAACCACAAGGATTGACCACAATGGACAGTGCTTGCAGGGCTGCATTGCGAGCTGAACTAAGTACTACTGATTCAGTAGAGGTAAATGCAGTGCAACCATCAATGGTTGATAAATAGCTTGACACTCTAATAGAACTGTTAATACACCAAATGATGACCAACAATCATTCTCACACGACCCCAATAGCCAATGAGAGACAAGATAGGAAACCTGATTGAAGTACTCAAGGTAGGAATTTTCATAGTTCTCGCAGGGAATCACTTCATAAATGTAGAATTTGTCATGATACAGGGCACTATGAACAAAATTGTCATAATATAGATATTTTAAGAGACATGCATTATAGGTATAAAAATAAACAATAGGGACTCGCGCATATTCATAGACAGCTGTCTGTGAATGGGCACAATGGCAATAATCACATTGGCAATGATCACAATGGAGGTGATCACAATGATAATTCTAATGAAACTTCATTGAATGAACAGTCGATAAATTCCGATAAGGTTCCACAAAATTCAAATTTAATCGACTCTCCAGAATCTGAAACATTATTGAAACCACTCAATGTGTTAATTTAGTTGCACCATTACAGAAAAATACTACTATGGTTAAAGTTTTAAATTCAAAAACTCAAGCTTTAATAGACACTGGTGCTACTATCTCTATTGTATCAAAAAGCTTCTTAAAGAAAAGTCTCGAATTTCACTGCATAATAAACAAATTGAGAACTCTCTGAATGAACAACTTGTACTACTTTATAAACTCCTAATTCATGTAGACAACCACAGATTTATAAAAAGATTGCTTTCAACCGGTCTTCAGGACGAGTTTGATATAATAACCGACATAGAGCAACTGCCTGACCATTTTCCACCATGCGGTAGATGTGGTCTATCAATGGATCATAGGAAGTATACCTGCCCTGTGAAAGGTAATACATGTCTGTGCTGCTTCAATCAAAACCACTTCACTGCAAGATGTAGGAATAAACCAGTTACCGAGACACTATAAAGATTGACACCAAAACTGAGATTGTGTTGAAAAAACTTGAAACAAAAACCAAGTATCCGCGATTATCGATATGCCAAAGAGGGTTGCGAAAACTGATGACAAACCATTAATATATCTACATCTTGCTCATATCATGATTTATTGCATTAATTTATATTTGTAATAAGAAAATGAAGCGATTTAACAACAGGACTCGATTTTTGCTTTCTGTTTTATTGCAAACAGATAATAATCAGATAATTTGATCTCCCAGTGTTATGAATACAAAGCTGTGAATATACTATAATAATACATGTAAATGACAGGTTGATAGTCAATCGATGTTTTCAATAATTTATTTAATGATGAATGCTACTGTAGGTGACTGTTCAATTGATCTTTTGTTAAAAGAATCAAATTATCATTCTAGTTAATGAGCGTATTAGCAGAGTAAAGACAAGTGCAGGTATTGTTGTTTAAACTAACAATAATTTGTGATTAAGTTTGTAATGTGTGCATATGACTATACCTAGTTATTATTATAATGTACTCTGGTGTTCCTTGAATTTTCAGTTCAGACAAACATTGACTGAAAATGATTCAGGCTGTCGGCTTCTCACAAATGTTTACATAATATGTAATCATTAGTGAATTCTATTAATATCTGTGAGCCAATCCTGAAACAACATCTAAATTGTTCATAAATTATTATTTCTTCTCAGCTCCCACAGCTCTTATTTTTATCTAAGAGAACTGACTAAAACATTTTGTACATACATGTTCAGTAAAAGTCATATGAAGTCGCTCCTTGAACTATATGCATTCATTGGTTTTGCATGCCCCAACTAGGGGCTTTTCAATAGACTGGAAATACCTTCTTTGAATTCAGAACCACTAATAAGTGTACCTAAGGCCATAACTCGTAATATAGTGGCATATTTTAACAGAAATGTTTAAAATACTGTTTTTTAACATGTTCTTAAGATATGGCGTCACCTCGGTCGACTATTAGGACTTTGACACATCCTACCCCCCAGAAGCAAAGACAGCAGATGGCTGGAACACCATCAAAGAGACAAAAGTTTAAACAGCTTTTTAATGAAAATGATGACAAACAGAACGGCACATTTTTATCGTCCTTTAATTCAATTAAGACTATGTTCAATCAAACCGACAAGAAATC
This sequence comes from Mactromeris polynyma, assembly GCA_032209605.1. Classification (NCBI taxonomy): domain Eukaryota; kingdom Metazoa; phylum Mollusca; class Bivalvia; order Venerida; family Mactridae; genus Mactromeris; species Mactromeris polynyma. The sequence goes on along the minus strand of JASFXZ010000019.1, from coordinate 3,846,186 downwards.
ACTACGTCATGATTACATAATTTCTGGTTTGGTTATCATTCATGGCTTTCCAGTAATTGCAAGAATCATTGCTGCAATTAGTCATATTCCAGTAACATTCGCAGATCGTTTAATGTCAAATATCATTAATATGGACAAACAGAACACGACAATGAGTGAAATCGAGGAAATAACTGATATTTTGCTAGAATATGCCAGAGTATCAATTCAGTGTGCAGCAAGATGACCTTTGGAAATGCTCTTTTATTCACTGTGAGGGCTACTTAACCTTCTTAGTACCTCCAGTGAACAGCTGTTTGAATTGTGGAGGTCATCTTTATGACTTCAACAAAAGTGAAATAACTATGTTCACATTGGAAGGTCCTATGCCTGGCATGAAGACGACAAAACGATGTAAAAAGGGATGTTTGGCAACATTCAATATCAACATATTATGAGTCAAAGAAGGGTACAATGTTTTACAAGACAGAAATCCCTTCCTATGTGTATCCAACTGTGTGTATATGACGAAGGATGTGCATGAATTGATGTGTGAGTCTGGTTAAGTCACCGTTCTTTCTTCAAATGCAGATAATGGAAAAGTTTGTGCTTTGTAAATCAATGTTAAACACTTACAAGGCCTCTCACATACATATCAATAATGTGCTATATTCATTTAGGTTACATGACTTTGTACAAAATCTTAATCGAGAATTGAAATCAATACTTGCATTAAACAAACTCATATCTTTGTCCAAAATTTGCTTCGAAAATTTATGTAACTAATGACTGAAAAGTTTCCTATACCTTCTGAATGTTATGGAAAAAAAAACTCGATGTTTTTTTATTCAAGTGTACATTTATATTTCACAGAAACCACGCATTTGTATCACATCATGCTTTCTCTGAGATTTACAATGCTGTGTTCTCGACTAGTCAAAATACTCGCCAATTCCAGAAATGGGTGGAGACTGTTAAAAAAGACTTCAGTAAGTAAATATTTATTATTCTTTTATAAAAGAAACATCACTGTCTAGTGTTACCAGAGCCACTTTATACACTTGTATGCAAATCAAAACATTTAGTAAGTAATACAGAGAGTTCATTTATGAAATTTAAATAGTTTTGTCTAATACAAAATGTGTTAAAAATAATTATACATAAATATAATAAATATGCCATGCAGCTTAAACTAAACTTTTAATGTGCTGCCTGATAACTGACCGATATACAAATTTGAGAATAATAATGTCAGCATAAAAGTATCAAAACATTCATATCATAGTTTCTACTGATGGAAAATGGAAAACAAAAGATTTATTGAATTTTGTTAAATAAGAATAGTAAAGAAACTTGTTTTTGGAAATAGGGATTACATCATTATGGCAAGTTAGTGTCATCTCCCAGTGTTATGAACACAAAGCTGTGAATATACTATAATAATACATGTTTATAAAATTGTAACTTTTACAGACAGATGTAAATACCACTGTGGCGCTCTTGTATATAAAACACGAAATGGTATGGTACCTTGTTACCTGACCGAGTTACTTGTATTTGCAAATAACGAACACTATTCACTTCGATCGGCTTCAAAACATGACTTATGTATAAATAAAACACCACGCACTAATTATTTTAAAGATTCATTTTCTTATTACCGTATGAAGGTATGGAATGACATTCCAGATGCCATAAGAAATGCGGAAAGGTTAGCATCCTTCAAACACGAATATAAAAATCACCTTTTAAATACTGCATCGCAGTAATTACGTTTCATTTTATTAATTGTGAAATAATATATAAATATATATATTATCACGGACATATAAACCGTTTATATGTCCGAGATATTATGTTCACATCAATTATAATTGATCGAGTGTCTGTCGGTAAGTAAATTGTTATATTGAATTAAATTGTTATATTGAATTAAATTGTTATATTGAAATACAATGTGAAATCTTATTTATATATATGTTATTATAGTGTGCAAATGTTAAATTTTAATTATTATTATGTTTTGTTTACAGAAGGCCACATTGAAAATATGATGTTTTTATAGTTATATGTTTATATCATAATGTGTAACAACCTTCTTAAAATAAAGATGTTATTATTATTATTATTATGTAAATGACAGATAGATAAACTGTCCAAACGTGTATATGTGTATGTAAAATGTTTACATCCTCTTTAAGATTAACATACTAATAAATATTTTTAATTTCAGTGAAGGAAGTTTCGCCTTGGGGGACATTTACAAGGCAAAGGATTTTGATACGGCATTAAACCGAAGCACTGTAGATGGGGGATGCATCTGCTTATTTTCAAATTTGCAATTGGTGCAGTTGATTAAGCACTCGATTCAGGATATGAAAAGATGTGTTCCCCTCTACAGGTAAGAGCTTGTAAAGTGTGCCGGTATTCAGGATGGCACTGATGTAATGGTGATAAATACCAAGGAAGTGATTTATCTAGAAAAAGCAGAATTAGTAAGTTACATGGTTTATTTACTTTTGTTGTGTTTGTTATGTTTTCTATCGAGTTTATGCTTAATTGCCAGACATGCGGTAATCATATTCAGTAATCGTAATCAGCTGTAATCGTAATTTGCAATAAATATTCACTCATATACATTAGGTGTGGTGAAATATCATACATTCACCAAACAAGTTGTTCCAGAATTAATATTCAACCAGTACTAAATTGCTCTTTCCCCTCAACTGACCCTAGCTGATGTCATGGAAGTATATTGCCCAACTCTGGATTCGCACCCAGATCAGCCATAGTGATAAGCCAGGTGACCATCTTGCACTCTAACAGATAGGGGAGCTGGCATAAATTTACAGAATTTAATTACACAGCTAATATTTAATTACAATTCATAGTTCACACATCTACAATATTTACCTTGTTATTAAATGTAAAATACATTTTAATCTAGGCAAAACTGATAAGTCCTTATAGGAGTTATTTCCAATATGTGATAATACCAAGAGAATTTGCATGTGACCACCAACTTTTGTTGTAACAAACAGCTTTGAAACTTATTTTTTAACTTTCAGGGAAATATTGAAGATACAGCCTATGTATGGTTGGGAAAGTGTCCTCGCCCAGACCTAGAGAGGAATTTTGCAAGGCCAACTAGTATTGTGGCCTTGCAAGTATTTCTGGACCTGGCCAACAGAGTGTTTGGCGAAGAAGTTTTTGGTGTAGCCATGTTGACCACGTTTGGAAGTGCTTTTATTGGAAGTAGTATAGCTCATCAATTGCCGGAGCAAAAGTCTGATGAACTATTATCCGTATTCATGATGGAAGTGAATTTCCGGCACTGCCAATGTTAAATGCAAATGAACATCTCTTCATGGATGGATTAAGTGGCAGAGGAAATCGAGGAATTGACTCGGAAACAAAGTGATTGTCCAGAGTGGCATACACTGAGACAGAAAAGACTCACCTTGTCCACATTTAAGGACATTGTTAGTCGTAAAAAAAGACTTTGATACACTGACTGATCGTCTAACATCAACAAGGAAAATTCAAACTCAGGCCATGAAACATGGTATTGAGAATGAAGGCAACGCTGTCTTGGAATACAGCACCCACAAAAATGTTAATGTGAAACTGTGTGGCTTTTTAGTAAACCCAGCAGCCCCCTTCCTTGGAAGTTCCCTGACAGACTTGTTTATGACCCAAATGAGGTCAATCCATTTTGAGTGTTGGAAGTAAAGTGTCCTATGAAGGAAAGCTATAAGGATTCCCAGTTTCTCAAAGGAAATGGTGACAGCACATACTCCCTAAAAAAACCCATGCATACTATCTACAAGTGATTGGACAGATGGCCATCAGTGGCCTGACCTGGGGGGAGTTCTGTGTATGGACCCAAAATGACATGCACATTTAGAGGATTTATTTTGATAGTGAACTGTGGTGCAATACTTTTGATAAATTGTGCATGTTTTACTTTGATCACTTTGTTAAGAAGTTTGTGTAGATTGTACATATGCAAAAACGACTGTGTTTGATTTTTTCGGAAATTTTATGAAACTCTTGTGATTTTATGAGCTTCTTAGATAAGTGTATTGTGCTTATTAAAGCATTAAAATGATTATATTATATGCAATATACTTATATATTATGCACCTCTGAATGATACTTTAAAATACTGCAAGTTTTCTATTTTTAACCCATTGATATTAAAAGTAATTATAAAATTATAAAGAATATAACAATACCAATAAATTGGGAAATTCATAAAGGAATATGTATATATAAATAACAAAGTTATCATCATTTTTATAACACACTACCGTTTTCCAGGAATATTCCAAGAAATGCCTGGCATTCTGGGGTTATTCCACAATTACATGTGCGGCACTGAAAGTGTTTAAGGTTACTATTATTGATTAATTTGCATTTTGATCCAAATATTTGCATCTGCTGTAGCGCTGGCCTATATCGTCATATGTATACTTTCGTGTATGATATATAATCCACTTTAAAGAAGAATTTAGGCAAAATGTTGACAGTTTAGTAAATACTATCATGTTATAGATCTGCTACAATTATTTATGCATGTGCACATGCCAAAAGTGTGCATTAATATAAAGGAAAGACAAAACACAACTCAAAGTTGCCAGGAATGTCTATTGCTGAAATGATCACCAACCAGCATTTCATTCCCAGAATTTAACTATTTTTGAATGTTGTCTATAAGGATCGCCCGTTTAACTGGGATGAATACCAAAATATAGAAAATTGAAACGGGCTATAGCTTTGCCCTTGTACAAGCATGTTTGAAGTCCTTCAATAACTTGAATATAAAATCATATCACATTCTCCAAGATTTCAATTGTTCATTGGAAAATCTCAACAAGAATTTAGAACCCATGCATGGTTCATAAAAGAAGAGGATGTACTTGACAGGAAGGAAGAATTAATAACAGAAGACAAGACCATTCACGGCCAGACATTCAGACAGATGTCTCCATTCACGAATATGTTCGCATCCATTACAGATGTTTGACTCGGTGCAGGTAGAAACTAGCGTATATGACCCCATTGTAAATGACGAAGGATGTTGGTCGGTAACACTAGACCTATTACAAGACACCAGTAGTTAAACCTACAATGCCAACTAATTATAGAGGCCAGTGTCTCCAATGTGACAAGAATCCTTATGAAGGGGAGAGGGCGAAAGTCCTACAACATTTCTACAGAAAACATGTAGCAATTGATAAAGTACCTTTCTATTGCAATATTTGCAAATTTATCACTATGTCAAAAAGTGAGTTACAAAATCATGTTAACAAACGCGTATATCCTGCGCTTTCCGCAACTGTTGATGCAATGTTGAGCAATGGTGAGTTTGTAAATGAACGTGAGTTTGCTCCAAAATTTGAAACATTATATTGTTTCAGACTCTGATATTAGTAGATTATCAAAACAGGAAAGTGATGCCATTTTCTCTGCGAGGAAACATGTTCAAGCCTCCATCCTTGACCAAGCTATTATTACATGTGGTCTGGACAACATGTCAACAGGTACAGAGGATATTTTACCAGAAATGTTGAAAGGAGTAGAATTATCCCCTTGTTTCAGTTATGATAAAACTTGTATCACAAATGTTAATGGAAATATGTCCAAATCCCCTTATTTTGAGGGTTATATCCCCATGAAGACTATTAAGTCTCCAAGTATTGTTAGTAAGAGCTCTTCTAGCTCAAGTTATACATCTAGCTCCTTGTCATGTAGCAAATATGATATTGAATGTCTAAATTGTAGAAATAGGGAACATTAAAATAGTATTTAAAAAAAATGATGTCCATACTATGGGTATAGTTTTAGAACAGGTTCTCAATGTATTAAATGTTATATATCAATATAAAATCGCAACAAATTTCTGAAAATATCGAGTTCAGACAACATGGACCAAAAACTCGCTCTTCATCATCTCTGATCAGCGCACATTCTCCAAGATTTCAATAGGCAGTTAAAAGCCATACAATAACTGATAAAAAAAATGTCAAAGATTAATTACTTAAATCATTTTCATTAATACAGAATGCTTCATCATCGCAAGAAGCAGTACATTTTTATACCGACAAAAATGTATTCTTGTCAGAATATGCCAATTCACAAGTGCAATATTTATTGGGAAAAAAAATAATTCAATAACTTGAATATAAAATCGCAACAAATTTCTGAAAATATCAAGTTCAAACAACATGGACGAAAAACTCGCTTTTCATCATCTCTGATCAGCGCACATTCTCCAAGATTTCAATAGGCAGTTAAAAGCCAAACAATCACTGATAAATCAAGAATAATAGTGAACCCAGACTTTATGTTCTTCCTTCAGACTGTACCATGAGTGTGTCATCTCCTTCTGTGTACAAACTTTTGCCATAAGTACTTTTACGGCCACAGTGGCAGGATTTGACTGAGTTTTCAGAGCACATTTGTTTGGTGTCATGGTGCTTAGAAAATAAAATTGATGAGTAAAAACTGTTGTGATTAGTTATTGTTAACCTTTGAACATTGTTTTTTTATTTATTTTGTGAATTGCAAGAAAATTTCTATGGAAGTGTGCAGAGATCGACAGTATCCTACGTTTTCCTGTGTTTTCCAACTAGGAATACTTAGGAAAACATAAGAATTCTGCAGTCTGTTGCAGTTCGGAAAACTTAAGAAAACTTAGGATAAATCCAAAGTATTCCAACAAGCAAATTTCCTATGTTTTCTTATGATTTCCAACTAGGAATACTTAGGAAAACATAAGAATTCTGAAGTCTGTTTCACTTCGGAAAACTTAGAATTTTGGGCCCAATACCGCCTATCTTTTCCTAAGTATTCCAACTCTTTATCCCTATGAATAGATAGGTAATGCTAAGAATTAAATCCTAAGATTTCTCAAGATATTCCTATGAATACTTAGGAAATCCAACTAAATTTCAGCAAGGGCTGTTTCATATGATAATTCGGTTTATTTTTCAGATTAAATTTTTTTTTATATCTCTGACATGAAGCCAAATATCAACTCTTCACATCCTAGCAGATAATTGGACTGAAATATTGAGAAAACTGGATGCAATGTTCGGAGATAATGAGATACGTGTACATATACATTTCATTGCTATACCTATGTTTGCATTTGGGAGAGAATTGGAGAAAAAATATTATTTTTATATATTATACTTTTTTTTATTTGAGTTTCAGTTTTGATGAGAATAAAAAGTGTACCCTGCAGAATACAGATGATGACAAACATTTGACAGTTCTATCATATATGTTAAAAGACAACTTGAATGATCAGGCATTAAGAGATTTGGTTGAAATGATAAGTGCTCTATCTCATAAAAGCAGTAGCTTAAGAAAAATATCACTGAGTAAAATAAAATCTAGTATTGAAACTAGTTTCAATCAGGAACTTTTGTGATAAGTGCTTTACACTTTTCTCAGCAGATGAGCCAATTCACAATTGTTCTCAACCTGAATGCAATGAACTGCGCTACAAAGGTAATGTTAACCAAAGGTACAAGAACTTATGCAGAAAAAGTCATACTTCACTTGCCTGTCACCAAGTCAACAAATAGTTATCACCGGGTGAGCGGTCGACACTAAAGTTAACCCTTTCACCACCGCTCCCTGTAACATCTTAATTTTTCTATAATATTATGTAAGTAAACATATCCAGTGTTAAAATGATTTATTTAAAAATATTTCAGATGAGTCTGGTCATAAAGAAATCGAGGAGATTTTGGGTGATGACCGGTTTACTGTTTTGGTTCAGAAGATCCAGCAGGAACTTAACAGCAGCTCAACCCCTTTGACGAATCAGACAAGGGATTTGCCCAAGGAAACAGCACCAGTGTTACAGACGGGAAGTAATGTTGGCAAAAAGAGAAAAAATGAGGTTTGGACAAATTTGATATAAAATGAATGATGCACTTAAATACATTTTAATAGACTATTAAAGAATGTCTTTATATTAACAGGAGGATGAACATTTTACAAAACAATATACTTATAAGTTATATTTGATGCAGAACTGTGAATTGTGTGTATAATCTAAAAGGTGTCAAGCTTTTACATTATTTGAACCAATTTCAATTACCTTAAAAGGAAAAGGGAATGAAAGAGTTGCTAAGAGGGACACTAAAGGGGAGCAGCTCGAGTTGGAGCGTGCAGCAAATGATTTGGAGCTGACAGAACTCCAACCGATAACTGTTCAACCACTTCAACTGTTCAAGTCGTCGTTGGTTACATCTGCTCCTCCGCTAACTGCTAAACCACTCCAATCGTCAATTACTGCTCATCCACCCCAGTCATCCATAACTTCTACTCAGCAACAAACAACCATCAAGAAAACAAACCCCGTATTACGGTCATTGTTGGCCAACCATCCAACTCAACTCACTCAGCTATCAACAGAGGAGGAAAGTGCATTGCAATATAGAAAGATATTCGAAGCCCTATCACCCTCACCATAACGATTTTGAAGATTTTGATGAGTGGATGTAACTTTATTTTAATATTGATAATCAATATTGGTGTATGTTTGTGTGTATGTTTGTTTGAGTGTTTAATTTTTAATACCTATTATATCCATCAAAGTCTCTGTATATGTACCAAATCCTCTGCGCTGTTTCAGATGTCAGAGGTTTGGTCATCATGATACCAAATGTTCAAGTTCTCAAATTTGTGCAGTCTGTGCATTTCAGGGAGCAGATCACGACAGCAAAAACTGCCATGAAAGACCACATTGTAACAATTGCAAATCCGCTCACCATGTCTTCTCAAAAAGATGCCCTACATGGAAGGCGGAGAAAGACATACTATCAATTAAATATCAAGAAAATATCTCTTTCTTTGAGGCCAGGAGGGTTGTGCAGAACCGCTAGAGGGATCAGGCACAGGCTAGCCGCAGTGCTAGCTATGCCAACAAGGCTGCCCCTTAGGCGAACAAACCCTCTTGTCACTCTTGCAGTGAACTGATACGGAGAAATGTTGGCAAAAAGAGAAAAAATGAGGTTTGGACAAATTTGATATAAAAAAGAATGATGCACTTATACATTTTAATAGACTATTAAAGAATGTCTTTATATTAAGATGAGGATGAACATTTTACAAAACAACATACTGATAAGTTATATTTGATGCAGAACTGTGAATTTTGTGTATAATCTAAAAGGTGTCAAGCTTTTACATTATTTGAACCAATTTCAATTACCTTAAAGGGAAAAGGGAATGAAAGAGTTGCTAAGAGGGACACTAAAGGGGAGCAGCTCGAGTTGGAGCGTGCAGCAAATGATTTGGAGCTGTCAGAACTCCAACCGATAACTGTTCAACCACTTCAACTGTTCAAGTCGTCGTTGGTTACATCTGCTCCTCCGCTAACTGCTAAACCACTCCAATCGTCAATTACTGCTCATCCACCCCAGTCATCGATAACTTCTACTCAGCAACAGACAACCATCAAGGAAACAAACCCCGTATTACGGTCATTGTTGGCCAACCATCCAACTCAACTCACTCAGCTATCAACAGAGGAGGAAAGTGCATTGCAATATAGAAAGATATTCGAAGCCCTATCACCCTCACCATAACGATTTTGAAGATTTTGATGAGTGGATGTAACTTTATTTTAATATTGATAATCAATATAGGTGTATGTTTGTGTGTATGTTTGTTTGAGTGTTTAATTTTTAATACCTATTATATCCATCACAGTCTCTGTATATGTACCAAATCCTCTGCGCTGTTTCAGATGTCAGAGGTTTGGTCATCATGATACCAAATGTTCAAGTTCTCAAATTTGTGCAGTCTGTGCATTTCAGGGAGCAGATCACGACAGCAAAAACTGCCATGAAAGACCACATTGTAACAATTGCAAATCCGCTCACCATGTCTTCTCAAAAAGATGCCCTACATGGAAGGCGGAGAAAGACATACTATCAATTAAATATCAAGAAAATATCTCTTTCTTTGAGGCCAGGAGGGTTGTGCAGAACCGCTAGAGGGATCAGGCACAGGCTAGCCGCAGTGCTAGCTATGCCAACAAGGCTGCCCCTTAGGCGAACAAACCCTCTTGTCACTCTTGCAGTGAACTGATACGGAGAAATGTTGGCAAAAAGAGAAAAAATGAGGTTTGGACAAATTTGATATAAAAAAAGAATGATGCACTTATACATTTTAATAGACTATTAAAGAATGTCTTTATATTAAGATGAGGATGAACATTTTACAAAACAACATACTGATAAGTTATATTTGATGCAGAACTGTGAATTTTGTGTATAATCTAAAAGGTGTCAAGCTTTTACATTATTTGAACCAATTTCAATTACCTTAAAGGGAAAAGGGAATGAAAGAGTTGCTAAGAGGGACACTAAAGGAGAGCAGCTCGAGTTGGAGCGTGCAGCAAATGATTTGGAGCTGACAGAACTCCAACCGATAACTGTTCAACCACTTCAACCTTTCAAGTAGTCGTTGGTTACATCTGCTCCACCGCTAACTGCTAAACCACTCCAATCGTCAATTACTGCTCATCCACCCCAGTCATCCATAACTTCTACTCAGCAACAAACAACCATCAAGGAAACAAGCCCCGTATTACAGTCATTGTTGGCCAACCATCCAACTCAACTCACTCAGCTATCAACAGAGGAGGAAAGTGCATTGCAATAAAGAAATATATTTGAAGCCCTATCACCCTCACCATAACGATTTTGAAGATTTTGATGAGCGGATGTAACTTTATTTTAATATTGATAATCAATATTGGTGTATGTTTGTGTGTATGTTTGTTTGAGTGTTTAATTTTTCATACCTATTATATCCATCACAGTCTCTGTATATGTACCAAATCCTCTGCGCTGTTTCAGATGTCAGAGGTTTGGTCATCATGATACCAAATGTTTAAGTTCTCAAATTTGTGCAGTCTGTGCATTTGAGGGAGCAGATCACGACAGCAAAAACTGCCATGAAAGACCACATTGTAACAATTGCAAATCTGCTCACCATGTCTTCTCAAAAAGATGCCCTACATGGAAGGCGGAGAAAGACATACTAACAATTAAGTATCAAGAAAATATCTCTTTCTTTGAGGCCAGGAGGGTTGTGCAGAACCGCCAGAGGGATCAGGCACAGGCTAGCAGCAGTGCTAGCTATGCCAACAAGGCTGCCCCTTTGGCAAACAAACCCCCTTGTCACTCTTGCAGTGAACTTACAAAACTTCTTACGGAGAAATGTTGGCAAAAAGAGAAAAAATGAGGTTTGGACAAATTTGATATAAAAAAGAATGATGCACTTATACATTTTAATAGACTATTAAAGAATGTCTTTATATTAAGATGAGGATGAACATTTTACAAAACAACATACTGATAAGTTATATTTGATGCAGAACTGTGAATTTTGTGTATAATCTAAAAGGTGTCAAGCTTTTACATTATTTGAACCAATTTCAATTACCTTAAAGGGAATGAAAGAGTTGCTAAGAGGGACACTAAAGGGGAGCAGCTCGAGTTGGAGCATGCAGCAAATGATTTGGAGCTGACAGAACTCCAACCGATAACTGTTCAACCACTTCAACAGTTCAAGTCGTCGTTGGTTACATCTGCTCCTCCGCTAACTGCTAAACCACTCCAATCGTCAATTACTGCTCATCCACCCCAGTCATCCATAACTTCTACTCAGCAACAAACAACCATCAAGGAAACAAACTCTGTATTACAGTCATTGTTGGCCAACCATCCAACTCAACTTACTCAGCTATCAACAGAGGAGGAAAGTGCATTGCAATATAGAAATATATTCGAAGCCCTATCACCCTCAAATTACCATAACGATTTTGAATATTTGATGAGTGGATGTAACTTTATTTTAATATTGATAATCAACATTGGTGTATGTTTGTGTGTATGTTTGTTTGAGTGTTTAATTTTTAATACCTATTATATCCATCACAGTCTCTGTATATGTACCAAATCCTCTGCGCTGTTTCAGATGTCAGAGGTTTGGTCATCATTAAACCAAATGTTCAAGTTCTCAAATTTGTGCAGTCTGTGCATTTCAGGGAGCAGATCACGACAGCAAAAACTGCCATGAAAGACCACATTGTAACAATTGCAAATCCGCTCACCCTGTCTTCTCAAAAAGCTGCCCTACATTGAAGGCGGAGAAAGACATACTAACAATTAAGTATCAAGAAAATATCTCTTTCTTTGAGGCCAGGAGGGTTGTGCAGAACCGCCAGAGGGATCAGGCACAGGCTAGCAGCAGTGCTAGCTATGCCAACAAGGCTGCCCCTTTGGCAAACAACCCCCCTTGTCACTCTTGCAGTGAACTTATAAAACTTCTTACGGAGAAATGTTGGCAAAAAGAGAAAAAATGAGGTTTGGACAAATTTGATATAAAAAAGAATGATGCACTTATACATTTTAATAGACTATGGTTAACTGGTCATAATAGGTCATAGTTAATACTATTATTGATTAATTTGCATTTTGATCCAAATATGTGCATCTGCTGTAGCACTGGCCTATATCGTCATATGTATACTTTCGTGTATGGTATATCATCCACTTTAAAGAATGTAGGCAAAATGTAGACTGTTTAGTAAATATCATTATGTTATAGATCTACTACAGTTATTTATGCATGTGCACATGCCAAAAGTGTGTATGTATTAATGTAAGGGAAAGACAATACCTGACAGGCATGTCTGCTACTGACATGATCACCACCCAGCATTCCATTCCGAGAATTTAACTATTTTTGAATATTGTCTAAGGATCAGCAAGTTTAACTGGGATGAATATCAAAATAGAGAAAGTTGAATCATGTTTGAAGTCCTTCAATAACTTGAATATAAAATCTCATCAAATTTCTTAAAATATCGAGTTCAAACAGGGACGAAAAACTCGCACTTCATCATCTCTGATCAGTGCACATTCTCCAAGATTTCAATAGGCAGTTAAAAGCCATACAATCACTGATAAAAAAAATGTCAAAGATTTCTTACTTAAATCATTTTTATTAACCCTTTCGCCGCCGTAGGCGACTCCAGTCGACAGCTACGCCGAGCGCCATAGGCGACTTTCGTCGACATTTGTAGGTGCTTAACCTTAGTGTGATTTTCACGAGTGTATATTTATTATGCGCACCGCGAAATGACTAATAAATTCAGAACGAGGCTGTCAAAGAGTTTTGCAATTTAATTGAAGAAAAAATCACAAATATTAACGTAATTATAGCCGTTTAAAGTTGTTGAAAGTTTTTGATCGATTGATCCTGATTCAAAATGGCTGCCGCTAGACGGAGGGGTCGATATACCTGCAATCAAGTCGTGGAAATGATCGCAAATGACAGTGACAGCGAGGGTCCGTTGATGGAAAGTGATGAAACTAGCTCTGATGGTAATTATTTTTTGTCTAGACGGGATTCTTGTTCGTAAAATCATGTTAAATATCCGATGTTTGTTGATATTGATCGAAAAATTTATGAAATAAAAATTACAAATGTTGAAAAAAAGTATATTCTCGGTACATTGACTGCAGTGTATAGCTTATGTATGCTCACTGTCACCAGTAGGCAGTAAATGTGTTATGGGTTTAACAAAGATGTATATAAGTAGTGTTACTCCTGTCGTGTAAATGAAATGTAATTCAATTGAAGCAAAGTTCGGTTTATGCTGAACAGCGAACGCCTTGGCACAGACCAGCTACACCGATCCAGATTATCAGCTATTTTTAATTGTATATACATGCAGACTTGTATATTATGTTGCCCTAACAGATACTTATTGTTTAGAATGCTACATTGAATATAACTTTTTACTTATGTGCTTTTATTATATTTTGCAGAGTCAGAAACCGAAGTTGTTCAAGTACAAGATCCGAGAGCTCGGCATGACAAGGAAAATCAACATTCTGGTCGTGGTACTTCTAATCGTGGTCGGGGTGCACAGCGTCGAGGTCGGGGTGTGCAGTGTCGTGGCAGGGGAGCACAGCATCGTGGCCGGGCAGGACATCGTCGTGGAAATATACTACAACCACAACTAGGACATAATGAAAATAACGGTGGTGAAGAATTGATTCCTGATATAGATCAACCTGTACCGGTAAATGAACGTAATCTTGAATGGGATATATATGATTGGATGGACCCTTATGATAGTGATTGGTTACCCGTATTTTCAGGGAGAAAGGGTGTACTTGTTGACACAGCAGACTATGATCCTGTTCATTATTTCAAGCTATTCTTCCCTGATGAAGCATTTGAACTTATCGCTAATGAGACAAATAGATATGCTGAACAATTCTTTGATAACCCTGCTGAGTTGCCGAGGTGCTCCAGGTTTCATAAATGGGTGGATACCGACAAGCATGAAATACAAGCATATATAGCTCTCCAAATTTGTATGGGAATGTGCCAGAAAAATGACATTGAAGAATACTGGTCTACGTTTTGGTTGACGGCTACACCTTTCGGTGAGATCATGCCCAGAAACCGTTATGAACTATTGACATCGTTTTTACACTTTGCTGATAATAACATTGAAAGACCTGAACGTGAAAGTCCCAACTTTGATAGACTTTGGAAAATAAGACCCCTTATGGAAATTTGTGAACCTAGGTACCTTGAAGTTTATGGTCCGAAGTGTGAGCTGTCCATAGATGAAAGTATTATTCGGTTCAAAGGACGTGTTAGCTTTCGTCAATATCTGCCGGCCAAACCATATAAATGGGGCATTAAACAATATGTGTTATGTGAGAGCAAGACAGGATACGCCTTGAAGTTTATGACATATACTGGGAAAGGCTCGATACAATTGGAGGATGGTTTCACCATTACAGAGAGTATCTGTTTGAAACTTCTGAATGGATTTGAAAATCGTGGGCACAAATTATTCACAGACAATTACTATACTTCCCCGTCCCTCTACCTTGAACTGATAAACAGAAATATTGGAGCAACTGGAACCGTTAAAGCTGGTCGCAAAGGGATGCCCACTGATATTCACCCTCAGAGACTGGCCTTGACTAAAGGTGATCACCCGGTATTCAGGCGTAGAAACAGAATGGTAGCTTGTGCCTGGCATGACACAAAACGCGTGCACTTTCTATCTACAACTGAAACCAACAATACTTTGAACAAACGAGTGCGTAATAGACTAACTGAAGGGGGGTTTAGAAGTGTTGAGAAGCCTGTAATAGCAGAGGTTTACAACCAGAACATGGGGGGAGTTGACCTGCTGGATCAGCGACTTGGAACTTATGCATATCCACACAAAAGTACTAAGTGGTATGCTACCGTCTACCACAGAACCAGGGAAGTGGCTCTAACAAATGGGTACACTGTCTACTGTCAGGATGCTGGAGCTGATGCTGTGTCATCTAAAGTGTTTAGGGAACTAGTTGTAAATGGACTGTTAAAGGATTTCCAACGTAAGATTGTGCGTAGAGGTAGACCGTCAACCGACAAGCCGGATCGACTTACGCAACGACACTTTGTTGGAAAGTTCTTGGATTCAAAGTACAAACCAGACTGTGTGGTGTGTAGTTCAAGGACTGATCCCCAATGGAAAAGAAAACAGACAAATTATAAGTGTCAGCAATGTGACTTACCAATGTGCTTTCTCCCATGTCATGAGATATTCCACACAAAGATGAACTATAAGCAAGAGGCTGCGCGTGTTGTGTATAACATAGAATAGAACAATGAACAGTGTTATGTGATATGATAAGCTGTAAATGAATGTATACTGTGTATACATATATAGTGTATAAATCAGTGCTGTTTTAAGTGCTTTAATATTTAATTATGACTGAACTCTATCATTCTAAATGAAATTAAATATTATTTTATTGAAATAATGTGCTGCAGAATTAAGTTTTTCCATTTCAGAAATATCAGATGAGACATGTTTGACATTTTATAGCTAAATGTTTGATATTAAATGATGTATTTAATTGTTATCTGTTTGTGTTCAAAAGTTGAACTTATTATCTCAAAAAATAAAAAAGTTATGACAATTTCAGTATTGTGTCTGTGAGTTTCTTAGAATGTTCCAAATATATTTGGCACTGAGCGGAACTTTTCGCTACATATTTGGCGGCGAAAGGGTTAATACAGAATGCTTCATCATTGCAAGAAGCAGTACATTTTTATACTGACAAATATGTATTCTTGTCAGAATATGCCAATTCACTAAGTGAAATGTTCATTGGAAAATCTCAACAAGAATTCAGAACCCATGCATGGTTCATAAAAGAAGAAAAGGATGTACTTGACAGGAAGGAAGAAATTATAACAGAAGACACGACCATTCATGGTCAGATAATCAGACAGGTGTCTCCATTCACAAAAATGATCGAATCCATTACAAGAAAGATAGAGTCAGAACAAAAATATTGTCCAAGTGATGACTAAAATGCCAATTCATCGAATTCAACCTGGCCTACTGGCAACCATATATACCATATCTTGTGTGCTCAACTTCCCCTACATCCTTCCATGGATTTTGTTTTATTCAAATCAGGTTTGGCAATTAAAAAGTTGTGTTTGAAATTGACAACAACATATCCGAAGTAATGAAGGAACAAACAACAGTTTTGTCTCAGCATAAAAACTGAGTTGGTTTTGAGATGTTTAAATGTCAGTAACAATTGTAGAGTGTGAATGGCCGGTAAAAATACTGAAATCTTGATTGCCTTTCCCCCCCCCCATTAGAGTGATACAGTGTAACCTGAATTCACAACAGCATCATTTTATAATGGTAATGGAGATTGCGTTGTATCTGACAGCGTTATAGCGGAGTAGGATTGGCCATTATAATTTTACAGGTCCTGGGTCTAAAGCCACACCAATTAGAATGGGTGATGAAACACATGGGTGATTATAAGCCTTGACAAATGATAAAATCCTACTATTGCAAGACAGAGGTCCACTGGCAGAATTCTACAATCAGTCTCTGTATGATATTCAGTTGTCAGGTATGACTTTTTCTTGGGAAAAAATATTGGAATACTGTGTACACCAATTTGTCATATACTAAAGCAGTGTAAGTACTACATACATGTATATACTGTATAGAGCCAGCATTTTGACAAATCCAGCATTTTTAGCTTCCTGAATTGTAGTCAACTTCTACCTAGAATCATCATTTATATAAGTCTACAACGCTTTACCATGAACTAGCACTTGTGGCCAGTCTTTGACCGCTATGTGACTCTGCTGCGCAGAAGACACGTGTAGCCGCTCTCTAACCTTTTCCTTGCGACGCAGTAGATATGTGTATGGAACGGTGCCAAAATTGTTCCATTCTAACTGTCCTATCACTTTACTCACTGACCAGTAAACTGTCCTTGATGTCAAGATGTATAGTGCTGTTGTTGTTCTGCTTATTTGTTGTGTTGTTAAAAGTAAAAGGATAGATATTAGGTGCAAAATTTGATGTTCAATGTCAGTTCCAAGAACCCGGTACGTACTACTTATTGCAGCTGGATAAGTCCGTCACGAGGGTTGTGTTTGATACACTTCGAGACAGTTCAGTAATACTTCCTAGTCAAATCAAAGAACTAGAAATAGAGTACTCCAGGTTCGATAGTTTGTCTCCATGTGAGCATGTTGTTGGTGGCGCTGAAGTGAATGTGTACATCCAGGACATTGACGTGCTAACAAAATGCGTAAGTTAATGTGATTATTGTAATACAAAACCTGTAGGAAAAGTGATAAAGGTACAGAGAGAAAAAAAAGATGGCACATGCACCCAATAAAAGAAATACAAGAAAGATAGTTGACAGAGGCAAAACAAAAATATCTGAGCAGTTTACCCCTAGAAAAGAAGGAAGAAATTAAAAAAGAACGCCGCAAAACCTATGCTCAAAAGAAAATAGAGCAAGGAGCAATACCATGCACAGCAAACATAATTGGAAAACCTGTAGTACTACCAGATACTCCAGAGAAATATGCTACCACAGTATCTCAGCTTATATCTAATGTAACACCAAGAAAAAGAATAGCACTTGAGGATGAAGGTATCATTCAATTGTATATCTTTAATGCATTCTCAAAATAATAGTATGTTAATAAAATTAGCTAATTTTGTTTATTCAGCAAATTTAGAGCGTGTTGTGTTAGAATGATCTTCATTATCTTTAATCTTTGTTCAATGTAAGTTCTATTCACATGCTTATTCTAGTTCAATACGTTGTCTTATCTCCATGTACTATTATACTCTCTGTATGTTAACCTTTGTAACGTTCATGTTATTGTCATACATTATTCATAAGTTTTATATATAGTACTGTAAAACAACTATAGTACTGCATATCGCACACACGGTACTATTAATCATCTTTCGAAGAAACATCAACTATGACTTCTACACACACGCTACAATAAAATAACTCGCGTAAAACATACATGCGATTCTATTCATCATCTTTCGAAGAAACATCAACTATGACTTTTAATTTCACACAATATTATTTAGCTGCTTTAATTTAATTATACAATATTTCAGCAAAGGACTTACTGATTTGTTTATTATAGCCATGACATATTGATTTTTCTATGTAAAATTAAGGATGTATTTCAGTAGTATTCCGGTATTTTGGTTTGTCATGTGACCGCTTGCAAAGTTTTACATTGTAATAAAATTATTTATAGATTTTTTTTATCATAATCATGATTCGGTCACTCATCCTTCAAACTCGTTATGTATTTTCATCAGAAAGCTTTAACACTAGGTGAAATGTTCAACACCTAAATATAGCAAAAATTGCTCCAATATTTCTAGAATATGTTTAATTAATGCTGTATCAGTTGTATTTTAACAGAAAACAGAATCTCCAGCAGAAGAAGTAATTGATGAGGTAGAAAGTGCATGTCCAGAAGAAAATGAGTTCTCCTTCTTAATGTATAGTTGTGGTACCTGTAGAAAAATTTTAGGCAGATGTTCCTAGATATATATACAAGAGGAATATTTAGAGCTTCATATCGTTGCCTTGTGTACGTACCAGAAAGGACAGTTTAAAGAAGAAGATGAAGAAGACGAAGAAAATAATCGTGAAAATGCTGATATATTATCTAATACTAAATTACTGCATGGTGTATTGTTATCGTCAGACCCTATTCGTCTTGTAAATGGAAGTGATCCGTATAAAGGAAGGTTGGAAGTTCTTCACAATGATAGAATAGGTGAAGGAAGTGAACATTTAATTGATAAAGATCCTGATATGACTCAGAAAGAGAAGCCATTCATGATGGAAAACATGAATACATTTACTGGAAATGAATTCATGTCAAAGAAGAAAAAATATCATAAGAGGTTGCATGCAAAACAGTATAATGGTGAAGAAAGAGATGACATTATGCATTCATATATAAGACTATAACCAAACAAGATATTTTAAAGTAGACAATCATTGGACTAACGAAAAGTTTAAATTTCAACTTAATGAAAATGAGTGGAATGCGATCAAGCCAGAAACTATAGAATATATTGGGATATGGAAACGGAGCGTCAGACAATTGCAGAACAAATGTACTGACATTTTTGCATGGTGTGTCACTGCATTTAAATCACACGATTGCAAATCCCTGAATAGCCATCGGTTCAAGAGTGCATATGTTATAAAATTCTTGTCTTTGTCAAAAATAGAAAAACACCACAAAACTATGCAAGCATCAAAGTATGGAGTACACCCATAATAATAAATTATTTTTATTTACAATTTTAGTTATAACCAATTCAGTATCAGTTGTGAGAAAACCATTTTTATGCTAACATGTGTGCATCATGTTATAGTTTAGGAAACAAATGTTGGGATGAAGAAAACAAAAAGAACGGCAGATCTGAACAGAGAGCCTGTTTACACTGCGTCAATCTCAACTGACCAAAGAGACACATTGTTACAGGAAATAGCATACAGTAAAAGAAGCATGGTGTCTGTTGCAACGCAGACTATGCCTCAATAGTGATGAAGAAATTATGAATTTTGATAGACAGTTTAAGTTAAACAAAATATTGAAAATTTGTAAAGAAATTAAGACTGTATTGCATGCCCTCCATGCCTTTCCTTACAAACAGAAAACATGTCGACTAACACACAAAAATTATTTTGAAATACAACACCATCAACAACAAAATCGCAACTTCAATGCTCAACACACTCATCATTAACTACTATAATGTAATAAGTCATACATTATTTGTATGTGTCCGGGCCATATCTTTGAAAGTACTTCTTAAGGTATTGAAATGAAACCTGGAATATAGATAGAGGGTAATGTTATCAAATGTTAGAAAACCCATATTCATGCTCTTTTAAAAACCATTCCCCTGGCACAATGTTTGTGATTTGCAATTCAGCAAGAAAATGACGTATATTCAACAATACTTAGACAAAGAAGGCATCTGGCTTGATTATGACAAAATACAAGAAAATCCAGGTCTGCGGTCTCTAGCCAACTAATGCTAAACTCCTTCTGGGGAACATTTGAAGAACGCTCCAATCATACCTAAACAACCTCTGTTTATGGACATGAGAACGTCAGATAACCTAGAAGTAAAAAACGTGCAATTCGTAAATGACCAAGCTGTACTATTAGATTGAGTCAATAACAGTGACTTTGTTGAAGCTTCATCGCGAACCAATGTAGTGATTGCTGCATATACAACAGTACAGAAGAGACTCAAGTTATTTGAAGCCCTTAGGAGAACGTGTACTGTATTGCGACACTGACTCGATCGTATTCACAACACATGATGGAGACTGGGAACCTCCACATAGTAAAAAAATATTTACAGGCACAGTTCTATGTGGATGAGGTTCAGCAGCCAATCCAAACACATTGTAGTGATCTGAAGTATCCAAAACCAGCTATAGTAGAACTGCAGGACTGTGCTACCACACAGACAAGGACTATAGAGGAGTGTCACAAGTTGAAAGAAAGCACTAGAGACCAAGCTGATTAGGCCCAGAAAAGAAAGCATCGACTTACAGCTTCGCAGTTTGGTGTAATTATTAAAAGACAGAAAGTGACAGACAAATTTATCAAACTGTTGATGGAACCCAAACAGTTCACAGCCAAGGCCACAATATATGGAAAATCAAATGAAAAAAAAGCATTAGTGTAGTATAGTGCAAAGACTGGACACCATTGGCGCAAGTGTGGGCTTATAGTTAACCCTAAATTTCTGCTTTTGGTAGCATCTCCGGATGGAAAAGTCGAGTAGGAGAGGGGAAGTGTGGCCTGGTGGAAGGCAAATGCTCCTTTAGTAGAAGAGACAAAACAATAGGAGAAGCAAGTGTGATGAAAGCCTTCCGTCTTATAGAAACTGATGAACAGAAAACATTGAGAAAGGGCTCAACCACTAGGTTCAGTGCCAACTTTTTAGTCAGTGACTTTGTGGTCTACACTAAGAAAGACATCTTTATTCAGAAGATTAAAACAGACAAGGATGTTTGTGCATTTCTTTTGGAATTTTTATTTAAATTTTACGTGTCTTACTGTACAAATTACAATTAATGCAACTAACATGAACTTTCTGTTTGTGAAGCTGCATCAGACGGAGAAGGTGCATTATTTCCCTATTATTGAGGCTAATTTCTGCAACAATGCACCAGTCGACATGAAGGTATTTTTCAAGAGGCCTAGCCTAGAACGTTTTAGAGTTCCTTTATTTTAGTGTTACATTAAAATGTGTTGCATTCTGTAGTATCATACATGGTATACATATATGAGTGTGTGCCAAACACACAAGAGATTAGAGCTTATAAATAATGTCTTTTTTGTATGTCTACAATATGTAGGTCAATTGGGAAACCCCAAGTTTCTTAACAAGCAGATGCATGAAATGTTGATAGACATAATTGATAGGTATATTGGAAACAACAATTTTAGCCGGGCTTAAACAACAAATGCGATAACCAGCTAGAGGGAGCGTTGGTATCAAGGGACCAAGGGAATCTACTCATCACTGAACTACAGAATGCATTTGCCAGGTTTGGAAAGATAATCTTATTCAAGAAGCACAGGCCCCAACAGATGTTAATTATGGATTAAGAAAAGTTCAGGACATACTTGTGGGAATAGTGCTTAAATGTTCTAACTAGAGGCTAATATTAGAGTATGCAATTGAGAAAACTAAACATTTGAAACTGAAAGACAAGTTTAAATCAAGAGAGAAATATATGTGTGAAACACAGTCTGTGCCAACTAATTGCGGCAACCGTTCTTTGGTAGCCGATGGTTATTGGAGTTTGAGAATTTTAAGTCCCAGATTAATTTTAAGTGGGGGGTGTGAATTTTTCTGCAACACCAGCATCAACTTCCACTTTTGAAGTTTATTGAGGACAGTTGGTTGCTGATTTAGGCTTAGGCATGCTGCAGATCAGACACAGTTATGCTTTGCCAAGATTGATTATGAGTTATGGCTGTTGTACATGGGTGCACCTGTTGCTCATGAAGGAATGAAGACCGGTACATTGCTATTAAATTTTGTTGACAATATAAATAGACAAAATGTGAAACAATCGGGTATCGTAAAAGAATCAAATTATCACTAACAATGATCAGCAAATGAATGAATACCTTATACTTATATGCTTGCCATGTCATTAGAAACATTTATATGTTATGTATGTTTCTCTTAGATGAAAAACAAACACATAACACATGCAATGCCTGATAATTTTAAATCACTCACTTCTTCAAATGATAAATATTCCCAGTCACAAAGAGTTTTAATAATCATTTATATATTCGTATCAAATAATGATATTATTCAATACTGTTTTCATTCCTGACACATCTTTACTACATAGGACGAAATGCAATTGACCATATATAGCCTAGTGTCACACTGCCATACATATTGTTTTTTTCATTTGTGACACATCTTTACTACATAGGACATAATGTAATTGACCATATAATAGCCTAGTGTCACACCGCCATACATATTGGTGTTTTCATTTGTGACACATCTTTACTACATAGGACGAAACGCAATTGACCATATGATAGCCTAGTGTCACACTGCCATACATATTGTTTTTTTCATTTGTGACACATCTTTACTACATAGGACAAAATGTCAGTGCTTTTTTTTGATAATAATTTTACTGCCTGTGCCTTTTCAATTTGAATAATAAACGCGATAAATGCCAAATTTAGGAAATAAGGTAACAGTTGTTTTGCTAATAAAAACAAATTTTCAGCTTTGGCTGGTGTTCTTTATGAGATGATGTAAGAGCAATGATTATTCAATGGAAAGTTATATACACAAATCCTGACTTAATATAAAGAAATTCAGTCAGAGGGGGAAAAATGAAAAAAAAAATGGGAAAAATGATATTTGGGGTGAAATGGACTCTTTTGATAAGGGGAAACAGCCTATATTCGGCAGTAAAATTAAGACAAAAAAATCACTGAATGTAATTGACCTTATATAGCCTAGGGTCACACTGTCATACTTCTTGGTTCTCTGAAGCTATAAGTAACACAAACCCTAGTGACTCCTACACACTGCTTCTGGAAATTGTGTCAGTGTCCAGTCAGTCACATAACAGCAGTCTGTGTCACAATATGTTTCATACTACTTGCGTTAGTCCATGGTGGGTTCTTTTTCCAACCAATGTTTACATCATATTTCATCATATCCACAATAAAGTATTGTATTATTAAAATGCAAGCAGAGTATTAAATAAACACCCATTTGCCAAACATTGCAGTAGATGATCTGATTTAAAGAAACTTTGTCACTGAAACAAGAAGTTTTGGTCATTAATTAAAAAGAAAATTCATAAGAAGGGTGTTATATAAGATAAGAAAATTAATATGAAGATTTTTCAGAAATTCCTTCATTAATGAAACATCCCCAATGAAACCATCTACCAAAGACTATTTTGGGAACAGCAGTTAAAACATTCAAAGCTTAAGCACAATAGAGGAATGAGAAAGCATCTCATGGTTGAATGTTAGTCTTAGGTTGAATGTTAGAGTCTTAAGTTGAATGTGAGAGTCTTAAGTTGGGAGTTTTGTCTTATTAGGAGTTGATAGAAGATTGATCATACTTGAATAAATAGTAATAAATAAAGAAACTGAATTGAATAAACAATATAAATTAATATAGAGATGTTGTAGTAATTTAAATCAAACTTGGGAGTTCCCCCGGAGACAGAGTTATAGAGACGAGACCCCGGTTACACTATTGCCATCAACAGTATATATATTAGTGACACCACAGCCTTGGAAATGTATTCAGCAGCTGTGAAGCATTTGGCAGAATTGCTGAATTGTGTGGTATTCAACTTTAATGAGGTAGACCATCAACAGCACCATCAGTTTGTGGCCAACTTTTCCAAAGTGGTAAAAGAATAGAAGAAAAAGTTTAACTTTGGACATAGTTACTTTTCCCAGAATACAATTGAAATTCTTACAGAAAAGTTAAAAGCTGACCTTCTGTGCAAGATTCCAGATAAGAGGCCAGTGACTTCTTTACTGCGTGCAATGGTTAAATATGTTCCAGAAAAAAGTGCTTTGTGGAACCTATTTACTGAAAACAAAATGTAATCCCCTCATTACATACTGTATGCGTTGTCAAAGGAACTACTGATTTTGATTGCATCAACACATTATGATGCACCGTATGAGCAGAGTGAGGAGGTTTGTTTGTCAAGTGAAATGAACAGTAAAGTTGTTTTGGGAGTTTGAAATATATAGACACCAGCAAGCTGTACTGAGACATAAAAGAAACGCATATCTATGTATAGTTTCATTTCTTTACAGACACTGGATGGAGATTGAATATTAACATTGTTGTATTTTAAAATGTTGAATGTTAAGAGTCTTAAGTTGAATGTGAGAGCCTTAAGTTGAGAGTTTTAAGTGTTAGGTTAAGTTTAAGTAAAGTTATGGAAGTAACAAGTTGATAAGTTTTGTTTTATTAGGAGTTGATAGAAGATTGATCATACTTGAATAAACAGTAATAAATAAATAATCTGAATTGAATAAACAATATTAATTAATAAAGAGACCTTGTAGTTATTTAAATCAAACTTGCAATTCCCCAGGAGACAGAGTTATAGAGACGAGACCCCGGTTACATTATTGCCACCAATAGTATATGAATTAGTGACACTGCAGCCTTGGAAATGTATTCAGCAGCTGTGAAGCATTTGGCAGAATTGCTGAATTGTGTGGTATTCAAGTGTAATGAGGTAGATCAACAGCACCATCAGTTTGTGGCCAACTTTTCCAAAGTGGTAAAAGAAGAGAAGAAAAAGTTTAACTTTGGACATAATTACTTTTCCCAGAATACAATTGAAACTCTTACAGAAATGTTAAAAGCTGACCTTTTGTACAAGATTCTAGATAAGAAGAGGCCAGTGACTTCTTTACCATGTGCAATGGTTAAACATGTTCCAGAAAATAGTGCTTTTGTGGAACCTATTTACTGAAAACAAAATGTTAGCCCCTCATTACATACTGTATGTGTTGTCAAAGGAACTACTGATTTTGATTGCATCAACACATTATGATGCACCGTATGAGCAGAGTGAGGAGGTTTGTTTGTCAAGTGAAATGAACAGTAAAGTTGTTTTTGGAGTTTGAAATATATAAACACCAGCAAGCTGTACTGAGACATAAAAGAAACGCATATCTATGTATAGTTTTGTTTCTTTATAGACACTGGATAAAGATTGAATATTAACATTGATGTATTTTAAAGTGTGCTCATTCTAAAATGCATGTTTGCAGAAGGGGTGTATTGTAATGCACCAGGGTTGTCCATAATGGTACATACATGTTTGTTTATGTTTGAGATGTACTTTTAGCATTATCTTTCTTTTTATGTTGTTTAACTCTTTCCCCACCGTAGTCGCATAAATGCGTCGACAGCGTTGAGCGCCGTCGCAAAGTTATACCCAACCCAATTCACGTTATTTTATGACAACCAAAGGGAAACTACTTTTATAAATAGCCTCAATTTCAATTACCAGAACAATTTACACATAATATTCAAACACTTCCACGTTTGATGAAAAAATCAAGTTTTTGGAGCATTTTAACTAATTATGAAAATGTACATTTAAATTTCACCATGTCGAAGTGTAAGCTAAGTAAAGGCCCGTCTGTGAGTGACGTTTTGCGCATACATGTATTAGCACATGATTCGGACTCAGAAAGTGAGTTTCATGACTCCGAAAATGAAGATGAAAGTCAAAGTGAAATTTCAGTGATAATTTCAGATAAACTTCAACCGCTGTTTCTGACAAAAACCCACCTATTTCAACTTCATAATGAAGACTTTTCTAACTGAATGCAGGAGTTTTGCATGTTACAAACAAAGCATAAATTTGTATCTGGTAAAAGCATTTTTTTTTTTTTTAAAAGTTAAATTAAAATTAAATTTACGATGCATTTTTTATTTTCAGAATGACGAAAACGTTGACGATGATGACTGTGTATGGGCATTACACAATATTCGACAATGACGAGCGGCGTCAGATACCAAGCGACAGTGAGGCCGAAGACCATCAAGAGGCTGAACCACAGGTACCACAAGTCGATATCCGGTGGAAAACATACACCATTGAAGACCCATATGAAGCTGACTGGCTGCAAGACCCACTGACGAGACCGGGGATACTTCTGATACTGACGGGTTCACTTGTACTGACTTCTTCAAGTGATGTTTCACTGAAGAGCTGTTTGAGCTTATAGTGTTACAGACTATTCTTTATGCTAAACAATATTTGACAGAGCATCCAGACCTTCCAAGGCACTCGAGATACAGGAAGTGGACAGGTACCGTATATACTCGCCCATAAGTCGACCAAAAACGGCTTTTGAAAATGCTCTAAAAAGTCAACTCGACTTATGGGCGAGATATTAAAAAAAAAAAAAAAAAAAAATAGTAAAGGGAGGAGTGTGCACTGGAAGTTCAAAATCGTCGATTGTTGTGTCTGACTATCGTAAGTAATAACATACGCATTTATATTCGGAGTAAAAAATGATTCTTAACTTGCCCTGTAAAGTATTTTTTACAATTAAGCTTTTTGTTGTTAATGACAATAAACGACAATTATGAACAAAATGTTTTGTTTTATTCTTTAAAATAAATGTGTTCGTTGGTTAAGTTTTTCACAGTTTTCGAAAGCCTCAGAAGTGTTAAATAATAGGACAATATCTTACATGTGTTAATGAGGTTAAATGTCCATGGCCCACGCAGGTGTTATAAACAAACTGTCACAATACGACTGCTGGTTAAACTTTAGCACAGAACACGTGGGATTGTTGTGTCTGGGAATGACGTCACACAGAGCTACCAGCCGGAGTATTTACCGTAAATTCTCATGTCTTTAGATTTAAACTGGTACGCAATATTTTAAGTGAGTGGGAATTCTGATGTAATAAATGACTAGACTGTAACCAACTTTTCATTCTTTGAAAATCTGGCATCGACTTATAGGCGGGTGCAAGCAAAATACCGAGTTTTAAGCAGCAAAGTATACCCCTCGACTTATGGTTGAGTAGACTTATGGGCGAGTATATACGGTACATAAACCGCTGAAGTGAAAGCGTGTGCGGCCCTTCAAATTGCAGCGGGCTTGTGTGAACGGCCAGAAGTTGAAGACTACAATTACAGCCAGGTAGCTATCTTTCCCTTGTCAAACAGAGTACGGAGTCTGGAAACCAATAAATCCATGTCAGGTGACTCGAAGAAATTTGGCCCACTACCAGAGCGTGAAACCAGAACCTTTATCAACACAGCCAAATCTGTTGACAAGACCAGCTCGACTTTCCTTCCAAATGACAAAATGATAAAAACACATTGTGTCCATGTTACATCTCAAAGATGGGGTAAACACCAAATAATAATTAGTATGTTTTATTTTGCAAGCAGTGACTTGACAATTTCAGGGTATGACCGTGTACTGCTATTGCACATTTTACCACTTTTTTCTTTTACTTAGCTTCTCATGAAAAGTTTGGACACCAAGCATTTTGAAATGTAACAGATATTCCTGAACAACAAATTTTGGGTCATATCTTGTTTATTTGATAGTACGAGATGTTCGAATATTTACCACATTGGAAGAGATCAAGTCAGAGAGCCGAGAAATAAGACAAGAACTGAAGGCGATACGTATAGATACATATAGATTGTGACTTGTCATCATTCATTGGCATCAAAGATGTGAAATTGAAGCTTAGAAACAAGGAGGTTGCTGACGCATTGGTAAGCTTAAGCAATTTCATGCATAAATCTCTGTCAAAGCATTGAAAACCTTTATGTATAAAAAATCGTTTTTCAGGAAGTGATACATACAGAGTTTCCACCTTTTTATAACATAAATATAAGCAAGAGTTCTATTTGCCTCACAGTTGAATTGATATTTTGTGTATCAAACATTCTTTTGAATTGTGTGCATGTAAGTAAATAAATTGTAAATGCAAGAAATTAAAGAGAAACTGTGCATACTATATAATGAACATGGATATGACACAAATGCAGGTGCATTTTTGTTAAAAATCCTCATCCTCTGACATGTATTGATATGTTTCTTATCAGGTTAATCATCTGTCAGTCATTGGTGGAGGTTCTGCAAAAATAATGACTAAAAGAGTACTGAAGTATGTAATAGGGAGCCATGGAATACAACTGGACTGGAGCGAAGAATAAGAAATATTTTCATTCTTTTGTTTATTTTGAATGAATAGAATTATATTGTCAATTTCTCATCAAGATCCCCGAGATGAAGTAAAATGGTAAATTTAGTTCCTTTGTTCTGCTGTGTTTAATTCACCCCTTGAAAGAAGATTTGGGTATCTTGCTTTGCAAATGTTGGTTGACTGTCCAACTGTCTATCGGATAACTTTCCGCGCACGATGTGTATTACCGACTGTTCGGAAGATTTTATTCAGTGACCATTTAAAATCAAAGCTCATGCAAATACATGGAGTACATACAAAAACAACAACATGGCAAAATTCTTAGTTGCAATGGCTCCTAATGGATTCATAATGTTTGTGTCTGCCCTTTATGGTGGTCGTGCATCTGATGTGTATATCACTAAAAACAATGGCTTTTTTAACTACTGCCTGGTGACGACGTCATGCCAGACCGCAGATTCACAATTAGTGAGGAGTTTTGTGAGCATCCTGTAAAACTGAATATACCAGCATTCATGAGAGGTCAGGAGAGGTTGACTGAAGATGAAGTTGTTGACACTAGATGGATAGCTTCAAACCGCATTCATGTTGAGAAAACAATTATGCGCATGAAGTCATATCGTATTATAAACACAAAAATGTCCACGAAATCTCTCAGTAAAGCCATTATTGGATATTGATTCAGCAAACACGCATCTATTTAGGTTCAGAGTCAGATCGATGGTCGGCTTTGAAAATCGAGAAACAAATGAAAACAGACAGAGAAGTGGCGACCTTACTTGTAGTGGCAGCTCTGTGCAATCTAAGAGACTCATCAATTAGCTACAATGAGGAAATGGAACAATTGAAGCTAGAAAACCAGTCATTAATGAAAGAACTTGAACGTCTACAGAGAGAGACAAGTCGTCTGGATAAGCAATTTTGGTGCTCAATTTTTAAGTGAGGGCAAGAGTGACAAGAAAACAACTTTTTTTACAGGCATTCCGAACTATATAACTTTCATGTGATTAGTTACATTTTTATAGAACTGTCTGTCTGCATTCAACTCAGTATCTGTTGAAGATGGTGTACTCATTGTGCTAATGAAATCGAGACTGAATGAACAGAATTATGGTTTAGCCATCAGATTTAAAATCTCCCAAACTACAGTTTCAGATGTTTTAAATCATTGCATACCAATAATTGCTAGGAAGTATGTTTTTAATTCACAGGCCAGAAAAAGATGATGTAATGAAATTAAAGAGATTGCTTGAACAACACAAAGTTACATTAAACATATTTAACAAAACTTCTGAGTTGGTACAAACCTAAGCACCATACTCCCATAGATGAAGTTATCAAAAGGCTGTGGTTCAAATCCCAGCTCAAGTGCTTGACTATTCACTAATACGAAGGTTGCTAGTTCGAGCCACACTGAGCGGGTTTTGACAACTACTTCACTATCCCAAATTTAGACGTACAAGTTGAAAGAAATTGTTCAGGGGTTTCAAAAGGGAGCGGGTCAGTTCGTCCTAAAAGTCATGTTCGTCCCGGGTCAATTCGGCCTGGGTCAATTAGGCATGATTTTATAACATGGTCAATTCAGCCCACGTTTAAATAGGAGAAGTTTCGTAATATGCAAAAATGAAAGACATTTTTTAATGGTTTACCTATTTTATGATTATATAAGAAATTAAATATTTATTGACATCATTTCAGAGAGTTACTAATATTTGTCTGCAGAAATTAAACTTCAAACAAGATGGTTGCATATACATATACATGATAATCCACATATCATATTATTATATATGATTTGAATAACAATGATCGGCTATTTTACTTTAATATTATTAACAAATATTTGATTATAATAATTTCTGATAAAAAAAGTCATTGATACTTAAAATTCGACATTTTATGTTATAAATTGATTGCATTCATACAGTGACTGGAAGATGCCATGGACACTACATTCAGTCTACCAGATGACAACACTACTAATACAACCTACACGCCCTGTACTTCCGGTCTTAGTCAGAGTGCCATGGATGCTACATTCAGTATACCTGATGACGCAAATGCAGGGTGTGTATTATTACGGTTTATTTTATAATTAATTTTTTTTTAAATGTATATTAATGGAATGATAATCTGAACAAAATTCGAGATTACCTCGGACTTGTCGCTAAACTGATGATCAAGATGCGTGTAATATAATAGCATAATTATATGAATGTATTTTTTTTTACATCGGCATGGTTGGCCATACGGGAGGTATTCCCGGGAAAAGAAGTACGAGGGTGCGTCTTCCATTGGACGCAGGCCGTCTGGAGACATGTACAGTCGCTGGGTCTGGTTAATACATACATGGAGAAGCGGAAGGTAATTTGTTTTTACACAAGTACAATGTTACTAAGCTGTCTCCAAACTAAATTTAAATAACAGCGACACTATGTTTGGATTTTTAAAGTTCTGAAAATGTTGAATTTGTATTTCTTTCCCACGGGGAAAAGGTGCGCTTTTTAAAATTCTTAAAATGTTGAATTTGTATTTCCCACAGAGAAAATGTGCGATTTTTAGAATGTTGAATTTGTATTTACAGACCCATGGTTTCATCAGGCAGTTGTTGGCGCTGCCATTCCTGCCGGCCTGCCACATCCGGCCAGTCTTTGAAAATCTAAAAACACGAACTTGTTAAGCGGGACTTCGAAAAAACTTCGACGTAACGAAAAACTTCGAGACAGAAATGCATATAGACAAAACTTCGACGTAACGGAAAATTCGTCTTAAGCGAATTCGTCCTAACGAGAGTCGACTGTACTATCATTTTATTTCAGGGTGGCATAGAAGACTGAATACAAAGGCTCACCGGGGTGCTCTGTGCATCTACAGATTAGTGCCACTGTTGAGACGAGAGGCAACCCTCGTGGAGACCACCATATCTACAGGCGACCTGGTGAGTAATGTCTGGCCCAAAACGGTGAGACTACAAGTTCGCTTGAGGAGCCTGTGGGACAGATAAATAGCTAAGGAGCTATCCACAACTGGTTTCCTCAAGGCATGTGGTGGCCTTTACGGGGTAAAGGCCTAAGCTGAATGACTAATTGTGTTCATATGTGTTTATTTGTGTTAGGTGTGCTATATTTAGTTGTGCTGTGTTATATGTTTAGTTGTGCTGTTGTATGTATATGTTAGTTGTGCTGTTGTATGTATATGTTTAGTTGTGCTGTTTTATATGTTTAGTTGTGCAGTTTTATATGTGTATGTTATAATGTGCTGTAAATTGTTGTAATCATGATATGTGCTTTTTTACAAGTTGTGTATTTATGTGTTAGGTGTATATATTTATGTGTGTATATTTATATGTGTATATTATAATGTGCTGTAAATTGTTGTAATCATGATATGTGCTTTTTTACAAGTTGTTTATATGTGTTATGTATAAAATGTGTATGTGTATGTGTGTATTTAGTTATAAATGAGTTATTAAACTGTTAATAATAGTATAATAAGTAAAACATGTGTTTGTTATGTTTGGTAGACTCAATCCAACGTTATAAGACACATAAACCACTTCAATTGAATGATTAATACTATAAAGAGTTACTGCATGTTTGGCCTAAATACATATCGAATTCAGATCAACATGGTAATATATATCTAGTCTAAAGGTCGGGTCTTAATTAACAATAGAACTGAAGTATCGGAGATGTACACACACGTTCGGTAACAGGTACTGTAAACATCAGACAGACAGACGATCATCACAAAATGTTTATATTAATAGCAATAAAATTCATAATCAATTACCTCTGCATGATTTATCCCACGTTTCTTTGTAGCAAAGCTACTAAGGCACCTGTACCTGGCTACTTTTGACGAAATTACTTCTTTTTTTCATAACTTTTTTTTGACAGTTACAAAGCGACTTTTGGTTTCCCAAAATGTCTATTTATAT
This sequence comes from Mactromeris polynyma, assembly GCA_032209605.1. Lineage (NCBI taxonomy): Eukaryota > Metazoa > Mollusca > Bivalvia > Venerida > Mactridae > Mactromeris > Mactromeris polynyma. The sequence goes on along the minus strand of JASFXZ010000019.1, from coordinate 3,813,566 downwards.
AACATTTTAGCTGAAGTACTTCCACATCTTGATATTCCGAGTTAAACCTTTCAGGAAGGAACTGTTGCAATCTCATAGATAAGTCCCAGTATTCAGTATAGAGACAAACTGGATGGCAGTATGACAGTATGTCTCCTGTTACAAAGTTATGCTCAGACCTGAAGGAAGGTGGCAGATTAGAAATGATTTTAACCCTTTACTCCATGATCACGCGTTTTCACGCCCTAATCGTATCTCCATGATCACTGGATTTCACGCCCTAATCGTATCTCCATGATCACGCGTTTTCACTCACTTGTTTTCAAACCGCTATAAATCGATTTTTACTACAACTATAGTAAATTAAACTTACCCCAATGTAAAAATCAGCCTTTTAAGATGTTAAATCCTCAATAAAATCATGTGGTTAATATTGAAAGTTATTCCAAAAACAGCAATCAAACAATCCCATGTAAAGAAATTTTCACAGAGTACAATTTCATCATCAATTTTTCTAAACAAGTTGGTAATTTTCCACTTCAATTCTGATATTTTCATCAAAGTTTAATTGTATTAATCCATTTATCTTTGATCTCAATTAGTAATTTGCAAGCTACGCCATTTTTGATGTGTTTTACACAAACCTTTTACAATAATTATGGACTTTAAATATCTATATTTTTTATTTTCAACAGAAATGGTGCTGATCCTGGTATTAAATTGCATTTGAAGCTAATGCACTGATCTTTTCAAAATGCTGTCAAGACTCAGAATACCCAGGACCTTATAGCAGGGAGCTAAATATCACATCAAATGACTTGTTAAACACAAAGATAGTATGTGAAAGTAATTAACTTCCAAAAAAATGAACTCATTCTTGAACTCTTCCACTTTGCAGTGAAAAACAAATTGCCAAATAAAACAGTTGGACTTTGGTCAATCAGTCTCTCCAAAATGTTGTCTATCAAGCTTAAAATCCCTGGAAAAAAAGATCAGTAGAACGAAAGGATGTCCAGATTGTGGAGAAACAATTTGTGCTGAAAAGAAATATGGTCCCAGAATGTTGAAGAATATAAGTGTATTAATAAATCATATGAAAAAACCAGCAACATTACTTTCACTGAGGTGTTAAAAATTAGATCAATGATATCCTTCGATTTGTTGATTAGCAACATGTGTTTTTATTTTAGTGTATTGGTGTATATTCTTTGTTAATTTATTAATATATTTATAGGTATACCTTTACATATGAAAAAAACCATTATATTATTAATTTTTTACTGTCCATATTTGTTGTCTTGAACTGTGCATCTACTGATGCGATTTATACAATGTTGAGAAATAGCACATTAAAAGTTGTTGCCTTACATTGATTTTTTGTTTATAACTGTTTAAATAAGACTTTTACATAAGAAATAATAACAGAAACAGAAAGAGCAGGAAAAAATAAGACTGGCAAATTTCAATGTATTATCTCAACAATTGAAAATGATATGCCAAAATAAGTGAAAAATTTGCTTTCAAGAGTTCCGCAAACTTCCAGGCGCGCACATTGATTTTATATGCGACTGAAATCCAAAAAGGCACCAGATATTTTGATCTTCAAATTCTATTAAGTTTGGTTCCAATCAAGATATTTTCAAAATGTAAAGTGTTTTGTGCAGCTCTTTCTGTTTGTGTCATTACCTTTTATGTAAGTACACTTTGAAAAAATGACTGCAGTTGATATTTTACAGCTTTAATAAATTTAGCATAGAAACATGTCTCGGAAAGCTTGAAATGACTCCTCAGAAATACTGAAATTCAGACCCCCTGGCTACTTTAAGGTTTTACCTGTTACTTCTAAACAAAATGAAACAACTGCTTGTTTCACTATCTATGTAAAATAAGCTGTAAACGTAAAATCTGAGTCATGGAACCCATCCTGTAATGGACTAAAACTTTACTGTCTTCTTAAATGAATATCTAAACTTCGGATTAATAAGTCACATAAAACTAATGTGGACTACAAAATAATTGTACAAATTTATAAATACCCTGCCATACATGTAATGATGCACAGAATACTGAAGCATATCCTTGTATTAACACACCCAATGTTTATGTGGCTTTTCTGTAACTATCTGTTACTGTTAGGGTATCACATTGGCTGGAACGGCACAGAATGGTACATCAAATTCATCACCATTGTACTCAACTGCTTGAACATGACCGCTCACCACAAACCTAAAAAGTAAAATGAAGAATAACCATTTTGAACTTAATAAGGGTTGTCATTGATATATCAACAATAGTTTTCTGCCATTCGATACACACGATATCGATATTATGGCGGGATAATATAGGAGAACAGGTACAGTCTAAAAGTGTACCAAAATGGCGTAATGTCTGACTCAAATCCATTATGTCTGCGAGTTTACAAACACGATCTCTCCTATTTTGCCTTTTGGTAACTAATCAGCTGGCATAGTTTTGCGAAATATATGTAATAGAACGATAAATTCTAATGCGTTTGGCGTTTGCAGTGATGACAATGATTTTGCAACGGGTTTTTGACGAGATGCGTTTAGACTCCTTGCTAGTAGCAACCCCAGATAATTCAGTTATTAATTGGTCAAGTATGATAAATTGCTATTGGATAGTACAGACAATATGGCATAAATCAAGTAATTTCTGTACTATGCAGATACTAAGAATTAAAAAATCATTGCTTGTCAATGAAAATAAAAAACATCGAAATATGAAGGTAAAACGTGAAGTAGCAATAGCAAGCATAGTTTTATAATAATTTGGACTAACAAATGAATAACCACACGTAATATTATGATTTATATACTTTAACACATATAAATGTCAATCATATAAATCAGGGGTCGAAACGACTATATTACAAATTGGGGTCGAAATGGCTGGGGTCGAAACGTTTTAGTGGTCGAAGTATCCGAGGGTCGAAATGTCTAGAGGCCAAAGAAAAGGGCAACGAAGGATAATATGAACAGAGGGAAAACATAAGATATAAAACCTACCTATAGTATCAATTATTGATAATTATTGATAATTCGTAGTAAACACGTCGTAGACTTCTTCGCACACTCTCGATGGCGCGTATACTCTTCAATAAGAAGTTATATTATTGAACTTACGTGAAACAACTACAAGAAATATATTTAACTACCACAAAGATAACCATATAGCCTGGATTTACGATAAATGAGAGAATCGGGCATTCAATACTTGATTGCGGGCGGTGATCAATGTCAAGCATATATCTAATTAAGGTAATATTTCAGTTATTGTATTTTCTGTCGGACAAAAACAAAACTGAATTCCTAAAGAGAATTAATGTGAATATAACATTTGATGCGGAGAGTCGAATTTTTAATAACACGGACATGTAATAATTTGATCATCTGTGAAAGTGAGTGAAAGTAGCCTGTACAGTGAAGGCCCCCCGCATATGATACGAGATAATAAAATGATATAGGGAAATAAAATCAACTAAGTTGCAGGATATGGGAACAAACAATATTTCGAATATGAGCTATATAATTATATTGTAGTATTGACATGTTGTGTCATGTTTTGATTAAATGTTGTCATCAATTCATCTAAAGTGAAAATCAAATGTTCAGATAAGTTTCACTCATTTACTCAATGCCTCAATATCATATCCTTAATCCTAATGAATTAAATATCTAGTACGTGTTTATATAAGGGATGAACACCAAATCAGCTAAAATCACATGTAACATATTTGAAATAATCAACATTCCTGATATAATTTAATATATCTTGATATTCTTTCTAAGATAAGTACCATGATTAACAGTTGTTCGCAATATATAGGCATCTAAGCCAAACTCAATGTTACTTCATATAAAAGTTTACATTGTGTTTGTACTTGTATTTTGTATATAAATTAGCCCTTTAGCCTGCAATATAACAATGTGTGTAATGTGTTGCATTGTGTGCAATTTGTAAACGTTTGTTTGCTGGTTATTTTTTTATAAATTTACTTATTGCATATGTTACTAAATATAGTAAAAAAAAATTTGCTCGGTACATAAACGTATATGGACAACGTGAGGCCAATATCTATAATCATGTGTGATCTGACGTGCAGAATATCGAATATTTGGCATACTTCCGGGTATACCGAATATCGATATTTGGCATACTTCTCATGTGACGTCATTGTTTAGCGCAACGACGTTCGGAAGTGAAACATTAAACAGACGGCCGACATTCAAATGGTTGATCCGCCTTAAGGGATTTAGATGTCGTTATGTTATTTATAAAAGTTTTACAAAAGATAGAACGAAGTCACAGCAACGAGAATGCAAATGCCATACTTATAATAATTTTTAGGTATTATGTTATTTCAGTTAGTGAGAAATTATCGAATATTTAAGTGTAATATTATACTTTTTATAATAATTATGTTTTTTATGAAAGTTTTACAAAAGATAGAACAAAAACACCATTGCGAGCATGCTAAGTCCATAGTTATAATAATTATTTAAAGACATTTACATTACATCTGCTAATATTATATTGCCAATGTATTAGGCTTAAACAGAATATTGCATATCTTAATTGTTCCATTTTATAAGTTTATAACCGTATCAACTGCAATAAACATTCTTAAAGCATGCTTCGAAGACCAGATACCGTCCGATGCAGGCCTTTAGTTCAAGACCAACTGATTCATTTGTGGCGCCTACGATAGTTTGCATCAATTTGATATCTGTGTACCTTTTTTTAAGCCAATTTGTGCAATAAATGTACCTGTGTACGTTGTGTGTTGCATTTCCCACTCGACTTCTTAATTTTAATTGAAAAATATACCAGACAACATGAGAACAATGATTATCTATTTTGCAATTGTTTTATTTATCCAAATACATTTACAAACAAACATCATCATTACCAAGGAAGATTATCCAATCAAAATACTCGAAACATGAGCTTCATTTTCTGAAATGGAATGAAAACATTAGTTGCAATGAAGTAACTTGTATTCAATTGCTGTAGTCTATAATATCTATACTTAATGTATATTCATTTGCTGTCTGTATTCGAAATTTTATGACAAGCAACGAACAGAAAGGTTAGTTTTCTGAAACAGTAGGTACGTTCAATGATCTAATTAAACATTAAATTTCATTACCGGCAAACCATTTATAATATTGTTGTTCAGCTTGTCGACTATCTGTATGATTGTACATGCATGCTTAATTGTCCGTTGATTAGTTTTTGACTAGCTGCCCAACACACCACTTGTATCTTACACTATAACCGGTGTAATAGACACATACTAGTAGGCAAACACATACTTGGCGCCTGCTATTTCTCAACGCCCAAACATTTAATGTCAAAGACAGGCAATACATAACTGGATATTATAGTTTCAAAGAGCCCTTACTGTATTGACACAACATTTGATGTCTCTCTGTTTGCGAGCTAAAGAAACCACCATGCTAACCGCAGTAAACTTCGTCCCATTTTCCCGTCTGGTTGGGTAAAAAAACTACACAATCCTCCGAAATATGGTGAGTGCCATTAAACCCTGATACCCAGTTAGTATACGTTACTGCTTCACCTGTAAATTCATCATGCAGAAAATATAGAAAGACTTCTCCATATGTTTAACATGCTATGATTAGCCTCTAAGCTCATTAAATCTATTCTGCGAAACATGTGTCAAAGTATTATTTTAAAACGATAATATAATACTAGATATTCCCAAGAACGGTGATATTGATTCTTCATATCTGTTTGATGATCGTGAAAATTTAAATATATCGAACATATCTTCGATGTAGTCTTGCAACATAATTTCAAAAAGTAATATGACTTTCAAATAAACACACCAGAAGACCACAGAAATTGTCCCTCGTGTATGGTGTCACGTAAACCTATCCACGTTACCAGTAGTGATGAATGTCGATTCATAAATTCTTCGATGAAGTTTTGTTCGTCTGCATTTCTTATATGTGTCAGATGGCCGCCATTATGTGCACATGTACTTTCTGCGGAGGTCCAAGTTACTCTGCTACCATTAGTTAATACATAACAAGAGTCTCCATACTGCCCGAGGCTGATGTTTTTGTCAGTTCTCTCAGCGAAAATTAAAGACGTTGGACACAGATGAACATTACCTTAAATGTCAAAGGAAATCAGCTTGACATATACTATAAAAGCGCATGTATGTCAATGTATCAAGTTTAAAATATCCATGTACCACCAATCTAGTGATCAAATTTTATAAGTTAATTATGTCTTATAGTTGGTTTGTTTCTACCACAATTTGTATTATGTCACACACGGATCTATAGAACACTTACTGTGTATTTATTAACATTAACATTTATATTACTTACAGCCATAGTTTCAAAGCAAGTAGATAAATATTATTTAAAACTTCAATTACCGTCAGAACCCATTGGTGCCTGTGTAGCTGAGTTTCCACTTACATCCGGTATACTTGCTGAATGTGAAAAGAGCATGGATGAAGCGTTTAAATTTAATTTCTGAAATCGGGGTGCTTGAGATTCATAGTCTATCTAGAATTGTATGGCTTATTGAACTGACATTTTGCATTAATAACATCGTCTGCTATTTCGATCATGTATAAAAATGTACAAAAGTCTAAACCACATAGTATATACACTTATATATTAAAGAAGTTATCTTGGCACGTGGTAAGGAACTGTTAATACCATGAGAACTTTGTATAAGTATTTCATAAGTTGAAGTTACATTTTACTACATTTTGTTCGTATTTCGGCCAACATTGCCACACTTTGTGCGAAAACATAATAATTATGTAGTACGAGTACTTCACTTCGTCGATTTTACCAATATCCGAGATAATACTGTTTGGAAAATGATACAAATAGCATTTGAGTTTTATGAGATTTGTTTCATCTGATAGAATAAAACTGACCAAGTTACATGCATTTTATTTGGTGTAAAATCATATACATGTACCTGAAACCCATGTAAAATTGTCTTCCTGAGTTTTGTCACTAAGTCCTAACCATGTATTGCGTCCGTATGCTTTAACATACTCGTACAATTCGTTGTTTTCATTTACATTCCGTACAGTTACTAAGTGTCCACCATTTTTCTGACAACTCTCCTCTGCCTTTGACCATGTCTTGTGAGATTGTACAAACTCATAACATTTTCTCTCTAGTTGATTGATAATTAATGTAGCGTTGTCAGCTATGGTCGCGTTGTATACTGCTTGTGGACAAATGTGTGTGGCTGAAATGATATTTAGATATGAACAATATTGATTTAAAACTAAATATTAGGGTATGGAGTGTAAAATATTACAAGGCAGTTCTGTTTGTTTAATCGGGTTAATGTCGATTTTCAGCAACATTCATTTATTTACATTAAGCAAATGACCTAATCAGTTTTCTTGCAATAATTAACGATCAGTACTAACGTGCTCATCTGCAGACAGCTTACAACTTAATCGGAGGTGAAGGACAAACAACCAATGCCAAATGCCATACCATGACATGACCTTCCCAGCCCGGGAATCAAACTCATGACTATCGGGAGACAGCACAGAGCCGTTACCACTGATCTAACCAGACGCTCTTATATCTGACTAAGCAACAATGTTACACAGTGCAAAAAATGATCATTTCGCCCGTTTACACATCATCACTTGGCACCGCTACGTTTTTAATCAACCTTGCTCCTTGACCCAAGGGTCTCTAATGACCCAACTCGATATTACTAGCTCCTGCTTTAATATTTGTAGATTTCGCTCGAAATTTTATAGACACCATAACTATGTTGTAAGCGGTTAAAATTCAAACCAACAATTTTGTGTCGTTTGTCTTGGATTTCCCCGGATCTTTCTTCTTTATTAAATAAAATTTGTATTTTTAAATTCAGAGAGGAAATCAAACCATTGGGGTTTCAGTCACTTGTCCAAGCTAGAGAGGAAGTTAAACTGGCGTCTATGCAATGTTGAAATCAAACAACATCTGTATAATGAATGACGTCACAGATGCTAAATAACACCTATGCATTATTTCAATAATTCACTAGTGAAGGTATACTCGTACGTGACGTCACAACTGTAATCCAAGGATGACAGTTTAACCCAAATCAGGTTATCCTGATTTGAGATGTTTATAAGGCAGTTAACAGATGACAGAGATTGGTTTTGTTACCTTCCGTCGTGCTGTATACGTTTAGCTTAGTAATGGTTTCCAACGTAGTATGTGGGGTTGCCGTCAAGGTAGCAAGCGTCGGTATCGTGTTGCTAGCAAGTGTGGTACGTGTTTGAACTGACATAGTTGCATTTACAGTTGTAGAAGCGACTAGAATTGTCATTGTTGTATTATGCGAAATGCCCACTGTAGTTGCTGAAATTGATTTAAAAATAGATTTAATGGAAATCTGAACCACGTGAAAAAAGCAGCACAGAGGAGATCGCATTTACAGCAGGGACGATGCGTCATGCACATTAGTACAAGGCATATAAAATAACTAGATATAGTATATACAAATGTATATATGTTTGTTTTGGGTTTTATCATATATCCTACCCATGTTTGATTATTTCGAGGGTTGAAGGTACATACAGTCTATTACTGAGCTTAAACTCTATGTATGTGTGTATTTAGAAAATGTATTAAACGTATGACAAACTTTGATGACGGTCGGGTAGAAATTTCATCAAACGCCAGTACCTGTATTGTTATCAGATGGACTACCATGACATGGGAGTATATCCGTATTTGCATCTTTCTTAATGTATCCAACCTGCTCAAAAAGTGAATTATTTTTAAGTTATGTTTCGAAATGAACGACGTGTTGAACATTATTTTCAGTTATAACGGCTGACAGTTGAGCTAACCAGTTTTCTTTGAATATATTAACAACCAGTACTAACTGGTGCTACTAAAAGCTAAACCCAATTTCCCCGTATGAATCAGATTTAAAAATAAACAATCATAGCCAAATGCCACGGAAGGACATGACCTTTCCTTTTCGGGATCGATCCCGTACCTTCCAGGTGACAGCATACCGCTCTAAGGTTTAGGACAGGTGCTGTTACTTTGTATTTGTTATTTTCTGTAATTTTAGTTTTCAATATATATCTTTTCATAATATAGAAACATATTTATCTGAAGACATGCTATTCATAAAATAAATAACACAGAACAACGCCGAGAAACGTCACCATAGCAACGTCATGTAGACGTGAGCAGGGCAAGAACTCATACCGAAATAATTGATAATCCTTGGAAGTAATACAACCGTCAATTTTCTCAAAATATTCTCCTGAGTATTTAATAAACTTTTAAAATATATCGACCAATACATTGAGACAGTTTTTAATGTTTTCTGAATGTATACACCGAATGCAATCCCGAAGAACAACATGCAGTACTCCTTTTATCGTCGGGTACCGTAAACAATGATCTATCAATTTCTTCGCCACATCCTCACCATTTCGTTCGTGTGGGATGGGAAATTCGGTTTATTCCATGCAGTGGACCGTTTCTTATAAGCTCTGGATCGTAAACACATATCCAATTTTCATCAGCAGTAACTTGAGCGTCAGTCCCATACAAGTTTTGTATCAAGAACGTGTCTCTGATTTGCTTTCCCCATCAGGAATTTAATATTACTGCTCTTGATTCATTCTTACACCAATTATTGAAGAACGGCAATTATTTACTATAGTGGTTAGATAAAGAGACGACATGCACTGCATAACAGACGTCCATATACCTATGAGATTTTAAAGTAATTTTGTATTTCGTGTAAATCCAGTGTTTCGTAGAAAATACCACTGATGTTGGCGATTGCACCACTGTAGCAACAATACAATTCGTACCGTTTAAATAAAACAAGCGTATCTCTTATCAGTCAATTTGGTATTACATGTTGGTATTCATACTGAAGATTTTATAAAAGAATCTTGCAAACTAACGAAATTACGCTGTCCCGACACTTTTCAAACACTCCTAGTATTAGAATATTTGTACACAGTGAACACAATGAAACCCGATATACGTACATCTATATGTAAATAATTCAAAAGTGTCAATAGTTAAACATTTAAAGTATTTTCAATCGTGTGTGAACATTACAAGTGAATTTAAAAATTAATCATATTAAACATATTAAATTTGAATTTCCTACCTGATGCCTATATAAAATAGACGACCATGTATTGGACAACAGTTGGGCCTGTATTACTTCATAGCAATCACCGTAAGTGAGTAATCCCAAAGGCTGAGATATATCTGAAGTCTAAATAGTAATACATTTAAACTGGTTTGTTATCTTTTATTTAAAGTTCCTACGACATGAAAATTAAAACACCAAATTTTTACTGAAATAGCTTTAAGATAATAATTTAGCACTAAATATTGTAAAAATTTCTTCGAAATTTCATTCCGAGATGTTTATTTCACGTTTACAAACCGATAACGCACCGTCCAGCGAGCACCTGCTGGTTTAACAATGAAACCGGAAGTGAAGTAGTTTTATCCCTAAAAACATACAAAGCGCCATTGATTAACGTAGACTCGTAGTATACAACAGACAAAATGGAAAGTGAAGATGAAATTGAACAGTTTTCTGTAGAGCCGTATTTGTACGAACCACCAGCGAGACACGTCTCAGAGGATTCATCTAATTCTGATGATGATTCAGACACAGACATTTCGGATGATGAGATCGTTGACGAACGAGTCGGCAATAATGAATGGTACAGCTTCTTTACAGATTTTTTTGTAAACTGTCTAATTATGTCTACACATAAATGTGCGTTTATACTAGTAATTTCTTGAGTAGAAACTGCGTGTGGTCGTTAAGCAATGTATTTCTTTGTTTCTGAAAGTCTATACATTAAGGGTCTTTGTTATGTTCGAGTAGATTTTACTTGTAAAGACTAAAGTTGTATATTATCTCATGATTTTTGTGGTGTGTACCAGGCTCGTGCGATTGCTGCTGGAGTGAACCGGTTTGTTGTAGAATTATTATACTCTATTTTTAAATACAAAGTATAATCAACAATGTACGCTCATAATTGCAGGTGCACCTGTCACTCATGTGAACCTTATCCGACAGCAGAAGAGAGTGTTTGCTGCAGGGAATTCGCCGACTTGGAAGGCAAGCTGGAAGATGAGGGCTTACAGTGTATTGTTCGACATGAGGGGTTCATTGGGAATTGCCTCAACAAAGATGTAATTGAGGTATCGTTTTACGAGTTTTTACAGGACAATGGACCGATTGGTGATGAGGAACCAATTCATGAGTAAGAACTGATATTTAACTAATATTTGAGTATATGTATCATTACTATCAGTTTGCTTTTTTCTCTCGAATGTTTTGCTTATACTCATTCAACTTGTATCATTTATCTAAATTACAAGCTATCAGTTGATATCCATGCAAAACTTGCAGTCTGGAGATCACAAGCTTGACATTTAAGATTTTATCAAAGAATACTATTGAGATAATGGGCCATCCATCGCAATTTGTTTGAGGAGCAGTTGATCGCTCACAATGAAAGCGAGCATTGAACTGGTTGTATAGGCTGACAATGCATAATGACCAAAGATGTTTATAGGGCATTTAACCTCCAAAATCGAACCAAACTTTTCATATGAAAACACTGTTATCAGCTTTCCATTCAATAATTTGTTTCTTTGCAATCCAGGGAACAAGCCAATGTATTTAAATTGATTCTTAATTGCGATTCTGTATATTATAATTTCAGAGTCTACCGACATATTGCATACAGAAGGTTGGCAAGATGGATATGGCAACGTCTCAGGAAAAACGAACGAAGACCATTACCAGCCTGTGCAGTTAATGCAATACGGAAGCGGTTCCCTTCATTGCAATACACTGGGTTTAGATATGCAGGACATGACTTGAAATGATTTGTGAAAAGTTGAATAGAATTAAATTATTGAAATGGTGATTAAGTGATTAAATTTTGTTTGTTTGTTTGTTTACTTGACATACAATTAAAGTATTCCCATGGTTATGGAACCCATGTATAAGGGAAAAATCCCAATTTGACAAAAGCTGTTAACATGGTTGTCAAACTATCAATCAAAAGATTTCCAGCGTAGAAGAGGCATAGTCTTGTTTCAAGGCTGGATAAGTTCACACATGTACATGGTTGCACTAGCATGCAGGGCTCTACATCAACAGTTGTCTTATTGCCAACAGCCAGTAATATTTTGATTTTGGCATGTGTACTTTCTTTCCACATTTATACATCTTAATTTTAGACAAATTAATCTTTGTGTTCATCCTATTTGGGAAAACTGTATCCAAGTTAATGTGGAGCCCTTGGCATTTGGTCTAATAATGCCTGTATAAACTAAATTATTGACATGTGTGAACATATCCCATATTGTACAATATCCTTGCAAATAATATCACTGACTTTTCATATACACTCACAGCATACCCATAATCAACATTGTCATATCAATAAAAAAGCAAATTTTTAAAATGGTGTTCAAAGCTCATTTAATAATAATGATAATCAATATCATATATGTGATACATTAACTCTATGTACATGATACTTAGTTATACTTCTTGAGAAGCAGCATACCTTATTTATTAGATCAACATAATATAAATACAGTAACGTATATATAATGTTAACATCGAGCAAGTATAAAATAGGGCCCTGAATCGCACCTTCAATGTTTTGTACTATGGTTCTTTGTCATAGGGTGTAACATTTCTTTGAGGTAACAGTCTCGCAAATATTTTGATTATAAGCATGTTAAGAATATCGCTACATTTATAATCTAACATATCAGGAGAGTGACCCGCACCCTAGCAATCATATCTTTTTAGTGAATCAAACAATAGCATAATCTTAGTAGAGCTTTTAAGGAGTACATGTATTTAGGTGAAATTTTGTTGGGCCTGCAGATAATATTTTTTTACATTCCACTATATACATATAGCAAAGTGGCTCCGCCCCTGGCAGCCATGTTTTTTGACATATCAAAATAATTTAAACAATCTTGGTAGAAGATCAGCTTATGATCATTCAAGTGAAATTACAACGAAATTGAACCATTTTCACAAGATCACTGAAATACAAAAAGGGAAATTGACTAAGCTCGCGGCAGTCATTTTTTTGCGAAAAATCCAAACACTTTTAACTTTCTGGTAAAGGGTCTCCTTAGAAACATTTGTGTTTAGTTATATCAAAATCAGGTCAGCACATTTGAAAATAACTCTTTCACCTGTCAGCTATGTTTCTTGAGGAATCCAAACCTATTATGGTAGAGTGTCACCCTTGTAACCTTTCGCTATAATTTTGACCAAATATTACTTGTAGAAGAAAGAAAAAATAATATGTATATATACACACATGTACAAAACCCAAAGAAGCTAAAATTTCTAATCAACAATAACATAACAAAGAGAAAATACAAGTAGCATTTACATATATACACACAATTCAGGAAATAGAACTAAAAACAAGCACTTCATTCTAAAGTAACAGACATGACATGAAGTTAAGTCAGTCTAAATCACACACACAACTTCTTTGATATCGCGAAGCGCGTCTTGTGGTCTTCTATAGCCTTCTCTTTGGACACCTTGTGTGCTGAACTAGAGAGTGGTGGAGGCGATGTCAGCTGGTCTGTATATGACTGTTCAGCATCATTGTGTGAGCGGTGACGCTTTCGCACAAGTACAAGCTCCTTCATCAGATCATCAACATAATCTACAAACAAATTGAAAGGAATTACAAAGGTGTACAAATACAAGCATCAACATTTTAGAGAGGCTGTTAATACTGTTATACCTTTACATGGCCCAATATTCTGCAACAGAGATATTTAATTCCACATACTTTGGCATTCCCCTAAAACTGCAATAGTTACTGACACACCAAAGAAAACATTTTATTAATTTGACTGACTATATGTATGAACATATTGCATAATTATGATACAAGTAAAGTTACTTAGTGTGACCATTTATGCGAAAAATGTGCCTTCAAATACTTCATTTCATTAATATATGTACATAAGCATCTAGGATACATTTTCGCTACAAAAAGGTTTACGTTCATAACTGCCCTCATAAGATTATCTCAAAAAATAGTAAATTGTATATTAGACTGGACAATAGTTTTACAATAGCTGTGCATTACAGCATGCACAATTTCTAAACATACATGGGACAATGCAAAATAATGGCTGTGACCAAGCACTTACCTTAGGAAGGTGCTTCTGTAACAGGTTTAACTACATGCAGTCCAGCCTTGTACTTTGGATAGGAAACTTTGAACTGTGGTACTCCATCCTTTGTGACAGCCTGCTTCTTATTCGCATTGCACGAAGTGTGTAGAGCTGCAAGATACAGTCTGTAACAATATAAAAAAAAGAATGTTTAGCATTTTTTTTATTGTAATTGGGAAAACAATTGTAAGTGATAGCACAATCTTATTTACTCAATGTCATTATTCCAACATGAGTTAATGTCATTATTCTATCATTGCCATGACATTGTATTGTATGTGAAAATGGTATATACAGTCAAACCTGTCTGTAAAGACCACCCATGGGAACAGCAAAATGTGGTCTTTGTTTACAGGTGGTCTCTATTAACAGATTAAATATCATTGAAAATGGTCTGAATCGTTTAGAGAATCTTTCTCCCTTTTTTATGTCATACCATTTTTCAAAACATATAACAGCTGGACTAATGAAAACACAAACTAAGCTTTAGCAACAAATGTATTATATGCAAATTCAAAATTAATGTATTGGTTTAAATAGGAAGGATTCAAATGTAACAAAAACTTAATGGCTGAATAAATACTACTTTCCATCATAAATGTCATTGTAAGACATATTTGCCGACACGTTTTGTATTTCAGAGAGATACACTTGGTTTAGATGCATGACGGAATCTACACGAAAAAAGTATTAAGTCCCATTAAAACAATTAACACTATTTACAACGTTAACCTTGACTGAGATTATATGTGACAATGAAAGATATCACGTAGTTAAGCTCAAGAACATAGTGACTAACTCCGTAAACTTCAATTCTTCTTTACCAGACTCTCTTATATTTAAGAGCATCACTTACGACAGTAGGTTTTGTAAATTCACATTGTTATTGTCATTGTCCCTCTGGTTCTATCGGATATGTTTTGTCGACCTGCCAGCAGAAAACCTACCTACCCGAGGACGCTGAACAGGAAATGGCTAAGAGAGAAATTACAAATAAATCAGAAATAATGTCGTAATTGAATGCGTCTGCGCTACACCATTCCTTACTCTGAATAGTCACTCCGTAAAAATTGGTTGGTTAGAGCTTAAGTGGTGAGAACACTAACAAAGACAATTGTTTAATAGTTTCTTTATTATATTATTGGACTCATACTATTGAAAAAGCTCTTTGATATACATAAACAATGGGGCATATTATGCTATATTTGGTTGTATAACGCACAGTGACAAGTCAAAAAACGTTTTGCTGAACTAAATCAAGGTAAGTTACATGTTAACACATGAATCAATCTATCATTATGAATCCATTGTTTTAGGTAACTTTTATTAACAGTCACGTATTAACAGGAATGCATCAATGTGGTTTACTATAATTACCGCCGCTCGCGTGAAAAATACATTGTTTGTGTTGTTGATATACACAGGGTGTTTCATGTCCGCCTGCCTACTTTTCAGATGTATACAGCCGTAACAGAAATGAAACAAAGATCGATTCCGGTTTGTTCGAGAAATGTTGAAACTGCGGACCTTCCTGTGTGGCTTTTTAAATTCCCTCCCCTGATCTTACAATATATGTGTAAAATCCAGTTGTTTCTACAGATAAAGGTTTCGGCTGATCAGTTTGCTGTGTGGATAATAGTTGTTTGGCATTATGTAAGTTTATTTATAAGTTAGTGACAAATTATCCAATATGTAAGTGTCCACTTGGATTCTCCTAGTTATGCCTTATAAATGGTCTGCCAGGCCATTCTGTGTGCCGCTGTTCCTTAACATATGTACCCTTCGACCTCCTTAAGTGCCTTGTGTTTTGTGGCTTGTTGTTTTCCGGAGGTCTGCGTGGGGAGGCACAGTCGTATGTATGTGGCGTTTCCTGTAGCTACGTATTCTCTCTCTTTTATAAACTTTTCATAATAATAATGTTATTTATGAACGTTTTACATAAGATAGAATGAAGTCACAGAGCATGCACATTGCCATAGTTATAATAATCAAAGACATTTACATTCCATATGTTGATATTATATTGTCGATGTATTAGGCTTAAATAGAATATTGCATCTGAATGTTACCATTATTAAAGTTTACAAACGTATTAACTGCAAGAAACATCTTAAATGCAACCTTCGATGACCGGAGCTCCACCGAGGTCGGCTTTTTGTATAACCCACTCAATGCCAAATGATTCATTTGCTACGCCTACGATGGTTTGCATCAATGTGTGCTCTTGTGTATATATTGTCATAGCAATTGTGTGATTTCAAGGTATCTGCGTACCTTGTGAGCTGCAGTTCGACTTCTAAATTTTAGTAATGAAAGTTATAACAAAAGAACATGAAAACAATGGTTAGTTATATTTCCAGTGTTTTATTTATCCAAATACAAACAAACATCATCATTATCAAGGGAGATTATCCAATCAAAATACTCGAAAGGTGAGCTTCGTTTTCTGAAATGGAATGAAAACATTAGTTTCAAATGAGGAACTTTTATTCAATTGCTGTAGTCCATACTATCTATACTTAATGTTTATTCATTGCTGTCTGTATTCGAAATGTTACGACAAGCAACGAGCAGAAAGGTAGTTTGCTTAAACAGTAATTACATTCAATGATCAAATTAAACATTAAATTTCATTACCGACAAACCATTTATAATATTGTCGTTCAGCTTGTCGACTATCTGTATGAATGTACATGCATGCTAAATTGTCCGTTGATTAGTTTGTTGACTAGCTGCACAACACATCACTTGTATCTTACAATATAACCGGTGTAATAGACACATACTAGTAAGCAAACACACACTTAGCACCTGCTAATTCTCAACGCCCAAACATTCAATGCCAAAGACAGGCAATGCATTACTGGATATTATAGTTTCAAAGAACCCTTACTGTATTGACACAACATTTGATGTGTCTCTGTTTGCGAGCTAAAGAAACCACCATGATGACCACAGTAAACTTCGTCCCATTTTCCAGTCTGGTTGGGTAACAACACTACACAATCCTCCGAACTATGATGAGTGCCATTAAACCCTGATACCCAGTTAGTATACGTTACTGCTTCACCTGTAAATTCATCATGCAGAAAATGTAGAAAGATTTCTTTATTTGTTAAACATGCTCTGATTATCCTCTAAGCTCATTGCTCAAATTTAGTGCACTGAGATCAATTAAATCCGTTCAGCGAACCATGTGCCAAAGTATCAGTTTAAAATGATAATATAATACAAGATATTCCCAAGAACAGTGACATTGATTCTTGTTATTGTTTGATGATCTTGGAAATTTAAATGTATCGAACATATTTTCGATGTTGTCTTGCAAAGTAATTTCAAAAAGAAATATAACTTTAAAATAAACAAACCAGACGACCACTGAAATTGACCCTCGTGTATAGTGTCACGTAAACCTATCCACGTTGCTAGTAGTGATGAATGTCGATTCATAAATTCTTCGATGAAGTTTTGTTCGTCTGCATTTCTTATATGTGCCAGATGGCCGCCATTATGTTTACAGGTACTTTCTGCGGAGGTCCAAGTTACTCTGCTACCATTAGTTAATACATAACAAAAGTCTCCATACTGTCCAAGGATGATGTTTTTGTCAGTTCTCTCAGCGAAAATAACAGACCTTGGGCACAGATGAACATTACCTTAAATGTAAAAGGAAATCAGCTTGACATATACTATAAAAACGCATGTATCTCAATATATCTACTTTAAATATCCATGCACCAGGAACCTAGTGATCAAATTTTATGAGTTAATTATGTCTAATTGTTGGTTTGTTTCTACCGCAATTTGTAATAAGTCACACACGGATCTATAGAACAATTACTGTGTATTTATTAACATTAACATTTATATTACTTACAGCCATAGTTTCAAAGCAAGTAGATACATATTATTTAAAACTTCTATTACCGTCAGAACCCATTGGTGCCTGTGTAGCTGAGTTTCCACTTACATCCGGTATACTTGCTGAATGTGAAGCATAGATGAAACGATCATACACTGTCTTGTAATTGAAACTTGTTCATGTAATGTGCATGTGTAAATATGTACCGTCAATTTAAACATATCCATTGTTTTTAAATCGCGACAATTAATGTAGTTTATTATATTTTCGCTAAAATTAGATCAAGAAAGAAATCTCCAAATTTGCAAAATGTGAAAAATATCGACATATGGTATGTAATTACTTATACATCAGTACAGTGTATGCAAGTTTCAGACACAACAAACGTGTATGTAATGAAGCTATTGAATATAGCATTAAGGAACAATTGAAACAAAATTGTACAAATAAATTATAAAATATGATATATAGGGAATATTACGTTAGTGTGGTGATCTGTGGGTCTGTATCACTTCGAGTTGCTTGTGAAAAGTCGTATCGCCACGAGACCGAAGGTCGAGTGGCGATACGACTTTTCACAAGCAACGAGAAGTGATACAAACCCACAGAACACCACACTAACGTAATTTTCCTTTTATTATATACCCACAAACGACAAAAATATACACATTTACGAGAAATAACAATTTTATTCGTTTTAAACGACAACAAAATAGTCCAAACGTACAACAACAGATAAACAGTGGCGTATGAATACAATGTTTCCAAATATAGCATGACGTACCTTGCTTGTCAGCGCGTGAAACATGTGTGTATCGTGTAGCGCCATTTTAAACAACAACAACATTTTAACAATTTAGCGAGTGAAACTCACTCGCTATCGCTGTCTATAACTCGAATTCGCCTTCTCTTCTGTTTTGGCGACCGTTCGTAGTTATTGATAGTTATCTGACAACTTACGAGTTTATCGTTCTGCAAATTTTTGCCCCGAAAACATGGATGTTATTGTTTCGGACATGTCACTGACATTGTGATTTTGGATTTGGCAGTTTGAACTGGCGATTGTCCGAGCCGTATAAGATGTGACGGTGCTTGTACGGGCGGGTAAGTTATGCAAAGTATTTTAACATTTTCTGCTTTGTTTACACGGGAATTCCTTTCATGTACACCGCTGTAGCAGACGGACCGGAAATCTCGTTTCGCGGCGATAAGAAAACGATTTCTGTTAAAAAATTACCGGAGGATATAGAAAAGACTATAATAAAGGATTATTGAGGTTCATGGGCGTGAAAAAACAACAAAAAACAACATTTTCCACGTTTATTTATTTTGACATTTCTGATCGGATTCTAAAGGCGCTTGGTACCGCCCATTCTATAAATAGCAGGGTTTTCCAATATTCCGTGACGGCAATGTACGGAGACGCACGATTGAAATACACAGAAAGTAGTCCGGCATATGTTACACGTCATACCTATGTGATACGGAATTTGAAAACCACACTGACGTGATACGGAATTTTTATTCCGGCGGTCCGTATTTGTTTAAAAAATACTGGGTGTATTTTGGACAGAACATTTATGGGTATATAATAAATATAAATACCGTATTCACAAATATACGCATAACTATTAGAGCATCTGAAATCATCCCAATAACCAGAACTAGACAGCATACACACGCAATCCTCGGAACCGTGAAAAAAGAAATCATGATGTCCTGATCTCCAGTTTGTGTATGAACTGACTTCACCTAAAACGAATTACATGTTTTATGATAGAAATAGATCCCTGAAAATCAAATTTCTGACATCGGGGTGCTTGAGATTCATAGTCTATCTAGAATAGTATGGCTTATTGAACTAACATTTTGCATTGATAACATCGTCTGCTATTTCGATCATGTATAACATGTACAAAAGTCTAAACCACATAGTATATATACTTATACATTAAAGAGGTTATCTTGGCACGTGATAAGGAACTGTTAATACCATGAAAACATTTTATACGTATTTCATAAGTTGAAGTTACATTTTACTACATTTTGTTCGTATTTCGGTCATCATTGCCACACTTTGTGCGAAAACATATGTAGTACGAGTACTTCACTTCGTCGATTTTACAAATATCCGAGATAATACTGTTAGGAAAATGATACAAATAGCATTTGAGTTTTATGAGATGTGTTTCATCTGATAGAATAAAAATGACCGAGTTACATGCCTTTTATTTGGTGTAAAATCATATACCTGAAACCCATGTAAAATTGTCTTCCCTAGTTGTGTCACTAAGTCCTAACCATGTACTGTGTCCGTATGTTTTAACATACTCGTACAATTCGTTGTTTTCATTTACATTCCGTACTGTTACTAAGTGTCCACCATTTTTCTGACAACTCTCCTCTGCCTTTGACCATGTCTTGTGAGATTGTACAAACTCATAACATTTTCTCTCCAGTTGATTGATAATTAATATAGCGTTGTCAGCTATGGTCGCGTTGTATACTGCTTGTGGACAAATGTGTATGGCTGAAATGATATTTAGATATGAACAATATTGATTTAAAACTAAATATTAGGGTATGGAGTGTAAAATATTACAAGGCAGTTCTGTTTGTTTAATCGAGTTAATGTCGATTTTCAGCAACATTCATTTATTTACATTAAGCAAATGACCTAATCAGTTTTCCTGCAATAATTAACGATCAGTACTAACGTGCTCATCTGCAGACAGCTTACAACTTAATCGGAGGTGAAGGACAAACAACCAATGCCAAATGGCATACACTAACATGACCTTCCCAGCCCAAGAATCATACCCATGACTCTCGGGAGACAGCCCAGAGCCGTTACCACTGATCTAACCAGACGTGCTTATATCTGACTAAACAACAATGTTACACAGTGCAAACCATGATCATTTCGCCCGTTTACACATCATCACTTGGCACCGCTACGTTTTTTAATCAAACTTGCTCCTTGACCCAAGGATCTCTAACGACCTAACTCGATATTACTAGCTCCTGCTTTAATATTTGTAGATTTCGCTCGAAATCTTATAGACACCATAACTATGTTGTAAGCGGTTAAAATTCAAAACATGTCGTTTGTCTTGGATTTCCACGGATCTTTCTTCTTTATGAAATAAAATTTGTATTTTTAAATTCAGAGAGGAAATCAAACCATTGGGGTTTCAGTCACTTGTCCAAGCTAGAGAGGAAGTAAAACTGTCGTCTATGCACTGTCGAAATCAAACAACATCTGTATAATGAATGACGTCACAGACGCTAAATAACACCCATGCATTATTTCAATAATTCACTAGTGAAGGTATACTCGTACGTGACGTCACAACTGTAATCCAAGGATGACAGTTTAACCCAAATCAAGTTATCCTTATTTGAGATGTTTATAAGGCAGTTAACAGATGACAGAGATTGGTTGTGTTACCTTCCGTCGTGCTGTTCACGTTCAGCTTAGTAATGGTTTCCAACGTAGTATGTGGGGTTGCCGTCAAGGTAGCAAGCGTCGGCATCGTGTTGCTAGCAAGTGTGGTACGTGTTTGAACAGACATTGCATTTACAGATGTAGAAGCGACTAGAATTGTCTTTGTTGTATTATGCGAAATGCCCACTGTAGTTGCTGAAATTGATTTAAAAATAGATTTAATGGAAATCCGAACAACGTGAAAAAAGCAGCACAGAGAAGATCGCATTTACAGCAGGGACGCTCCGCACATTGGTACAAGGCATATTAAATAACTAGATATAGTATATAAAAAATAAAAAGAATGGGGACGGGGTATAAAATATGAACACTGGCAGCACAAGGGTCTTCATTGTGCGCTGTCACTAATTTTGTGTTATAGGTCGTCATTCATGTTTGTTTTGGGTTTTATCATATATCCTACCCATGTTTGGTTATTTCGAGGGTTGAAGGTACATACAGTCTATTACTGAGCTCGAACTCTATGTATGTGTGTATTTAGAAAATGTATTAAACGTATGACAAACTTTGATGACGGTCGGGTAGAAATTTCATCAAACGCCAGTACCTGTATTGTTATCAGATGGACTACCATGACATGGGAGTATATCCGTATTTGCATCTTTCTTAATGTATCCAACCTGCTCAAAAAGTGAATTCTTTTTAATTTATGTTTCGGAATGAACAACGTGTTGAACATTATTTTCAGTTATAATGGCTGACAGTTGAGCTAACCAGTTTTCTTTGAATTGATTAACAACCAGTACTAACTGGTGCTACTAAAAGCTAAACCCAATTTCCCCGCATGAATCAGATTTAAAAATAAACAATCATAGCCAAATGCCACGGAAGGACATGCCCTTTCCTTTTCGGGATCGATCCCGTACCTTCCAGGTGACAGCATACCGCTCTAAGGTTTAGGACAGGTGCTGTTACTTTGTATTTATTATTTTCTGTAATGTTTTTCAAAATATATCTGTTCATACATATAGACACATATTTATCTGAAGACATGCTATTCATAAAATAATTGACACAACACAACGCCGAGAAACGCCATGTAGACGCGAACTTGTACCGAAATAATTGATAATCCTTGGAAGTAATACAACTGTCAATTTTCTCAAAATATTCTCCTGAGTATTTAATAAACTTTTAAAATATATCGACCTATACATTGAGACAGTTTTTAATGTTTTCCGAATGCACTCCCGAAGAACAACATGCAGTACTCCTTTTATCGTCGGGTACCGTAAACAATGATATATCAATTTCTTCGCCACATCCTCACAATTTCGTTCGTGTGGGATGGAAAATTCGGTTTATTCCATGCAGTGGACTGTTTCGTAGGCTCTGGATCATGAAAACATATCCAAGTTTCATCAGCAGTAATGACTGAGTCAAGACAATGGTTTCGATACTTCTTGAGCGTCAGTCCCATACATGTTTGTATCAAAAACGTCAGGAACGTAATAGTACTGCTCTTGATTCATTCTTGCACCAGTTATTGAAGATCGGCAATTATTTACTACAGTGGCTAGATAAAGAGACGGCATGCACTGCATAACAGACGTCCATATACCTATGAGATGTTATAGTAATTTTGTATTTCGTGTAAATCCAGTGTTTCGTAGAAATACAACTGATGTTGGCGATTGCACCACTGTAGCAACAATACAATTCGTACCGTTTAAATAAAACAAACGTATCTCTTATCAGTTAATTTGGTATACATGTTGGTATTCATACTGAAGATTTTATAAAAGAATCTTGCAAACTAACGAAGTTAGGCCACCTGTCCCGACACTTTTCGAACACTCCTAGTATTAGAATATTTGTACACAGAGAACACAATGAAACCCGATATACGTACATCTATATGTAAATATTTCAATAGTGTCACTAGTTAAACATTTAAATTATTTTTAATCTTGTGTGAACATTACACGTGAATTAAAAAATTAATCATATTAAACATATTAAATTTGAATTTCCTACCTGATGCCTATATGAAATAGACGACCATGTATTGGACAACAGTTGGGCTTGTATTACTTCATAGCAATCACCGTAGGTGAGTAATCCCAAAGGCTGAGATATATCTGAAGTCTAAATAGTAATAAACTGGTTTGTTATCATTTATTTAACATTTGTATTATTACGGTAGTGGTCGTGAAGATGTATTCCTTCTTTATAGCCATGCCCATCGACATTTTAGTAATTCTGAGTTTTCTTCAATCATTTCGGTTCAAGACATATCCCAGCGTATTTTGCAATTTTCTTTTATTGTGCAAAGATTTTTACTGAATTTTATAGAGTCTCTAAGACCTATATAAATAATAATATTATTATGTTTAATTTAAGGATGTCATAATATTTAGCATTGTTCATCTAACATATACTTAATTATCAAATTAAATCATTGCCATTAAAACCTCAACACTTGAAATTATAAAATGATCTTCAATAAATATTTAAAACCAAGACATTTTATGAAAATGTAAAAGAATAGTGTGTTATAGGTGTATTATCGGTCAAATTTTCAAATTTCACTTTTAATATATATTACATTTGAAACACAATACATCAATCTTTATCATGAAATAAAGCATGGTGACCTATTATCTTTATTTCATATTTTCATTCAGACAATGATCCTTATAATATACCAAGTATAGTAAAAATGTATCGAGTTTTCTATATATTTATATGAATTGTTGTAGCATTTTAATCTTCGTTATCATAACATCGATCAAGGTGATCTGTCATTTCTATTTCATATTCTGGTGAGATAAATTACACTGACAAAATATACACAATTTAAAGGAAATAGCTCAGTTAGAAAAAATGGCCTTATTGTAGGACACGCCTTTAATCTGAAGGAAAGGCTATTTAAATATTCCGAACCAATAATCACAGTTGATTGTTATTTTATAATTCTGAAGATATTAACACAAAAACAAACAACATTTGTTGGTGATCTGATTATTAGGACAATACGCTTACGTTTGAAAATACCGTTCTTTGTGTGTCATAGTTACAAATACATGTGAAATCCGCGTCTGCACAAGATACTAGTGCCAAAAAAAGTATAATTCTCATATCTGAAACAAATACATGGCTTTTAACATATAATATCGACGAATAAATATAATATTATCCTTAACGACTTCATGTGTTCGGCATTAATTATCTTAAAATCTGTGAATACATTCAGAATTATACTGTATTAAACAGATGAATCAAATTATTATACATTCACCTAAATCTAGATATTTTTCCCATCGCCCTCCAAAGGGTCATAACTCAATACAACTTAATGCGACTAAAATGTTAAGCAGTAATATATCTTCCTACTACTCATATCGGGAGACATAACTAGTACAAAATTAAACTATTCGCATTACTTACTTCGTCAGATACGGAATCCGAGTAGATTACAGGCATTATCATACTTAGTTCATTGCCTTATCGGGACATACTTGCGGTTTTGTTCCACAAATTGGTCTTATCTGTATATTATTACTTTTGTCCAGTATGAACTCATAACAATGAATTAACATGTCGAAAGCTGTGTCATGAATTTGACAATTAGAATATTATCACCGTGTTATAATTGAAAATGAATATTTTTAAGTTGAGCCGACAAACCAAGATAAAAAAGTGCGCCGCAATTTTCAGGACATAAATACGATAGTATGGATGTAAGAATCCTGCACACATATATGAAAACCATTATCTTTGTAGATATGGGAAGGTTCGAGTCCTAATTAGGTAAAACGACTCACTCACAGGATGCTTACTTATTGCCAATACAGTCGCATTTTGTATTGAAAATGTCATAGAACGAACAAGAAGCGTCTATTAACGAAAATGATTTTGAGAAAATGACAAGTTAATCGTCAAGTTGGTTACTTATTCCCTATTCCCTATTCGATACTTATTCCCTATTCCCTTTTCGTTACCTATTCGTTACTTATTCCCTATTCCCTATTCGTTACCTTTTCGTTACCTATTCGCTTTTTTCTACATTGCATCTTTTAAATTATTTCTTTTCATGTCCCTGGTGTTAGCTCGAGGTTTGTAGAGTTGACAAAACCTTGTTAGCGCATATGTACCAGTTTCTGCGCTCTGCTGATACCCTGTTACCTATTCGTTCCCTATTCGTTCCCTATTCGTTCCCTATTCGTTCCCTATTCGCTTTTTCTACATGGACCCTTTTTAATGATTCCTTTTCAGGTCCCTGGTGTTAGCTCGAGGTTTGTAGAGTTGAAAAAACCTTGTTAGCGCATATGTACCAATTTCTGCGCTCGACTGATACCCTGTTACCTATTCGTTACCTATTCGTTCCCTATTCGCTTTTTCTACATTGACCCTTTTGAATGATTTCATTTCTACTATTTTCTTGTCTCTGGTGTTAGTTATGAGTTCGAAGAGGTGAAATTACCCTGTCGTTTGTATATCATATGTCAAAATGCATCATATTCTTTAAAAGGATAATTATAACTTCCTTGTTTTGCGAATATGAGAACATTTTACTTGCTCGTAAATCTCATCAACATATCCAACACAAATAAGTTGTTAATTCAATATGATTTGTTAGAATATGAATCGTTTAGAGAATCTTTCTCCCTTTTTTATGTCATACCATTTTTCAAAACATATAACAGCTGGACTAATGAAAATACAAACTAAGCTTTAGCAACAAATGTATTATATGCAAATGTATTATTTATTAAGTGAATAGTTCTTCATTATTAATGTATTGGTTTAAATAGGAAGGATTCAAATGTAACAAAAACTTTATGGCTGAATAAATACTACTTTCCATCATAAATGTCATTGTAAGACATATTCGCCGACACGTTCTATATTTCAGAGAGATACACTTGGTTTAGATGCATGACGGAATCTACACGAACAAAGTATTACGTCCCATTAAAACAATTAACACTATTTACAACGTTAACCTTGACTGAGATTATATGTGACAATGAAAGATATCACGTAGTTAAGCTCAAGAACATAGTGACTAAACTCCGCAAACTTCAATTCCTCCTTACTAGACTATCTAATATTTAAGAGCATCACTTCATAACATGTAACACTAATACACGACAATAGGTTTTGTAAGTTCACATTGTTATTGTCATTGTCCCTCTGGTTCTTTCGGATATGTTTTTGTCTACCTGCCAGTAGAAAACCTACCTACCCGAGGACGCTGAACAGAAAATGGCTGAGAGAGAAATTACAAATATATCAGAAATAATGTCGTAATTGAATGCGTCTGCGCTACACCATTCCTTATTGTGAATAGTCACTTCGTACAAATTGGTTAGTAAGAGCTTAAGTGGTGAGAACCAATCGGATTTTATAACACTGACAAAGACAATTGTTTAATAGTTTCTTTATTATATTATTGGACTCATACTATTGAAAAAGCTCTTTGATATACATAAACAATGGGGCATATTATGCTATATTTGGTATAATGCACAGTGACAAGTCAAAAAACGTCTTGCTGCACTAAATCAAGGTAAATCAATCTATCATTATGAATCCAGTGCTTTAGGTAACTTTAATTAACAGTCACGTATTAACAGGGATGAATCAATGTGGTTTACTATAATTACCGCCGCTCGCGTGAAAAATACATTGTTTGTGTTGTTGATATACACAGGGTGTTTCATGTCCGCCTGCCTACTTTTCAGATGTATACAACCGTAACAGAAATGAAACAAAGATCGATTCCGTTTTGTTCGAGAAATGTTGAAACTGCGGACCTTCCCGGGCTGATCTGCACGGTGGTGTGTCGCTTTTTAAATTCCCTCCCCTGATCTTACAATATATGTGTAGCAAAATCCAGTTGTTTCTACAGATAAAGGTTTCGGCAGATCAGTTTGCTGTGTGGATAATAGTTGTTTTGGCATTATGTAAGTTTATTTATAAGTTAGTGACAAATTATCCAATATGTAAGTGTCCACTTTGATTCTCCTAGTTATGCCTTATAAATGGTCTCACAGGCCATTCCGTGTGCCGCTGTTCCTTAAGTGCCTTGTGTTTTGTGGCTTGTTGTTTTCCGGAGGTCTGCGTGAGGAGGCACTGTCGTATGTATGTGGCGTTTCCTGTAGCTACGTATTCTCTCTCTTTTATAAACTTTTCATAATGATAATGTTATTTATGAACCTTTTACAAAAGATAGAATGAAGTCACAGTCACGAGCATGTACATTGCAATAGTTATAATAATTAACAAAAGAACATGAAAACAATGGTTAGTTATATTTCCAGTGTTTTATTTATCCAAATACAAACAAACGTCATCATTATCAAGGGAGATTATCCAATCAAAATACTCGAAACATGAGCTTCGTTTTCTGAAATGGAATGAAAACATTAGTTTCAATGGAGTAACTTTTATTCAATTGCTGTAGTCCATAATATCTATATTTAATGTATATTCATTTGCTGTCTGTATTCGAAATATTAAGACAAGCAACGAACAGAAAGGTAAGTTTTCTGAAACAGTAGTTACGTTCAATGATCAAATTAAACATTAAATTTCATTACCGGCATACCATTTATAATATTGTTGTTCAGCTTGTCGACTATCTGTATGAATGTACATGCATGCTAAATTGTCCGTTGATTAGTTTGTTGACTAGCTGCCCAACACATCTTTTGTATCTTACAATATAACCGGTGTAATAGACACATACTAGTAAGCAAACACACACTTAGCACCTGCTAATTCTCAACGCCCAAACATTCAATGCCAAAGACAGGCAATGCATTACAGGAAATTATAGTTTCAAAGAGCCCTTACTGTATTGACACAACATTTGATGACTCTCTGTATGAGAACTAAAGAAACCACCATGCTGACCACAGTAAACTTCGTCCCATTTTCCCGTCTGGTTGGGTAACAGCACTACACAATCCTCCGAACTATGATGAGTGCCATTAAACCCTGATACCCAGTTAGTATACGTTACTGCTTCACCTGTAAATTCATCATGCAGAAAATATAGAAAGACTTCTCCATATGTTTAACATGCTCTGATTAGCCTCTAAGCTAATTGCTTATATTTAATGAACTGACATCAATTAAATCCGTTCAGCGAACCATGTGTCAAAGTAATAGTTTAAAATGATAATATAATACTAGATATTCCCAAGAACAATGACATTGATTCTTGTTATTGTTTGATGATCTTGGATATTTTTAATGTATCGAACATATTTTCGGTGTTGTCTTGCAACGTTATTTCAAAAAAGTAATATAACTTCAAAATAAACAAACCAGACGACCACTGGAATTGACTCTCGTGTATGGTGTCACGTAAACCTATCCACGTTGCTAGTAGTGATGAATGTCGATTCATAAATTCTTCGATGAAGTTTTGTTCGTCTGCATTTCTTATATGTGCCAGATGGCCGCCTTTATGTCCACATGTATATTCTGCGGAGGTCCAAGTTACTCTGCTACCATTAGTTAATACATAACAAGAGTCTCCATACTGCCCGAGGATGATGTTTTTGTCAGCTCCCTCAGCGAAAATTAAAGACGTTGGACACATATGAACATTACCTTAAATGTCAAAGGAAATCAGCTTCACATATACTATAAAAGCGCATGTATGTTAATGTATCAAGTTTAAAATATCCATGTACCATGAATATCTAGCGATCAAATTTTATAAGTTAATTATGTCTTATAGTTGGGTTGTTTTTACCGCAATTTGTATTAAGTCACACACGGATCTATAGAACAATTACTGTGTATTTATTAACATTAACATTTATATTACTTACAGCCATAGTTTCAAAGCAAGTAGATAAATATTATTTAAAACTTCTGTTACCGTCAGAACCGATTGGTGCCTGTGTAGCTGAGTTTCCACTTACATCCGGTATACTTGCTGAATGTGAAAAGAGCATATATGAAGCGTTTATACACTGTCTGGCAATTGAAACTTGTTCATGTAATGTGCATGTGTACATATGTACATTCAATTTAAACATATCCATTGTTTTTAAATCGCGACAATTAATGTAGATCAAGAAAGAAATCTCCAAATTTGCAATATGCGAAAAATATCGACATATGGTATGTAACTACTTATACATCAGTACAGTGTATGCGAGTTTCAGACAAAACAAACGTGTATGTAATGAAGCTATTGAATATAGCATTAGGTAATAATTGAAACAACATTGTACAAATAAAGTATAAAATATGATATATATAAATACCGTATTCACAAATATACGCATAACTACTAGAGCAACTTAAATCTTCCCAATGACCAGAACTAGACAGCATACACACGCAATCCTCGGAACCGTGAATAAAGACATTATGATGTCCTGATCTCCAGTTTGTGTATGAACTGACTTGACCTAAACAAAATGACATGTTTTAAGAATTAGATCCCTGAAAATCTAATTTCTGAAATCGGGGTGCTTGAGATTCATAGTCTATCTAGAATAGTATGGCTTATTGAACTGACATTTTGCATTAATAACATCGTCTGCTATTTCAATCATGTATAACAATGTACGCAAGTCTAAACCACATAGCATATATTCTTATATATTAAAGAAGTTATCTTGGCACGTGATAAGGAACTGTTAATACCATGAACACTTTTAATACGTATTTCACAAGTTGAAGTTACATTTAACTACATTTTGTTCGTATTTCGGCCATCATTGCCAAACTTTGTGCGAAAACATATGTAGTACGAGTACTTCACTTCGTCGATTTTACCAATATCCGAGATAATACTGTTAGGAAAAAGATACAAATAGTTTTATGAGATTTGTTTCATCTGATAGAATAAAAAAATGACCGAGTTACATGCATTTTATTTGGTGTAAAATCATATACCTGAAACCCATGTAAAATTGTTTTCCTGAGTTTTGTCACTAAGTCCTAACCATGTATTGTGTCCGTATGCTTTAACATACTCGTACAATTCGTTGTTTTCATTTACATTCCGTACAGTTACTAAATGTCCACCATTTTTCTGACAACTCTCCTCTGCCTTTGACCATGTCTTGTGAGATTGTACAAACTCATAACATTTTCTCTCTAGTTGATTGATAATTAATGTAGCATTGTCACTCATTGTTGCATTGTATACTGCTTGTGGACAAATGTGTGTGGCTGAAATGATATTTAGAACAATATTGATTAAAAACTTAATATTAGGGTATGGAGACCCATACGACCGTATACACATCATTACTTGGCATCGCTTTTTTTATCATTCAGCCTTGATCCTTGACCCAAGGGTCTTTAACGACGCAACTCGAAATGACTAGCTCCTGCTTTAATATTTGTAAATTTTGCTCAAAATCGTATATATATCATAACTAGGTTATAAGCGTCTAATGATGTTGATACAAAATCTAAAACAACAATCTCGTGTCGTTTGTCATAGATTTCCCCGGATCTTTCTTCTTGACATCTTCTATGAAATAAAATGTGTATTTTTAAATTCAGAAAGGAAATCAAACCATTGGGGTTTCAGTCACTTGTCCAAGCTAGGGAGGAAGTTAAACTAACGTCAATGCAATGTTGAAATAGAAGAACATCTGTATAATAAATGACGTCACAGATGCTGAATAACAGTCATGCGTTATTTCAATAATTCACTAGTGAAATAACAATATACGTGACGTCACAACTGTAATCCAAGGATGACAGTTTAACCCAAATCAAGTTATTTTTGCGCATAAATTGTTCCGTTGTGATTTATTATACAAATTGAATTTTACATTCGTGGTAATAAATTATTGACTTTATTAAGCTCGGTTCAAGATAACAATAATTACCAAACACTCGATTTATTGCTTTTAGAAATATCTTTTGACCACTCATATCCTATATTGATCTGTATGATTATACCATTCATGACATCTTTAAATGTTAGCAAAGGTCAGCTGAACCTTATGTGAAAATTGCAATGTTCAAAGGCACAAGCATGGCGTTTTGTTTAATTAAAACTACGACAGGCGTTTCCAACGTACAAACAATTTCATTAAAACTTACAATTATTAGATGATGTAGGCGCTGTGTTATAAGTAGTCGCTATGGAAGTTGCCGTTGATACTGTCGCAGTGGATAATGGCGTAGATGCTACTTTAGTTTGAACGGCTGGAGTAGCATTTATGGTAGCTGCGACTGTAGTAGCTTGTCCTTGTGAAGTTTCAATGTTTGGTTCAGTGGTAATTGCTGTGGTTGTGTTGTTTTGTGAATTCGTTTGTAGCGGTTGTGATGTGGACATGGAAACTAAAATAGACATTGTACGTATCTGTGTTCATCATAAGCAACACCACGGCTACAAACAAGAGAATTGTCTGCGAATGTCAACACTCGACTGATTTCTTTCTTTGAAACATGCCATGTTCGCATAATTGTAAAGAACCAGGGTTCTTGCACCTTTTAGCGACGCAAATCAGGGACTTTTTCAAAGTAATATTGTCCAACATACCCCGATGTGGCAGGATAGGGACTTTGCTGACTTTTAATGCCCTTGGACAAATAAGGCAAAGTTAATTGGATAGTTACTTAACGTAACGGTCACATAACTCATTCATTTTTGTAAGCTCAAAGGGGACATAATTCAAACAAAATGCTCACATAGTTATCCCGTATGTCTGTAATACAGTAATAGTACCGAATATGATGTTGACTAAGACTTAAACATAGATGATGACCAAGGGGACACGGATGCCGACGACAATCAAGCGATGACAATACCTTACCATTATTCCATACGACGGAAGAGCTAACAATAATCGATATGGTATTATCTACAAGTACGCGTATTTGTCAAAGAATTGTTACTGTTTCATATGATATTGCATTATCTTGAACGGACATAACTTGTTCCGGATATCAGAAATAATGATGCTGACTTGTTAGACAGTACAGTAGTACTTTTAAAAATATCCGGGTATATTCATTAACACGTGAAACTTACTGCTTATTTGCGGTTGTTACGTGTAATGCTTATCGAACTTTCTTAAGTGAAATTACCAAAAATAAAACTTCAAAGCAAAACATATTTGTGTTTAGATTGTATCAAATACTTACGCATATCAGCGGCAGGTGGATCGCCGGTGCAGACTTGTGTGTTTGTATCGTTGTCTATCTGCACATATCCAACCTGGTGTTAAATTAACATAAACGTAGGGGAAGCAGATACTATATTCATTCCCTGCAAGTTTTATCCGCCATCGATACATTGAAAGGTTATGTTTAGTGATTAGCATACAAGGACGAAGGCAATTTCAATATGCCTCAATGCTCAGTAATATTTACAACACATTGTAAAGGTGTGTATGTTACAACCAACTTACATGGTGTATTGCTACTAATGATCGTTTAAATGATTCAAATTATCATATTCATGACGTGGTGCAGATGTGCTTACATCTTTCCATTTCAAATTTGTAATATAATGGTGGTGCACAGATGCCGCAATATTATAGGTTGTATACAAAGAGATTCCGCGTTCATATAATAATGCTTAAGGAATGTGCATTGGGAATATTTAATTTGTCAAGAAGAAGCATGGTATCTATATTAACTTTATACGGGACATACGTTTTTAAAGACATCTTGTCACGATGGCAATTGAATTAATTAAGTAGGTCGTATATATCTTTTCTGCTTATTGATTATGGTACTTCACAGGAAATTGATACGAGTTATCTCTCCTTCTATATTCCTTCTATGGTATATGAATGCATATTACTAGGAGTGGCTTACAGACTTTTCAACCCCAAGACTTTTCAACCCCACTTTTCAAATGAAGACTTTTCAACCCCAGGACTTTTCAACCCCTGATTTCAAGACTTTTCAACCCCTATCTGTTGAGACTTTTCAACCCCTAGTTTGAATATTTGCAACCCCTACATTTATCTTTTTCAACCCCTACTTTGAAGACTTTTCAACCCCTATTTCTAAGACTTTTCAACCCCTATATCGAAGACTTTTCAACCCCTGTGTTTCAGATAAGTGTATTGTTTGGCATAATATTTTTATTGTTTATAAATATATTTATATTTCAAACAAAACATATAAAATGATAACATGTGATAATTCGAAAATTGCATTCCTTTAATTTGTCATTATATTGACATGAGGAAAGGGCAATTATGGAGTTCTAATATAATTTGCATGATAAATGAATTTTGAAAGGTTTATCAATTCAATCTTTGAGTCAGTGTTTAAATAAAGACAATGTATTGTTATGTTTGTTGACTGTGTTACATAATGACGCGTGCTCGCTTAACGAGGTGATTAACAAGGTGAGAAGCCGCTGTAGCGGGTGATTAGATAAGATGATAAGAGTTTTACAAATATGCAATTTGCCTACAATAATTTGACAGAGAAATGAAGGTCTATTATGTGACACAAGTGTTTAAGCAAGGTATTAACATCAAAACGATGCGTATTGACTACACAATCGAATTTATAAACACGAAATCGCGATTTAATTATAATTATTAATATATATATTCTCTTTTTATCACCAATTTTGATTAGAGTAATAAAGGAGGGAACACATTTTATAGAATTTGGAAACACAATGTTCTCATTAATATCAGACTTATCATTTGATATAACAACTACGTAATGACTGCCTATATTTTTTAAATTTCAAGTGTCTGAAATTGAAGTGTTTGACAACTTTTTTGGCAAGAAAACTGATATAAAATTATAAAATATAACTTATATCAATTGGTTTCTACTTTTCTCCAAAGTTTAATAAACATGCTTTGCTTATATTCTGTAACTCTGTAACATCATAAAGTTGTGTCTATTTATATTGACTATTTTCTCTGTTGCTCTTGTAATCTCACTGATATAATATAATATGCCTTGTTGTATTCATTACTCAATTCAATCAATTAATGTTAACGCACTTCGAATAGTGCGATAATTAAATTACTCGAGAGATATGCACATTTGATTTAATCAACACCTATTATATTAATTGTATAAAGGTGTTGTATAAACTGATCAGTTGCGTATATTGCTATTTATTTTTGTCCTGTTCTGTTTCATGCAAAGTTGTAGTGTAAATTATGATAATTTTATAAATCGAGTAATAACAATAATAAATATATATATATTCATATATTTGATTAAAACGAACTTAATGGATAGTGCCGTATTTTCTGTTCTGTTGCTAACTTTTGGACAAATATTGAAAAAAACTTTAATTGATACGCTTTCAATATAAAATGTTCTGACTATAGCTAGGAGGTTGTCCACTAAGATAGTAAAAGATTTTTTTTGATTTCTTACAAAATAAAGAAGTTAAGGGGGTGGCCGTGTTTTCCATTTTGGCCGTAATTTTGATAATAAAACGGTCATATTTTAGACAATTTTTTTATAATCTTCTAATTCAAATAATTTCAATTTAAAACTTGTTTAAGAAAGCTACGATGGTGCCCTCTAATATGCAAAAAGAATGTTTAAGATATCTTAAAAAATAAAGAAGTTAAGAGAGGTGGTCGTGTTTTCCATTTTGCCCGTATTTTTTTTTCAAAAAACGGTCAGACTTTTAGACCAAAATTTTATAAACTTCTTAATAAAATAATTTCAATTTAAAACTTGTTTAGGAAAGCTACGAGGGTGCCCTCTAATATGCAAAAAAAATTAAGATATCTTAAAGAATGAAGAAGTTAAGGTGGGTGGCCGCGTTTTCCTTTCCTTTTTGACCGCAATTTACGACTTGGCCGCGTTTGAAACCTCGCCTGAAATTGAATTCATTATTTGACAGAGACATGAAGGTCTATTATGTGACACAAGTGTTTAAGCAAGGTATTAACATCAAAACGATGCGTATTTTTTTGTGTATATATGTAAGTATATAAGTATTCATTTTGGAATGTAAATAAACTTAAAAAAATAAACTTAAACAACGTGTTTGTCAACATTTTCCAGGTAACAAATGTGATAATTATCCAATTAAAAACATATTCGAGGGGTTGAAAAGTCTTGGTTCATTAGGGGTTGAAAAGTCTTGATTTTAACAGGGGTTGAAAAGTCTTAGGCTAATTAGGGGTTGAAAATGACAGTGGGGTTGAAAAGTCTTGGATATTTTACATTAGGGGTTGAAAAGTCTTGGGGTTGAAAAGTCTTGGGGTTGAAAAGTCTCGATACCCTAGGAGTCTAACCCTTTTTGCACATTACTTCGCACTTCAAACATTAAAATGTATGAAATGCTCCGAATTCTAAGCATGAATTATTTATTTTTCAAACGACAAAGAATATGTGAAGTTCTCCTCAGAAATGCAACATAATCCGTTCATGTCAACAACCTCGTTGATTGCTTTAACACAGGACGACGGTGAAAACGTATGATAAAGTTATTTTAAATGTATCGATGATTTCCGCCAGACAGACGATAAAGTGAACTTATTCATACATAATATAAAGTAAAATGGATATAAAAGGGTAGGTAACTTGTGACAACTCATGGGGTCCATTCTACTAAACATAAGTAAGTAAATAAGTTTATACCTGGTGTTCAAAAGCAATAGCTTTCCAACCAGCTAAAGGTTGTTGAGCTTGCACAATTTGTTTGCAATCAAATTCATACAGGTAGCCTGATTCACTCGCAGAGGTAGATTGCTGAAAATATTGGTTGTAAATAGAATTATCAGTTCAAAATGTTGAAATTGCTAGTAGTAAGCATACTGATAGAAGTGAGAAATAGATAAAAATAAAGCATTGGACCCCTGATCTACAATAACTCAGGAAACCAGATTTAGTTTAAGATGCATAGTTGTTTTTATATTAAGGTGTGATGTTACATTGCTTCTAATTTTAGAAGCGCGTTTCACTGTACATTAACATGTCTCGAAAAGAACCCAATATGTTATTCAGTTTTGATAATAATTGCATGTGTACACTTTGAAGTATACGTGTATCTCCATGATATATTTAACATTGAGATGAATGAAGAATTCCAGTACATGTATATGATATAGAAAACATCCCCAGTCCCCAATATATTGTAGACTGTTGTTTCCCAGGGGCGTATGTGGCGTTCCCTGTAACAACTTTCAATTTCAAATAGAATTAACATTATACTCGAGAATCAAAATATAACATCGAAAATGTTTTGTAGTTAAAATGTATATTGTTACATAATATGGTATCATTACCGATGGAAAAACGCTTTTCTCCACATTGTAGTTACAGAGACAATCATAGTCTGCGCATGCACGACAAATTAAGGTAAGGAACAGTATCAGCTTCATGTCTGAAAGGATATTATGTCACCGGTATAAACAATACAGTAAAATTGTATTTTTATTTGTTTTTCATGCATATTGGTTACCGCTGTAAAGTTTTGATTATGAAAATCTACAGTAATGTAATATATATTAATTATTGTTACTCAAAGTCGTGGAAGGCGTTTTGCATTTTTTTCGCATGGAACTTTAGAGTGTGCACCGGGCTCGTATAAAATATGTTGAAAGTCACTCTTTGTATTTCCTCGCCGGTAACTAAAGTATCAATACTGTTCAACTGAAACAAATTACTTATGAGAAACTGCAGCACTCGCACCCGTACATTACATTACAAGGACCGTTGGATATTGGTGCTGTAACATGGTTCGCTTATGTGAGCATTGTTGGTATCGCCTAGCAGCTCATACGTGCTATACAATATGTACTAAGAGAACATTTAAGAACTAAATTCAGCAATGATAGCTGAGCGGTTGGTTTCGTACGCATGTTTTTTCAAGATCTCTTGATGACCTTTTGTTTTACATATTTAAGTACATTAGAATTCACGGGGTTCCAATTTTATTCCAAATTATACATGGTAGCCGATTTCATTTCGACGTGTATAAGACGATACATCGGGACCTGGTAATTTATTCGGATGATGCCGAGTATTCGGATAGAAGGTTGTGGAATAACCGAGGTCCGAATGTAATTCGAAATGCATCACAAATGTCCAAGCCAAAACGGCAGTTTACTTTCTGGTATTGCTTTTATAAAACAGAACTACAATTGAGCAGCATTGTGAACGTTGTTTTCTTTTCATATAGTAAATAATACGTTGACCTTCAAAAATGTATATATATTTAGCTAACAATATGTACACAAGAACTTAAGAAACGCCTCACCCAAAATCAACTGTAAACAGTAGTAAAGCCTCAGGTTTTATATAAGATGTTGTTTTACTAATATTCAATACAATATAAAAACTTGATTAGCGCATTTGAGTGGTTTTCGCTTGCATAAACACACTGTATATATATTAGCGTGACGCTTTAAACGTACTCGTGTATATCAACAAGATTGCATAGAGAACTGTACGTAAAAACAAATGGAATAATAAAACAAATTCCAACGTTTTAGAGTGCTTAAAACAGGTTCAGAATAATTATGTAGCGAACATCATACTTAACTTGTATGCAGTGTAGAGACTAATCATGAAAGGACTATCTTATCAGATGCAATACCAATTATAGCGTAATTCATACATGTCTCCTTATCTTAAAGTTGACTGTATTTGAACTTGACCACTTTTCAGACATATCCACAATCTCGGACAGTTGAAAGATAATACCATGTTCTGTAAATGCACGGTGGATACTAATATTGAAACGTCAGCATGTTGTATCATCGCTCTGGTTATATATACACATAATGGGCCCGTTTTATCAATATTGGTACGAAAGAGCGGTCGTAAGATACGAACGGTTCAACGCGTTCGTAAGAATGACTGCGATCTTACGAATAAAAATGTACGTGCGCACAGTAAATCAGTACACGCTATTCACGTGGAGTCCAAACGAGACGAGACCCATCTCGAGCCATCTCTCTGTCGTCTGTCGAGAAACAAAATATAACCGCCGATCCTTCTGTTGTCAGAAGACAATCTAACTTCTCGGTGGAAGACGAGCAAACGAGCGGCCAGCTGCTTAAAAGTACCGAGACACCGTAACAGAACACTGAACAGTATTTAGTAAGATATGCCAGAAAACATGCTTATTTCTTAAAAACATCATGGGTGATCAGGTTTGCTATTTTAGATCTGATGACTAAGATGCGAATGTTTACCGAACAGGAGCTGCTCATAAGAGGTTCAAACTGAAATTTGAAAGAACTGTAGTGGTGTGGTGCTTGATGAGGTGCTAGAACCCACGCCCCCTCTACACCAGTAGGGCGCTCTACCAACTGTACCAACCGGTCAGCTGTATCATCCCACACCGCTGCTGCCCTCCCAATTACATCACTACACGGCTGCTACCTCAATATAAATGCAGGTAGGTGTGCACCCAGTGTGGGGCTCGACCAGCCCCAATTTTTATAAGGTGCTCTACAGTTTCGTCACACCACACTACACAGCTCAAGAAATAGTATATTGAGTGGTTTTCTATGCTCAGAAGAATTAAAACTTGCTTAAATAGTTTATTATTTTCTTGAGTTTTAACTTGAAGATCTAATTTTTTGAGGATTTAATACTTTATTTACCGTCAAATGTCATTGAGGATGGCATTCACC
Organism: Mactromeris polynyma; assembly: GCA_032209605.1. Taxonomy (NCBI): domain Eukaryota; kingdom Metazoa; phylum Mollusca; class Bivalvia; order Venerida; family Mactridae; genus Mactromeris; species Mactromeris polynyma. The sequence goes on along the minus strand of JASFXZ010000019.1, from coordinate 3,774,401 downwards.
TCGACAGAGGACTGATAGACGGCGCGATATATGTCTTATTTGACCTCCCCGTGAATACCATGTACTGATTTACTGTGTGCAAGAACATTTTTATTCGTAAAATCGCTGTCATACTTAAGAACGCGTTGTTAAAACGGACGTTAGAATTTTCGTAAGACAATTCTTACGAACATTTCGTATCTTACGAACGCTCGTTTGTACGAATATTGATAAAACGGACCCATTAAGGTTATGTATATGAATTACAGTAATTAAAAATCAACCATGATTGTTAATACGTTCTTGCTTCTAAGGGAGTGTAATAATCAAACAGTGTTCTACTTCACTGTGGTTGCTTGCCTCCCCTGAACGGACATAAACCGATTACGATTTCTTTAAAAGTATAAAATGTCACCATGTCTAAACATCATGTTGCTAATACAATGTCATATAAGTCAGTCTTCGTGTCATACAAACTTACAACAGCGAATACAACAACCGTTTTACGATTGTACGGATATACTTGTATATGTCATCTAAATACTGAACCTGTTCTGACAAACGGGAATCAAATATTTATCGTACTTGAAGTTGCTTACACAAAATGGCAACCTCTTAACTGTTTCACTTCAATATCCCTGCTAGTGTTAATAATGTCACGTCTCCAGTCCTCTGCATGGTCAGTATGCTCCTAACAAATGTTTGGTCTTGATACAGATATTTTTTGTGCAAGTCTGTACAACTAATAAATATTACCAGTTCAATCAGTAATTCGCATTCGATTGCGACAGACGGTGATATTCGGACATAGTGATAAAACCTTGCGCAAAAACGAGGATATTTTCAAGGAAGGGAATTGCACCGTTATTCTGCAAATTATTCAGAAATTGGTCACCGAGCAAGGATGGTGTTCACATATAGAGAGGTGAGTTATTCACTAATACATTGCATACATATTTGTTGATTTGAAGATACAATTGTACATGTCATTTAGACGCATTTTATACGCATTTTTATAAGCTTGATATCTTGCAAGTAGAAACATATGAATATCATGTGTGTACCTTTCTGACAACATATGGACCCGTTTTGAATGAACGAGCTCAATGAGTTTTGGCATAGTACATATGGTGCCGGCTTGTGTCGTAGCTTACTTGTTGTGTAAGTCAAAAGTGGATGTTCGATTTTGAATGAATAGAAATTGAATTTTCGGCGCAGCAATACTAACATGGCTATAAAATGACTTGTGTTTTTATTTAACTATAGTTTGAATATATTGAATCTATCACACAGCTGTCTATGCAATGACATCATTTTGAATAACGAACAACGATACAATTACTCCAAATAGAACTATTAATAACTTTAATAAATCTTCAATCATTCAATCAGACAGTTTAACAAAGTGACAATGGAAATAAAAACATATGCATAATAATAAACACGCTGATTTGATATCTATGCATTTGTATATTATATTTTCAAAATCAGAAAATGTGCATATATGATCATGAGCATTGAATTAACCTGCAATTTGATATTGACTGATCCTACCAATGCCGCTTTGTCAATGTTATTGTGCTTTCAGATCTTGGCCGTACAATACTACGTATACCACGTATCAATATTTGTTAGCAATTGCCCTGGTCTTCCCAACGAACACTTTTTACAGTTTTTCATTGCCAATTTCTCTACGATATTAATTGTTTATACCCAATTGTCTGGGACACGACACTTGAAATGAATCAGTTTTATCACAAAGGGCTTTGTTTTTGCAATTATCACACACATACAGATTATCATAATAAGTGTACAATCCATAAACTTGATTCTATTGGAAATAACACTTGGGCGATAGTAGACATTGCATGTAATCCAATGTAATACATAGTGTGGTTATATAAATGATTTCGACGTCAACGTATGTAGGTAACTTCACGCTTCTCATCGAATGTTCATCACGTGGTCAATAATGACAAAGTTATTATTAATAGTATGTTGCAAACATTGTTGCTAACTTGTACCGATCAATCACATTTTTGTAAGTAAATTATGTTGTCAGTTATTCAAACATAATGTAGGTTGTAAGCATTTGTGTAATTGTATCACAATCCCCCATTAATATAAAATATTAATAATGCAATACCAACAACTATCTACCAATTAACTACAGTCAACAATTTAATCAACGACAGAAGACCGACAAATAAATAAAAGCAAAATTTTACCGAAATTGTAATTGTAGCCTTCTCTCTTTCGTCCTGTGTGTTAATTCCACCACACAATTAGTATTGACATTTTCTGACAATGATTTGTAGGCTATTGAAATAATTCCAAATTTAATAAATCTCATTTTAATTCAATTAGTTAAGCTGAGATGTCAATATCATCCGAAAGTAGTTTTTGGTTAACTGCCCATCTACTAATCAATATAATGATCCATATTTCAGAAATGAAGGACAAACATGATATTACGCAGTGTTCAGACGGTAGTTACGAGCTGTATTTTGAATAGAGATGTCTCATTTGATTTGTTTTCTTTGGCAATTAATGAGTACGTTGTCTCTCGCTTGTTAGCGTAGGACACGCACTTCCAAGACTCTGCATTATAGCTTCACTGCATGTTTTCATTGTTAAACCCAATTGGCCATTTGTCAGTCTGATAAAAATATAGTTAATCGATGTTCATTTTAAAGTGTCCTTTTCACGTACAGGTTCACCAGACAATGAATTAAAGAGAAGGATACTAGTCAATTAACGTTGTCGTCTTAAATCTATTTAATGTTATGTCTTCATTTGTAATTGTTTTTGCAAACCTGTATTGTTACCAAGACTTCTTTTAAGTTTTTAATTACTGCTAACTCTTTACTTATTTCATGACGTGTTAATCAGTGTTTGGAAACCCGTTTTATGAATTTGGCCTTCGTCGTTATAATGACGTTATTGTATTGAAATCATCAACTCACAATTGTCTGGGGCTCTACGTTTTCCCTTTCTCCCTCCACGGCCTCTATTATGTGTATTTCAGCTTGATTAATAAAAAAAACCGATAAATATTGTTGTTGTGATATTGTTGACGAGACCTTGTTTGTCGTGTGCGTCTATAATTTTAATTATTTCGGTTTGCTCTGTCTCTGAGAAGTTCCGATGATACTGTAACCGAAAAGCGTCCACCTCCTCTTGAGGTGCTCTTGTTACTCCATTCAACCGCCAAATCTGACAAATAATAAGGGATGTAAACGATTAACCGGTTTACCGTTCGAATATGCGGTTGTCGGTTAATAAAATTACTTACCGGTTAATCGTTTATTTTTAAGAAAAAATCGACTTTTCATTATTGAAAAAAGGAAAGAATCTCGCCAGATATCCATAGTCACAAATCTCAATACTGTGTCCCTAAAAGGTGTGAAACCGCGACGTAATGGGGCAAATCGATAATCCGTAACAGTTTGACACGAATGCGTTTGCTATTAATATTTAATGAAAATGTCAGTTAACTGTCGATTATTACAGCCGGAAAAGTCGTTTGGGTGTTCGAGGATTTTGCCATATTTAAATGATGTTGTTAGTGTAGTGAACTTAATGCTTACAATTGTTGCATTCGAATAGAGTGTAACTGTCTGTTAAGTTAAATATGATTTGGAATACGTCAATCATTTATCATATAATAACGTTTAAAATAAGAAAATAATGATTTAAAAAATAATTGAATAGATAGCTTATAAAAGATTTATCTTCTGTACTTAGCAGAGATAAAACACTATCCGGACTAGTTTACCGCTGCCATGGTAACAAATATACACGGCAAAATACGACATAATTATGTAACAAATGTCATGTTCGGTTAACCGGTTTAACGTTCGGAAGATTAAACGGTAAACAGGCTAGCAAAATAACCAAATAACCAAATCATGACATCCCTACAAATAATTCATACCACCAGCTTATGATTAATGGTTTGATAAGGAACTTGACAACAACAACAATGTCAGCAGAGTAAATACTATTTCGTTTGTTAACGACCGCAATAACGAGATGACACGTCCCTGTTTTAAATACACATGTTCAGTATAAAATTCATTGAATAACAAGAAAATGAATATTGGGGAGACTCGTTTATATTATTTTGTACAACTCAATCAGTGAGTTCAATAACGATACTGTGCTCATTTGATATCATATCAAAACAGATTTCCCGATAACCAAATAAACTTGCATAAGCGCGCTAGCAACGTACAATAGTATTATTTATAGCGGCATTACACATGTAATTAATGTAATGTAAACGAACATTTTTACATATTTTATAAGGAATGCAATTCTTTCCGACGAAATATGTTTTATTTCAATGAATTTGACTTAATTTACAATACAGAAGAAAGTTTACTTCTGACTTTCTTCTAAGACTCTTTGCTGTCTCCGAAGAACTCTAAACATGCACTTCTGACGGCGTCTGACATGAAAACATGTCTAAAACTTTTGGTTTAGAACCATGTCAATATCAAACTAACACTAGCCCTTTCTGTAAAATGAAAATTTAATGTGTGTGGCTTGAAACTACCATACAACCTTCTGAAAAGAGAGAAAAAAAACACTGTAATGCCGCTTTGATAAAGTAAACATTTGTATGAATTGCTTTATATAATCATCTGTTTTAAGCAGTATACTTTCAAACATCTGTATAGATTTAAGCACAAGATGGTTCGTTTTTAGAGAAGTAACCTGAAGCAAATACAGCCTTATTACTTAACACGGCAAACTAGACTTCAATTAATATTTAGTTTTATCACATGACTTTAAATAAAGGTGCGTTGTATCTTAAAAGTAGTATTCGTAAATATAAATGAATAGATTCTCCAGGCGGTAGACGCATTCCATCTACATGTAACATATCTTACCCCGAGGTCTGCATTGTTTGTATTTCTGTACCTCGTCATGCTTTTCAGATGGTGGTAGGCTTCTAAATTTAGTATTAAGTCTTGTGAAATATTATTTTGTTTTTCAAATACACCTAAGAAACGCATCATTGTGCAATACTGTCGATACTAATTAATATGTTTTCCATGTTAATGTAATAATGCTATATCGTTACATTTTACCTCTCCAAGGCATTATGCCGGTTCTTATCCACATGAGTTTCAATGTTGCTTAGTAACAGTACATGATTTGCTAACGGCCAGTCAGAAATACAAGTTAATTAATTCTCAAAGTATAAGATTGATCCCCTGTATATGCTCTTACTTGTTCACAAAATGCAACATAAGGTCGAAACCATTTACAGCTAGGTGACATGACATAGTTAAAACTTTTGGTACGTAAAAGTGTGAGATAATTTTGTTAATGTTTGTGCATGATACTGTTATCAATCACGTCATACGACAATTTTATCTTGTTAACATTGTAAATGCTACCAGTGATAAGATATAGTAGGATCAATATCTTTTTAAAATGGATCAGCAAAGCAGGGAATGTCACATAGGCACATGTACTGTGTACAACCACCACAAAAGCACACGGAGATATGAACAATAGACATAGCATTCAAAGTCAAATGGAAACAAGACGCAAAACAAAATATTAAAAGAGAAAATAGGTTGTTACAGGGAATGCCACAACAAAAGACAATAGCTCCCCACACAGACCTCCAGGAAAAGAACCATAAAGGACACATCAGGATAATTAATGAAAATAACATGAACACGATATCAAATTAAATAATTGCTCATTAAGCAGAAATTGTTAATGTAAGTAGCAAGTAGGTGTTCATTCATTCATGACTGCCGTGATGCTAAATGTACGTGAACTGCTATTCATTTCCAAGTCTCGTCCCATACCCACTCTGTATAGTTATATTTTAAATACAGGCATTTTCCATATTGCACTCTATAGATATTTGTAGATAAACGCTGTTCTGCGAATGAGGCGTCTCTTGTATTTGTGTTTCACACTTTTCCTAAACATCAAAACAAATGGTACAATGTGGTTCAACCAATCAAACCATGCAAATCACAACCGTTTTAGCGTAAATATTTCCAGCAATCGTGTCAATATACTATAACATTTCCTGTTTGAATAATGATAACACTGTCCAGACCTTTATTAATATACTTGATTGAGCAGATTGTTTAAATACCAATAACAACACATATAATTGAAAATGTTTCCCAACATGTGTATGACAAAGTTAATCAATACATTCGTTAATTGCACAAGGCAATTCTGACTTTTAATCAGCATTTCTAGCAATACAGGCGTATATAACTCCAGGAAGCATGTTCGCCATGCCGACTTGCTAAGGGGAACCTGCAGAATGGATTGGTAATGAATTTTGACACTTAAGAACTAATCAATATAGAACTTGAAAGGGTGTAATTGCCATATAACCGCCGGTTACAATATTTATATAAAACACAGCGTATTACATCAGATAGGAATTAAAGTTAACACAATGTATATATGTAGACGGAAGACGCTTGGAAATTGATAATTCTGTTTAATGATAAGATAAAAACTATGGATTTTCAAAAGAAGGTAAGATTTTGAAATCTTATAAAATTATAAATACCACTTCTTCATTTTGTTCAAACGGATTTTTGTGGGAAAGAGTACCAAAAGGTGCATTATTTGTTTTTAAAGTACTTATAGTTTTTAAAGTACTTACCTCGATATTCCTATGATGCTTTAAGATATATTTGTCATTTCAGCATGCATGCATTTCGTTTCAGTACGTATATAAAATTCCTAATCAATTTATTTCCATCGGAACTCCTAAAAATGACGTGCTTTCATGTTTAGTTAAATATTTAAAATGAACAGGTACGTATGCAAAAACCAAATACTTAATTTGACGACAGGTTTAGCAATATTTCCTTTTAAGTAAGCAAAAATAATTCCAAATTGTTATGAAGTTATATGCCTAAGAATGTGTTGGTATCTTTTTATTATCCTGCTTACAAGAAGAGACCAGTAGATATTGCCGATAAGTTCCATCTGTAAAATCTCCGATTGTTTAAACGTGGAGCAGTTGCACATCTTACCCTTTAAATTGACGATATCTTTTTTTCTGATCAAATGTTCTAAATATAAGTGTTTAAACGATGCAGTTGCTAAATAAAAAAAGTTTAATCAAATAAAAAAATGCCACAGTGTCCTTTAATTTTCAACCATATATTTGCATACACGTTTCAATTTGGGCAGTTTAAACATATTTAAATTTGTGTTTACAAATTGTATCAGTACTGACAACGGCGTATGCATTTCTTTTCCCTGTAGCAGTTGATTTTACACTAATTAGTCTGTTTGACAACAACCGCAGAATATTTCTGCAATTAAGTTATCTCAGCTGTTCTGATTAGCATCGAAAGACGCAGATTCCTTTAATTATGTAAAGTTTTTAGTATTAAGGCTGTTTGTTTCTATACGTTGCAATAAACGAACGACGTAAACGATATTACACCTGTGTAAAGCATCGTCTTGCAATAACATTTCCTGCTGATAAAGACAAGAAATTAACTCAACCTTCCGATGAGATAAAATACAAAATCGATAACATACGCGTGTATTCTATAACGAGTTTTGACAATTGTATTAAATATAAGTGGGTCACCAAAAAATTGCACCAATTGCACATTTACAAATACACCATCTCCCTTTCTTATTGTTTATACACACTGTATAGCGAACATGTCTTATATGTGCAACTCCTACTCATTCACAAGAGGGCGTATTGGCTTCAAACACCCATATGTTGATCACATTAATGTGTAAATGACCATGAAGAGATCAAGTTTTGCTGCGCCTTTTCTACCCCTTTTTCACTTTTATACCCTCGCTTCATAAAGTGAAATGAGGGTTATATGTAGGAATCATGTACGGTGTAGTGTTCCGTCGCATCACGTCCCATCACCAATGCAAGTTTTCTAGACTTTACATGTAATGGGAATTAGAGTATATTGAAGGATCAGTCCAATAATCTAGTAACTGTAATATATTTGCATTGCAGTTGTCACTGTTTATAGTAATTTTAACCTTAATTTGAGTTTCAAAAGTAGACGAATTATTTATACCACTGAGGGTGGACTTGGAGTTTTAGGGAGTGGGCACCCATGTACGTTGGACACAGTTGTACTTATTCAACTTATTTTGTTTTATAAATAGACTTTACAGAAATGGTCAGGATTCACAAGTCAATCTGGTATTCATATTGATTCGGTTGTCATCGATTTGTTTTACGTAAAACTTTATAAAATGTACTATTCAATGCATTTGCCTACTTATTATATGAAACACAATATATATCGTCGTTAAGAGAAAGGAACGTAAACGTCATGGTTTGATTCAATAAGTCAACATTGTTCACTTAAAATGCAGACCAAGTACTAGTAATAGAGAAAATATTAGTGTTAATGTGACACATAGCATGCTGATACAATCACAGAAAGTAGTTTTGAGTAGCATAATTCCTTTGTTAGTATTCTTGTCACGGTCTTAATGCAATGTTCAGGACTTTATATCTCTAAGCTAATCTGATGACAGGCAATTGTGTTTGGGAGCTTTGTGCAATAAGCAGCATTTTATCTAGGATCAACGTTTGAATGTAATTCGTATTCACCGGCGATTGCACAAAAGCAAGCAGTTTGATGTTGCTGTTGATATTTGACATTTGCATCAGTAAATAGTGTGCATTGTGATAATCCGATACTTGTGATTGAATAACTGTCAGGGGAAGCAATGGTGGGTTTCACACTTACATCTCAGGTACGTTTTTCATATATACAACGTTCACTTGCGTTTTTTATTTACAAATGTGTTTTGTTTTTATACAACTATAATCACAATAACAAAATGGTGGATTCAAAAGTTGTTAAGAATATTGCTGTAGTGTGCATTGGTTCATAGTTTCCAAATGATATTTTATTGAATGAATACCTCACAAGGTGTTTACAGCTGATCGCAAGTGAATTAAATAGGACTATAGAGTACTATATATTGGTACATGTAATACTACTTGTCCGTCAACTGTTTGTGTATAGTGTTTCTGAAAATAGGAAATCATTAAAACTTTAATGGATACTATCTTGTTATATCAAAGCATTGTTGTAAGAATGCACATATTGTGTATTGGTTTTAAAATCCTTCATTCCAAGTTCTAATTTGACTCATTCTAAAACTTGTATGTATTCTATAATCAAAAACAAATAGCATAAATATTTAATGTAAATGCACTTATGTCAATATCCTAGTGCCACTAATACATTATGGATACAGTCAAGACAGCATGGCTCATTTTAAAATACAGTGTATACAACACTACATTAAATTTCGTATGTAGCTTTGTCAACAACGGATAAAAGCAGACTAATAAACATACATACGAATGAATCTATTGTCAGGACAATTGCATCAATCTTTTACAATCCAATAATACTTTACGCTGTCCGCTCTTTGAAAATCCAAATTGATTGTGTTAGCCGTCTTCAAATGTGGCATTTGGAATTTATCAACTTGTATAGGAAGCCTTTGAGATTAACTAGGATCTGAGCAAAATGTATTATCTTGTGTTTATGTCTTTAATACCTATATATCTAATGGAATATTTGACATTTATATATATTGGATTAAATGTAACATGATCTAAAATCGGGTGATGATAAAGTCGTTTTTCTAAGCACTTTAAAAGTAACAAAAACGAACGATTACTTGCACTGGAAAATAATTTACTTGTCAGCGTATATGTTTAAGGAGATACATACCTAGAGTAACTTACTCGGTCGATTTCTGGTTATATCTTTACGAAGTCTACTATAAACAATAAATATCTTTAAAAAAGATGGTCCGCGCAACTTGAAGTATGCAAATGTGTTGCAATCTGAAAGTTAAAATGTGTTGTACAACATAAAAAAATGCCTAAATGTTATAACTGCCGGTCAGTCAATTATGCTGTAATACAGAAGCTCCGAGACCTGTAAGGGGAGATCACTGCGTAAGAGACTGGATAAAAAAACTCCGTAGTGTGATAGGTCCTAGACACAGTATAGTATGTTTCAATATAGTTCATCATTACTTATTGCATACGTCGTGAACTCACACATTCATGTTAATAAATTTGTTACAGAGCTATTTATCTGATTAATATAAATGTTCGCGACTGGTACATAAAACCAAAGAGTCTTCTTAATTTCAACACCGGACAATTCCCCGTAGTGATGACTAAAACAACACTACTTACTGGATAAATCTTGAAATACACTATACACAATGTTAACCAATCTGCGTCAAGGTTAAACACATTTTTCTGTTGAAGAGAAAATTGCGTTGGTGGTTAACGTAATATTTGATTGGTTTACAAAAACACTGATATGCAAATAGTAAAACCATATTAGTACGGCTGCGCCGAAGAAGTGAGGTTAGAAAAAATAAAGCAAAAACTGTGTATGTCACCTTTTAAAGGAGTCCATAATCTGTAGGAACACACTCTTTCTGACATACACAACACTATCACGTTTTTGTAACCAAGCATTAATTAGCCAAATATACGTTCTTTCATGATATGGTGATTAATAGTCAAAATTAATCTGACAGCCTAGTTGTTGGTTCTATGTCACAAAAATCGGCACGAATTCCAGCTTTAATTGTATCATGAATATAATAAAAGGGATGAACCTACCTAAAGTTTCCAGTCCAACATTGTCACAATAGACTGTCCAAATATTCGTCTTGTGCAAAGAGGTCAGTCGATGATTTCATTACAATAAGGAGGGGCTGAACTATTCATTTATTAGGACATAGCATACGGTGTAGAGTGGTAATAACACCCACGAATTATTTTCGAAAATTTCCTGGTGAAATAACAACAAAACAAGTGTATCGTCGACACGCTAAAATGACATTGACAGTGTTTATTTGATTAGAATTATCGTCATGCTAATTTGAATATGATATGCGATAAAGTCATGTGGACTCGTATATTGTGGTTAAACAATATAACAAAGTAAATTGTCGGAACTACATTGTTGCGTCATCTTTTGTTTACCGAAGGCCGAATTACACACGCCATACTCTGCATGCGTGTAGGAGGTTAAGGTAATGTTTTGACGAAAACAGCTGTTTGTGCTGTTACGTCAGAGCAACATGTAGGCGTAAACATTCTCAATTTCTCATTGCATCCACATTGGTCTTGAATGTCAAAGTAATATATCAGAAATGGAGTTCTCGTTTACAAATATCATGAGGCAATAACGAGAGTATGTGTGGGCTTCGTGTTGGTTTAAATAGGAACAACAATTCTAGATAAGCAAAATTCTTTGCGATAAAATAGCAATAAAACAACTTGCAAAGTGTATCATTGCAGTAAAATGATGTCTATGTCTGCTATCTAGTGGTATACTGGACGAATGCATTTCGACTTCATGATCCAGTACACCAATAGACTTTTGTATATTATTGTATGACGTGGAAATACGATTTTCAGCGAAGCATACTGGTTGAATTCCGCGACATAAAGCAGTCAGCGACCACGCAATAAGTGAATACATAGACACGTAGATTAATATCGCATAATGCTTACTCTGTCCGTACATAGCCATACTACCACAGAAAACCAAAAATGCAACCTTCTTTCTAACTGTATGAAAGCATTTTTCGGTTACAACATCGCCGAATATTAATATTTTATCATAACACACCCACCACCTTCTCATACAATGTTGCTTCGAGTTTAAACAGCAAACCAATCAGACACTTTGGCGTCATTTTCCAGAAACGAATATGTGTTTTGTTTAACTGTTATCTTCATTGGTGGTCTCCGAATTACGAGAAAATGGCATTAAGGCACGGATCAATGTAATGTGCATCGTCTGTATGTAATCATCATAAAACGGCAGAACAGGAACCACAATAATTTTGTAACTTAGCTTGAAGCAGGCATTCCCACTCGGAAAACCTCGGCCAACTACGTCCAGTGCGTCGGATGTTCGTAAGGCACTACATTAGGAAAATTTGAATTTTGCCACATAGTGCTCCGCCTGTCATACTCTAGAGGATGTTCGTAGAATAACGAAGTGGTACGGAAATATCCGAGAGCTGTCGAGAATGACCATATTCCCTCAACTATAGGTTTGTACACAATAGAGTCTTACTTACCCAAGTCTTAGTATTAACATATTCGAGGTGAAACTTCCGGTCCCAATGCTTATCCACTAATAAACGTATAAATATTATACACTGGCGTTTCATTGAAATAAGCACTATTAGTTTTAATCGAAATTCAAGAATATATCTTTTAATTCAATACTCATGAAAAACTCAAAAATATGTTTATTTCGTATTCATATAGACCAGGAAGGGTTACTTGTGCGTGAAGCATAAAACACAAAACAAATAAGACGAATGAAAAATGAGTTAGTTCCATATTGAATATTGAACTAAATGAGTGTTCATTCTGTGTTTACATGGGCACGAAATATGCAGTGTTTTAAATCTCAAGTTTTGTGTTTTATGCTTCACGCACCAGTAACCCTTCCTGGTCTATTTTGTCCGTGGAAAGACTTTTATACAGTCGTCTTATTTATTTACAAAGTAGACGAACCTGACAAAGCAAAACTACTCCATCTTCTGGTAAGACCATTGTGGCATTGTCCATTGATCTTTCAGAGATTTCCATAAAATCACAACTTAGGTATTTCTTTTTTAAATCACGTACAAGTACATTATTACGATATTTACGCATTTATCTTGAGTCTAAATTAAATATAAGATACGAGGTATAATAAACCGTATTTAGACCTGTCTTCTGTAAACCATATCAAAGATATAAAACATTCGAATTGACAAAGGCGTAAAATGATGAGAAAATATATCTGCATAGTCAATACCGTATTTGTGTTAAATCCGTTTGATTATCACAACTATAGAATACATACTTATAACTGTTGACTTGGTCTGATAAACATAATATTGATACATATAACATTTTTTTATTTTGATGCATAAAGTTCATACAATTACTATAAGCAAAAGTCTAGCTACCGTCCGCAAGTGTTTGTAGCACAATCGTGGATACGTATGTCTACATTTAAACCATAATTAGGAAATACGAATTTATTTATTCCCAGTCGAGCATTTACAACGTGCTGAGTTAAACGAATCAGCGTCTTGGTCCCATACGAAGTTCGGCTGTTTGCTCTAACAATTAATGTTAGATTTGATTGGCTTACGTACCGCTGTGACTCTTGTAGCAAATGCGTACGTTGCAAAAATTAAGATTAACATCAAACATCAGTTTTCAAAGCAATTACGTACCACACGGCAGCACACTTACAACTGCAAACTGCAACCTCAATAGTTTATTATTGGTGAAACCAATATACAGTTATTGGTATTATCACCGCTTGAAACAATTCGTTTACACGTCACCGTGAAGCTAGTAAACAATTATGATTCTCGACTTCGGGCATGTAAGTGCCTAGGACGTTTAATGAGCTTTGTCGCATTGCAGCGGATTATTTAAGCAGTTTATTAATGTGTTTCTATTTCTGAATAATTGCAGCATGCTAAATAAATGAAAGATTACTCGATTAAATATTTAGACACGTACATTATAACCTTGACCGATTAACGATTGTGTTATTTGTTTGTGTTGCAGTTGGCAAACATTTGTTTCCGATTTACAGAGCAAAGTTCTAAACCAACGTAAATAACATTGTTTAGTATTTGGAGAAATAGCACGTACTCATTTATACAAGTGTAATAAGATTATTAATCTTTATATCAACGTTTTTGAGTATGACTGTAATGGTTCCATTATCAAACAAGAACATTTTACAGCTCGGCCTAATTGGTTTAAAAAAGTCTCAGTTGTACATACGAGCTTTAAATGTAAGCAAATGCAAATAATGCGAAGAAATATTAACAGATAAACAGTTAAGATAAAAGTTCCGCGATGAAGGTTTCTGAAGTTGTGAAATAAGTTTTGTTATAATATATGGCTAGTTATCAGGACTAACAAATGCAAGGTCAAACTTACCAGACAGGTCCTCTGCAGATCTCTAGATAACGGAACAAAATAAAAAATAGTAGGAGGGTTTAAAACAAATACAATGGAGACATAGGAAGCAACAAGGGACAGTACGAACAATTAAGAAATGATAAATCAATATACCAAACCATTAAAAGTGACTGACTAATATTTGCATTAAAGAAACATTATCTGTGCTATTGGCAACATTCAATCCGTACTCTGTTTGGTTATGTAAGGCATTTTTGTACATAGAGACGATTGAAAGTCTCCAATCATCGGGACTGTTTGATAACATATACGAGACGGATGGCAATACTACGCGAAATAATGTCGGTTCGACAAGACAAAGGATTCATACAAAATTAATAATACTTGCCTCGAAAGTACGGTAAATGCTTCATTTCACGTATTCCTTCTGATCGTTCTGTTCGGCAAGTCGAGTCAAAAGATATAACTGAATATCAAAATGAATATATAGAAACAGTCGTATAATTATGTTATTAGTTTAGTTCTTTACGTTCACGCTTTTCAGAATCGTGTTATTTTGCTATGGCTACACTAATACTGATACTGTTTTATGATGCTAAATTTCCTAATGATATTATGGGATAGTTAGAAGCATACACTAGCAATATGCTGTACACTTAAGTCCATGTTCATACAATCGGTTTCACAACTTGCGATAGCGATACTTAGAATGCATGATGTTACACCAGGAAAACAACATAATTGCACTTAATATTCTATATACAGACATTATTGCGAATTATGAGAATTATTTAAACATCCTCACAAATTAAATATTTCGGACGGACTTCTGTTCAATTATACTTCATATCAAGACGGAAACAATAGCTAAGAAGAGGCCATCTGTTAGTAATAATGAAAGTTACCTGATCAAAGTATATCTTTATAACGAACAATATGTCTATATTCAATATACATGTATTGTACATTCGAAATATTTGTATATGTGCAGTGCTTTATACAATCCATGCTATAAATGCATTTGGTTTGTTTGAACAATTCAGACAACATTCCGCTATACTTGCTTTCTGCTTTCTTTCTCCACATATCCACATGTCAGTGTCAAAAGTCTCAGTCGAAACCGTGTCCGTTGCAATTTACATATTAATCATTGATACTAATGGAAGTTGATATGCTTATACAAATGTTCTTTGTATCTACATTAACCCCTCCAACAAAACTGACAGCCACGTTAGCGGTTTTCGCACATCGTGACTTCAGTAAATGACCATTCAAAATGATTCATTTATAGCTGGAATAACTTCAGTTATATAAGTAACTTTAGATGTTTTATTCAAGTTTGTATTATTCCGGTATAAGTGTTCAAAATTCCTTTCAATCGATAGAAAATTGACAAAATAGGTGAATTTCATATGGCAATAAAATCATTACCCATTGGAAGAAAGAAATCACACCAGTTTCGCGATACATGTATTTGTAGTGACTTGTTGTTATTACATACTATTTGCGGTCGACATCAAGAGAAGGACTTAACCCTTTACGAATTCATTGGACAAGTGAAACAATATTGATCCCTTGACAATAGTTTATATATTATGGTTATTATTGGAAATAAGAGCAATTTCCTCTAAATTTGCAACTACATTTGTTAAAATTCTGATCACTAATATATCAATAAAATGTAATAAACTTTCAGGTTATTTTACACGACCCAGCAGTATTTATAATGCAATTTAACAACTTGATTGTTTCTGCATTAGTTATAATGAGCATCACAGCAGTCACGGAAATCAATGACATTGCAGAAACTGTTGTTATTTCATGCGTGTTTGTAATATTAAGCCTGTTGAAACCTATGAGTAGTCAAATTGTGTGACATCTGTTGCTACTCAAAGGACAATGTTTACGAACGAGTGGTGTAGTTAATAATCACGAAAATTCGTATTAATCTTAGAAATTAGTTCATTAAGTAATTATATTTCACTAATGTCAAGTTGTTGTGAGTGTTTGACAACTGTGTTATATTGTTTGTTGCCGTGGTGATTATCAACAAGAAAAACTATGGATTTTCGAAAGAAGGTAGGTGAACTATTGCTGTGTATAATGTTGTACTACATTGTTTTATAGGGAAAGATATAATTAATTATTTATTTATATAAATAATAGAAATTTCTACATTTTGTGGCAATGCATTAAGATAATTTTGTATACTCAATAATTAGTTGAATGAGCTTTTGACTGAAGTAGCAACAACAAATCAATCGGGGACGTTTGACTTGCAGTGGATATTTGTTAATGAAATTATTACCTTCTTTGCGCTAAATATATAGAATGAATTGATCTACAAGTATATTTGAACATATTAAATACCAGAAATATCAAAAAATAGATTCGATTTTTCCCCATAATTCAAGTACTCGTACACACATTTTGACTGATACTTAGTAGTTTGCGTAGAAAACAATAATCTAGAACGTGCCAGAGTATCGAAGTTATTCAATGTTGAGTTAAATGTAGAAATTATATTGTGACATTTTTTACTGGACCAGGTCTGTAGGTCATTAACACATTAACAACCATATGTTACATCGCTATTCAGCGTCGATATATAACATTGTTTCGCCATCAACATTATATTGATTTGCCGTTTAGTGAACGTACCAACGAGAAAGCATCTAGTTGTTCCTGCTTTTATCAAGCCATAAAAAAAGTTTGACATTTAAAATGCAAAACAATCAATGAATTGAATCTAGTATCGGCAAAATGATTGATATGTGAGAGGGTTTGATAAAGCAAGGGTTTCTGCTTTAATGGGAGAAAATGCTAATGGATGTCTTGTAAATGATGGTTACTAGAGATAAAACGTACTAATTCCTGTTAGCCATTTTAGAAGCATGTACTGAAAAATTACCGGACATCGTTTCCAACGGACTGTCACATAGAAATAATTATGCTATCAATCTGGAGTTAGTAATTAACTTAAATGATGATAAAAATGTATATCGTAAAGTCGTAAGCAACCAATGCAATATCAAGATAAACGGAGCTTATTCAGTGGCGACGCTGTCGTTAAGCACAATACGCCCGTGCGTCCGGTTGCGATTCGTCATCATCATCAAAAATATTAGAGGCTAAAATTTAATAAAAACTGAGGGATAGTGGGGTTGAAGCGTTTGCAGCCCGTATATTTTGAACTTATGAGACGATAACAACAAAAAAGTACAATAGATTGAGCCTCGTTTACATTATGGTTGAACGAACGCTTTTTCTTCCCTGAAGTAAACAAAGTGAGTTGTACGAGCCTCTATGTTGCTACTCAAGTAGGTTTCACTCCTATAAAAACATCAACCGCTCCTTTGGACCGCAAATATGCGAACAAATTCAAACAGGCCTAGCTACACCCTGTCATATAATGGTCAGATACATGTTTATTAATCTGGTCTAATTCATCGGCAAGCCCATGCTACGCTTGCGATAGAAATTATCATTATTCGACTTTAATTAAAGCCGATCTATCATATATGTATCTTTTAACAAATCCCTGCTCCTTTCTTAAGTTGATCAAACCAGTCATGATCATGTCAAAATGTAAGTGTTCAGAATGTTTAAACTATCCTGTTGTCGTTCCCCTTTATCTTGATATGACGCAATTCATAGAGAATGTAAATGTTTAACGGGGCATTTTACATAGTACTAAAACACTGGAATAAAATATCCACAACAATATTATATTATAACTGTTGCAGCGAGACTAGCAGGCACGAATCAATCAAGTTTCTTTTTTTAATAATTTCACACATCGCTACCCTATTGCAGTATTCCATTCTATAAAGTATCGTCTAGTAATTCGATGATATAATCTAGTAATTAGTCTCTATTAGTTATGCAATATGCGCGATTGCCTGTATAGTGATAATTCATCCATTGGCAAGTCAGACACATATAAATAATTACTTCGATATTTTATGGAAGAATAATTACCAACCGGTGCATTCGTTTGTAATTACTTGTACTTCAAACTTCTCAATGTTTTTTAAAAAATATTGATAGATGTGTGATATTCAAGTTATAACGATTTTGTGAATGGGGCTACGTTTTCGGCTATTCAATAGCATAATTACTTTTGCGACGCTGCTGTCTATGTTAATCAAGTTTGGATAGGTGTTTCTACCTTATTTTGTCGGGTATGTGATGCGTATCATATTTAATCCGTGTTGTTTATTATTATATAATAATATACACTGACATCCAAAAGTTTCTTTAAACATGAATATTTTGAATTTTATTATTTTTTATACAGAATTTCAAATAAAACATGTATGGCCATGAAGTAAAATTATTCATCCCACTTCTGTGATGGATATTTAAGAATTAACAATTTGCACATCTCAGCAGCAGCATCAATCGGCCATCATCCCAAACCAACATTTCTATTTGTAAATGATCTGACACAAACTATAAGATAATTTGTTTCAGTAGAAATTTATAAATACTTATACAGAAAATTATTGCTGTGTCAAAAAGCATTTTAATTTATTGCAGGTGACACAAATATGAAAATACATTAACTGCAATGGGAATTGTCGAACTTTTGGAGGGCAGTGTATATATTATAAATAACATGTTCAAATTTATAGAACATATAAACGCTGAAAACAAAACTTTGTTACAAATTTAAGTAGCTACATTTATCAAGCCTCGACAGTGAGAAATAATTTAAATTATAATGCATGAATAATCTTTATTATATTTATTTACAGATGACTAATTTGAATTAATTTGTCGTAGTACTGATATCCATGTTGTGTAAATGTAATATGTTTGTATTTGTTGATGGATTAATGTGATCTTTCTTATCAAAATTATATTATATATATATTAAGCTCTAAGTCCCTTTCTTATCCTATACATTGTATTTAGTTTCGGTAGGACATAGTCATAAGGGAATTCAGTTTGCCTCTTCATGCTGAAGTTCCAAATCAGTCATGAAGTATTACATATTTACTTGAATGCCATTATTGTATTTTGTTTGTAATTGTGTATGTGTATTTATAAATTGTTTGTGTGTTTGTGACTGTATATACTGTCTACCTGTTTATGTTTACTATATATGTTATAGTCGCATGGGTTTATGACCTTCTCGATTTTGGAAACTGAATAAACGTGTCAAACTTCGTAGAAACATGCACGGGTATGTGATAAAGGCGACTATTGTTGTTGTTGGGATACTTTCATATGATCGTTTCAACAATCGAGTTATGCCCTACTCACACTCAGACATTTTGGACAGCGACATGACTTGTGCCCTCATTAAATTGACTAGTATTCAAGTTAGTATGTGCGCAGAAGTTGCTACATGGTTCGCCACATTCATAAGACAATGCCTCCCCACCCAGACCTCCGGAAAACAAAAGTCCATAAAACATCAGGCATTTGAGGAGGTGCAATGGTAAATACGCAAGGGGGATAGGGGCGCAATTAATGACATGGCCGACCATATAAGGTAACTAATGATAATTAATGAGGACAAACAGGGGGAGCATTGAATGGAATAACTAATATTCTCATTAAGTTCACCTGTTTCGTAATTGCTCGTAATTGCTCGTAATTGCTCGTAATTCCAGTAAAGTCACTCATATTCATTGTAAAATGACTCTTATACTCAAAACAAGTGGTATATAATCCGATGAAGGTTTCTATTCTACCAAAAGCTCATACAATACACTATACGCACATTTATATGTACATTTTCAAAAGTCGTATACCTTAATATTGCAATTATATTTATATTGCTCTATATGTATTTTTTTCTTTATAAGAGAACATGACTTCCTAGAAATACTCATTCCATTTTGTTAGATAATATCGTATCAGAAAACCAGATGCTTCTTTATACAATTATGGATATCATTGACCGATGAAAAGATAGCGCGGTTAATGCAAATGCTTACACAATTTGCTCATTTATAAACGACAATACAGTTTATTATTTCCACTACACTATACATATACTATCTGGAAACCCCGAATGTTCAGTTAAGTGTTTCAATTAGTGCGACTACTGCAAATTAAAATCAGCGAAGGTACTGTAGTTTTATTGGTCGAGATTTTGAATTATTGCACAAACACATGTGAATAGAATCAATAAATGAAGACTCCTAAATATACTCGGTAAAAAAAGTCTTGCGACACGGAATATGTGTTTGGTAATTTATCGGAATGCATTCAAAACCTATATAAACTAATATATTTTTGGAAACTTTAACTCATGGCCTGTTGATTGATACTTATATAGCGCTAGTTACACCTCTATTGTTTTAATGAATACCGTTATAATCACATAGGTTAGAGCGTCAAAAGTCAGAAAATTGAATGCTTTTCCACTGAATAATTGATTGTATTAAAGGCTATTAATGACGTAACTGAAAGTCACAAAAATGGCGATTTGAACGTGTATGAATAATGTTCAACAGAGTTGCTGTTATGTATTCTTTTTACAAATCAAGATAAACAAAGCAATTACAACGAACTTACATTAGTTTTCTAGCACTTGAAAAAAGAGTTCATCGATCGACTGTCTCAGAAACGATTTCTTATGCTATCACATAAAATTAGTAATGTGTATAGCCACCAAAGTAATTACGACATTCAATTATTCTTGCCCTGGAAGAATACACAAGCTTCCTGATAGTTTCCTGAGGAATGGCAGCCCACTCTTGCACAAGAAATCGTCGCAAATCCGCCAGTGTACTATGCTGGGTCAACCTGTCCGTGACGCGGCGACCTAGAACGTCCCACACATGCTCAATGCACGACAGATCCGGTGACATGGCTGGCCAGGTCATGCGATTGATGTTATTGGCATGGATATATTCGTCAACAATCCTAGCACGGTGAGGGGGGGGGGGGGGGCATTGTCGTCTTGAAAGATAGGATTGTTTACGTTCATCTGACGTAACAATTGTCGCACGTGAGGGTCGACAACTTCGTCACGATAGCGCTTGCCGGTCCTAGTGTCTGGAACGACAACAATCTCCGTTCTACCATGGAACTGATCCACCTTTTCCGGCCACCGTCGGCATAACGGTGCATTCAGCATGTCGTTCCCGACGTCTGCGCCACACACGCTTACGTCCATCGGTATTGTGAAGGTAAAAACGTGATTCGTCGGTAAACAATACTGACCTCCATTGCTGTCTATTCCATCCGACGTGAGCATTGTAAAATGCCTGACGGTGACGTTGGAGCAGACGTGGTTTTTTAGACGGCACACGTGATTTAAACCCAAAACTATGGATGCGGTTTCTATGTATCTGTAACGATACTTGTCTAGCATCAGGGCCTCTCCGTAACATTAGTTTAAACATATTTTATTCCCATATATACACATGTATGCACACAGTACAACAAATACAAAAAATACATAATGGAAAATGATAAGAATAAAAGACAAAATGTCTTACGATGCCGTGCGACGTGGTACACAGTGCGGAGCCGGACCTTGCCGTACGTCATTTGCACGTCACCTGTACGGGTGTGTACGCTCAACTTGCGGGTACGGCGAATGTAAGTTGCCTGTAGGATGTCTGTACAGTTACTAAAGTCGTGTCTTATCGCAAAGAATCGTAGGATTTGCCCGCATTTCGACCGCTGCTGCGGAAACGTATGTGCAACAAAAACGCACCGTAAGTTGTGACCGAAGCATAACAGCGGTGCGAAATCAAATCTAAATTAAATGTCGAAACACATTTTGGACAGCCGAACTTCGTTAGGAAACTGGACGCTGATTTGATTAAATCTGCACTTTGTACGCTGGACTGCAAAATAAATGAGTTCATATTTCATAAAGTATGGTTTGAATTTAGATTTGATTTCGCACTTCAAGAAGACTGTCTTGATGATGCCGGGTCTGATCTTACCCCATAGATTGCGTCACTACAGGATAACCCATGAGGCGTTTCTGGTCTTGGATCTCAGACTCCAGTTCCATCTCCAATCTAAGATGATCTTACTTCCGCTCTACATCGAGCGCAATTTTGCCGTAAGGTGTGCGGTCACCTGGCCTCGTTTGAACAGTGCAAGTACGTTGGTTGTGCGGTGATCGTACATCCACCGCAGAATAAATATGCATCTGGTGCCAGTAACAAACCTTGCAGTCACCGCAAGATGGACGTGTAGCTCAGTGCTCCTCCTTGCGATGACACTGCACGTGTCACGTGCGTTAAGGAAAAAACGTAGCCAACCGCAGAAACTGTTGGACATGTCCAACAGCCTTCTGCGACGGCCTGCGTGCTCCTGTGGGCTTAAAAAACGTGCGGACCCGTGCGTCCAACGCACGGATTTTCTGCGACATCCCTCGTTGACCCGCGCAGACAGGTGTACGTGCAGCTCCGTGCTCCTCCTTGCGATGACTGCACGTGCCACGTGCGTCCACGAAAAAACGAAGCAGAACTGCAGAAACTGTTTGACATGTCCTGCTCCTGCGGGCTAAATAAAGGTGTGTACCCGTGCGTCCAACGTACGGATTTTCTGTGAAATCCGTCGTAGACCCGCCGCAGACAGGTGTACGGCCGGTTGGGACCGGGGCAATACTTATGTAGCAAAAGTGAGCACCGAAATAAATTCCTTATCCAAACAGCCGTTTCTGAATGTAAACATAACGGTGGTACATTGCATTAAGCGATGTTCTAACAACGCATGGATTCTGGAAGGTCCATAGATTCTTTTTTATATCAAACGTCGATCGATCATTATCTAGCCTGACAGTAAGTGCTATGTCTATATGCATAATAAACGCAACCAGTCCTAACATTGTATCACATGGTGCCTAGATGTGTGATCCATTTCTGGAATATTTGTTTTCAATATACGGATGACCTAGACTTTCGCTGCTTATATGTCAAATTAAGCATGCAAATTATTTAATCAATACTGCATTTTAGTCTGAAATATCCATATAGCACTGCTTATGCGACTCTTTTATCATATTTTGTTTCCGAATTGCTGACAATATAAGTTATAAGCACATTAATGTGCTTTTTGAGTTGCTAAAATGGATGAATTTCTTTGTATTTTATTGCGTGTGTGTCTGCAAATTGTATGAATAATGATACAAATGAATAAAGATGTCGAGTTGGACATGGAACATACGAAGTAGACATACAACCTAAAAGTGCACGGACACAGAAAGATGTTTACATAAATGCAAACAATTACCAAAGAACTTTATAATGGGCTGTTTTTGAACTGAGAATTTATTCTGGTAGTCGGACTATGTGTACATTTGTTCTGCTAATCAAGAAGTGACCATAGGATTTGAACAACGTCAATTACCAAATGCATCGTTGTGTATTGTCCCTGCGTATGTGCTTCTTGTTTTTGCTACGGTTAGACATTTCGGAAACAAGTTCTTGAAATATGAATGATTAATATAGTAATGTAAATGTATGATAATTATAAATCCATTTATATCGGTTTGCTAAAGGTGAGAAGGGTGGCTCACATGCACACATCAATAATTCCCAAGACAGATCTCCACAGAGAGATGCAGTCTATAAATCACTATAAATCAAGAAAGCAAAATTATTTCATTCATATGGTTGCAAGATAAGAAAAAACTCTCATATCAAATATCGAATTTAATATGCAAACAATATTATCAGATTAGTCTTATGCACACAATACATATAAAAGCTGATTAAGCACGGACGTTGTTATTCCACCGAAACGACATAGCATGTCGAAACTTCGCGTTTGGTAGAGCTCATTTTCGGTCAGACAATAAAAACTATATTATTTCTAATGTCGAGTTGACCATTGTTGTTATCAAACACTTCAATATGCCACTCTCTGGCTTTGTCAATATTAAGGATACATAATCGCATTAGAACGCATGAGAGACTTGGAAATTACAACTGTTCAATTTGGTATATGCTTACTTGTGCATTTGAAGCTTTTAACCTTTTCCAATCTTTGTCCAACATTTACAATAAACTAACTTTTATATTGTTTTCTTCTAATGAATGTACTAAATGAAGTTGATAACATTCACGCCACTGTGTGCCCTTAATTTCAGTAAAATGTCAGCACGATTATTTACAATAATATAAATGCAAGACTCCTATACACGAATGTTCTACACATATGACCATTTCTACAGTACGGCACTTTCTTTGGGTTGAAGTTATGTCGGTTGTCGAGAACTTACATCACACAGTAATCATTCTAGATAATTGCTTCATGTGTTACTGACCAGTACTTGCGCCTAGTTAAAGGGATTGTGATAGTTAAGTTCACGCTTTAATCTCCTCAAGATCGGGAGTCGAACTCTTAGGACGTTACACAGTCGCTCTTCTCCTGGACAACTTTGCGTTGTCTGTATTTCTGTTGACATATGAACCTAATTTCAAAATATTGGAATACTTAGATATCTGCAAAGTGCTACGCCCACATTATACTTGAGTAAATGAACTTTACAGTTAAGTCCTGTTAAGGTGTGGTGTCCAAAAAGTGTGTGTTGCTGCGTATAATTGCATATACTCGAGGTTACTATTGTGTGATTCCAGAATGATAAACTAGTATAAGTTTTGTTTCTAGACTGTCCGTTGGCTAAGGTTTGGAATACTGTAGCAAAAAGTAATACATGTAAATGGTGTATAGGAAGACATTTTCTTCAACACAAAGACATGTAGCAATTGTCGGCTGAGCATCACGCATGAACGCACGCACGCATTAAACGTGCTGGTTTATAAAGTACCCAAAAGCGTAAATTAGATACTTTACAAAAATGAAATGCTCGAGTATGATAATCAATAGCTAAACACGGAATATCTTGAAAAAAGATGTTCGGCGCTACATAAATGCCGAGAGGTTACAATTGCTGGTCACCCGTGACCCAAAATGGATTTCGGTAATTAACCGAAATTCAGTTGATTCGGTAAGGTAACGTACCCTTTATCGACAGCTTAACCAATGGAAGAGTTCTTAATATTATTCAGTGCAACTAAATGGCGTGTTCCGTTGTATATCTATATCGTATACATTTTGTTGATTGTGCGCGTGTTTGTGTTTACCGATGATCGATATATGTGTAAAACAGATATGGCTTATACAATATTTTCCAGCGACATGGCACTGTTGGTTAAAAGTCCACTCTTGAAATATTAGTCGGATTATCAGCCTAACATGTTTGTGTTTACACATGTTATCACTAAGCACTGGACTATTGTATAAACAAAACAGTGTTCTGACTGTGTTGTAAAACCACTGACACTGCACATTTCCTGAACAATATTGTAATTCCCATGCAAACAGTCTTTTATTCGACCGCCAAACATATTAAAAACAGTTTTTAAATGACATAGCTTATAACTGCATTATAACTGAGTTTGAATTAACTCATCCAACTGATATTTTTACATTTGTACAATTGCGAATAACGCATTGTCGCTGATGTAAACGTGCATAGTATTGTTCTGAATTAAGTTTCAGAGTGATGACATCAAAACGTCATATGGCTTCGGTCCATGTCCAAAGCCAAATACGCCATATACTTTATCTACCGTCAGTGATTCACCATGACAGGACTCGCATTTTTAATTTATTCAAATTGAATTGAACAACTCTCGTACAATAAATACAACGTATACATATTAAGGTAAACATTCATCTTCACGTTACACTAAACTATACTACCGTGTAAGTAGTTTGTGATAAAAGTTTCCAAAATGTCCATATAAAACACCATTCGTATATACATGTATAATATCAAACATTTTCAAACCATAAGTACACAATATTTGCTCATGAATGTTCCGTATACTGACTCAGCGAGATGTCACCAAAACGTTATATGGCTTCGGTCCATGAACAAAGCCAAATACGCCATCTACTTTATCTACCGTCAGTGATTCACCAGGACAGGACTCGAACTTGAAGTTCTGTATAAGAGCTCCTAGAAAAATCAACAGTTCCATTCTAGCCAACGATTCTCCGATACAACTTCGTTTGCCTGTAAATACAATGATACAAGCCATGAATCAGATAATTAAATTATTATGATAGAACATAAATACTATGATATTTATGAGAGTGCAAGACTACTGATTAGGAAGTTGACTGAAGATAAAACATGAATGAGGTTATCCATCTCTGATCCATACGGAGTAAAGTGACAGTTGCTTGCAGAAGAACAGGTTAATAATGGTCGAACACCAGCAACTGTGCAACTGAAATATTATTGAAAACTTAAAAAGGAGAACATGATAATCAACTAGTGTAAGTAATTGCTGATACATGACAAAGCATTTTGCTTATTCAATAGTTTATCCGTGTGTGTTATTAAATCTAGATATGATGCATGCAGTGTCTATCTCAGGACAACTCAAAACCCTCCGTCGCCGTTGGCCCATCTAAGTAATTGGGAACTAACCACAGTTCATCTCGGAGTGTTCATCATTTGCAGTGTTCTCACTTAAACAGCTTCAAAGGTTTTATCCAGAGGTGCCCTTTTAACACGAACATATGTCAAATGTATCTACCCATGAAGAAAACAATCAGTTCGTCGTTCTTTGTAATGCTTCCATCATCGTTTATAAATCTTTCTGGCCTGAAGACGTCTGGATCGCCCCAAATGTCCTTATCAGTAAACACTGAATCTAGATCCGGTAGAATGATAGCATCTTTTGGTATGGCGAACCCCTTGAATGTCAGGTCATGTGTTGTCGCATGTGGTGCACTTGCAATCGTCAAGTTGCAATATCTAAATGATATATAAAGACAATTGTATTTTAGCAGTAAACAATGTTTTGAGAGTTGTCACTGCAGATCGTTAGCAATGGTCAAGTTGCAATATCTAAAATATACATACAATCAGTTGTATTTAAGCAGTAAACACTACCTTGGTACGTCTGTCTGTCTTATAAATACTAATGAAATCGCCACCATTGGCTGTAGTCAGTCAGTAATGTATATTACAATTATTAATAGGGTCCGAGTTGATGTAGTCTAATACTTGATTTGAGAGTTGTTACTGTAGATCATAAGGAAAAAAATCATTTAAGACAGAATGAAGGGATTAGATATATATACTTGTATGAAATAATTGATATGTATGCGATTCGTAGATTATGTATGTAAAGTTTGCTACACGATTGTTACGTAAGCTGCACTTTCTGAACCAACTATGTGCGTAAAAATGCATTATGATGGAATAAAATATAAGTCGTCTTTGCTACTAAGAGTTAAAATTGTTCATCACAATTTGCCACGTGCTCTTCATGGCGATCAAATCATATAAATGCCTTTACAATATATGAGTATCTAGAAATATTAATTACCTGTACAAAAATGAAATAAATGGTAATAATGATCAGACGATATAGGAAATGATATTCGTAATTTTTCGCTGGTTGCATTTGCTATATGTATGTTTTAATAAATGCGTAGCAGTTATAATAACCTAAGAATCTCCAGGTAAAATGCTTCCAAATAAACCATTCGAGTTTTATCCTGTACTGAAGGCAGTCGATCGGTTCCAATGACGCTAGAAATTTCATTGAATAGTTTTTCTTGTATATGTGGAAAACTAACAAGGCATGGTATGGCCCATCCAATTGCCGTAGCTGTAGTGTGCGAACCCGCGACGAATAAATCAACAATAGTGCCAGCCAGATTCTCATCTGTAAAATAAACAATTCTGCCTTCAACACAATCATACACATCATTCAAAATAAATATGCAATCTGAGCCAACATGCGTAGACCTTTTTTCCAAAAAGAAAGTATAATCTGTAATGTATTGTGAACAAATAGCAAGTATATTCATATATTTGTTATTGTAATTTATTTCTTGGTACAAACCCCCATCTCCCATTTAAGAAAAGTCATTTTTACTGACATCAACATAAATGCTATAACCAAGTAGATGTATTATCGGCAGTTGAGTGAAGTTGGCGCGACAATCGTACATCGTACATCAACATTGAATACTGACCCAGATTGAATACAGAGCCAGCAATGACATCGTTATTCGACTTATATTTTGAATACATATCTTAAATCGAACCCAGAGCTAGCACTGACATCAACATTCGAAACAGGTCCGCGGCGAATATATATCTGGAGTCAAATAACGAGCTAGCTCGTACATAGTTAATTGAGTTTTGTAAATATTTGAATACAGACCTAGTAGCGAACCCTAGCACTGACATCAACATTCGAACTTGACCGCGGCGAATACATACCTGGAGATGAACAGCGAGCCAGCTCGTACATTGTTATTTGAGTTTTCTAAATATATGAATACAGACCTACTAGCGAGCCCAGAGCTAGTACCGGCATTAACATTCGAACAGGGTCCGCGGCGAATACATATTATCTGGAGTAGAATAACGAGCAAGTTCGTACATCGTTATTCGAGTTTTCTAAATATTTGAAAAAGTTATTACAGTTAGACATATACGCACGTATCTAGTTTGTAGTGAAAGAGAGAGAATAAGTTGCTACAGGGAACGCCACATACATAATACAGTGCCTCCCCACACAGACCACCGGGAAAACAACAATCCATAAAACATAATGCACTTGAGGATGTTAGTAAAACGTAAATCTTTAATCCATCCAATATTGTCTGTCATGAGCAATGTTATGATCGTAATGGGCTACGGTTTATAACAGTTTTTTCCACTTTAAACAATGGAATTGTTCTCAAGTGAAACGCTTTTGCATAATTATGTGAGTTAGAAAAAACAAGACATACTTACAACACATAGTTGTTGGTTCATCAGCGTTTTTCAGTCTTCTCAGTTCATGGATATACGCACTTGTTAGGTCATCAATGTCTGCTTCATTGTATTCCTGTTCATGGTCAGAAATGACTTCAAAAGCGTATTCATATATATAATTGGCATTTTGTATCAGCTTGTTAACCTTCAGCGGGTCTCTAGGTATCTTGTCGAGCCATGGTAGATAGTTGACTGCTAATGCTTTCGAGCTGAAGGGCAAATATTCTTTTTAGCACTGTCTGTACATACGCTGTCTTAGTAATTCGATAACTATCAATTTACTAGTGTCACGTAACAATCTTAAGATCAAAACAATCGCCCAAAAGTATTAACGATTAATAATTATTACTGTTGGGCTAACATCGCTGAAGTTAAAAGCTTTCAACCATTATGGCATTATACCTAAGTAGCAAAAAGACGAAATTTCAACCTACTGTAAGTTTTCATCAATCTTGGCGATCATATTGAGAATACGGTCATCTCCATGCGTGAAATTCCCTTTAAATATCAACAATGATATAATGTTAGCAACATATGTCGAGATAAGCGTCTTCGGGTTGAAAGGTTTTCCACCATTTTCTCTCAAATATGTCAGTAAAGATTTCACCTCATCGTGGATCTTATGCTCTAGTGTATTCTTGCCCATACCAAATTCTTTTAGTTTGCTTAGACAAAACCGTCGATGTTCTTTCCATACGGGACCCGAAGAAAACATTAAACCTTTAAAAGTGAATACAAAATGAAATGAGTATATTTCGTTGAATATTAGCGACCACCTGATAAATTTCGAATATCGTAAGATGGGCGTTCGTTAGCAGTTCGAATTTTGCCGGAAGTAGTTAATATGTTTAAGCATATATAAAATGACCCTGATAAGACAGGTCCATGATGTATATATAGTTCCGAGTTAATTGTTTGTAAGGGAACACTTTTGCAACATGTTGCAAAAAACATGATTTCATTTAACATACCGGAAGATATCATTCTATTTACGCAGTTTATGTTTTTTTTTAAGATATTTCTTGTTGAACTTATGAAATGCTTAAAGATCTCAAAACCTAGGCGCACGTGGACGCTTTACAAACATATAACACGACATGGCCTAGTATCATTTTGCCATTAAGTTTATTATTCGTAAATTGCAAGACGTATATAAGTTAACTGAACTTTTGTAATTTTGTAACAATTGGTATTTAACTTGACATTTTTTAATTCATAACCACTAAAAAATAACAATGTTGTCAAGAGAAGTTGGCAATTCAAATTACGTGTCAGTGATATAGAAACAGCAACAAAGGTTTTCTTTCAAATATTCAGTTTAGCATTATTGATACCAAAAGTAGTTGAGCTATTTCAATATAGTCAATGCGTTAGAGACTTATATATGAAAGCACATTTCTAAAATCATTTGATACTCTGAGTAAACAAAGTTAGGACATCAACTTCTTTTAAAGCTATATTATGCTCATTTAATTGTACAACTGTTTACCCAAACAAATATCAGAAATATTCTTTATCTAGTTAAAACTTCAGTAAATATGCATTATCACAGAATACATGTATCATGTTTTTCTCAGTATTTGTCAAAAAAAAAACTTTTGTATTGTTTTGTACTAGTCTTGTCTGTAAGTCATATGATTAAACAATATTGTTTTAAACGGCGATACATGGCAATGGTTCTTATTAATGATGTTTTGGACTATGTAACAACACTACTGGATGAAAAAGTTTAGGTTCAGATGAGCCAGATATATCTTTAAACAGTGGAAGTGTAGAACACGCTGGAATTTGATCCGTGAAATCATATCATTTGTGTCAGCATCTGAAGTCATAGGTGTCAAATGTCTTAAAAGAATCCACGGAATTATTTTTACAAAGTGACGACAAAATCAGTGTTGAAATAAAAACTTAGAATACTAGGTAGATCCCATAATATACCGTTATCGGAAATTTAGACGAATACGAGTTTTAAATGAATCAAACACAGTTCATATTTAATCGTTCATACGTATGTCAATGACGGATTGGCACTGATTAATGCTTTACTAAGAAAAGCAATAATCAGGTGGACATGGACACTAACTGGAGACGCGGGATCCAACAGCGCTAAATTCGTGGTCACACCTTCTTCGATTACAAACATTCTGACGCTTTCCAGGAGGCGGAGCGATATTTCATTAACTAGTACTAATCCCGTAATCAATCAGTTGAATATATTATCTATTTTATACGCATTTAAGTAACAGCTTACCATCACTTCTCGACAATTTGTCGTTGAGGTAAAGACGCGGTCGAGCAGAGAAATATTCTCCTTGCTTGACAAAGGCTTCTTTCAATGACTCATAACCTGATATAACAACAATAAGTCTGTCACCACACTGTAGTCTGTATACATCTCCAAGTTGTCGACGATATTTTCGAAACGGCTTTCTCATGTCCTGATCAAGAAGATGTAAATGTCCTATCACCGGAAGTGCAAGCATTGGCGACGGTGGGAGGGGTGGGTTGAAACGCCTTACTGACAGTAAGCGATGAAGTACTATACAAACAGTGATAACAATAATTAACGTAGTGAAATTCACACCGAGATAGTTTAACAAGTCGTTAAAAAACTTAGAAATCATATTTAATGTTAATAGTCCACTATCGTATATCCTGTGAACACAAAATCACTTGCTACGCGCTCATACACAAGCAGCAGACGATTCGTTTATGAACACTTTGTAGTTTGTCATAACTTTGTTAAACACAAATATTTATAAGAGCGTGCGAAATGTGTACTTTATATGCCGGTAAACTAACTGATCCTCCGATCTTCACAATTGTTGAACATTGTGTGGTAATAAGCAATTCCCACGATTGTTTGAAAGCACAAACATATTTACTGACCTGATAACTGAATTATACACAACGTTAAGATACATACACTGTATCTTCCGAAGTTTAAATCAAGGCGATGTGAGCGTTTAAGTCCTGGGACTGCTCATGGCTGGGTTGTGAATTAGCTTGTTTGGTATATAGATCGTGAGACTGGTTTGTGAACAAATTATCGGATATTCTACTATAATTTCATATAAATGTATACATATTAGCGGTTTATTTACCACTGGCCTTAGGTTATCATGTGCGGACATTATTTTACTCTCAGCACATACACAAATGTGACATGAGATGAACAAACAAACTAAAACACACATTTATATACAATATTATACAATACCAGGCTGCGTGTACTAAACAAATTAAAGATTTGGACTATATAGACATAGATGATACACTGGATACAATAAATAAAAACAACCTTTGTAAAAACTTATATCAGTTGTTGTAAAACAAGAACTATCTTGAAGAAAGATGATCGGCGCAATTTGTAAAGATTTGTTGTGCAAAAATACCGAGATGTTACGATTGCTGGTCACTCCAGATCCCAAATGCATTTTTGTAAATTCACCAAAATCAGTAGATTTCGATAAGGTAACGTACCCTATATCGAATGGTTAACCAATCCGAGGCAAGGTTCAACACGTATGACTACACGAGTCAGCGTAGCTTCAGCAATGTAATTTTGACTGTAAACTTTGACTTGAAAGTCTTATTCTCGTTTTTCTTCCTTTTGCTACGTTGCGACACTGGATTGCAATATACGTGCTGCATCCACAGTATTATTAAATTCCAATACACCGTATATCATTGTAAAAATGATATATAATAAACGCTTTGTTTTCATTTCGAACAAGATATGTCGAATTTATTATGCAAACAATCGTATCAGCCTGCATTGACAACACAAAAATGGCCCCGCTGGTTAAACAACAGGAACGATTATTTCACTGACTTCCCACAGCAGATCTAAACACTGCGGGGTTTTTTCAAAGCTCAGTTTCACGGGAGAAATAAATCAATGTTCTTACAGATATTACCTCAGTATTTGAACCGTGGATTATAACACACTCATTATAAAACACTTCGATATGCCACTAAATGACTGGATATGTCAATATTTGTGATGAATAATTGCCAATTTGAACGCATGCAGAACTTTGAAATTGGTACTTAACAGCATGACATATTAGGAGTCCTTAAGTGTAGTTAAGCTACTTGACTATGTTTTTCAAAACAAGGTTAATTCTTTCTATGCGGAAGTTGGACATAGTGGGCAAACTTCTGCTCATATAATATAATAGGTAACTTTTCTCAAACGTGATGGCATTAGCTGTCAGTTTGAACTGCTGGTTGTAAATATCAACCCACTTCTACAGATCGGCGTCTTTTTGTCGCCTACTTACCCTTTTAACTGATTTATGTTACAACAAATAAGACAAAAGTTATAACAACTTACATTAATTAATATTGATAACTGTGTTTTAGAGTTTTATAACCAGTCGTCATGCCTAGTACCAGGGATTGTGAAATATGCGGTTCAACCAGGTGGCATTCATAATCACGACTTTCGGACCAGGTGTCAGTCGCCCCTACTTCATGACCACTACATGTATCTTACGACAAATGATATAAAGTTGAAGAAATGAATAATCTGATGTATGCAAATGCAATGTACGAATATCATGCATTTAGATATAGCTGGACAATAACCCATTAAGTTGTATTAAAAATCTGGCCGGGGATTTAAACATCGAAAAACAAAACACAATATTTTAATTCGCTTACAAAGAATAATTCATCTTCCCACACAGCAATAAATAAAATGGCGATTTGATTTTCCTAAATTGGATGATCATTACAAAATAAACTCGGCGTGTGATTAAGTAAATAACCTACTTTCCGGTTTTCACAACGGTGCATGTCTTTTCGAAGAGCAGTAGTTTCACAACAGATTGGAGATATTGTTGTCAAACCAATTGTTAAGAGGATTGCCAATTATCAATATATCTCGAAAGAATACTTACGCAGAAAAAGACTATCTGTGTTATGCCTTGAACATGATAGGCATGAGATTGTCCTTAGTTTT
The DNA here is from genome assembly GCA_032209605.1 of Mactromeris polynyma. Classification (NCBI taxonomy): domain Eukaryota; kingdom Metazoa; phylum Mollusca; class Bivalvia; order Venerida; family Mactridae; genus Mactromeris; species Mactromeris polynyma. The sequence goes on along the minus strand of JASFXZ010000019.1, from coordinate 3,740,666 downwards.
TTAGACGGTCAATGTCTAATTCGCTAAAATAAAACTCCGCCAAAACGTGTAACTAAAATTAATGTAACTTTCATTGACCCATTTTTTAATTTGTAAAATGGCGATATTCAGAGAAGGGGAAGTAAATCTACCATTGATAAAGCTAAATAAAGGAAGCAACTTATCTTGTTTAACGATTGCCAAATGTTTTGGATTAATGATGAATAAAACACTGAATAATTGTGTATGTTCAAAATAAATATTTTGTCGGAAATCCGAATGCGCAAAAATGAAACACCACCAATAAGGAGAACTCCAAAAACCGCCAGAATAAGGCACCGCAGAAGTAATGCGCTATACAGTAACCAAACTTTTCAGCGCTGATCAATGAATATATTGGCGTTTGACAAGAGTGAAGTTCTCACGTATCTGAACTTGGCAAGAACACATAAATTTAAGCCGAATATCACATTAGCGGAATTAAGCTGTACCGTCGTAACTTTAAGTGTTACTTTTGTACTGCAATATAAAGTTTACGGCGCCTTAATTAGCTTATGCAAGACAATATGGTACTACTTTCAATGTAGTACATGTTACTCCATGTATATAGCGGGCATTAAAGGTGTTTGTTGAAGATTCTCCAAGTTATCCCTTAGGGTCGGCCAGGCCATTCCGTGCGCCCCTGTTCCCTTACGTATGTACCCCTGAGTCTCCTCAAATGCCTTATGTTTTATGAATTGTTGCTTTCCCGGAGGTCCTTGTGGAGAGGTACTGTCTTATGTATGTGACTTTCCCTGTAGTAACTTATTCTCTTACTTCTCTATAAACGAGTTACCTCTATAGTAATGTTGATCAAGTCAAAATACATGATTCGACAGGAATGTTAATCGTGGACTATAATTTAGCGAAGCATGTGTTATTTTCATTGATGTATAGTTTTTGAATGCTTATTGCTGGATATGACTTGGCTTTCATTAGGTGATGCCATCGAATATTTTTATATATTGTCATAGTTTTGATGACGACGCTTTTTGAGCGGATAACACATCTTAAAATTACAATAATGTATTTACAATTAATCGCAATTAATTGCTTGTATTAATGTATTATACTGTATCTGTAAAATACTATGAATGTCAAACGGACATGGATTCACAACTGAAAAATCAAATACGAAAAAAGAACCAAACTTGAAATTAACCATTTAAAGATATATTATGCTATTTTTTTGTTATTTTTTTTACCGCAACAAACATGAAAAATATATTTCCTATAGGTAAAACATCAATAAACATAAATTAACAAAGAATGCACTGTATTGATCCGTATTTGGTGAAAAAAGATGTTTGTACTTCATAAAATTAAAAAAAAACCACTTCAGTCTATTTTACAAGTTTTGTCTATTAGTAGTATAATGGTAAACAAATATATTTTCAATCGGTTATTCATTGCTATGGGTCTTATTAGAGATGTTTTAGCCAATATAACAACAATACTGGATGATGCCAATTCAGATATTATATGTTCAGATGAGCCAAATACATCTTTAACCAAATTTAGAAATGATGTCGTACAAATTATTCTGGTGTACTGAAATTATTTAATGTTTCTTTAATGTTGAAACTAAACATTAAAATCGCATTTTTAATGATCCTATGGAGATCATTTCAATCACAGTTGTTTCCCTGTAACTTGGTACAGAATAATGTAACTCCGATGACAGCTAATCTAAATAACTTGACTCTAACTTGACACCAAGCAAATACACCCATCTGTCAATACAGTCTAGTCTCATCGCTTACTGTGATACGCAAAACCAAAGGTCGCCATCGATAATTATGAGCCTTTGTTAATGATCAATGTATGTTATTCTCATTTGATTGGGAAATATCTATTGTGTGTGTATATACTAAACACCAATGAAATTGCAACCGCTAAGTTTCATGGTGACTGGTGCAAGATTGAACACAGTTTAAAGGCGGTAAATATAATTGATTTATCAGAAACAAATCTGCTCTCTATTTTTATGAATACATATACGTTTTGTATCATTTTCTGTACTAATTCATTTGTATTATGTGTGCCTGTGTAAATCAATGCTTTAATTGATGTTTACTTCAACATTCAACTATGAATAAAATAAGTCCCCTTGAACGATTGTTACTCTCCGCGACAGTGCTAATCAGTATGGAACTAATGAAACTTATATATATATGTAGTTTAATTTGTAACCAACGAAATATTCCGAAATTATATTATGCAATAATTCATCACGTGCAACTCTGGCTTCTTGTGCTTGAAAATGAACCGTATTTAAATACACCCGCCACCATAAATCTAATGTGTCATATAACAATTCTAACATTCATTATTCATGACACCATTCAATTGCAAAAACGCCATTAAAATAAATATATTTAAGAATATTTGAAAGAAATATAAAACCGATGAAACTCCTTGACTGAATACTATAATATAAAATAAAATACAACGTATGCATATTAAGGTAAATACCAATATTCACATTACACTTAACTATACTACCGTATTAACAGTTTGTGATAAGAATTTCCAAAATTTGCATATAAAACTCTTTTTGTATATACATATATAATAGCAAACATTATCAAGCATAAGTAGCCAATATTTGCTAATGAATGGTCTGTGTACTGTCTCAGCGAGATGTCACCAAAACGTCGTATGGCTTTGGTCCATGAACAAAGCCAAATACGCCATCTACCTTATCTACAGTCAGTGATTCACCTGGACAGGACTCAAATTTGAAGTTCTGTATAAGAGCTCCTAGAAAAATCAACAGTTCCATTCTAGCCAACGATTCCCCGATACAACTTCGTTTTCCTGTAGATACAAAGATAAAAGTTATGAACAATACATGTATTATCATAAAACATAAACAACACGCGAAGTTGACGGAAGAAACTCAATATAAAGGCCAGCGTCAGGCTCCCCTCATTCATGTTGGCAAATGTCACACTCAGTTGTTTGATAACAGAACTCCAGCCAACGTTGGAAACCCAGTAACTCAGTAGAGCACCACAGACTGCAGTAATTTATCAAAATTCTTTGAAGCAATATATTTTACCCTAATAGATGAATGTACATTTCTTAAAATATTTTTGCATGGGAAAGTTTACGGATTTGCATGAGCTGTATGTTTATCAGAAACCTGACTTGGAATTGCCTAGATGATGTGTCATATATGTTTTTAAACGCAATGACAACATATAAGAACGTACGTAGCTAATCGTTATTTTCTGAAATAGTAGTGCTGAAGCTGAAAACTAAAACTTGCAAATGCCAAACAAATTTAAATACACGATGAAGGAGTGTATTCCAAATCCCCCCTGTGATTTCCTGATAAAATACGAATATATAAATGTTTAACAGTATAATTAAGTCCAAAATTTGTCGCTAAAATGTGTATTCGTATCTTTTATTATTAAAGATTGTAAAACCGTCATATGGAGCATCTTTCTATCCTCCATTCCCTCGGCGCCTTGCATCTCGTAGTAAGTTGGGTCTGAGCGATTTTGGGAATTCACGAAGTAAAGCATTATAATGGCACAGTTTGTTGGTCTTAAGACAATACCTGATCAGATCATACCTAAGAAGAAAACAATCATTTCGTCTTTCTTCTTAAGGTTTCCATCATCGTCTACAAATCTTTCTGGTCTGAAGACGTCTGGATCTCCCCAAATGTTCTCATCAGTAAGGACTGAATCTAGATCCGGTAGAATGATAGCATCCTTTGGTATAGTGAACCCTTTGAATGTCAGGTCATGTGTTGTTGCATGTGCTCCACTTGCAATTGTCAAGTTACAGTATCTAAATGATTTATTTAATAATAATAATTTGAGCAGTCGGGTTATATTGTCTTGAATATAAATCAAGGCTACAAAGGAAATGCAATACAAATAAAACCTCCCTTCATGAACAGTTATGGTATAACTAAAATTATAGTGCCTATACTCACTCGCAACCTATAGTAGTAACCGTTAACCTTAAGAAACTGACCACAAACTCCATTTCATCAAAAGTGTCAATGCAAACTAGGCACATGTATATACATTATAATGGAATCAACAATGTCACGACGTGTACGTAATGAAAAGAGGAAACATTTACAACAGTTTGAGTAACAGTGTTATGGACACATTTGCAAACCTTTGTCAGTGAGTTAGCTATAATGCTAAAATACTTCATATCAATAGTAGGCAATTTCCCATTTCTATTAACAAGTGACCTTCACCCGTGACCCCGATATTCAAAAACAACAACATGGTTTGCGATATAAGCATCAACAACGGAAAAGCTTGAAATATAGGGACGCGGTTTGGTTAATAAGAATTATATTACTTATTGTTGATTTTCGTATATCAAGCATATATGGTTGTGTGAAAGTTTTAAAGATAAGTTGCAATAGCTAAACAACTATATGTGTATAAAAGGAATTAAGTTGCTACAGGGAAAGCCTGATACAGAAGACAATGCCTCCACACACATACCCCAGGGAAAACAACACTATGCATAACAATTATCAGAGAAATCAAGAACGACTCTACTAAGAGCATAACCGAATTATGATGTGTTTCGTATAAAATTCCATTGTCAATATATTTTCCGCGGCAGCAATTGTATGTAAATGTGCATGTATAAACGACATAAGAACATATAGAAGTATACACTATAAATTCATATTCAATGGTAAATATTGAACTGACGAAAAATAATACTATACATAATATTGTTTTTAAAAGTTGTAAAGGTCGATATAGTCCTTGAGCAGAAAAATGCCACGTACACAGTTCAAAGCATACCCTTAAGCGCAAAAGACATGAAATGTACTCATTAACACATTTAGAACGAAAAATGCTATAAAGACACAAACGAGCAGATGCGCAAAAGAGAGCTGTAATTTAATGTACATGTACCTGAGAACCTCCAGATAAAAAGCCTCCAAATAAACCAGTCGAGTTTTATCCTGTACTGAGGGCAGTCGATCTGTTCCAATTACTGTAGAAACTTCGTTGAAGAGTTTTTCTTGTATATGTGGAAAACCTACTAGACATGGTATGGCCCATCGTATTGCCGTAGCTGTAGTGTGCGAACCAGCGATAAATAAATTGCTAATCACAGCAGCCAGTTGTTTATCTGTAGAGTAAACTGCCTTAGTGTTTAGAACAGTAACATATTTCCAAGAAATTATGTGCAATTGTTGGTAATTTATATGAATAAGTGACATACTTCAAACTTACAGGCTTCTAGTTCTATCTTAGTGCGTACAATACTTACTAAGGCCCAAGTGTACGAGAAGCCATACTCCGGCCAACTAATGATAGGGGATGTTTGCATCGAATCATTATCAAATGTAGTGTATTCACGCCCAACGATATGATTTCAGTTAATCGGAGATGGGGCTTACTTGGAGCATATACAATGCTCTCGCGATGTAATCGTATTTATTATAACACATCCAGCCACTTAATTCTGAAAACAGCTAAACAAGTCCCCATGATACTCTTGTATATCTGGACGTAGGCAAGGGAGCTACTTTATAGTACCATTCAAAGAATTTCAAAGAAATGTGTATATCGTGATTCAATGGGCTCACTCTAAGTGATGTAATTAAACAAATGATAGTCTTCGCAGAACTAATTAAAACTTACAATTCATAGTTGTCTGTTCACCAGCTTTGTTGAGCTTTCTCATTTCATGAATATAAGCACTTGTAAAATCATCAATATCATTCTCATCATATTCTTTTTCATGATCTGCAATGATTTCAAAAGCATATTCAAATACATGATCCGAGTTTTGTATTAATTTGTTGACCTTGAGTGGGTCTCCGGGGAACTTAGCAAGCCATGGCAGAAAATTTGCAACTCCAGCGGCAGATCTGAAACAGAAGAACCGAGATCATTTTTACCTACATAAATAAAACAAATCCTTGCAGAACTGTGCTTAGTAATTGTCACTTTGATTAGAATGGCAAGACTCAATGTTACAACTATTTCCTAAATTCAACCACTCATCTTGATTTTTTCAATAAGCAGTAAAATTACAATGATAAGTCCACCTTTGGGACCCTTGAAAAGGTGTCTTGTTATTGAGGTGGTCTTAATATCGAGGTTGAATAAAGAGCGAAACAGTCAAAATGGATTTGAAAAGTGAGGTCTTAATTCTGAGGTGGTCTCATATCGAGGTGGTCTTCAAGTGAGGTTTGACCGTATAAATGCACAGATTCTCAAATAAATTATAAGTAACATTGAAGCCTACATAAACTGTGCATGTAAATTAATGTTCAATATTGCAGTCGTCTGTCTAAGTACCAACAAATATTAATTTTGTTCAAACTTACTCCGAATCCTCATCAAACATGGCAAGCATCTTTGGGATACGGTCATCATCATGCTTGAAATGCCCTTTAAATACAATCGATGTTATTATGTTAGCAACATGAGTTGCGATCAGTGTCTTCGGGTTGAAAGGTTTTCCGCACTTGTCCCTCAATAATGTCAGTAAGGTCTTTACCTCCTCGTGGACTTTTGTTTCAAGTACAGTCTTTCCCATTCCAAAATCTTTCAACGTGCTTAGACAAAACCGGCGATGTTCTTTCCACGTAGGTCCTGACGTCAGCAATATACCTTTAAGCGAGAATAAAGAAATAATACATTATGTAAATGAAGTGTTCGTATGAATTGTCAGCTGAAAAAACACAACTTCTATTATGATCGCAGTCACCAAACAAATATACAATAAACAAATATTATACTACAGAACTAATATTGCAATATGAAATCGTAGATATTGCCTTACAAGATAGCACTAACTGCAGCGTTTAAGACGTCGATACCTTCAACTGGTAAAAAGAACGATGAGTGTCAACACCAATTGACACATCTCGTATCTAATTGCATTGACGTACTTTGAGTAATGTATTTTCAAGGCTAATTACCATACTAAGATAAGCGATAGTACAATGGATAACTATTAGTCGCGTTAATTGAATGACGTTGGACCGAACCTAGCCAAGGTAGCAATCACATCGCATAAGAGCCGATAATTAGTCAAATACAGTAAATCCTCACTTAAATACCATTTCATTAATATGACCACTTCAAAATTAAGAATACAATGTTCAAGTCCATTTTCACTGTTTTGTGTTTTATTCAACCACCATAAATATGAATAATAGTTTTCAATGGTCTCAGGGACAGTCTTATTACTGTAAACATTTACTTATTTTCAAAATATAAGAAAATATGTATGTTACCGTAGGAACTTACCAGCTTTTCTCGTCACTTTGTCGGTGAGGTAAAGACTCGGTCGAGCAGAGAATTCTTCTCCTTGCTTGACAAAGGCTTCTTTCAATGACTCATAACCTGATATAACAACAGCAACTCTTCCACCAAACTGTAGTCTGTATACATCTCCAAGCTGTCGACGATATTTTCGGAACACTTTTCTCAGGTCATGATTAAGAAGATGTAAATGTCCTATCACCGGAAGTGCAATCGCTGGCGACGGTGGAAGCGGTGGCGTGAAACGTTTCACGGATAGTAAGCGATGAAGTACTATACACACAGTGATAGCAAGTAGCAATGTTGTAAAATTCACTCCGAGATAACTGGTCACGTCGTTCACAAACTTAAAAATCATTGTAAACATTATCGATGTCTGATTGTATTTCCTCTTAACATAACCGCAACTAGCTCATAACTAATACACATACAACAGACGAAAAGTTTATACAGCGAGTAATAACCTTGTGCGAATCAAATTCACGGTTAAATACACTTGAACATTGCGAGATATATCTACACTGTAGATGTTAAACTACGGACTCACTTATTGATATCATTTACATTCCCGCGTATCCAAGGTACAATAATAATAATAATAATAATAACAATAATAATAAATTATTTATTTTATTGCTGAACTACAGATCAGACATTAGACGACGATATTAATGCACGAAACAAACACATTAATCGAAACATATACATTATTCAAAACGGATATTTGACTAACGGGCTATACTATATATAGTCAGTCTATATTTAGCACCGTGGTAAACAAACTTGAAGTTGTCAGCCAATGAAAACTGTTTTACAAACGATTGACCAATAGGCGTTGTCAATCAGTTAGGGAATTCTCAACTATTTTGAATCGATATGTGTAGTAAATGTAACAATACATATATTTTATTCTTGTAAGGCGGTCTTTGTTTACCAGATAAAAATAATATGGGTTTAACAACTGAAATTTGTTTGAGTGTTTTTATCTATTACTTTACTGTATATATTTAGGTTCATTATCTATGTTTTGTTTGTTTTAATGGCTTTCATAATAGCCGAATTTACAACACAATATGATGTTTGTTCTTTATTTTTGTTTTACTAGCTACGCAAACTCTTTCTTGTTTTATAACCACTCGAAGTCCATAAATGTATATTGTGTGTAAAAACGGTAGATGTACACATATTCAAAAAGATCGTTAAAGCATTTTAAGTTGACTCGTCAAATTTAAACTACGCTTAATGTGTATCCGCCCATGACGGTGGTTTTACAAACCAGTTTCTTGTACTTTATGTGTAACATAATCCGCGTTAACTATTAACAAAGACTTCAGTTACGTATTTAATCATTGAACGTCACTTCGTCCCGTGAATACATTAAAGCATACCACAAAGCTTTACAATTTGGATGCTTTCAAAATATAAATCGCGAAAATAAAGAAATAATAAATCGTTGACAAGTTTATCGAGTAGGGTTTATAAATTTTAAATTATATTACAGTCGAACCTCGTTTATTCGACAACCTTCTATCGGAATACGTGGTATCATCCGAAATAAATATCAGATCCCGATGTACATCGAATTGAACTGGGTTATTCGAAACCATGTTTTATTCGAATTAAATGTTCGGACCCGATGAATTCTAATGAACAAGGTGTGACTGTAAGTAGGCTAACATAAATACGCCTTTGCGATTAATTTTGATAATCTAATTTGTGCTCGTGGAATCGGTCTCAAATATATCACTTGTGCTGGGTCCGTGAATTAGTATGTTACTGACGCAATATGAGAGCAAAATACACACGATTTAAAATAAAGAGCGGTCCTAATAGTTCATATTTTGTTACCGTCTATTTATCATTAAAATACACTTGATATTTAAATCGAAAGAGACATTACTATAGCCCCATAAACCTGAAATATCTTTAAACGTACAAAAATGTAACAATGCATTTAAATTGAATATACATGTAGTATAGTTAACGCACTCGTATATACCATTGTTGTATATAAATTCGATAATTTGTTCTTTTTTTTCGTACTTTTCTGTGTATGAACAGATTGTCTACTGAACGCTTAATCATATGATTGATCAAAGTGATGCTACATTGTTGATTAACAATCATTAGAAAAAAGGAAATTTCTAACATTTAATACAAAACTATAAAACACTATTCCTGTAATAACAAACAATTTAATTTATTACGAAATAGTCTTTAAACACCTTCCGTTAAAGAGAAATTACGTTTTTTATGAACGCAATTGATGGTGTCCAATTATGCGTACACACAACAGAAGAGGTTTGCCAATCGTTTGATGATTCTGGTTTAAATATGAATTGACGTAAATTTTCTATTTTGCGACGAAATTGCCTGATTATCTTCGATAAATCAGTTCAGCCACCCCGTGTCTCTCCTATGAGATCACGTAAGCCCTTTCCATTTTGTAATCGATAGACTGATTGGTTTTAATGATGCTCTGGAAACAGTGTGTGTCCTCTTTGTTTCTCCTAGTTATCATATATGGTCGGCCAGATCATTCCTTGCGCCCCTGTACCCTTACGTACTCGTATGTACCCGTGCTCCTCCTCAAATGTCTTATGTGTTATGGATTGTTGTTTTCCCGGAGTTCTGTGTGGAGAGGCATTGTTTTATGTAGCAACTTATTTTCTCTTTCAAACTAGTCTGTGCATGTAGTTGATTGGCTGAAACGAATTACAAATACACGGAGACACTTTTATTTGGTCAATTTATGTAGTAGTTCATTACTGTCTAAGCAGGTGTGTTTGTAATGTTATGTGTGAATTTTGCGGATCGAAAACTAAGGTATAGGTAAGAATAACGTATAAGTAAAGTGTTTATGTATTTACTTATTTATTTATTATCGTGTCATCCGTACTTAATAGGGGCCATCCATTTTTGACTTAGAAGACACCTTCTTTCTGTGCACATTTACTTCCCGATTCTTATCATTTAATGTCAGGCACTATGTCATATCTGAACCATAGATGGCCGGTGAGTGGCCATGACATTTACAACCCGCATTGAAAAAATGAAAAACAAATTGTTTTCACTGTGTTCTTATAGTAAGATAAAGGTGTCCAACTTCATACGTATTTACAATTATCAATATACCTCGAAAAAATACTAACGCAGAAAAGGAGTACCTGTGTTATGCCTGAACATGATAGGCATGAGATTGTCCTTAGTTTTTTAGACGGTTAATGTCTAATCGGCTAAAATAAAACTTCCCCAAAAAGCGTAACTAAAATTAATGTAACTTTCATTGACCCATTTTTTTAATTTATAAAATGGCGATATTCAGAGAAGGGGAAGTAAATCTACCATTGATATAGCTAAATAAAGGAAGCAACTTATCTTGTTTAACCATTGCCAAATGTTTTGGATTAATGATGAATAAAACACTGAATAATTATGTATGTTCAAAAATAAATATTTTGGCGGAAATCGCAACTGCGCTAAAATGAAACACCGCCAATAAGGAGGACTCCAAAAACCGTCAGAATAAGGCACCGCAGAAGTAATGCGCTATACAGTAACCAAACTTTTCAGCGCTGATCAATGAACATATTGGCGTTTGACAAGATCCTCCAGTGAAGTTCTCACGTATCTGAACTTGGCAAGAACACATAAACTTAAGCCGAATATCACATTAGCGGAATTAAGCAGTACCGTCGTAACTTTAAGTGTTACTTTTGTACTGCAATATCATGTTTACGGCGCCTTTATTAGCTTATACAATATAATACGGTACTACTTTCAATGTAGTACATGTTACTCCAGGCATATAGCGGGCGTTACTAATAATCGTACAAAGAAAATGAATGATTGCTGACTTAAAGTTGTTTGTTGAAGTTATCCCTTAGGGTCGGCAAGGCCAATCCTTGCGCCCCTGTTCCCTTACGTATGTACCCCTGAGTCTCCTCAAATGCCTTATGTTTTATGAATTGTTGCTTTCCCGGAGGTCTATGTGTAGAGGTACTGTCTTATGTAAATATGTGACTTTCCCTGTAGTAACTTAGTATCTTACTTCTCTATAAACGAGTTACCTCTATAGTTATGTTGATCAAGTCAAAATACATGATTCGACAGGAATGTTAATCGTGGACTATAATTAAGCGAAGCATGTGTTATTTTCATTGATGTATAGTTTTTGAATGCTTATTGCTGGATATGACTTGGCTTCATTGGGTGATGCCATCGCATATTTTTATATATTGTCATAGTTTTGATGACGACGCTTTTTGAGCGGATAACACATCTTAAAATTACAATAAGGTATTTACAATTAATGGCAATTAATTGCTTGTATTAATGTATTATACTGTATCTGAAAAATCTGTTGTTTTTTTTACCGCAACAAACATGAAAAATATATTTCCTATAGGTAAAACATCAATAAACATACATTATTAAAGAATGCACTGTATTGATCCGTATTTGGTGAAAAAAGATGTTTGTACTTCATAAAATTAAAAAAAATCACTTCTTTTAACAATCAGGCTATTTTGCAAGTTTTGTCTGTTAGTGGTAAACAAATATATTTTCAATCGGTTATACATTGCTATGTGTCTTATTAGAGATGTTTCAGCCAATATATCAACAATACTGGATGAAGCCAATTCAAATATTATATGTTCAGATGAGCCAGATATACATCTTTAAACAAATTTAGAAATGTTGTCATACAAATTATTCTGGTGTACTGAAATTGTTTCATGTCTCTTAAATGTTGAAACAAAACATTAAAATCGCATTTCCTAAAGATCCAATGGAGATCATTTTAATCACAGTTGTTTCCCTGTAACTTGGTATAGAACAATACGACTCTGATGACAGCTGATCTAAATAACTTGACTCTAACTTGACAACAAACAAACACACCCATCTGTCAAAACAGTCTAGTCTCATCGCTTACTGTGATACGCAAAACCAAAAGTCGCCATCGATAATTATGAGGCTCTGTTAATGATCAATGTTCGTTATTTCTGATTTGATTTGGGAAATATCTATTTTGTGTGTATATACTAAACACTAATGAAACTGCAACCGATACTTTTCTGGGTGAATGATGAAAGATTGACCAAAATAAATCCAGTTGATATATCAGAAACCAATCTGCTTTATATTTTTCTGAAAACATATACATTTTGTATCATTTTCTGTAATAATTCATTTGTATTATGTGTGCCTGTGTAAATCAATGCTTTAATTGATGTTTACTTCAACATTCATTTATGAATAAAATAAGTCCGGTTGAAACGTTTCTGTTACTCTCCACTACAGTGCTAATCCGTATGGAACTTATCAATTTCAAGAAACTAATAGCTATTTGTAGTTAATTTGTAACCAACGAAATATTCCGACATTATATATGCAATAACTTATCACGTGCAATTCTGGCTTATTGTGCTTGAATACGAACCATATCTACATACACTCGCCACCATAATTAGACCTCAGTCGATTAGAAATCTGACGATAACTCTAATATGTCATATAACAGTTTAAACATTCATTTTTCATGACACCATTTTAATCATTAAATTGCAAAAACGCCATTAAAATAAATATATTTAAGAATATCTTACCGACATTTGAAAGAAATACAAAACCGATGAAACTACATATTATGGTTAATCATGTTACACTAAACTATACTATCGTATAAGTAGTTTGTGAGAAAAGTTTCCAAAATTTGCATATAAAACACCATTTGTATATACATATATAATAGCAAACATTGTCAAGCCTAAGTACGCAATATTTGCTCATGAACGTTCTGTGCACTGTCTCAGCGAGATGTCACCAAAACGTCGTATGGCTTCGGTCCATGAACGAAGCCAAATACGCCATCTACCTTATCTACAGTCAGTGATTCACCAGGACAGGACTCGAACTTGAAGTTCTGTATAAGAGCTCCTAGAAAAATCAACAGTTCCATTCTAGCCAACGATTCCCCGATACAATTACGTTTTCCTGTAGATACAAAGATACACTTTGTGAACAATACATCTATTATCATAAAACATAAACAACACGCGAAGTTGACGGAAGAAACTAAATATAAAGGCCAGCGTCAGTCACCTCTAAATCATGTTGGGAAATGTCATACTTGTTTGATAACAGAACTCTAGCCAACGTTTGAAACCCAGTAACTCAGTAGAGCACGACAGACTGCAGTAATTTATCAAAATACTTTGAAGCAATTGATTTATCCTAATAGTAAAATGTTAATTTCTTAAAATATTTTTGCATGGGGAAGTATACGGATTTGCATGAGCTGTATGTTTATTAGAAACCTGACTTGGAATTGCCTAGATGATGTGTCATAGATGTTTTTAAACGCAATTACAACATGTAAGAACTATCCTCCATTTACTCGGCGCATTTGGGAATTCACGAAGTAAAGCATTTTAATGGCACAGGGCAAAAAGCAGTTTGTTGTTTGTAAGAAAATACATGATCAGATCATACCTAAAAAGAAAACAATCATTTCGTCTTTCTTCTTAAGGTTTCCATCATCGTCTACAAATCTTTCTGGTCTGAAGACGTCTGGATCTCCCCAAATGTTCTCATCTGTAAGGACTGAATCTAGATCCGGTAGAATGATAGCATCCTTTGGTATAGTGAACCCTTTGAATGTTAGGTCATGTGTTGTTGCATGTGCTCCACTTGCAATGGTCATGTTACAGTATCTAAATGATTTATTTAATAAGAGTAATTTAAGCAATCGGGTAAGATTGTATTGAACATAACTCAAGGCTACACGGGAATTTCAATACAAATACAATCTCACTTCATGAACATTTATGGTATAACTTAAAGTATTGAGCCTAACTCACTCGCAATCTATAGTAGTAACTGTTAACCTATAGAAACTGACCTCAAACGCCATTTCAACAATAGTGTCAATGTAAACTATGCACATGTATATACATTGTAATGGAATCAACAATGTCACGACGTGTACGTAATGATAAGAGGAAACATTTACAACAGTTTAAGTAACAGTGTTATGGACACATTTGCAAACCTTTGTCAGTGAGTTAGCTATAATGATAAAATACTTCATATCAATAGTATTTATCGAGTGGCAAGCAATTTCTTATTTCTATTAACAAGTGACCTTCACCCGTGACCCCGATATACAACAACAACATTGTTTGCGATATAAGCAACAACAACCGAAAAGCTTGAAATATGCGGTTTGGTTAATAAGTAGTACTTCTTGTTGATTTTCGTATATCAAGCATATATGGTTGTGTGAAAGATTTAAAGATAAGTTGCAATAGCTAAAAAACTATATGTGTATAGAAGGAATTAAGTTGCTACAGGGAACGGCTGATACAGAAGACAATGCCTCCACCCACAGACCCCAGGGAAAACAACAGTATGCATAACGTAATCAGAGAAAACAAGAACGGCTCTACTAAGAGCATAACCAAATTATGAAGTGATTCGTATAAAATTCCATTGTCAATATATTTTCCGCGGCAGCAATTGTATGTAAATGTGAATGTATTAACGACATAAGAACATATAAGGTATACATTATAAACTCATGTTCAATGGTAAATATTGTACGAACGATAAATAATGCTAGAACTAATATTGTTTTCAAGGTTGTAAAGGTCGATATAGACCTTGAGCAGAAACATGCCATATACACAGGTCAAAGCATACCCTTAAGCGCAAAAAATCATGAAATATACACATTAACACATTTAGAACGAACACAAGCTATAAAGACACAAACGAGCAGATGCGCAAAAGAGAGCTGTAAATTAATGTGCATGTACCTGAGAACCTCAAGATAAAAAGCCTCCAAATAAACCAGTCGAGTTTTATCCTGTACTGAGGGCAGTCGATCTGTTCCAATTACTGTAGAAACTTCGTTGAAGAGCTTTGCTTGTATATGTGGAAAACCTACTAGACATGGTATGGCCCATCTTATTGCCGTAGATGTAGTGTGCGAACCCGCGATAAATAAATCGCTAATCACAGAAGCCAGTTGTTTATCTGTAGAGTAAACTGCCTTAGTGTTTAAAACAGTAACATAATTCAAAGAAATCATGTGCACTTGTTTGTTATTTCGATGAATCAAACTTACATGCTGCTAGTCCTATTTCATGTGTACAATACTTACTAAAGCGTAAATTGACGAGAAGCCATACTCCGGCCAACGAATGTTTTGCATCGAATCATAATCATACGCAATGGACTATTTAGTATTCACGCCCCACAATATTGTTTCAGTAAATCGGAGATGGTGATTACTTGTAGCATATACAATGCTCTTGCGATGTAAGCATATTTATTATAACAAATTAATTCTGGCAATGGCTAAACCTGTGCTAGGTCATCTGGGCGTAGCCAAGGGAGCTACTTTATAGTACCATTTCAAAGAATTTCAAAGAAATGAGTACACCGTGTTAGAATGGGCTCGTTCTGAGTGATGAAATTAAACAAATGAGAATCTTCGCAGGAGTAATTAAGACTTACAATTCATAGATGTCTGTGTACCAGCTTTGTTGAGCCTTCTCAATTCATGAATATAAGCACTTGTAAAATCATCAACATCATTCTCATCATATTCTTTTTCATGATCTGCAATGATTTCAAAAGCATATTCAAATACATGGTCCGAGTTTTGTGTTATTGTTTTGACATTGAGTGGGTCTCCGGGGAACTTAGCAAGCCATGGTAGAAAATTTGCAACTCCAGCGGTAGATCTGAAACAGAAGAACAGAGATCTCTTATACCTGATGACATTTCTATACATACTGTGTCATATATTGTACTTTAAACGTTTCTAATAAAACAAAGCCTTGCAGAACTGTGCTTAGTAATTGTCACTTTGTTTAGAATGGCAAGATTCAATGTTACAACTATTTCATAAATTCAACCACTTTTTCCATCAACAGTAAAATCACAATGATAAGACCACCTTTGGGACCCTTGAAACGCGTCTTCTTATTGAGGTGGTCTTTATCGATGTTGAATAAAGAGCGGAACAGTCAAAATGGACTTGAAAAGTGTGGGCTTAATGTTGAAGTGATCTTATAATTGAGGTGGTCTTCAAGTAAAGTTTGACCATATAAATGCACAGATTCTCAAATAAATTATAAGAAACATTGAAACCTACATAAATGACTACAAATAAATTGGTGTACAATACTGCAGTCGTCTATCTAAGTACCAACAAATCATAATTATGTTCAAACTTACTCCATGTTCTCATCAAATATGGCAATCATCTTAAGGATACGGTCATCACCATGCTTGAAATGCCCTTTAAATACAATCGATGATATTATGTTAGCAACATGAGTTGCGATCAGTATCTTCGGGTTGAAAGGTTTTCCACACTTGTCCCTCAACGATGTCAGTAAGGTTTTAACCTCATCGTGGACTTTTGTTTCAAGTACAGTCTTTCCCATTCCAAAATCTTTCAACGTGCTTAGACAAAACCGGCGATGTTCTTTCCACGTAGGACCTGACGTCAGCACTAAACCTTTAAGCGAGAATAAAGAAATAATACATTATGTAAATGAAGTGGTATATGAACTATCAGCTGAAACAAAACCAACTACTATTATGATCTCAGTCACCAAAAAAATCTACAATAAACAAATATTATACTACAGAACTAACATTGCAATTAAATGAAATCGCAGCGTTTAAGACGTCGAGACCTTTAACTTGTAAAGAGAATGATGAGTGTCAGAACCAATTGACATATCTGGTATATATGTGCATTAACGTACTTTGAGTAATGTATTTTCAAAGCTAATTACCATACTAAGATAAGCGATAGTACAATGGATAACTATTAGTCGCGCTAAATGAATGACTTTGGACCGAACCTAGCCAAGGTAGCAATCACACCGCCTAAGAGCCGAGAATTAGTCAAATACAGTAAATCCTCACTTAAAGACCATTTCAATAATATGACCACTGCAAAATTAAGAATACAATCTTCAAGTCCATGTTCACTGTTTTGTGTTTTATTCAACCACCATAAATATGAATAAAAGTTTTCAAGTGTCTCAAGGACGGTCTTATTACAGAGGTATTACTGTAAACATTTACTTATTTTCAAAATATAAGAAAATATGTATGTTACCGTAGGAACTTACCAGCCTTTCTCGTCACTTTGTCGGTGAGGTAAAGACTCGGTCGAGCAGAGAATTCTTCTCCTTGCTTGACAAAGGCTTCTTTCAATGACTCATAACCTGATATAACAACAGCAACTCTTCCACCAAACTGTAGTCTGTATACATCTCCAAGCTGTCGACGATACTTTCGGAACACTTTTCTCAGGTCATGATCAAGAAGGTGTAAATGTCCTATTACCGGCAGTGCAATCGTTGGCGACGGTGGAAGCGGTGGCGTGAAACGTTTCACGGATAGTAAGCGATGAAGTACTATACACACAGTGATAGCAAGTAGCAATGTTGTAAAATTCACTCCGAGATAACTGGACACGTCGTTCACAAACTTAAAAATCATTGTTAATATTAACGATAACTGATTGTATATCCTCTTAACACAACCGCAACTAGCTCATAACTAATACACATACAACAGACGAAAAGTTTATACAGCGAGTAATAACCTTGTGCTAATCAAATACACGTTGTCAAATACACTTGAACATTGCGTGAGAAATCTACAATTTAGAGGTCAAAATACGGACTCACTTATTGATATCATATACATTCCCGCGTATCTAAGGTACAATAAAAGCAATAATAATAATATTTTCTTTATCTTATTGCTGACCTACTGATCGGACATTAGACGAAGATATTAATGCACGAAACAAACACATACATCGAAACATATACATTATCCAAAACGGATATTTGACTAACGTGTTGTACTATATATATGTATAGTCCGTTTATATTTAGCACGGTGGTAAACAAACTTTGAAGTGGTCAGGTATTCTCAACTATTTTGAATCGATATGTGTAGTAAATGTAACAATAAATGTATTTCATTAGTGTAAGGCGGTCTTGGTTGCCCAAATAAAACAAAAAATATGGGTTAACAACTGAAATTTGTTTCAGTGTTTTATGTTGGTACATTATCTTTGTTTTGTTTGTTTTATTGGCTTTAAATGTATATTATGTGTAAAAAAGGTAGGTGTAAACAACTTCAAAAAGATCGCTAAAGCATTTTAAGTTGACTCGTCAAATTTAAACTCCGCTTAATGTGTATCCGTCCTTGACGGTGGTTTTACAAACCACTTACATGTAGCCTACATTATGAGTAAAATAAACCGTGTTATCTGTTGACAAAGACTTCAGTTACATATTAAATCATTTAGCGTAGTTTAAGTATAAAGGGAAATTAAATCGTTGACAAGTTTATCGAATAGGGCTCATAAATTTTAAATTATATTACAGTCGGACCTCGTTTATTCGACAACCTTCAATCCGAATACGTGGTATCATCCGCAATAAATATCTGGGTTATTGGAAACCATGTTTAATTCGAAATTTAATCGTCGGGCCCGATTAATTCGAATGAACAAGGTGTGACTGTAAGTAAACTAACAGAAATACGACTTCAATTTTGATAATCTAATTTGTGCTTGTGAAGTGCAATAAGTATGATGAAATATATCACCTGTCTTTGGTTCGTGAATAAGTTTATAACTGACGCAATATTGGAGCAAATTACACACGATTTGAATAAAGGTAGCTCATAGATTATTTGGTTACCGTCTTTTTACCATTAAAATACACTTGATATTTAAATCGAAAGAGACATTATCATAGCCCCATAAACCTTAAATATCATTAAACGTACACAAATGTAACAATGCATTTAAGTTGAATATACATGTAGTTTAGTTAACGCACTCGTTTATACCATTGTTGTATATAAATTCGATTATTCGTTTATGTCGTACTTTTCTGTATATGAATAGATTGTCTACTGTACGCTTAATCATATGATTGACCAAAGTGGTGCTACATTGTTGATTTAACAATCATTAGAAAAGGGAAATTTCTAACATTTAATACAAAACTATAAAACACTATTTCTGTAAAAACAAACAATTTAATTTATTACGAAATAGTCTTTAAACATCTTCCGTTGAAGAGAAATTACGTTTTGATGAACGCAATTGATGGTGTCCAATTATGCGTAAACACAACAGAAGAGGTTTACCAATCGTTTGATGATTCTGGTTAAAATATGAATTGACGTAAGTTTTCTATTTTGCGACGAAATTGCCTGATTATCACCGATAAATCAGTTCGGCCCTCCGTGTCTCTCCTATCAGATCACGTAAGCTTTTTCCGCTTTGTAATCGATAGATTGATTGGTTTTAATGATGCTCTGAAAACAATGTTATCCTCTTTGTTTCTCCTAGTTATACTATATGGTCGACCAGGCCATTCCTTGCGCCCCTGTTCCCTTACGAATGTATCCTTGCTCCTCCTCAATGTTGTAAGGATTGTTGTTTTCCCGGATGTCTGTGTGGAGAGGCATTGTCTTATGTATGTGGCGTTTCCTGCAGCAACTTATTCTCTCGTTTAAACTAGTCTGTGCGTGTAGTTGATTGGCTGAAACGAGTTACAAATACACGGAGCCACTTTTGCGGATCGAAAACTAAGGTATAGGTTAGAATAACGTATAAGTAAAGTGTTTATGTATTTACTTATTTACTTATTGTCGAATCATCCCTACTTAAAGGGCCAGCCATTTTTATTTAGAAGACACCTACTTTCTGAGCACATTTACTTCCCGATTCCTATCATTTAATGTCAGGCACTATGTCAAATCAGAACGGACCCCTTCCAGGTTTCGAACCTTCGACCTCCCGCTCCCAAGGCGGATACATTAACCAATCGGCCATGGGAGACAGTTAACAACATCGTTAGCTTATATTTTGAAATATATAAAGCGATATTGGAAGTGACGAATTATAAAAGCATTTTCGTCTTGTTCCAAGACAGGTCTCAATGATTTTGAATTCGTTCTTAAACAATAAGATCCCACAGCGATCCGTTCAATAACAATTGTGTAACTTGTAGAGAATGGTAATATTTGTGTGCCTTCTCTGTGTCGATTAAATACACAATGCAGCATTCCCAATCACCGTACTTCGACGAGCACGAGTTTTCCCAATGGAATAGCACGTTAAATATCAATCAATCGCCTCTCTAAATGATGTAATTACAAGCACATGCTTCCCATCAGTAAAGACATTATCAGGAAATGTTCAACGACATAAGGAACAACATTCTTACGGAAAATTCACTCGTAAACATCGGTTTGCAAATATAATTCAAATGGCAAGTACATTTTTTATATTGTACGCAAAAAAATAAACGATATATTTTGAAGTAATGCTGGTGTGCATGTACAAACCACATTCAAATGTACTCGTTGTGTTTGTAGTAGCCTTGATATACCAATCCGACGCATTAATACGAATACATTAGTTACTGTCACTGTCAGTACATGGTGACGTCACATGTGACGCTTTCTGGAAATGACGTCACTTAAAGAATAGGTTGGAAATCGTAAAGCGTCGTTCATATGAAGGAAAACGCCTTGCAACAGAGCAACACATTAATATGTTTTCGTTGTAAATTTGTGATAATGAAGATAAACCTTAAACGACTATATATGTTCGTTTACACTACTCTTAAGGCCCAGTCACACACTGCCGTCTACGATTCCGTAGTGATAACACTAACATTGATACTGTTCTCTATACTATATATAACAATATTGAATGGTCATGTTTAAAATCAAACCCTATCGCTAATTCCTTATCGAAACGAAATTCAAGGACGTCAGTCGGGTTATAATGTACACTAGCGAACATATCATTTGTCTCATACGCTAAGTAATATAAGTATCATAACTATGAAACATTAAAAAACACATATAGTCACCACACAATAATGACCAAACCAGCACTAGAGGAGGACAGATGATATACTGTATTGTGTTAGATGCATAGGAACAATTCAGATCGTTTACAATAAAGAACCGCCAAGTTGACATTGAATATAACAATATCGTCACCTGGGTATTCATACCAATGCATTAATTTGTTTACATAACACTAGATGTCTGTGAATGTACGACACATGTTTGCTTTGGCATTGGAGGATTGTTCGCTTCGCATGCGAAATTTGACAGAAAACAAATGTATTGTGACACAGACAGTCTCTAGACATGCTTATTATGTAACATTTGTTTTATTAATCAATCATATTTACACCATTACGCTGTACCAGGGATGTTTAATTTCTTATCGTCTGTGAAGCAGTATGAAACAGAAGGGATGATAGCGACAGTTTTCGCCATTCATGAAATCGTACTATATCATTTATTATTTAACGAAAGACATGTAGGTACTGATAATATTCTACTATTCAGGACTTGTGTACAATTAACAAAACCTTATGTGTTTTCATTATGTCATGTACTGCAAATGCTTTAATCTCCAGAGCGAAGCTTTTATTGGCAATGGAATGCTTCTAATTAGAAGTTCCTTACCGTTTAATACTACCATTTTGACATGTGAACATTATATAAATATTGACTGCCTTGAGGGTGACAGTGCATCTTGTCAACCCGAGGCAACACTGTCGACCGAGGCTTTAGCCGAGGTCGACAGTGTTTGTCGAGGGTTGACGAGATGCACTGTCACCCTCAAGGCAGTCAACATTTATTTTATTATACCGAACAAAATAAAAATAAAGAACCTGGCCATGGCGAACTGTCGTCTGATAATGTAAACAATCCTCTACAAGACACAGACTTTTAAAGCTAAATCCCGTACCATATGCATACCGGGTAACGTTGCGGTTAAACGCTTACCCGCTTACTCCCCTTGTATTAAATAATTTATTTCAAAACTAGAAATAGAAGCTAGCTGGCCTTCCGCACGCTCATCATTGCCGTCTGCCATTTTGTTTGCAGTTTTTTAAACGATGTCAACAGCGGGCGACATTGCAGGGTGACAGTTAAAAATGTCGCCCGCTGAGGTTTATATGCAATGTATAGGGAAAACAGTCACGTGAGGTATAATAATTCAGTATATGTGTTGCATGAATCATGCATACTTTCAAACGAAAATTGTCACGATAAACGGCAGTCACGTTCGATATTGACATATTCAGTCAATCTGTGACTTTTAGTTTGTGCGTGGTGTTATGTTATTGGTTTGATTCAATTAATTGACTGTATTTTGTAGGACCGTTGCAGACATATTGAACTTACTATGTATTAAATATTTATTTGAAAAATTCATATTGTATTGGAATATCTTAAAATATGTCAGCGGAGTACTAATCAGTTTTGTTTCCTGTAAATATAAATCATGGGACAGGATTGAATTACACATGACATTATCTACAAATGTTTCCCAAACACCAGTTCTTACTTGTATACTTTTAAATCACTTTACTTTCGTTGATATTATACAGAGTAAATGTCGTCGCGGCTCGCGTCACCGCTAGTGGGTGGGGTAGATTAGGGTGAATCAATAACAACACAATAGAAAGCTAAACTGATTTTTTATGCAAGCTATCTATTTATCTATATGTATGTCTGTCCTGTTGGTATGGAAATTAAACCTACACTACTTGGTCGTAAAGTTTAATTCATGAAAATGACGACGTGTATCTGTCGTGGCGGATAAACTCGTCCGGAAGTGATCAGTCACGTGGTCAAATAATAAAAGGAAATAAAATGTGGCAACTTATAAAGGTATGACGATACTAAATTCTACAACTGTGAATCTGACAACTACTAAGCTACACATGTGCTACTTGTTTTGCTAATTACACATTGGGACATAAATTTACGTTCCTTATTAAAAGTGAGAGAATACGTAACTACAGGGAACGCCACATGCACAAGACAGTGCCTCCCCACGCAGACCTCCGGGAAAACAAAAATCCACAACACATAAGGCACTTAAGGAGGTCAAAGGGTACACATGTTAAGGAACAGAGGCACAATGAATGACCCGGCAGACAACAAGGAATAACTTGGAGAATCAAAATGGACAGTGAAGGAAGGGGAGGGGGGGGGGAATTAAAGGATGGAAAAGATCACAGGTCAAGTGGCCGCAATAGGCCGAAAATGGGCAGGAAACAACCTGAACACTATTTAAGTGACATAATTACACAGGGGAAAGGGACATACAAAAGACATTCAAAACACAAACAGAAACAACAAACATATAGCGAATTACAGCCTTGGAACTGTCAGCAAAAACACTGGGGGTCTAAATCGATTTAACAGCTAGCTAACCTCACACTAAATCGCTATATGGTCCTTGATTTCCAACATATATACATACATTGACTAAGTAGGCAGTAACTTATCATTAAAAGCAACCAACCATCACGCACATAACAACACTGTAACTAATCCAGCAAGAAGAAATAAGCAGCCTCAGTCTGACCTTGCACACAGTAACTAAACTCGTAACATAAGAATGTGAAATAACCCTAACATTTCAAATTAATAATGCAATTTAAAGTAAGGTCAACTCGATAATTAAACAATTATTAGATGTTAGTGATAGGGAATTTGAAACTAAAAGAAATATGTCTGTTAAAAAAACTTAAACGAAAACACAAAATACGACTGTACCCAATGAATATTAAGATGTGTTTTAAAAAACCGCATTGTAGAGAGAAAGGTTTTCTTGGTAGTGTATACTAAAATATATATGATGTCATAAAACGTTAATGACGCCATAAAAGAGAGAGAATACGTAGCTACAGGGAACGCCACATCCACAAGACAGTGTCTTATAAAACTGATAAATATACGAGAGAAAAATTAAGTAGTTACAGAGAACATCACAAAACTTAAAAGAAACAAGGACAACACCAACGTAGATCCGAAAAAAATATATATTAGACGACACAACTCAATCCCAAATGGGCTGGTCGATAGTTTTAAGATACTCCATGGAACACATCTTGTTAGTTCCAGAGCAAAAGTTAATGCCTACAAAGCCCCGAACATAATCCCCTAAGACATTGTGATCAGACATATCCTGCCATAACAAGTACGGTTTACAAGTATTGATTTACTTAAAATCTTATCTGCAGTTATTCTCATTATGTCAGGATTGTAACCCTTCCTTTTGAACTTGTTAATTGATTTCACAAATAACGTATCAAAGTAAGAACTGTTATGAATTTAGCGGATTTATATAACAGATCTTCATAAAATTTGGGTTTAGTAATTCCTGTCTCTAACATAGATTTGACACTAGTGCCATATTTTAAATTAATATCGGTATATTTATGGCAAAACTTACGAAACGTCTTACATAATTTATGATAACGAAACCCTTGTTTTA
Organism: Mactromeris polynyma; assembly: GCA_032209605.1. Taxonomy (NCBI): domain Eukaryota; kingdom Metazoa; phylum Mollusca; class Bivalvia; order Venerida; family Mactridae; genus Mactromeris; species Mactromeris polynyma. The sequence continues at coordinate 3,715,976 of JASFXZ010000019.1, read as the reverse complement.
GCAGTGTACCTGTTTGTAGAAGGTTACGCTTATTAAAATCCTTTAGATTTGTATTAGTTCTCAGAAATCTTATAAGTTGAGATATATATATGCCATATGTTGTGTTCCTCGGTATATCACTAATAAGCCAGGGGAAGTTTATAATTTCAAAGTCATAATCATCTCGTTTATCATATATTTTAGTAGTAATAATACAATTTTCTATAGAAATGTCCAAGTCAAGAAACGAGGCATGTGTATCCAAGGTGTTAGCTTTCGATAGGTGTAGTTCTGTTGGATATATATTATATATCATGGTTGAGCTCATTATCAATATTTAAAATATCGTCTAAATAACGGGAGGTATTATTGAAAGCGTCAATAACATCCATCTGATTTTCTTTGGATAAGGATAACATAAAGTCTCTTTCATAACATAATAAGAATAAGTCGGCTATAAGTGGAGCACAGTAAGTTCCCATAGGAATACCAACTACTTTATGTTGGTACATTGAGTTATCAAATTGAATAAAGATATTATTCAGCAAAAAATTAAGAGCTTCACAGACGTCCTAAAATGTCCAGATGGTAAAGTTATTGTAATCATTAGAAGTAAAAAAAGCCCTTTCATCATTGCAGGCCAAATATACATGTTGATTGCTACCACATACATTTTAAAATATGTAACCAAACATTACAGTGTAAAATGACTGTCGTTGTCTAATTTTCAGTGTGGTATATATAAAAAATGTAGTAAAAGATGTGAGTGTGGAGGGAAAAGTATTATGAATGTATAAGTGCTATCCCTGGCGGATGAAATGCTAACAGCATTTAAAGCAAGTGCGGGGCGACTTTTTTACGGCCGCCACACTGCACATGCAGAACAACTGTAGTAATAAAAGAGAGAGAATACGTAACTACAGGGAACGCCACATACACAAGACAGTGCCTCCCTACGCAAACCTCCGGGAAAACAACCATCTACAAAACATAAGGCACTTAAGGAGGTCAAAGGGTACACATGTTAAGGAACAGAGGCACAAGGAATGATCAGGCAGACCACAAGGAATAACTTTGAGAAGTTATATTATGTTTCTTGAGTGTTATATTTAAGACTTGGATTTGTTTACCCTATGACATAAACATTCTGATTTTCGTATTCTCTGAGGATAGCATTCAGATAAACCATGTCTTTTATCTCCACACAAATTGAGTTTACTCATTATTTGTATTGTAAGAATACCAATGACAGTTAATTGTTTGATGTGATACAATAATTGATGTGTAATTCAATACTAGGTACAATCCTATTGTAATATTGAGTATCCTCATTAATATAAATAAGCTGTATTTTAAATGCAAAACACCTACAATGGATCCTAATGAATATAAGTTAAAATCCCACATGATAGCATGTTCCTATAGAGTATTCCTAAATGCTTGACAATACGCAGTCATTTACTAGTGTGCTTCACCACAACGATTAATTACAGGAAACAATAAAAATATTTGTGTAAGTTTACCCCATCGCATTTTCTTTATATTACGTGTAGTTAAACTACTGCCAACGCTCCGATACGTTCGATAGTAATACTATTAGTAAACAAAATTGAATTTCAAGAGACGAATGTAGTCTAAGATCAAAAACAACTATAACAGTAGATGAATTGCACATCTGTTCTTACTCCTACGTATTGTGCAATTTATTTGATTATGAAAGCACCTTTAGCGTTAATAATCGTCATTATGCTTCTAATTGAAGTATTGTTTCATGTCTGTATATCAGCGTGAATCGACGTCTTATGTCTGCTTGTATGTTGTCTGTCGAATCCAAGGTGACTAGACTTTACAATATCTATATCGTGAGTACAAACATACCAGCAGAAACCAGCTAATTCGTGTTGTTTATACTTTATCATACATCATGATGATTCATGAGTCATTTAGCCGCTTTTATTGACCGATGGCATATCAAGTGATATAAGAGAAACCGAATGTTTCCTGTCATGTGACCGCCTAACATTTTCAATGTTACCCGATTAAGCGCCTTACCCGCCTCCATGCAAGCGTCAGGTGATCGTTGTGATCTCAACACAAACTGACAAACTGTCAGATTAAAATGTTGAATTCAGGACGTTTGCTTCGCTTTCTGGTGCAGATTTGAGCAATCTAGACGATGAAAGAGATTCAAAGAGTACGAGTCGTTCATTCAACCTTTTGGTTACGAATTTGAAGATTCAATTGTAAATATGTTTTGTCTGATCATTTGGGGACGATGGAGAGCTGAAATATCAAATTTGGTTTTAAAGCTTTTACGCCATGGTTAAGTGTTATTAGACAATCACACATGTTCGGTATAATAAAATATCTATCACATAACATTGAGGGTGACATGATTATTGTCAACCGGAGAAACTAAATATCTTTCTCACTGCCCAGTAATATTTATATAATGTACTTGGAGCAATATTTAACAATGTAGTATTATGTTTATGTTCATCTACCACAATGTTTAAACAGTGTAGCAGACAATTATTTGGGTAAATAAACAACGGATTGTTATCAAACGTCATGTTTTCTTTTCTTTACAACTAATATTGAACACATTTCATTCTATGATGTTTGTAATGTTTTAATAAATGACTGAATAGATATTCGGACACTCATGAGATAAAGGAACTGTGTCAATGACAGATGTTTTGTTGCCATTTACCATAGTGACATTATAGGTTCCAGATTTCAACATGATCATAGTACATGTATACTTTAATAGCTATAGCATAGCAATCACAAAATGACCAACCACTTTACATTTTCAAATGCAGTAGAATATTGACCCTGTACATTTCTGATATTTTACTTTACCGAGAAATGCAGCTCATAATGATTAAAAAAAAACACCAATTTCGTTTTATATTAGTTTTACCCGGTATTACGAAATTATGAACAAAAAAACAACACAAATTCAAAGAAAATTTATAGAAGTTTCTAGTAGCGACGGAAAAGTCTGTATAACTATTGAACGAAATAAATCAACGGTTAAATTGGAAGAGAATATATTTAATAGATTTAAACTATCCATAATATGGGTATAATGAACATAGATTCAAAATGTTAACCCCCCAATCTATTCATTTATTGTCATGTAGGGATTAATATTAAGCGAAATTGGTGGTGATGCAAGTTATACGGATAAGAAAATAATAAATAATATAGTGAAAAAGGAGACTATTATACGGACAATATGTTTACAGTATGTTTGTATCTCATACTGATAGGATGCTTCTAACGTGACAACACCCTTGATACATGACGTTTTTTTATTCCATGCAAGTGTAATGATCTATATCCTATACTCTCTGAAGTTAGAGAACGTCAGTCTAAGATGCCATTGTATGGTAGAAAAAAGTCCACTGTAAGAGTGATCAAGTTTTATAGATGTTGTTTTGCTGGGCATTCCACACTTTAATACAGTCATATACTAATATTTATTTCCTAATCCAATAAGCCTCGCGGCCCATGAGGACCACATATTTACAAATACATGTATGTTCAGGATTACTCAAACATATACAGTTGTGCTGAAGACACAATTAGTTTACATTGGATTAAACATGTATGTCGACCAAAATGTCACAATTCTGCATAACAATGTACATATTATAATGATTATACAAATGGTTATTATGCTAACAATAATTAAATATTAAACACTGCATGATGTATATATACACTGGATATGTTCATGTATATTTAAAATTCGCTATTTCTTTCATTATCGTGTTAACCTAAATATCGATTATAGGGATGTTGTATATTTGGTCCGTTCGTAATTAAAAAAATATATGATTTAAACAACCTTCCCACCCGATACCCAATATAGTGGATACATCGATAAAGAAAGCCTTATCGAATTGGGTTAATACGTGTATCATACTACACAGACAAAGGTTGATTCCAACAAATTTGCATATACGAATTGTTTTACAAAAGCATCAACTGTTTACAAAAGTTACAATACTACAGAAATAAGACAAACAAATAATCTAGGGATGTCAACGTATGGCCATTTGAAATTCAGTTTAACTTTATGCTTATCAATTTTGTGTTTTAAACGTAACTGATCATTTAAGTTGTAAAAATCCCCGCGATTACTAATAATTTCAGGGCCTAAGTGTCATCGACAGAGTGTTATATATGTCTTGCCCCGAATATACAACATGCCATGTCAAATATTCGAAAATCCGAATTTCTCATATAACACGGCGTAGCCAAGTTATCATTACCATCGACCCGATATTCTCTTTCATTTGTATAAACCATATTTAATGGCAACACGATGTCATTTATTATATCAATGCTATCTGTATCATCCATGTTTTTATAGAATAGAAAACAATATTGTTTGTGTAAATATTAACAACTTGAAGTTATTAAAGAGTGCAATTCAGCACAACCAGTGCTTCGCCAGTAACAACTAGACATACTGCTTTTGTTTCATTTCTTTGCGTTCCAGCACATAACAAATACGATGCCGATGTAATGAATATTCATCTAAGGACCAATTAAATGATTCCAATGTCGTTTTCGAAATGGCCATTTAGAATGTAGTTTTGCGAAAAGGAGGAACATACAACCAGTTTGTTGAAGCAAAAGGGAATTGTTATTTATTGCAAACTCTTGTTTTTATCCCTAAATTGTCATTCGTATACGGTCGGATTAAGATAAATACCATGTTTTATTCAATAATTGTCATTTTCGTTCACGATTATAATTACTGTTTCGCAATTTTGTGCTTTGTGTTGAAATTGCTTGGCGGTGTACCGTGAAAAAATCTTGCCTAGCTATGATTGAAGACTATCAAGTTAATAGCGATTTTCTTAACACGTTCTTGAATTGATTCACGTTCCAAACGATTATTCCGGTATTCTCCGTATGACGCAATACATTATGATGAGATTATTGCTTATAAACATTGATGATCCAAAACAAATTAAAGATCATGAACTTTATCTCCATTAATTATTTTTAATTACGATTTGTCAGGTAGTTTTTTCATGAACCTGTCGGGTATCTATATTTTGTAATTAACCACATAAGATACATAAAAAACAAAAGCAAAATTAAATACAGATTTTTTTTATATCTTCAACATCGATAATTTGTTACAGTAAAATGTACTACGTATAATTTCGTAAACTCAGACATTGAAGATATTGTTCAAGAAAGGTAGGGGTGCAATGACGCTCCTGAAGCCAGAGGATATGTGTTGAGAGCCCTTATGTGTGATGGTAGCTTCCCTGGCTATGGTCTCTTTCAAAATGTCCTACGACCAGACACGAACGCAGATGTATCTGACAAGTTATCAAATGGAATGCGGAAATGAATGATTATACACTTTATTGTCATTGTTGTTTATCATTTATTATAAAGTTAAACTTTAATAGACTTAACGATTGTTAACTGTTGGTTTTAATGATGGTAACACTCATAACGTACAAGAGAGATAGCAAGTTGCTACAGGGAACGCCACGTTCATAACACAGTGTCTCCCCACACAGACCTCCGGGAAATCAACAATCCATAAAACACAAGGCACTTGAGGAGGTTAAAGGGTACATATGAAAGGATAGAGAGGCTCAATGAATGGCATGGCAGACCATATGTTGTGTTAACAGCTGGTACAATTATATGTTATCTAAATGGTCATGCATACACATCAGATCAAGTTATCATATGATTAAGCCATGGCCAATATTTAGGTTTAGGATGTAGGCAGCTAAAATACTGTATAGCATTTTATTCATAGCATTATCCAGACCATCCATTTGAAGTGAAGAATCACCAGACTGTCACTGAATGAGATAATGTCTTCCCTTTAACATTCCGGCGTATTCATTTCAATGCGTTAATTGGTTTATACCATATTAGATGTCTGTTAATATACCACAGATGTTTGCTTTGACAGAGTGGTTGTTCGCTTCATATGTGAAATTTGACAGAAAACAAATGTATTGTGACACAGACAGTCTAGACATGTTTGTTATGTCACTGTTGTTTTATTAATCGTTCATATTTATACCTTTCACTTCACCAGAGATATAGTATGTTCGGCACAGCAGTACTAACATGGCATTGCTATTTGCATAACAGTGTAGTGTAAACAAATCAAATCTTACGTTAACCACTAAACAAACTTCTCTTCAACCGAACAACAGTTGTAACCTTGACGCGGATTGGTTAACCTTTCGGTAAGATGTACGTTACCTTACGGAAATCCATTGAATTTCAATGAATTAACCGAAATCCTTCTTGGATCTAGAGTGATCAGCAACCGTAACATGTCGGCAATTGTTTATGTTACACAATAGATCAATGAGCCGCCATCTTTTTACAAGATATTTCTTGGTTATTGTCATGTTCTCTGTTTCTAAACTGTAGTATCTTATGAACATGCAGTATGTTCAATATATATGGTATTAATTAGTTCATATTCTTGAACTTTATTAAAATTCATACCAGTTTATAAGAATAACCCATTAACATAACTAATTGATGGAAACCTTTTCATCGTGAGTAATACTGGAATGAAAGGTGAACTAAATAATATCTGATTGCTTGTTAAATTGGATTTGTATATGTTGAATAGGTAAGTAACCGATTTCCCGAATATGTTTATATTTAGTTTATTGCTAGCAAGCATGACATAGAAAAGCCATCGCATTTTTATGTATTTAGACAATGAAGAATTTGCAAGAATGTGTGAGTACATGTCTACTCATGTCTATATGGTCGGCTTTACCATTCCCCATACATGTTTGCCCTTGCTACCACATTCCTATATATGTTTACCCTTGTATATCTCTCTCCACTTATGCCAACACATTTCTCCAAAAATAACATTACATTTTATTAACAGAATGCGTGGTGGTAGAGTTTGGAAATGGAGATTAGTTCGAAAAGTTCATCAGGTATAAGCATTGTGGACGAATTCTTTAATTAAACTTATATAAATATGAGTGCAAATTAGTGAAAATGGGCATCATCTATCACGTATCGTACTCTATGTGAATTGCAAATGCTACCAAACCCGGCAATTTGATAGTAATATAAACTCGTGTTTTCAGAAACACGAAACATTGGTCAATGGCGCTACCGGGATACACAAATATATTGCAGACAAACATTGAAAAGACATCTGCAGTCTTTGATCAAGCACTTCTACATTTGTATCTAAATGGATCGATCTAACTCAAACGCACTGTGCAATTAAGTTAATTATGAACAATTGTTTTTGGCAGAAAGTAGGAGTATAGTTCGATATCTGCATAACAACGCTCTATTTTCATTGCTGAATTGTATTTCAAATCCCTGAATATCGTAGAAGGAGGGAAACAATAAATTCATGCTATATACGTTCTTAATATATACTCACACTGAATTATACTTGTACATAATTAGTGGCAATACTTATCAAAGAAAATAAAATTGCATTTGAGTATATTCATAATACCGTATGGAGTTGACGACGTTTAAGTGACTAGTTAAGCAAATTCCGATAATTTTACTGAAATAACGTATCAAAAAGTATATTTGTAATGTTCCAAGTGCTTTTGAGTGGCCGAGCAATTGTATGAAACCAATAATGCCGGACTTATTTAGTTCGATCCTTTAAAAAAACGTTAAGTGTTTCCCCAGTATGTATCTTAATAAGAGATGTCGACAAATGGCAACCTTGGTATTAGGATATTCGGTCAACCATCCTAACGAATGTAAGAATATGCGTTCATTCGACAGCATCATTTAAAACGACAATAACTGTGTTTTAATAATATACACATACACTAGGGATTTTCTGAAACTTTCGGAACTCCGTAACTTGTGGTAATACAATGATAATGTAGTTTGTTCATGAAAGGAAAAAGAACTAATAAACATATAATTAATGCTTGTCTTAGCTTTAGGACGACAAAGATGTTTTTACTATATAAATAAAAATCGGGCTGTTAGACAAGCGTGATTATGATAAAATGTATTTGCGTCGTGTACAGTTTTGTTAATTTACATTATACGATTAAAAGATAGCGTTATCTCTGAGTATATCCGATTTGGTTTGATGGATTTATCACTTTCCATCTCGATGCACAATGCAAGTGAACCTGCAATGTCACTATCAGTGTACCTTTAATATGTACATGAATACTTACGTTCGGTTTGGCGACGCTTAATTTCATCCAAACAGCCTCAAAACACTGAACACTCAGACCAAATATCTATTCTCTTGACCTATACGTACTGATATTTTCTTCGAAGCCCCATCTAGAACTATATAAATTACTACAAAATTGCTTCTTTACAAATTATCCAGGTATTGTAACATGCGTAACGATAGGTGTGCAAGCATATAGAAGGAAAATATACAAAGATAATTTGCATTATTTTGTAACTATTTAGCTGTTAAGTATGTGATATATATGTCGTATTGAATGTCTAGTCTACGGCACACATTCAATATATACAATGTAGATATGTCCGCTGAATACTTTTTCTCATTCGTAAATACGTCGAATTTGCCGTCCGAAAGGCATTGCTATATTACTGGGTTTGGCCTATCCTCAAAATGAATCAAGTGTCATTAAAAAGTTGCGAAAGACATACGGGCGATGTATAATTCCGTTTATTACCATACCTATAAACAAAAGAAAGAGAGCAACGTCATTTCTTAGATATTTCTATTAAATCAAGCCACCTACAACCAAATTGTGCATTTCTAGCGCTAGTAATTACATCGTGTCAGACGTACTTGACAAATATGATACGACGTTTGTGATGTGGTCAATAATGAGTACAAGTAAGAATATGAGGACGAGATTCATAAATATATGTACATAACGATTTTGACTGCGCCGTATATCTATGTATGTGATAGCATGCTAATCACTAATTCAGAGTCAACTATCATAAAAAGCGCTGTTTTCTTTTCACCCGAGGTCACTGAGACGTCAATACTTCGATGAAAACAAATACACAGATTCTTACACCATGATTGATGTGCCTGCAGTATATAGAACTATTTCATATCTGGTAAAATAAATCACAGTACGGCTACATTTCCACCGCTACAGTGTTGCTGATATAATGTTCTATTTTTGTATCCTAATTTCTTACTTCATTGACATCTCCGATTCGCTTGTCATTTTTAAGAATTACTCTAGGTAATACTATCAAGGTCATGTGTTGCCTACTTTAATAAGAACGGATTCGTAATTAATTTTATTAATTCACGTCTTTGTAATAAATTTTATTAATTCACGTCTTTGTAATACATTTTATTAATTCACGTCTTTGTAATTAATTGTATATTTATCAAATTACTTTTTAAATTTATTGTCAAAAACTAATAGAAACATCGTTGTTAGTTTCCTTGTGTTTTTTTCCCATAATAAATCGGCGTCGATTTAATGGGACAACTACATGATTCCATTTGCCACTTTGAAGCGTTGTTTGCGAAAAAGAGAAACATGTAACCAGTGTATCGGCACAAAAAAGTGTTCTTTTCTGTTTTGAATGGGCACAAAAAGGAATGGTTATGTATGGCAACGGTTGTTGTTATCTTAAATAGAGATTCCTATGCGTTCTAATTAAGATAACTATTATCTTTTATCCTATCGACTGCCATTTTCTTTTTACGATTATAATTGAATTGTAATTTCAATACACTGTGTTGAAATTGCTTACGCATTCAGAACATTTTATCCGTATTCAATTATATTTGAAACGATGCTATTGGTGTAGTTTATTTTAAGACACGGTTTTGCAATTATCTTAAACGCCTACTCTCCTTAGTACGGAACATGGTCTGTAACGATGACTATTATGCAAACATTAAAGGAAATAACATTGATCAGATGAAGATTGGAGTAAAAGCTGCATTGTTCCAGTAGGATATGATACTAAATGGAAACCATTGCCCCCAGGACATCAACGTATAAACAACGTCTGTGGAAAATCATCGCCGTTGAAACGCTTCAGATATCGGTATTCCAAATATTTTACTAACCATACTTCATTCAAATTCATTTTATTACTTTTGAAACTCCTTTTTTATGAAAATACTTGTCGATTGTCATGAAAATTAGCATAAATATTGCGTACACATGCAAAAATAGCGTGTAATATCTTGTATCCTAAAAGTCTGTCATTGAACATTTTAGAAAATCCCATATCGTGCGTTATTTAATTTAATGAGTATATTTCGAGTTTCATTTTTAGTGGAAGTGGCATGTAAAGGTATAATTAGATCGGGTTCAACCATATTGATTGACGTATACATAAATTATAAGATTATTTTTTCTGGGAACTAATAAACGGAACAGCAAATAAATTGCAAATAATATATATCTAAATAGAGATTTAGCTTTGGTCAACGTTACTTAAGTAGAAAACCGATATTGTTAATGTGCCAATTACCCTTAGAAACACACAACTGGTTGGAAGTGATTGTTTGATGTAATGACCGACAAACTAAAATGTACCATACAAGCTGGCTTTTACTAACGAAACAGTCTTACTCCACAGTTATCGTGATTGACTTTGACATTTGTGGTCTGATTGAAATCGTATTATTTCCTACTTATCAGGGATCGCTTATCCCAGTAGGTCTACAGATTAATTACTGCTTAATGTAAACATCGAAGTAATGCCATTAATTCGATTAGGATAAAAGAAACATAATATTTTAATAGCTAGCGGTCAATACACGGAGAGCGGACATGTTTAAAGTTCTGAATATCTCACCGCGCCGTCTTCATTTGCCACACAATGTTTTTCTACAACACTATTCACTCTTAAAATGTACTTAAGATGGTTTAAAAAAATAACTGAAACTTTCAGTTGAAAGGTTGACTATTTTCGTCGTGTTGAATTATGTCTGTATCTAATTATGTATGTATAAAGTAATCTGAAAAATGTATGATAATGTTAAATAAATGTTGAATATTCGTTGCGGTCCTTTTTCTTAGAGATTTTAATGTTGTATGTGATATGGGAGTAATTATTAAGTCTAAATTTGGAGTGTAACACTCAGACCCAATACTTTCCCCTTCATCTTATTATTATACTGAAATCTCAAAGAAAATAGACCAAAATGAATATTTAGCACTCAATTGATATTGTCATGCCATTTCCACACTAATATGTCCGCTATCAGTCATTTAAGAGTATTTTTATTTAATTTGATTTTCGTTATAATTCCGGGCCATGATGTTACGCTTTCTCACTTCCGTGTCGAGAAAACATGCTTACCTTTACTTTCAATTGATTACGTCTTCTGGTCGTGTTTTATTGATCATTGCTTTAATGACTAATTTACGAAGCGTCATAAAACTGTCTATTCGGTTCTGTTACTGAGTTCCGGCCATGCCAAAGTTATGTTGTTACTGAACTGTATAACAGTTTACGCTGTAAAAATATAGTAAACATGTCTCATTTCATTATTACAATTTAGTTTACTATGTATTAAGTACAATCTAGAGTACAATAAGTCTGGCTGTGATGAATATTTAAGTTATCGTGCAGACTGTCTTTGTTAAAGGTGTGTTTTATCTTTCTCTCCGATATAATCATTCTTCGTCATGAAACGTTGTATAAAGGTGTCGAATAAAATGTGTTTTCATGAATACGAAATAGAAAACAATTTGTTTGTGTCTATATCAATTTTCCGTCACTTATAGCTTAACTGAATTGTGTCAATAACAAATGAACTTTTGACAAGATCAGAAACTTCTTTTCCCATTATTTGTGGTTTGATATATGACACAGAGATAAGCATACAATTGTAACAGGTTACTAGGGTATACTTATCGAACAAATAGTAATTGTAAACAAGAAATATCTTGGAAACAGATGATCGGTACAATTTGGTGAAGGTGAAGATTTGTTGAACAACATCAACAATTGCCGAGCTGTTGCGATTACTGGTCACTCCAGATCCACTATGGATTTCAGTAAATTCACAGAAATTCAGTCGATTTTGGTAAGGTAACATACCCCTTATCGACATGTAAATAAATCCGCGTCAAGGTGACAAACGTTGTTCGGTTGAAGAGAGTCGGTTTAGTGATTGGTTTACACAACAAAGTTATGTTAGTACGGCTGCGCCGAAAAATAGACATCATGTAATAAAATCAGAACACGTAATAGTAAGTGACTGGATCATCCTCGTAGGCATTTAGATGTATGTCCATGTCGAACATTCCGTTATTAAAAGACGCTTGAACAATTTATCTACTTGTTTTACTTTTTAGTTTGATTCGGGCAAATATTAGTCAAACATTTTAGATGACTACAATGAAACTTTGTCTGAAGCTGCAAGAATAAAATCCTTAACTTCCAATTACTCCCGTACCAGTTTTATTTTATATCAGCATCCAATGTTTTGTTTTATTTTGTACCATAAGAATTTTATATGAGTATGCTTTATTTCAGTAATGTAAATGTCCGCCGCTTTAATCTGCGAAATGAATGATTAAAAAAAATATTTTTATATTTATATGGAAAACATGAATTTCACCATTGCTTTTAAAGTTTCCCGTTTTGATCAGCCATTCATATAACACTGAAATAAGGAGGTTAACTCTTAACTTAACTCTAAATGTTTTCAAACTCGTAAACTAGCAATTAAATTACTGCAATTTTAATTAAAGTTCTGTTTGTGTCACATCTTCATTGTTATTAGCCATTCGGCAAAGATATAGTATGTTCAGATTTTAATTTCCCCGAAATGCTATTCCGTAATATTATTAAAAAACATCTGAAACATTCTAAAACTTCCAAACGGACCAGCTTTTACAATATAGTTGAAGAAACATAATAATGTATTACTGATTATCAGCGAATTCAAGACTAGCATTATTATCGAAATATGTCATATTTTATCCTAAAATTTAACAGAAAGCAAAACAATGTACAGCGATCTAATTAATGTTTTTTTTCTTCTTTTCTAATGCTTGTGTTTCAAAGACAAAACGAGAATATTATCTTCTGAGTACCACAGTGACTATAAGTCAATGCGATTTCAAATGATTTAAAAAAAATGCGTTATTGTCGTCATGCACTATAATTGACGCACCAGCACTCGCTACTGTTCACATCTATGGAATGTTACTACTTCTATAGTAGTATACTTATTTCCCGTAAGAAGAATACCGTGTTTACCAGCGAATAGCAATCTTCTGACATCTAAATTAAATGATGGAATTATTTGCGCCTGACAAATGGACCAGCAGGTTTACATATTCGTAATTGACGTTGAATTGGTAATTTCCGTATATGCCCGTTACCATTGGGCAGTGGGTCCCGTTCCAATTGTTTAAATCGCATAAAATAGTGCCATCGAAAGATACAAGTACCTGTTTTGGCTTTTCCCAACAGTTTAGACAAACTGTAAATGCATCGTTTAACGGTACATCCCTATTTTCATGGTTACTGGATATCACTGCCGTAGCCATTTGAACATCTGCTGTCACTGACTGTACACGCAAATAAATATGGGCCTTGAGGATGCATCGACTTCTTTTTTACTGTTACAATAGAACGAAAACAATCATGTCATTCAGATGTTCACGCAGGCCACTCTTCAAATCTAAAAAGAGTATGTGATTAAACGTCTCGTAAAATTCTTACTTATAATATGGCTCTAATATAGAGCTGATAGATCCGCTCCTACTATCAAAGTATTACGTAAGCATACAGCGACGGAATCGAGTGTTGTTTTTCGTCGCATACGTACTAACATGGCTTTGCTATTTGCATATCAGTGTTGTGTAAACCAATCAAATCTTACAGTTAACCACTAAATCAACTTCGCAGAATTTGGTTGAATTTACCGAAATCCAGTTTGGATCTCGAGTGACCAGCAATCGTAACATCTCGGCAATTGTTTATGTTGCATAACAAATCTTTACTTTCAAATTGCGCCGACTATCTTTTTTTAAGATTTTTCTTGTTTGCTAACGGTATTTCAATTATTTGTACCCTCGATATTCCCGGGCCATCTAAGAATATATGCTTTTCTGGCTTAAATAGAGTTCTAATTCTATATGCCATTACCAGTCATCGCCTAGCACATAACTAGATTAAACTTTTTACTAATGCGTAGTACCATTGTAGCATTTCGTCCATTTAGCTCGCAAATTTGCCAATATATACTAGGCTATTTAGATTCAAATTATGTTGCAATTAAAAATTGGCAGTGCTGTCGATGGTATATATACCTTTATTGTGCGCTTTTACTTGACTGACTGAGACAAATTATATATACAGATAACTTGGTCAAAGTTTAGTGCGCGAGACCGATTGTAGATTGATTTATTTAATACTTTGCTTGACCAATAATAAAGAATACACATGTTAACTGCATAAATCAGCATGCCTATAGATACTCTTGTCGTGTATAAATATTCATCACTTTTTTCTAGGCAACAAAAAGACTACTCTAGCATTGTTGATACAGCTACATTGTTCGTAGACATGACTTTTTCTTTCTGGTTAAGAAAGTCAAGTACAATGCGACCATCTATCGTATTACAAATTTAGCGTCTTGCTAATGTTCGTGTAACATTAATACACTTATTGTGACGAACGAAATTGGAAATATTTTGACACAGGGTTTTTATATAGACGTTTTAAACTGAAATGACTTATATTTCACATATACATGCTTTAGAAAAATTCGTTTGATGTAAATTATCATTTGAGTTTGAAATACGTATATTAAGGCTTAACTTTCATGGGCAGACTAATTAACATCATTGAGCTGTACGCTTTTCAATCATTTATTGACCATTTTTGTTCACAAAACTTAACCTATACAAGTACTTGATTCTGTACAACTTTGATGCGGTAGTTCTACAAAGTTTACAACAAAGCGACAATGTCATAGTAACTTGTGAAACTAGCATATGAATATTGAAAATAATTTATACTGTTTCTTTTTTCGAAAACTGTAAGACTTAAAGGGCGTAGCCACCTCAAGGGTTGAAAGAGACAGGAAATATATATTTAAACAATGTTGTCATGAAAAAGACCGTTGTAACATGAAGACACATCACAAACATAAATATGAGTGCCTCCTTAGAATCGCCCGTTGCAAAAGCACCACTTGGCATTGAAATATTCTTCATGCGCTTGCCTAATGTAGGGTGTAGGACAATCGCAAAAGAATCTCGTTCGTGCTAGCATGTATTTATGTCTCTTGAACATCTGTTAAGAGACACATTACCCTTATATACATACATATATATCAAATAACGAATAATAAATAGAGACATTGACAAATAATATAATTACAAAGAAAATCATTCAATAATAACGAATACAAATGCTCAATCAAATCTGCTTATCAGTTAAATCTGATTGATTGTGATTAAGTCTGTAATTGGTTTTGGTGGCAATGACAAATAGTAGTTGTAATATATTATATGTTATAATGATGTTGTGTGCAATTTTGATAATTACGTTTGTGCATTGAATAGGAACATCTCCTGTGTTAGACAATAATAGTTATACCAACAAAGCAAACACATGATAAATACGATGTTGTAATTCCTAGTGATAACTGGTCTTTGATAAAGATCGGTACGTTTGAAATTGTATTCAAATTTTAATAAAATACATTGAAACTTAGAATAACATTTAATGCATTTAATGGTACTGTTTTACTGGTTCTTAGTCAAAGGGATAACACGATTTTTTCGGCGTAGCAGTATAACATAGATTTTTACCTACATTTTTGACCTACCAAATGTTGTCCTCGAAGCGGGCTTTTTAAAATCCGACCAATCATATTTTCACACAAGAAGTACCAACGGGGTTTTCGTTCACCCAAGAGGCACCAACCGGAGTTTTCATAAGATTTGCGAACTTTATCACTTTCTTTTTACGTCATCAAATTGTTTACAAACCAGAACGAGACATATTAACCAGGGGCACGAATCTAATGAGCAAGCTTCCAGACGATCTGGATCACTGATTTTCTGTTTTAAGCACACGTTCCATTGCAAAACATAAACAACTGTTACTTTGTAATGGTTTACATTTATTGTTTGTTTTAGTTTTAAATGAAAACTAGGTAAGTAAACTGTGTACTGAATGTACTTGCAATGACTTTCCAGCTTAGGGGCACGAATCTACAAGAAAACAGCATATATAAAATGACCCTGATAAGACAGGTCCAGGATTATAGTAAATATAGATCCGAGTTAATGTTTTGTAAGGATTTATTCTTCAACATGTTGCAAAAAACATTATTTTACTTAACAGACCGGAAGACATCATTCTATGTACGCCGTTTATCTTTTTTTAAAGATATTTCTTGTTTTGTATTGTAATCATCTGTGATTTTAATGGTCAAAACGTTTTGTCCCGTTCACTATCACAAGCAAACAACCGTTTCAAGATATGATTCTCAAAGCTAAAGCAGTTGATTTGTTAACATTTGTTTATATGTTTTCAATGCTGTTTATTTTGTATCTGATGATTTATGTCGACTTTGAAGTGGCTTAGTTCATATATTTAAGGCATAGTACTGATATACAAATCACTCTGACATAACTTAAACACCTGCCTATGTGTCAATGAAAATTTGCATCAAGAAAAAGAGGTGGGTTTTAATCTGATATATATCTCGCCAAAAATATAGTACGTACTGTTACAGTAAAGATGAAACTATTCAAACTAAAAACAATTTCGGTCTAACTAATTTTAGGACTTTGCATTATACAATTGCCTTGATAGACATTGCTTAATGTTTGAATGATTGGCGCAGCGAAGTCAGTGACCGTTTTTGACATGTAACATAGATAGTAAATTGTATTTATGCCCTAATTAGATTCTATTTAACACCATTTGTGTGTAACACGCACTTTGTGTAATTATAAACTTCAATTATGCTTTCAAGTTACTGTAGATATTGTCAGGAATAAATGGTTTTAAGCTAATAAGACGTTAGTAAGAATTGGCGTTATTTTAAAAGCTATTCTTGGGTTGACACATAACTATATTGGGTCGAATCTTTTCACCGTTTACATTGTAATCGATGGAAGACTGCTTTCATGCAAACTGTCTTTGATTTGGACGACGTTTGAAATAAAATGAAATGTAAATGTGTTATTTAAACCGTTCTCGTTATAAATGCATAAGCGAATTAAACGAATTAAAATTATTCAATGCGTTTAATATCAAACATGTATATACCGAGATTTATTGACCGAGCAAGTTCTTCGTAGATGCTAATCAGCTCCAACCTATTCTTCCTCGACAACTGAAAACTACTACACATGAAAGGGGTTTTGATTTGTTCAATATATTTGGAGAACCCTTGCCGCCTGGAATTCAGACCTACATCCGCCATATTGATAATCGTAGCAAACAATAATAAGTATGGAACTCTGCACAATGAAAAAAGTCCCGAAATGTATCTGAAATCTCACAACCGAATGATCATACGAGATTTAATCAGTTATATGTATATTTCTAATGTAGTTTTGCAATAACGTCATATCAAAAGCGTACAATTCATCAGGCTACTTATTTGATAATTTCACTTATAGCTTCGCGATTAGATTTGGAAGAGCGTTGAGACATTTTCATCAATTGATTTCCATTGCATTGAATAGGATGCGAATGTTCGTGTCGCTTCCAATATCCGTTAACACAGGATGCAGCGGATACGTCTATGAAAAATGACAAGGGAAAAGTGAATGATACTGATACATGTGCTGACATAGAATGTGGTCGTACAGGCAATCTGATGCATGCCTAATGAAGAATTGTAAATGTAGTTGATGTAAATGACACACTCGCTTCAGATATCGTTGTTTAGGTGTAATGTTTAGAAGTATTGCTGAATGTTATGTTAGGTATTCAAGATGATAAAACATTAGAATATCTCGACTTACATGGCGACGTTCAATAGTCATATTACTTGTAAAACGACGCACAAATTGCGTAGAAAGAGAAGTCCATAAGAAGAGCCCTCGAGTTATTTTGTTTGTGACAGAAAACGGATATATGTTCAAATTAACTATGGTGTAACAAAACTAGACATATTTAAAATGATCTATAAATTAAACCCAATATTGTATAACCACAGATGACCCATTCATCACCTATAGCCTATAGGGACGGTCTTTTCGTTTTAAGCGCCTTTAATACTTTATCTACATCCGATTTCAAGAATTGTCTTGTTTACAATCTATATTACTGTATAAGACTGCAAATGTATCTGACTTGTTTTCAGAGATTACACATGTCAGCGGCGTTTATGTATATAACTGATTGAAACAAAACAGCGGATGGTGTATTTCAAAAAAACACGCCTAATCACATTCAGCAATTTGGTTGATATTTTCTTGAACCCTACAGTCAAAGTTAGTAGAATTTAATTAAACAGACAACTTGGCGTTTCAGAAATGACTTTGAAAGGAAAAAGATCAATGAGTCTTTAATTTGTTGGGACTGCTACATTGGGAACTGACAGTATATATATATCATTCGCTTCATTATTGAAATATTACCAAAGGAAATTATTTGTCTGTCATAAATTTTGATAACATTATCATTGCGTGAAGCAGAATCCCTATAATGTGTCAGGCTGTCAGATACGTCAAAGTTATGCGTCGTTCTCTGCTATATTGTGTTGAAACTAAATATGTACGTAATAATGCGCAGTATAAATTATTCCAAATCTAATAAGTATCAGCATGAGTGTCTCAAACCAATGTCTGCCTCGTGTTTTGTATTGTAAAAGTTCATACCAAGTAATTGACTGAAAGGTACTAGCATGATTAGAATTAGCAATATACCTCTAAATATATACATTTAGCAAAAGCAATGATCGGATTATATAATCATTAATGTTAGACTCATTATGGTTGCCGTATAGACGTTTGCGAATCGTTACACCTTTTCACCCATGCTTTTTGTTTGGATATTGTGTCCCTCTTGTCTTTGAAGTTATTTACTTGGATGCGTATTATGTGATGCCCCTCGTTCTACATAAAATATATCATTTGAACGTCAACGCATGCATTGTAGTGCCACATATTGGCCGTGCCGCATATAGTTCGCTCACGAACTAAATGCGTCGTTCTAAATTAAAGAATACATGTTTCCTCAAACTGCCATATACACATTAAAAAAGAATATAACTTGGTGTCACCTGACATATATTACCCACATCAGACAGTGGACAAATCTTCTGGACCAGTTCGGGGTATGTTTAATAAAATAACAGAACACTATATGCTAAAATGAAATAAATAATTTGGTTTAGTGTTGCTTGATTAAAATTCTACTGACAGCTTCGAGCAAATAAAAGCGAGTAACCATTAACATAGTATATGATCACATCGCCACAGCCGTAGACGGTCGGACCCGGGGTCAAACTAGCGAGCTTCGGACTGGAATTTTAGCGCGTTGTGCTAGACGGGGATTCGTGATAAATCATTAGTATTATTATCTTAACAGATGACACCAATGTGGGTTAGCAGTTTACATGCTTTGGTCGCAATTAATACAAATTTTTAAAAGATGTTTAAACTTATTATTTCTTTGAGGTTTCTTTACAATCCACAATTTGGTCATACATGTAGAAGGTGAAGCACTGACAAACATCTATATGCCAACTATATAGCAGTTGAACATTAAAGGGTCATAACTCATTCGACCGACAGTGGTTGAGGAACTTTGATACATAAGTCAAATTTTACTTTTTTGATATCGTTTTCTTATTCAAATTAACATTTCAAAAAAACGTATTTAAGAGAAGTGAGCTAAATGCGGCGTCGAGGTACTTGTCCGCCGCATTAAGCTAACGTGAACTTAATGCGGCGCTGACTATATGTGGCACTACAATGCAGTACGTTCGACTTAGTTATGATTAATAGAACCATGAAATGATATCCAACATGTATCAACGTTTCCCCTATGTAAGTCCACACAATAACTTAGTTTGCAGTACTCCGACGTACCAGACGAATCTCGGACAGATTCAAATATGTTGGTTGTTCCGAGCAGCAAGTTTTATGTCATTGTAACCGTTCGTTGTTTGGAGAAATGGGGCTAAATACGGCAAATATCATTTTCGAGAAATCGTGTCGTTTTATTTAAGTTCAAAAATTGAAAATGTACAAACCGTCATCTTAAACTTTTTAATATTCTGTGCGTAAATATGTAGGTCATTTATTAAAAACCGTTCAACCTATCCGCACCATACGTTATGATAAGGGACAGCAAACAAAAGGTTAGGAGGATTGTCTGAGAGCTGTAAAAGAAGCTTAGATAGTGTTATAAATGCTTCATAATAAAGTCGTAGAAATGGTGAAACGTATTTACTTGATTTGATGTGACATTTAGTTTCGACAAGACATTAATACTCATCTGTCAGCAGTTAATTATATACACTCCTTTATTCACATATTCGATATGATGCAATTTCCCGAGTGTTACATAAAAAGAACAACTTCCACAGTTAAATAACATCTAATAGAAAAATGCTTATTTTAATACATTCAATGTAGCGTAGCGTACAATTGAACGGGTGATTTACTCCCCAGAGAAAAAAGTGAGATGGCAAAACAAGGCACTCATTGCATATTCCACTGAAATAAATAAGTACTATATTGCAATTTATTTGGAGCTTCCAATGTCCAGTATGTTTTATTGTTATACATATAAGCCAAAGTATTTGTAACATATCCTCGTTTAAGCAACACTTTTATGCCCATAAGCTGATTGTTATCAGTAATTGATCCTTCCTTTAAGGAAAACAACTATGGATGGCATCATATGTTGTGTACAAAACACTTCGTCGTGTTTACCATTGTCGCAATTTCCGTAAATTGCTGAAGTGTTCCATGATATTGATATTAATCTGAGCACAATTATTGATGACGTTAAACTAATCTATAACAACACCATCAAATGTATAATAAATTACTACTTCTGAAATGTATTTGGTCAGTATGTCTTAAATTTAGTTTTACTTTAATATTGGAATGTTCTAAATAATGCAAATGATTCGAAAACTAAGACAAAATGTATTCACGACGGTCACCATTACTAGGAGTTTTTCCAAAGTTGGTCTTTATCGGTACATCGCAACTAATTGTTGTTCTCAATGTAGGACAAAGCGATATAACTTATATTCTAAATCACTGGTAAATAAATGGCTAACAATTTGTTCTAAAAGCTGGATCAGGATAGTCCGCTGTCTGAGCTATTTGCATAACACGATACTACTTTTTAATGACCAAGCGTAACGCATATTTACTGATTTAAATATATGCCAGTTTAGACGGGAATTTAACTCAGACGAAGAATTAGTCATCTCATTTACATAGAACAAATTAAGCGTTAGCCAATGCAATTCGACACATCTGTCTCTGTGTCATACCCAAAATAATATACAGGAATAATAAGGTTTTAGAATTTTCAATCAAACGCATTGTTGCTACATATACCGTAGTGCTTAATCTACACGTTCCATGTAACGCATTAATATCTCTTTCATAATTACAGTTGTTTTGCCTGTGCAGAGTGGTTCTAAAAAACATCTCCCTGAAATTGCATAACATGCTGTTTATCATATCACCCATCAGAGAAAGAACGTCTACACGTTTCCTGTAACAACTTAATCTCTCTTTGCTAATCTACGAGGGAGTGAAATCATTGTCAAGTTATTATCATCGACAATCCTATCTGCAAGTAAGTAGGAAACTCAGATGTTCACACTACCCAAAGAAATTGAAAATGCATCGTCCGTTATTGGGAAAAAAAGTACATGTATATACATGTATATAGTGTACACTTTTATAAAATGTTATCTTACATCTGCGATCTGTTTCTTGAAATCGTCAGATACTGTTCAACACCATATTTAGCCCAGTCAATTGGGAGCATGTTCTTAATTACTGTGTGTATGTCCTTGATCAGTTACCCATTTTGTTGCACCACACAGTTGGCATATATAACCAGGTACGAAATATACATCATCGAAATGAAACAAATGTAAACAAAATAATTGTTTTTTAGCTAAGAGAATAAAGGAGAGAATTCGTTGCTACAGAGAACGTTACATACATAAGACAATGCTTCCCCATTCAGACCTCCCGGACTTCAACAGTCCATAAAACGATGTGCAAGGGTAAATGCACAAGGAAACAGGGACGCAAGGAATAGCTAGGCCGACCATAAAGCACTACTAAGGGACTTAGTGAGAATAAATAAGGGGGTTAAATGGATGGAATATATAACAGGACAAGTGAAGATAGCTGTCAACAATAGGCCGAAGGAGGGAATAACATGAACACTAAATCATGTGAATGAATTGCACACGGGGAAGGGGAATTTAACATACATCTAAAACGCTAACAGAAATAACCATACAGCCATATACAACCTTGGAAATGTCAGTAAACTACTAAGGATTTAAATACTTAAAAAGGCTGTTAGCTCGTGGTAATGAATATGGCGAATATGTTTGAACATTAAAATGTTTTCAATATAAAATACAGTTTGATCGCTTTGACTGAGAAGCAGTCAAACAGCACCATTACATGTCAGAAAATTGTGTTACACATTAATGTCTTGTTATTCTAGAGTTAGATGTCTTTTTTACAAAAAAAAACTACTATTGCAATGTCAATTTACCTCATATATCATACATCTATTGCCATGAGGAATTAGAACATCGTATTATCCTTTGTCTGCTTTGTTGGTACAATTACTATTATCTTGCAAACATATGCTACAACTCAATACACAAACGTAAATTTGCCAGCATCATCAATTATTACATATAAAGTATTACAGCAGCGTCGAAATAGTCATTGCCACACAAACCAATTATAGAATGAATCACAATCCCTTATATTTAACTGACAGGTATATTTGATTGATCATTTACATTCCTTATTATTGAATTATTTGAACCCTTTTTCTTTACTGTGAAGCATTTGATACATAATTTGTTGCGGCCATATAAATAACATATTTGATATACATACATGTTTATAAGGATAATTTCCGTTTAACTGATGTTCACGAGCTTTGAATAAAAGCTTACACGAGTGTGATTCTTCTGTGGTCTTCAAGCTCCCTACATTCGTTAAGCGTTGTTTAGTAAACAACGAAGACGTTAGTCCTCTTTTATTCTCCTAGTTATTCCTTATAGTCTGCCAGGCTATTCATTGCGCCTATGTTCCCTAATGTATTTACACTTTAACCTCATCAGGTGCCTTATGTTTTATGGATTGTTTTTTCCCGTTGGTCTGTGTGGGAAGGCACTTTCAAATGTATGTGGCGTCCCTGTAGCAACTTATTCCTTCTGTTATAAAAAAAATTTTTTGCTGAATGAAATCACCTCTGACAAAGAGCTAACATGTTCTAAATCTTCTGCAAAAAGAACTGAACTAAGACCTAAGAAAACTACGGATAAAACAGCGATGCATAAGCAATCAAATGACTTGGCAAAACTAAGCCAAAGATGATCATACAAAAATAACAAGCATTGCCGAAAATGTGTGAGGCTACATTCGCCTTTAAACAATAGTTCAATTCCAAGTGGTGTATTAGCAATGGAACGTTCTAAGAAAGTACGCATAAGAAGAACATCGTGCTATTAAATCACGTACACGAGGAAAGCTGGATCCGCTGACGATATGATTAACGAATTTCTCATTGAAGCTGGCGACATTTAGCATCACATTTAGTTGATTTATTCAATATAATTTTGATAATGGCCATTTGCCGGAGTCTTGGACTGAAGGAATTATTATTAAATTGTTCAAGAAGGGTGACGCAAATGACTTTAATTACTACAGAGGAATCCTGTTTGTCAATGTAATCTCAAAACTGTTTACGTCTATACTTAACCACAGACTCTCTAGTTGGTATGAACAGCATAACATGATTTGGTTGAAAAAAAAACTATTACTAGACAACCGATGCTATTGTCTGTTTGCATAGTTGAATCAATCACATGCTTAATAATTAAGTTCGGAACAAAATATAAAAGTAAAATGTAGTTGAAGCAGTAAACTTTGGATTCTTTACAATACAAACGGTTATTGACAAAGTTGAATAGTGTAATCAATTAAATATATGATCAGGTAACATGTTAGCTTACAAAGTATGCAAACACATTTGTTCCTCAGTTAAAAACCTGCATGGACGATTTAGATATTGCAATTACATGTACTAAGCCAAATATAATATCCCCACTTTTATCCCATATATCCCTACAATTTACTGCACAAATACATGCGAACGAACAAACACGTTTATGACTAGTGTCTTTGATGAAACATAATATTGAATCTAATTTGCATAGCGTTTTGGTTTTATAAAAAAACTTCAGTATATTATGCTTCAACCAATTCAATTGAAAGGTTAAAGCAAAACATTGAACAGTTTAGAAATTTAGAATAAATGGGTATTAAATTATGCATGGTTTGTTTAATGTATAAATACCACTTATACATTTTATTTCCAGTTGACTTTATTCAAATTCCCTTTCCATGTCACCAGTATTTAAGATTATGTCTAACTAATACGAATTTCGCATTCTGATCTAAATAATTCAGTTAATGGGAACAATAATTCAAAACCTTCAAACTTTCCGCGAATAATCCATCGGGAATGTTTCAAACAGTATTTGTTATATAGGGGATTACACTTGCCAGGATGGAAATAATTGTTTTTAATTTGCAATAAAGTACGAAGTGTAATAAATGTTTAACATTGTTGTGTTGCCATTGTATTTCGAAAAAAAACAGCACTTGCCTATATGACATTGCTCACGTGTTTTTTCGTGTCAAACCAACAAATTGTTATGATTATCCATAACTTAATCAGGCATTAATATTTGTATGATAAAGGTAATATATTTAGTAGCCGGGACAAATATTTGTATTTCACAGTTACGTATAGAAAAAATGTTTACAAACAGTATAACTATTCTTCCTGTAGCAAAACACACACATAACTGATTAAATGCACTTTAGAGACGTTCTGATATTTCTTAAATACAATATTTATTCGATGAACACTTGATGCTTTTCACCATTTTACCAGCCAATTTTCTCTGAATGCAGCGGAAGAATGTTCATTCCTTTTTTCTCTTTTATCTCTTCGGGTAATTGAATGTATTTGGCTAAGTACATACTGTAATAATTCATACACCAGCCTCATACATTAATCATTATGTTGCCAATGTATTGTCTGGGTGACACCACCGAACTTCTTCGTAAACAGTTGTATATTTTACAGATGAATTCATGGTTTAGTTATTTGATGAAATAACCAATACACAACATCTACATTTCGCAATAAGTTGTTCCATGTTACCGGACATTATCCAATGCCAACGATAATTTGTAGTGTCATATAAGAAATAACTTGATTTATTAAGGGTCATGATCAGTTATGTTATCAACAAAACATTATGCCATTTCTGTCCGTCTCTTTTAATTTTTCTTATGCAAGACATTCATTAGTTATAGCCCTGAAGGTCGGATAGTTGTAATTGCCCCCGTTTCCTTGCGTATTTATCCTTACACCTCCTATAATGCCTGATGTTTTGTTGACTGTTGGTATCCCGGATGTCTGTGTGGGGAGGCATTGACTTGTGTATGTGGCTTTACCTGTAGCAACTTATTCTCTCTTCTACAAATGTTCAGTTCTTTATAACAATTCCAATTTGTCATAAGATACAATTAAAATAGACCGCTTGTGAGAGATGCAGTTAATTTCTATGAAGTATAGCGCCTGGGGTCATACATGTACTATCAAGTTGAAATCCCCCGAGACTTGTTCACTTGTCAACTGTTAGACACGATGAGGAGATACAATTAATTTCTTTAAGGAATTAGTCTGTAACCGAAGGACAAAATTAAGAACGATTCTATTTATGTTCGTTTGATAAATATACAGCAAAACCAGAGTCAGAAATATATAACACTTGATTTTTTTTTCATCACCGGGAATTTGGTAATAACAAAATGAATAAATAATGCCAGCCAGAAATGCGGATACAAAGTACACTACCATCCTAAAAAGCACTTAAATTCACATGTAATCCCGTAATGATCTCTAGGGTACGAAATAAATACAAGAGTTTAAAGGGAACGTTGCGTAAAATAAACAAAGAGCTGAATGAATTATTACTTTACAAACTCTTTGTTTTTGATGTGTTTGAAATAGTTCATTAGACGCAATTTACATGTAATTGTACGGTATCATTTTAAGAACGATCATATTTAACGTATCACGCTGTGCCAGTGAAGTAATGACGACAGCTGCTGTTCACGTATCGTGATATATTATCGTGCTTAAGTATACCGCAGTCTTCTTGGCGAACATGTGTGACTGCGTTATTATAATTTACGTTAATTTTGGTTAAACGGAAAATAATCAAACAGAAAACCCAATATATACTTTTGAAACAAGCACAAACATTAGTTGGTATGTTTATTGATGAAGAAGAGGAATACTATTAATTATTCATAAATATATGACAAACTTCTTTTGAATATTCTTGAAACTTTTTTCTAAATAAAAGTTAATACATTAAAAACTTGCAATTTCAAATGTCATAATGCATCCTTAAATAATTCGACGATAATTTCTGAAACATCGTTGTAGACTTAAAATGTTAGGGGAAGGATACATCTTTAATTCATTTTTAACTGTGATTTCTAATTCTGATTATAACTAAATCGTGGAAATTCAAGTCTATATCATTTCAGAGAATGAGCTCTTCTAAATAAGACGGATGTTTACGAAACGGACCAGCACCGTGATTATTCGATCAAATCATGAAGTCCGACACGGTGGGGGGGGGGGGGCTCAAAAACTTGGAAGACATAATTAAAGTTCAATATATTTTACCGTTCTAGGTAGCGTAGATTGATGAAACGTTATAATTGGGATTAAATATCAAATATACAAATGATAAACATAAAATAGGCATATCAACCAAAAGATAAGATTTAAATTCACTCCCCTAGACCGATATGTGCAAAGGGAGAAGGCACAAAGAGTGACTTTTAGTGACCACTCTTACCCAAGTCATTTGATTTAGAAACAAATTCAAATGAGATAATGTCATTGCTTTGTTAATTTGATTGTAGTCGCTTTTTTGTATGAATAATAAAGCGGAAGAAGACTGAGTTCGGTTATTTATATTTCATATGGGTCTTTCGAATGCAGCGTTAGGTTAAATTTGCTTTGTGCAGGTCATTGAGAAAAAGAGAAGCGACTATTGTATGGCATTTTACTGAAACACTTACCACGACATTCG
Source organism: Mactromeris polynyma (assembly GCA_032209605.1). Taxonomy (NCBI): domain Eukaryota; kingdom Metazoa; phylum Mollusca; class Bivalvia; order Venerida; family Mactridae; genus Mactromeris; species Mactromeris polynyma. Next base: position 3,688,636 of record JASFXZ010000019.1, on the reverse strand, counting down.
TTTGCCACTTTCTATGTTATACGTTTTCGGAAAAGCATCGACACAACAGGTTCGTGGAAGGTACTAGTAATTTACTACATTGTGTGAAGTATCGAAAATATAAAATTTTCTACAATTACGAACATATACCATTACAGTTACAAGTAATTTTCTGTTAACTAAATAAAAGTCAGGCTAGATCTTTTCATTACATTTTCCAAGTGTTTTGACGTAGTCTGTAAACTATAAACAAAAACGTCTTTCAGATTCGCCTACTCGTATAGTGAACAGCAGAATTACAAACGGGCCGCTGACATTTACACAACTTACCTAATTCTATTAAATGTGTGCGTGTTATTTTATAAAAGAGATATTAAGTTGCTACAGGGAACGCCACATACATAAGACAAAGCCTCTCCACACATACCTCCGAGAATACAACAGTCCTTAAAACATAAAGCATTTGAGGCGGCGAAAGGGTAACTACTTAAGGAACCAGGGGCACAATGAATGGCCTGGTTGACCATAGGGAATAACTTAGGAGAAGGGGGGGAGCCTCGCAATCAAGAAATGTTGTTAGTAACATGGTACCTGATAATTTGATGATTCACCCGCTTATATACAATTTCATTTTTGCAGCAAATAATGATAGAGGTAATTTCGGTAACGTTATCATAACTGTCATTGACTTTCTATTCACATTGAAAATGCGGCTTAATTTTAGAGCGTTACAATACATAATTCGGGTATTGACATGGTTGAACTATATTGTCTTTGAGTAATTTCATATATATTACCCGGTGATACCGCATTCATTTCTCGCTGCAGTAAATTTCGAGACGAAAAATACATTACTTAAGTTTGTTTTACGGCCATTGTCTTAAATGATTGATGAAAACTATATATCTGTGTTATTTCGGGCAGAAACCTATATACCCAATATATTTAAAGTAACTCTAAATTAACTAAAGCAAAAAAAAGATATACTCGAACAGTTTGGTAAATAAATCCAGACACTGTCGGCATGTTCAGTGCATGCATAATCATTTTAGTAAGAATTAAGTATTTAAACAGCCCGTACTTCTTTAATATATTTAAAATTGTGTCGTAAATATGACAGGAACGGTTAACGGAAAGAACGGAGGAAGGCTATAAACTATTCTAACCGAATATAGAGCCAAATTTACATTTAAGGCATAGTACTGGTATACAAATGACTTCGACATAACTAAGCTACCTGCTTGCGTACCAATGAAAGAAGTCTGTTATGTTTTCATTCCATGAAAGAGACGCGATGTTCAATCTGGTCTATATCTTTGAAAATATATAATACTAACAGTAAATGAAAGTATTCTAACAAAAATAAATTCATTTCCGACTAATTACAGTAGGATTTTGCATTAAGACATTGACCTTGCTAGACCTTGCCTTGTGTATGTCACAGGGAAGTCAGTGACCGTCTTTGACATGTAAACAAGATAGTAAATAGTATTTATATCCTAATTAGATTCGTTTTAACCCAAAGTGTGTGTAACACGCAATTTTACTAATTAGAAACTTCTTCGATGTAGCAATATGTGAACTGAACCAATATTTGGTTTCTAGAATGACTCGCGTACTAATGGTTACTTTTTCAATTATGCTTCCTAGAAATTGTACATAGTGTCGGGAGCTAATTAGACGTTACTAAGATCTTGCGTTATTTTGAAAACTAGTCTTGGGTTGATATGGAAATTAGGTCTTTTTTTCAATGTTTACATTTGAGTCGATAGTAAGACAGCTTTCATGCAATATGCCTTTGATATACGTTTTAGATTTAATAAAACGTAACTAGGTTATTAAAACGTTTCTTGTTATATTTGTTGTAAATGCTTAAGCGAATTCAATGTATTCAATGCGTTAAAAAACATATCGATGTATTTATTTTAAAGCGAGCATTATATATTTACTTATACTGAGGTTTAGTTACCAAACAAGTTCTTCATAGATGCTAACCAGCTCCAGCAGGTACGTCCATGACAACTGACAACTTCTGCACATGGAAAGGGCTTGATATTTTCAAAAAGATTGGAAGACCCAAGCCTATTCTGGATTTCAGACCTACATCCACTAGATTGATAGTCGAGCGCTACTTCGACGTGTGTTTGAATGTAATAGAAACTAGAGTGAGAACTATTTACAGTGGGGAGACCGCATGCACACAAATGGGTCTACTCGCATATATCCACAGAATGAAGCAATAATAGTATGGAGGTCTGCACTCTAAAACAGTGACTGAATTTTAATGAAATATATCTACATAACAAAGGAATAAGCATATATAACGTAAACATATCTAATCAGTTATTGTTAGTTTTCTGACGTAGTTATGACAATAGAGGCAAAGTACAATATATATGAGTTTCATATAGAGCTTCGCTTTTAGATTTGGAAGTCATTTTCATAAATTGATTACCATTTGCATTGAATAGGATGCGAATGTTCGTGTCGCTATAAATATCCGTTAACACAGGATGCAGCGGAAACGTCTATGAATAATAACAAGGCAACAGTAAGTGATAGTGATATAGAATTCGGTTGTACAGGCGATCTGCTTATGAAGAACTTTCAATGCATTTGATGTAATTGAAACAATCGCCTCAAATATCGTTGGCGCAGGTGTAATTGTTAGAAGCATGATCGCATATTTAGTATTTTAGATGATAAAACATTAGTAGTTCTGAAATTACATGACGACGTTCAATAGTCATATTACTTGTCAAACACCGCACAAAATGTCGTAGAAATGTAATCCATTAAGTTGAGTGAAGTTAGCGCGGCAGTCGTACATTGTACATCAGCATTGAATACCGACCCAGATTGAATACAGAGCCAGCACTGACATCGTTATTCGACTTATATTGTTAACACATATCTTATATCTAACCCAGACCTAGCACTGACATCAGTATTCGAACTTGTCCGCGGCGAATACATATCTGGATATATATATCGGGACAGCCCGTACATCGTTATCCGAGTTTTCTAAATATTTGAATACAGACCTAGTAGCGAACCCATACCTAGCACTGACATCAACATTCGAAACGGGTCTGCGGCGAATAAATATCTGAAGTCGAATAAAGAGCTATGGGTTCGCTACTATATCTGTACTCAAATATTTAGAAAAATCGAATAACGATGTACGAGCTGGCTCGTTATTCATCTCATGATATGTATTCGCCGCGGACAAGTTCGAATATTGATGCCAGTCTAGCTTTGGGTTCGCTACTAGGTCTGTATTCAAATATTTAAACAAATAGAACAACGATGTTAGAGCAGGCTCGTTATTCATATCCAGATAATTATGTATTCGCCGCGTACAAGTTCGAATGTTGTTATCAGTGCTAGCTCTGGGTTCGCTATTAGGTCTGTATTCAAATATTTAGAAAACCCGTATAACGATGTACGAGCTAGCTTGTTATTGGACTCCAGATATGTATTCGCCGCGGACAAGTTCGAATATTGATGTCAGTCTAGCTCTGGTTTCGCTACTAGGTCTGTATTCAAAGATTTAAAAAAGTAGAATAACGATGTTCGAGCTGGCTCGTTATTCATCTCCAGATATGTATTCGCCGCGGACAAGTTCGAATGTTGATGTCAGTGCTAGCTCTGATTTCGATATAAGATATATTTTCAAAAATATAAATCGAATAACGATGTCAGTGCTGGCCCTGTATTCAATCTAGGTCGGTATTCAATGTTGATGTACGATGTACGATTGCCGCGCCAACTTCACTCAACTTATTCTTAAGAAGAGACCATCGAGTCATTTTGCTTTTGTCAGAAAATGGATATATGTTCAAATTAACTATCGGGTAACACACTATGTATATCTAAATGTATACTCAGTATAAGATGACTCATTGATCACCTACGAAGATGGGTTTTTAGCCCCTATTAAAACTTTAAGACTTCATAAATTATCTTATTTAAAATCTATTGTGTAAGACTGCAACTGGATCTGACTTGTGTTTTAAAAGTTTAATTTACGCACTCCTAAGCACACTCAGCAGTCAGTTTTGTTTTGATTTTGTTGTTTCGAAAACCCTTCAGTCAAAGTTAGTATCATTTGATTACATAGACAACTTGGCGTTTTAGAATTAACTTCGACAGGAAAAAGATAAATGGGTCTTTTATTTGCTGGGACTGAGGCATTGGGAACTGACAGTATATATATTACTCGCTTCATTATTGAAATATTACAAAAGAAAATAATTTGCCTGTCATAGCTTTTGATAACTTTATCATTGCTTGAAGCAGAATCGCTATAATATGTCAGGCTGTCAGATACGTCAAACTCTGCAAGTGTCTTGAAACGAAATATGTATTTCAGAATGCTCATCCTATATTATTTCACTACTACTTTATTCAATAGTATGTTTAATATATAGCTTTAATGTGTCCCAGACCAATTGTAATCCTCGTATGTTTGTATTGTAACAGTTCATACGAAGTTGTTGACGGTATGGTACTTCCATGGTTAGAATTTGCAATATGCCGCTAATATATATATATAGCAACCACAATGATCGGATAATGTAACCATTAATGTTTGACAAAGTATGGTTGCCATAGAGACGTTTTGCCAAAGACTGTTCCGAATCGTGTCACTTTTCACCCATCATTTATATTTGGTGATTGTGTCCCTCTTGCCTTTGACGTTATTCACTTGGATGTACATGATGTGACTCCCCCTCGTTCTAAAAGGGGTGTCTGTTCACAGTCGCGTTGACATATTTGTCTCGACTTCTTTATTCATGTTTATGAATATACATCGTATCAGGTATCATTTGAAACGTCATCACATATTTTGTTATAATAAATTTGATATCCTCTATTTATGAATGTTCTTCCATATAAAATAAATATTAAATTGCAGTACTCAGACAAGTTTCCGTGCCATTTTACTCGTTTTTTATAAATACATACAGTATGCTACACTCAATATAGTATGGCCGATATATGATGGCACAATAATATTTACCTATGCTAATTAGCAGATTGTTACACTTCCCATGAAAAGGGGTGTTATTTACGTCTGTGTCATACAAGCGTGTGGTTGATACATTGTTATAGAAACACGAGTCAATAAGTTCAAGGATTTGAACCCAGATTGCCCGCATCAAACATAATATGGGTTTCCACTCAAATAAAATACTTTTGAAATCTTCGATTTTATATCCCTCGTTTAAAAGTCGACAAAGCGCCACAATGATCATGGTTATTCTACTTACCTACACTTTGATATACAAACAAACTGTTAGAAGCATTGTCTGAGAGATGTAAAAGAAGCGTAGTTAGTGTTAAAAAAGAACATTAGATGCGACCCTCTTATGGTCAAGTCTTAGAAATGGTGAAACGTATTTACTTGATTAGATATGACATTTATTTTTGACGAAACATTTATTCCCATCTGTCAGCAGTTTTATTTCACTCTTTTGTAACATATGCTTGTTTTAGAAACACATTACCCTCATGGTTATCAGTAATTTCCTTTTCGGAAAAAAACTATGGATGACATTATATGTTGTGCACACAAAAAATCGTCGTGTTTGCCCTTGCCGCGATTACCGTAAATTTACATTTTCCCCGTCACTTCTTTATGCATTATTTATCTCACCACAAGGTTTAGATGACGCCTAAATCACCTACAGCACCAACAACAAAAAACATATAATAAGTAACCCATTTTTCCGGCGATATTAAACCTTCTAAAACTGAATGGGGCAATAAAAGTAGGTGAATAATTATGAATAATTAAGCATTATCGTATACTAAAATATTAAACTATTCCGATTGAAGCAGGAAAACAATCGAAAAAGAAAAACCAATATTTACCACGTTCACCTTTACTAGAAATGTAAGTTTAATCAAAGTATGTCTTAGTCGGTACATCGCAACGTGTATTTAACCAATTGTTGCTCTCAATAAAGGACAAAGCGATATAACTTACTCAAAATAAATGGCGAACACTTTGTTTTAAAAAACTGAACAGTCCACTGTCTCGGCTTTTTGCATAACACGATAATATTTTTATGAAAATTAGCATACGTAACGTACATTTACTGATTTAATTATTGTTTTATTCAACGCAAAATTAAGTTAGCATTGAATCCATAAGTGACTTTGACCTCTGTGATACATTTTAAGATACATGTATAGAATTGGTCAACTGTAACTCCTGTATCATTACATCAGTTTTCTAAGCCACCGAAATAAGCCAATCAAGTAATACAAACTGAATGAAATGATTCTCGTTTAGGATCGTAATTTCTTCTCAATAATTGGTAGCATATTTGTAATTACTGATCCCAAGGATATGCGACTGTGCGTATATTTTGAACAGTTACACATTTGTTTGAAAACAAACATTTGATGGACAATGTATTGTCTACGTACAAAATAGGATAAATATGATTACTATTCCTCAACACTAATATGATTCGCGTGTACAAAGTATGACGCGTCCATTTTGTGTTAAAATACATAATATCAATTTACAGGCGATGAATTTGACCAGTAAGTATAGATAAACAAGAAATATCTTAATAAAGATGGTCTGCGCAATTTGAAGGCTAAGATTTGTTGTGCAACATAAAAAATGCCGAGATGTAACGATTGCTGGTCACTCCAGATCCAAAACGGATTTCGATAAAATCACCGATATTAATAAAGTTCGGGCTGTCATTTTGCAATGAAATGTATAATAAGACATACTTAGAACGTTGCGACAGTGTTTTGGATTCCTTTAGTGTTCGAATATATCATTTGTTACTTAAGTTAATTTAAAGTTAATTTAAATTATTTAGCATGTATGGTTCTGCCACTAAAAACACTCGGTCTGATATATTGTGTAATTCAATTATTTAAGACAATGACCACAAACTAAATTTGATTTATGTATTTTTCGTCCCGAAATTTACTGCTACGAGAAACGAATGGGATATCTCCTGGTAGTAAAAATGACACTACTCAAAAGGCAATGTAATTAAAAGTGATCGATTCCAAAAGTATGTATCGTAACGCTCTAATATGAACCCGAGTTGTCGTATTATCTAACAAACACAAATTCAATGACATGTTAACGTTACCGAAATAACCTCTATCATTGTATGTTGCAAAAATGAATTGTATGTGAGCGGGTGATCATCCAATTATCACTTTCGATGTTACCAACTACATTTTTCGATTGTGAGTTTTATAAAATAACAAGCAATACTTTTATAAAACAATGTTAGATTTATAAATATCAGCGACCCGTTTATTATTCTAGTGTTCAATATACGAGTAAGTGAGTCTGAAATGCAGCTTTTTGTAATAATGATAGACTTGGAAAAATGTATTGAAAAGATCTAGCCTAACTTTTGATGTCATTTTAAGATGTAAGTTGGAAAGGCCTGGCATGGAATCATGCCAGACAATTTATTTTAAAACAAAAGGAACTAATGCAAAATGACTAGTAATGACCAAAATATATGTACTTTTGGTAACACATGACATAAAGTTGGGCAACACAATATGTCTTCGTTAACCTCAAACCAAATCCTTATAGAGACAAACCCATATGATAGATCAAATATATTTTATGTCTGTCTTCTTCCGCGGTTATGGTAATTCATACAAAATACGATTACAAATAAAAGAAAAACAACAATGAGATTATTTCATTTGAATTGTTCCTAATTAAAATGATTTAAGTATAGTGGTCATTAAGTATGCACAATTAGTTTTTTGCAGTTTTGGTTTAATTGCTTTTTCTTAAAACAACAGACAGAAACTGCCTTTGGCTGTTAATGGTAGTTTGTGTTCTGATTTCGTAAACATACCTATATAATGAATATTGGTTGCATTTTATAAATTGCAGTGACGTCCTTTTTCTTATAATAACATATGAGACTAAACTTCGTATCTGAGTAACTAAATCCCAAACACAGACTCTACTCATTTACAAGATTATACAAATATGAATTTTAAATCCAAACGCCCACTTAGCATCTGTGTTTGCTGTTCAATAATCCGGAATGGCTGGGGCATGAAAATATTAAAATGTCCGTGTAAAAACAGATTTTGATAAGCAATGCCGCGTGTATAGTAAGTCACCGGCGGATGTTTACAAAATGTGGAGGGGAGTTTACGTCAATTAGTGTGATACATGTATGTCGGACGAGCAGGTAAAGTCTTCTTTTGATTTCGAAGAATTTGGAAGTAAACAATTGAATGAATATTAAAATTATTTAAAAAAATATTCAATAATTTATTTTGTTACCAGGTACATACTGTTTTTAGATTCTGATGTGATTGATATTCCGATGGTTTAAAAGTTCTTAATGATTTGATGCGTGGAGGGTAAATGTTGAATGTACGGTTACAATACCATTGTATGAGCATGTCCATATTCTGAGACAGTCAGATCAATATGTAAATATATATTATATATAGTATGATGCGTTAACGTTTTCTATTAGGTAAAAAATTCCGGCGTAAGCTGGCACTTGTTTTCGTTTTTTTATCCTGGTGTTGTCAAATGCGTTCGCCTTTGTTATTATCCGTGAAATATGCTAAGAACTATGTTAGTTCCGTTAAATTTCATTTCTTATATATATTCTTCCCATACGATGAATGTTGTTAACTGTCTAAACTTACTAGACTAGAAGCTTTTGTTTTGGAACTTAGGTGAGAAGACTATGGAACACATTATTGCGTCGTGAGCAGAACATAGCTTTTGTAATATATATGTGTGGTATGGATTAAGTTCTCCGCGTGTTGTTGTTTGTGTATTCTTCCCTATGTGTGCCTTCGCCCCTAGCATTTATCTGTCTAAGGGAATTCTGATTTGTGAATGTGTCCCTCTCTGCTCAATGTTTCTCTTTAGTGAATATAAATCGTATCAAATTTGGGAGACAAGCCTTGTTTTTACGTTAGCATTCGTATAATTGTTGGCATTTAATCCTGAAGGGTAATGTTTCACCAATCTCCATTTACGAGGACGGTAAATAAGATTGAACTTAACGGGTTTAAGTTTTTGACCCCCTCCTCCTTTGTCAGACTTCAAGTTCAGATAGAATAATCACGGTGCTTGTCCGTTTAATTTAGTAAACATCCGTCTTATTTAGAAGCGATCATACTCCGAAAATATATTAACTTGAAATTCAACGGTTTAGTTATAAGCAGAATTAGAAATCAGAGTAAAAAATAAATCAAAGATTTGTTGTTCCCTTTACATTTAAAGTTAACGATAATGTTTCAAATGCATTGCTGAGTTATTTAAATAGTTACCATAATACAAAAAGCGTGTTATATATATTTCTTCTGTCCGTCCATCCGTACAACTTTTTTCCGTCCGGCGCGATATCTTGTTACTGGTAGGACAGACTTCATTGAAACTGTCTATGGACATATATATGGATATTTGTATGATTCACAACAAAAGGGTCACATCTATCTATGTATGACAGAGTGATGGCCCTTTGTTACTTTCAATTAGCCACATATTTCCGTCCGGAGCCATATCTTGGTCACATTATTTTGTTATCCATGCAGAGGGATATTTATATGATTCGGGGTTGTCTGTCCATCCATCAGTCAGGGGAATGATGCATATCAAATACCATAGCAATAAAAACACCCTCCTCTTCGAGGGGGGAGGCGCATGACAAAATGTGCCGACGAAACTTTATCAGTTTATCAGTCCTCAAATGTACGGCTTTCACGTTATTTAATCTTTTTCGAGGGATATTTCATAACTAATTCATTTGCATTTTTTGTAATTTGCCTAATTTGACAAGAGATGTCAATTAAACGAATGTGCTTGTTTAACTAATATATATATTGAGTTGTCTGCTTGATCATTTTTCTATTTTGCCCATCAATCGTGAGTCAGTTTTTTTATGATGATTGACAGAAAAATAACATGAAAACATCACGTTATGTAACTGACACAGCTTTGTAAAGAAGCCTGAAGTTTACTTACGAACGATTTCATGAATGTTTATCATGATACGTGAACAGCAGGTGTTGTCATAACTCCACTGACACAACATACATATTGTCGAGTTTTAATTGCTGCAATACATGTATATTGTGTGCTCGTAAATATGAACTATATCAAATACATCGAAAACAAACAGTTTGTGCAAGTAATGATTCATTCATTTCTTTGTTTATTGTGCGTTACATTCCCTTTGAACTCTTGAAGTTATTTCGTACCCTAGATATCTTTACGGGATGTCCTGTTTTGGTGTAAGTCTTCTTCATTCTCACGTCGTGCAGTGATTATTCAATAACTTGTGTAAGATTTACTATACAGTCACGCATATGCCGTGCAGTAGTATGCGCAAATCGGTTAATTGGTCGGACACGTAATTGGGTTAATATATTAGATTATAGAGCGAGGAAAAGCCTCTGATAATGGGTAATCAAACGTCCATCAAATCACTGATGAAATATAATACATGTGGTAGTGTTTAACCTCGTCAAATGTTTTATACAGGATGAACATATTAAAAGTCATCCTTGGAAACTACTTTTAATTAGCTGGAGATAATGTAATGGTTACTATGGCGATAAAGTAATACACGGGTGAGATAGACATAGGCAATATCCTATGTAAGTAATAAGGATTTAATGTATACTATACACTGAAAGACAATTTGAAGTCGTGTATGTCTACAGTTAAATATCATGGTAACATAATTCAATACACCAAGCAAATAAAAAGCGAGATCATATTAAATATATCAATAACACATAAATGTCTTCAATAACTGCCGCATGTGCCTTTTCATTATCGTAATACTGAATGTGCCTTTTTTTTCGTATATCATAACACGTTGCAGAAACATGAAATAAACAAATATTTAATGACAAAATTCCGGAATACTATTTAAAAAAAACAGTTAATTATATACATATATTTGTTGTCCAACATACAATTAAGATCACATATGTCTTTTCTCATGGTATTGGTACAGTGCAAGAAAGATCTTTAAAAATGATGGTCGGTGCATACTGAAGCTAGAGAAAAAGAAATGCCAAAATGGTATGAGTATCGGTCACTCGATTACGCTACAATACAGACACTCGGATTCCTGTAAGGCGTAAGGATAGATCACCGCAAAGGAGATTGGATGGGACTAACTTCCTAGTGCGAATAGTCATAGACAGTCTGTTTCAATGTTGTTCATCAGTACTTATTGTATCAGTCGTGATGTCACACATTCGTGTTAGTAAATATGTTTCATTTCGATTTATCTGATTAAAACAATATGAATGTTCGTGACTGGTATATTTAATCAAGAAAGTCTTCAAAACTGAACGCCGGATTGACTAGCAACAATACCAACAAGAAAAAAATGAAATATACTATATATATTCTTTCCATCTCAGTTGTTAAGGCAAACACTATTACGAATGTTTGTCTGGTTTACAAACAACCTTATCATCTATACAGTAATAAGAATAACACTTCTGTCGTGATCAAAATAGTTTATTTGCAAACATGACACCATGGCAATACCTGTGTTCATTACAAGTTTATTGTTTTAATCTTGGTAAACAAATATACAGGCCTTAACGAAACGTTAATGTTACTAGCGTTGTTCGGTTGAAAATAATTTAGTTTAGTGTTAATATTTGATATTTGATTTTTCACAAAGCTGGTATGCAAAAATCTACATTAATTAAGTACGAATACGCCGAAAAAGCAGTTAAGTTATGTCCATCATACAATTTAAATCGTATGCGTGTCTTCTCATGGCATTGTCATAATGGTTTCTTCCTTATTGTATGATCATAGGACGTGTGCATTTACCCCCCCCCCCACCTTAACCCGGCTTTTTACTCACAATGGTGTTTATGCCACTGACCATTACAAAGAGATACACCTAATTCAGTCATCATTTATGTTCGTTGCCTTTGTAATCGTTTACATGTATTTATATATCATTTCACGTCTCAGAAAGCTTTTGGGATGCTTGTGTACTTTGTATTACCATTTCCTGCCACCAATATTTACTCATTCTGTATAGTTGTTACCCAATTCCTGGTGATGAAACAAGAAATAAAGTGCTTTTTTCAAACTCGGGTTTCGATGTATATATATAATCGTTCTTAATCATATCCTCCGGCCTCAGACTATTTCATTAAAGGAATAAATTGTATCTCTTCATTGTGTCGAAATTTCGACAAATTAACAAGTCTTCGGGGATTTTAACTTGTCATCAGTACATGTATGACCCCCAGGCTTTAAACCTTATATAAATAAATTGTATATCTTACAGACGATACATAAAACTATAAAGATGAAAATGGGAATTGTAATAAAAGAATTGAACATTTGTAAACCACTTCTTACTATCCGTCTTATGAACAATAATTTAATAATTCATGTCTTTATGAGCGATATTAATAGAAATAGGGACGGTAAATATAAGGGTCACAATATGCATTTAGGTAGATACATGGATGTTTCGAGACACAATGCATAGTACGTTGAGGACAGTTAGATAAACCAGAGCGATGTAACTTGAATCTAGAAGTAGGACAGAAATGACACGTTTTTTGTTTAAAATCTGATAATACCCCCTAAAATTAATAAATCGAGTGATAGTATTTAGCTCACCAGATCAAAAGCTCAGGTCGATTTTGTGATAATTATTCATCCGCCGTCCGTCTGACTGTCTGTCCGTTCGTTCAAACGAATTTTAAACTTCTTAAACTTATTATTCTCCTTAACCGCATATCCAACTTTGAACAAGTTCATAGAAATAATCATTGTATGGTATCTTTCAACTTGTTCAAAGAATTCCATTCCACTTTAAAAAACTATTCTTGTCAAATACTACACGCCCAATTGTGATATAATTTCACAAACGTATACCTTGTGTGACCCTCTACTTAAATTAATCCAATTATTTAGATTTGTCAAAAATATGGTCGTCTGATTCATCTGGAAATCTTTTTTTACTAACTTTATGAGAATCATTACATCAACGAAATGTTGCATCCTGTGACACAGGACCATAATACAAGATGTTATTATAACAATACATAGGCAACATAATGATTAAATGAAAGAGGTTAGTCTTATCATTACAGTCTGTACTTAGCCGAATCCATTCAATTATCCGAATAGATAAAGGAAATTATACGTACATTTTCAGACCGAAGAAAAGAGAGAGAGCATGAACATTTTTCCATTGCAATCAGAGAAAATTGGCTTGTACAATGGTGAAAAGCAATAAGTGTTCAATCGAATAAACATTGTGTTTAAGAAATATAGGAACGTCTCCTCAGTGTATTACATCAGTTATGTATGTGTTTTGCTACAGAAAGAATAATAATACGGTTTGTAAACATTTTCTCCATACGTAATTGCATAGCACCAATCTTTGTCCAAGCTATTACACATATTATGCTTAACTCGAATGTTAGGCTAGAATAAGATATGACTAATCACACGGATTGATTAGTTGACAAGAAAACCTGTGAGCAACGTCATGACCATTTTGAAAGAGTTATTCTACACGACAACCTTGTTACCAGCAGTCTTGACTTGCCCTGTGGTGAATTTCATCCATTAACCTCCCCCCGCATTGATTATCTATAGTTGTTCTTTCTGGTCGGTCAGGTCATTCCTTGCGCCCCTGTTCCCTTGCGTATTTACCATTATACCTCCTGAAAAGCCTGATGTTTAATGAACTGTTGTTTTCCCGGATGTCTGTATGAGGAGACATTGTCTTATGTATGTGACGTTCACTGAATCAACTTACTCTCTCTTTAGTTCAATGTATCAAATGTAGTACTTTATTGTAAAGTAAAATATATAACTACCGCCATGGCAAGTGGCATCCCCTATATAACAAACAATATTTGCAACACATCTGATGGATAACTAGCGGAAAAGTCAGATTTGAATATTTTGGGTTAAATTGTTAAATTATGTATGAGAGTTACAGTTCAAAGGTGTCACACCGCGGTGTGGAAGCAATTTCCATCACTGGTATCTGCACATATTTAACAATACTTATTTGACAAAAGCTATCTAGCCATAAATATCAGGGCATATATGCACGATAGTTGGATTCGCGATGTTTTTGACGGTTAAATAAGTTATCATGTTCTCGTCTTAATGTATCTTTCATTAGTAATCCGCAGTGTTGTAAACTTGATTTGATACAAATAAGAGACATTTGTTTGACCAAAAAAGCGAGATATTGAATTGTTACAGTGAACGACATAAACGTAATAAAATACCACACACACATTAACTCCAGTGAAAAACAACAGTCTACGAAATATTATGGACTTGGGAGATAAATGGGTAAACATGTTTAGAATGGGGGAGCAATTAATAATCTGGTCGACTATCAGAAGCAACTATGGACAATTTAATGCACCTTTATTATTATAATTCCCGACTGTTCAATGTTGTGTGTAAACCGTTCAATTGACTAGTGCTAGAATTATTTACTTTGTTAGAACCAAAGCGATTATGCAAAATAGAGTCATAAGCATGTTTCAGTAAACACTATGTTCCTATATATGTTTGTCCGTTCGTATTCATTTGCGTATTAGTTTCAGTGAAAAGTAGGGGAAAGTATTTTCGTCTTAGTATTTATAATTGCAATATCTAAATAGTTCATGTAGGTTTTCAACTAGCGGATAAGTATGCCATATTATTTAACACATTATTTAATTGAATGCATTATTTAACAGTGTAGATAAGCTTGTATTGTGAAGAATTTAAATAGTACATGCTTTAACTACATTTTACTTTTATGTTGTGCGGCCAGTTGTCTTGACTTGTCCTGTGATCGTTTCTATCCATTAATCCCCCCTCTCCATTCCTTCACTGTCCACTTTAATTCTCCTAGTTATTCCTTGTGGTCTGCCGGGCCATTCATTGTGCCTCTTTTCCTTAACATGTGTACCCTTTGACCTCCTTAAGTGCCTTATGTTTTGTGGATTGTTGTTTTCCCGGAGTTCTGCGTGGAGAGGCATTGTCTTGTGTATGTGGTGTTCCCTGTAGTTACGTATTCTCTCTCTTCCAAATATAATAGAAGTCGATCTTAAATTAACTTCCTGGTATGTACGTGGTATGGACTCTAAAAGTAAACTTTTAAATGAACTATTTTGACATACTTTTAGACATCATACTGTTATAAATGTTTATTCATACCTATTGATTATGTTCAACACAACGAACATTACAACATAGATAAATAGACTTATGAACTCTTAAGTGTTATAATTTTAAATAAATTTAAATACTCATATTGGTCGAAACGTTGATCAATAGGATATATTAATAGTTTTATGCCATAACATACTGTGAACATGTAGAGTGGTAATAACACAAGTGTACTACTTTCAATAACTCACTAGTGAAATAAGTCACGTGCATGACGTCACAATAAAACAAGTGTGACGTAGATGCGCTGAAAATGATGTTGACAATGTTAAATATTTTTTTTGTACGAAGTATGAAATTTTATTTCATCGAAAATGATTGTGTTATTAATTTAAGTATGATCTGTGATATAATCGTTTGAACGTTTTGTTGAAAAACTCACAACAAAATTGTCGGAACTACGAGTACTTTTTGCGCTGACTTTTGTTTACCAAAGAATGAATTGCACATGCAATTCTATGCTTGCATATAGGAGGTCAAGAGAAGGTTTTGACGAAAATCAGCAGCTTCTGTAGTTGTATCATAAATTATATAACTTTACATTCGTGTCATTCAATTAATCTGGTCATTAGAAACAGAACACAAACCTCGACAAATCCTCGTTTTATCGTTTTAGAACACTCGTTTATAAACATATAGTACATAAAAATTAAACAAAAAATAACCTGAAAAAGTACGACCTTCAGATTTCCATGACTGGTAAATACTATGTGTTCCATCCTTTCGGCGTGTGTAATATAACTACGTTATTTCCATTAGCCATTGCAAAATATTTCTGAGATACTGTTGGCATATTAAAAGGGTTTTAAAATATGAAAACATCAAAACAATCAGAACGATGCGATCAATAATATGGTATGGTTCATTTTCTTCGTTTTTAAACCTTAGAATAACGTCCGTAGACCTGGGTTCGATTCCCGGTAGCGCTATTGACCGATTGTTCGTGTTTCTCAAACATGACTTTATTTGTTAACAAAGTTAAAAAACTAACAAACTTATAAAACAATAAAAAAGCATCACCATGGCTTTCCTACTTTACAAAAGGTGTTTTATCTTTCGGAATGGTAGTAAAATTTGGTTCGTAAAAAGTTAAAAACTGATCATTATTGTGTTTTGATCATAAATAACATGTAATTTCATGTGTAAATTCATTAAATTCACCAGTACACGCGATTTCCTATGCGCTTAAACAGGGCCGCGAACCGGATCAATATAAGGTGTCGTTACACGTATAAGTCATCGCGCCAGTAAATGTTTTCCCATTGGGTTCGGTGTCATGTCATACAGAAATCTGGTTAAACTGTTTTGTAAGACATCAATGTAAGAATTTCTTGAAACTCGAGTACCGGCCATGTTTTGAAAATGATTTCAAAACAATCTGAGCTCAAATCCATGGATGTAGTTTAAACGTTGGATAAGTAATTGTGAGGACGGTGTTAAAACACATATAAGCCAATTGGTCACCTTAAACAAAAATAAGTTACAAACATTGGTGGTGCCGAATGGCTATTCACAGTTGAAGTTGTTATATAAGCTGACCGAATGTAATCCCAGCATATTCACTTGATAACATTTACTACACCTTAGATTGATAGACTCATCAGACTAGACAGAAAAGGTGGCAGAAAATCTAACAGGCCGTTGGAGAAAAACATTATTAGTTTAAGATTACCTCCGGATTTCCATCGAAGTACGTAATATTTGTACATTTTATTTACGTTTACGCTATAAAGGTAAGGCCATATATCGATCAAAAATTGTCACCTGGTATTTACAACTCACCCCGGGTGCATGCAGAACACACTAAGGACTACACTAATTGGAATTGTTCGCTTGGATAACTTCGGCGCATCGGTTGCTTGATGTTTACTTTGTCGCGTCAAACAACATTTTTGCTTGTTTTCTCAAATATAAAAAGATGAGCATCTAAAGAAAATGAAGGCAATTTAATGGCAAACATCAGTGGCATCCTTGTGTATATATTGTTATCTCATATATATCAGATAATGATAACTCACTTGAAATCCATATTCAGGGGTGTTATTGTTGACAAGTTAATGGCATTTATCAATTCGATTTATAGTTAATGGCTTCTGTTGTTGAAATAATTCCAAATTGTTCATTTATATGACATATGAGAGTACTTTTCTTCTGATGTGATCACTTTGCTTTTATCTTATTTATAGCATGTTGACTACATTGACATTTAATGTGGGTTAATCATTGTTCTTTGCTGGTAAACATCATACTTACTTAAATGTTGATTTGCGAAGAACGTCATGTACCACAATTAGAATTTCACAGCCTTATATTATCACGGATTTATATTAATAGAAGTATCACAAAAAGGGTATAGTTTGTAGACCAATATATGAATTCCCTCGCGCAACAAATAATAATAACCAGTAGTAAATATAATGTAAAGGGGTATTTATTGTATCAATATATATGTGTGCTGATCATTTATCGGTATGAAACATATTTAACAGGATGTTCAATATAAACGTTATGCCATTACTCATGTTATTGACATCTTGATTATCTATCAAGTGATTGTGAAATCCGAAATATGGAAACAAACAAAGAGAATATTAATTTCCTAGAAAGTGTTGAAAATAAATTAACTAGAAACATAATAACAGTAGAGGACAAACTATGTCAATAGTTATGTTGCATTGTGTAAATTATATAGGTAAACTGAATCAAAACTTGCAATCTGCACGCTGACAGTTGACTGGTTCCGAGCTTAGCTCAAATCAAGTTATTACTGCAACCATCACGAACAACGCGACCCATGGAATGTCACTTGACTGGTACACAATGGCGGAATAAAAATGTTTTGAGAATGTACTTCTTTAAGGCGCATGCTTGAATTCGTGTCAAATCATGGCAAAAAAGAAGTCAAAAGTCCTAACAAACACGTGACTTGAGTCTGTTTACAATAAGTCATGTATTGTTCACCTTTGAATAGCGACCTATAGTTTTTCGATTCATTTGAAAGTTCATCGAAACAAAAAAATCCTTCAAATTCAAAAAGGATTTGTAGTTGGGTAGCAGTACTTGCTTAACAAGGAGGGTAACTGCTGCGAGGCGATTGTGCAACTTGACGTTAAAATCAACTAAATTCATTTTTGTTCAGTCTGATTATCTAAACTTGAGGAGATGTAAGTAGAACTCATAAAGAAATATTGAACGTCGTAAATGACTGCTTATCCTGAACATGAATGCAAATATTGCGTGTCGTAAACTACTGTTTAATGTACGGTGCACTAAAACACAATCGTAGACGATTTGCAATTATTTGCATGTGCAGACAGTCGCATTAAATTTCTCAATATGTAAAACTAATGATATCGAAGAAATATTGTGTTTCTGTGAAAATGACGTGCCTGGTTACATACGCTGCATTATTCATACAGTATCGAAATAATATATAAAATACTTTCATGTAGACAAAGACAATGCCAGATGATCGTTATATTAAAATTTCCAGTTTTGTCCTAATTTAAATCTAGTTTCAGTGCTGTATGGGCGACCAATATACATTAACCAAATATCAGGAGGAGTTTGAGCTATCTAGATTTGTAAATAGTTCACGTCAGGATAATCTTTTTCCCATTATGATAATGCATCCTGTCACAAACATGTGATATAAAACTCTTAACAGAAGACACAACGTAATTAAGAAATAACTGAAATTCTTTGACAAAAATGATGGATGCTGTGCCTGGTAAATTACTGCTGATTTTGTCTCCTGATCCTTAAGTTTCGTTATGGTTCAGAAATAAATTTTAAAACACAGAAATGGAATGAGGGCATCTAGTTTTCGTATGTTGCTCATCTTACCGTGTTTTTGACAATTCTCTTCAGATAAAATAGCTACGGAGGGATCATCGGGTACATTGTTACTGTCTTTACAGGTTTTCGGTTTTAAATACATGTGTTCTTCATGTAATATACTGTTGACTGTCTCTTTGTGAGTGTTTCAGAGGGAATTTACACACATTCGTTCTAATTGCGTTATTTTATGACAATAGTGAGCTTGCGTGCATCCCTAAAGAGAGTTACAACCCACACGTGTGTCTTTGCAACCGTTCCCTAGCGATACTACTATTTTCAACCATATATGTTTGTGTGCCCATTTGCCGTAAAATTTACTTGCAAGTATATATTTGCAAGTGCATTGTGCCTCAGTTTTGGAAAAACACGTGAGCGTTGTTTGGTAACCAAGTGCCGCTGGTTAGATCTACTGTAAATAAACAACATGTAATGAGAAAAGCAGATACACGAAGTAAGAAACCAAACTTAGTTGGTCTTTACAAACTAAATATTTGCATTCAGTTGAAAAGCCAATAGCGGAGACATCCGTGTCCTATGGACGCATCTCGTTTATTTAAACATTTCATCGATGATAAATGCGATAGAAAAACACCTGAATCGAGATGTGGTAACAACAATTAATATATCATAAAACTTTTTTCTCCTATCAAGATAAATAAAAGGTTTAATTCTACGGAACAGAAATAATTTTCAATTCAATTGTTGTTATTGACGAACTTTGAACATTCCGCGAACAACAAAATAATTATTAGTATATTACAATCCTAAATCTATTTGTGGTATTAATACACAATTACACAATTTTATTACACTGTTGAGATCATTATATTTAAATTACACCATTTCAATACAGTGTTGGTGTCATTTGGAAGAGACAGATTCGATATCTTAGAGAGATGCATCATATATAGATACCTGTTAGTGTAAAGTGTAAATGAAATGTTTTCCTGACATTTAAAATGCATTATGTTACGTGAACAATCAGTTTAATTCAATGAGTTACTCGTGAAAGATTTAAGACTCCGCAAAAAATAAAGACAAAAATTGATTAGCTTTAACAGCATTATAGAAATAGGGTTTTTAAGCTCATTTTTTCCCTTCGTGTTGTAAAGACTCCTGTATTTCTTAGCAAGGTTATATTCTCTTGCTTTTCTGGCGTTCAGTATTTCATCTGTTAACCAGCCATGCTGACTAGAATGTCTAACACGGTTTCATTTGATTGGAGCATGCCTATTAAGAAGTTTGATCAAATTTTAATTTAATCAATCGGTAGCTGCTTTATGATCATAATTATATTATGTCAGTACAGCGCAATTATAACATAATTCCATCTGCAATAAAAGGGATTTCGTCGAATTTCGTCAAGAGCCGCGATATGAAATGTACTTATGGCCTAAAGTTCTCGATTAAATTTCTTTAGAATTTGTAGCACGTATCATGTAATCGGAAAGTCGCTATAATTGAATTTGGTACAATGCTTTAAGCGACATGTTCTTGGTGAGTGATATAAATATGATCAACTTTGTAAGCTGAGGAGGTTGTTATTCTTGTTGAATGATATACAGGTTGCGTTGTTCAGAATTGTCAAAAAATGTCGACCATTCAGAATTACTACCACTGTTTTCTAAGGAGAAATCCATGTTTACATCACGAAGAAAGATAATTTCGCTATAAACATGCATGATAAGTCATTTGGAAAAACACGTTACATTAATATTAAGTTGTCATAAAATATTGACCACTTATGGCACTTTTCTAATCTGGAAGACTAATTAAATCAATTTTATTTCACGCTTGTCGTTTTCCTGTCCGTATTCGTGTCAAAAATAAATTGCAATATCAAATGGCTAATCGAGTACGAAATAATTCATTATAATCATAACAGTGCTTTTCTAAGAGTTGTACGATATATATATATTATTCAGACAATAAGGCATTATGCCCATGAATCATAATTATTACCCAATATCGAATTATATTAAGCGCCATTTTCCTGCTTGGATGTTTTTTTCTACCTCAACATATACAAACGTATTTTGAGACTGCTATTTAATACATGTAGAGCGATATATTGTGATATGAAATGGAATTTTCTGATTACATCTATGTATTCGACTTTAATTCAGTTAAATTTTAACTACTGAATTTACTTTCGCACAATTTAGATATAGCAATTGGTGGCGTATGCCTGTTCCCTTTTCCCTATTTACCCTTGCACCTCTTCAATGCTTGATGTTTTGTGGACTGTTGTTTTTCCGGAAGTATGTGTGGGGAAGTATTGTCTTGGGCTTATGGGCGTTCGCTGTAGCAACTTATGTTCGCTTTTCAATCTAAATAAAAGTGGTTACTTTAATCGACAAATTAAGAATAACAAGTGAAACAAGCAAGGACACGCACGAATTTTGAAACATCTTTAGATATATACTTTTACACTTGTCACGACCCATGAACATTATTACATTTTAAAATCAAACTGTCTCCCTGAACGCGATGAATAACTGTGTGAATCGTCGACCCAATAAACTGAAATTCTAACACTGTAACAGATTGCTTGTGCAATGCATATGATATAGTGCGTCTGTCTGTAGACATACCACATTTTTCTTAACTGTTCACTAAACTTTAAATTGTAGACATCTTCCTGTAGAGACATTTGCATTAAATTTATCTCAATAAGTACAACTAATGACACTTAAGGAAATACTAAATTTCTTCAGATTAGTTTTGTCTGATGATATATTCTGCATTATTCATATGGCATCGTGACTACATACAGAATACATTCGTATAGATGAACTCAATACCGTGTAACTATTATTAAATCATGCATCATATTTCAATTTCCAATTCATCAAATTCAAATATGATTTACAGGGTTTCTCCTACAAATGGTATGTCATTGCGGGTACAGGCAACGAAGGAGTAATGCTTTTACTACTCCATAAAAGGCAATATGTTTCAGGTCTGAATAGTGTTGGGCCTTAATAGTATGCAGACTTTAGCAAGTAAGCATATTCGAGAATACGTAACATAATGTGGCCGTTTGATTTTGATAGCCAATTGTTGATCATCCTATACTGTTATGGTTTCACATAATTTTCATTAACGGATATTAACCGTTTGTGTTTTATACCGGTATGTATACTTGTGTGTCAATAACAAAAAATAAAACATGAATGCAGAAGTCGAGCAAACATGCCATACTCAAGGCGAACATCCACCTCAAAGGCAGGAGGAGACATGAAAGCGTTTAAAAATGTCAATTGCTTCGGAACACGTGTATACAGAAATGATGTTTACATTTAGTTCATGAACAAATTACAGTTTCCATTATTCTCAAACGAAAAAATGTCTCGGTCTCAAGTGCCGTAAGATAAAAAGGTAGTGTGATCAAGTGCCAATTACCGGATCGAAATTACTGCAAGTGGCAGGATAAAAATTAAATCCAAACACTGCAACAAATAATTGCAATTCTGAGCACGAGCCAAGATCATATTTGAGAAGGAGAAACATAGTTACAGTCATTGAATCAGGGCTATATAATTTGTTTTCGAAAACACTTGTCCTGCACTAATGGAAATGTAAAATTTGACGTGTCTGACAAAGGAAGCTATTTGTCCGAAAATATCGGCCAATTTAGTAACACATACACATACACAATGATAGCTTTACAATTTAAAATTAATAAGCACTTGTATATGTTTGTGGGATGTTAAGGTTTGAATTACAAAAAACTGTACAATTGCTGATGTTGGTTTGCTTCAAAACAGGCTTTTCCGGGACTAACTTCAACTCAACTATGGGTAGACCGATTCAGCATTAGACTAGTCCGGGATTTCTGGCTAGTGAATCTCTAGAGTATCAGATTCACAAGACAGAACCTCCCACACAAATCTCTTGTTTATATCGAAATTATAATAAAGGTAATTTTCACACTGACAATTAGCCGAGCCAGAAATGCAGCATACAAAGAACAACCCAAAAAATCACATGTGTATAATTCCAGGATTCTATGACTACGATATATGTAAAAAACAAATTGTGCACCATTTACTTACAGACTAACACACTATATTATCAAGTAATTAACATATTTTAATAATCGTCACGCAACATTTGGTCAAGATTTTAAAAAACAGACATTACTCATCAGCGAAACTGGAATATTTTCATTGCAAATTGCTGATGTTGTAAACTGAATTACGCCTGGACCTACTCCCGCACTCACTCTGTTAGACAAGTATGTGGTGATTCTATATAAATCATTATTTTCGTTTAAAAATATATGCTTAACGATAAAATAGGCATACAATTGCATAAGCACTGTTGAATTTATTAAAATATGACATACATTGTTGCATTGAAATATTTGTTAAATATTAATTATCGATCTAGTACCGAATACAAATTGAATCCACCATGAGAGAGTTAATTGCCTGTGAACATGATCATACATTTAGTGACAAGCCTGTGATTTCAAATACCTGATTAGTTTTATTTGATAATGTGAAAAACGTCTTTCTTTCCGACATTTAGATGCACATACGATTTTTGTCACAACATAGCATAAATTTGCTGATTACTCTAATATAATGCATACCTTTTTAACACTAAATATTCAGTTGATTTGCAGCTTGAGGCATTTTTCATGAGTCTGAACTGTAAAATCACCTTGAGGTTATTGCGTAAATTAAACGATCGTAGCTAATTGATGCGTTTTTCAATGAACGACAATCAACTATACGTTCTGTATAGTACAATTAATATCATCAAATAACGTTCAATTTACATTCATTTACGTGTTCACGGTCACAAGTGTATCCATAAATACGAACGTCTAGCATTTGATTCACGATGTCTCTCATCCGTGTGACAAACGCACGTACGTCACGAATATCGCTCGCCTTCGCTTTGTATTTTTTCCTATGGGAGACAGGTTAGGTACCCCGCTATATCAGTTCTGTTTTATTTGAACTCCACTTGTATTATTTGTTGTTCACAGAGTAAATGGATTTTTATCAGAACATATATAGCACTCCTTTGTCAATATTTATTAATTATTAAACACAAAATTCTTTTGAAGCTTCTATGAACAAATATTTCATTAAGGAAAAAATAATATATAGTCTACTTTCTATCGAGTTTTCTTCAAAACTACAGAACAGTCAAATATGCTTCCACTAACGTCTTTAAAATAGGGAGAATATGCAGATTAACTTTTCGGCGCAGCCGTTCTAACATGACTTTGTTATTTGCATATAAGTGTTGTGTAAACCAATCAAATCTTACGTTAACCACTTAACAAACTTCTCCTCAACCGAACTGCGTTTGTAACCTTGACGCGGATTGGTTAACCTTTCGATAAGGGGTACGTTACCTTACCGAAATCCAGTGAATTTCAGTGAAATTACCGAGATCCATTTTGGATCTGGAGTGACCAGCAATCGTAATATCTCGGCATTTTTATATTGACAACACATATCAACCATCAAATTACGTCGATATAATCTGCTGTTATTGTTATTGTATTATAGTGCTGTTCTTTTCGCAATTTTTTCTCGACATCTGACAAAGTATTCTTTTTAATCAACGCATGTTTTACCTCTGAAAGAACGAAACTTGAAAAAAGCAATCTGGAAAATGTCAGATTGAACAACAATAAGTGCTGGTCTGAAGAAATAAACATTTAATAAATCATTTCATCGGATAATGCAATTGAGTCGACGCGATATTGTCGAATGGCAGATCTAGTCGACTTTCAATACGTCAATTTAAGATTGCTTTATCTAGTGTATTTGTTTGTGTTCCTACCACAGGCGTCACATCAATTAATAGGGAATGTTATAGGTAACAAAATAACACCAGAGGTTATTCTTGTTGTGTTACTTAAAACATAACTAGTATAATAAATTAGTCCGAGGATTTCTAAATTTAAGTTTTATTAGTTGTGAAATCTAAGAACAATAAATATGTAACGGTTTGGAACCATAATGATAACATGATCATTATTCCGACTTCTGTTTTGTTACCTTTGACAATATGCAAGGTCAATCAGCGTGTTACGTTCAGAGTGAAGTTCTGCTACATGCATTGTCGTTCTGTATTATTAAAAGTGTCACGAAAACAGCGTATGTCAATACAAACTCAAAGGTTTAATTTATTTACTACAAAACGTATTGACTACTGTTTCAAAAACAACACGTGATACTTAAATACACTGCTTCTCGGTCAAGTACATTGTTAGAAGTAAATTTAAAGATCAATTAAAGTTTATTCCGAGCGTGAATATAGACACTTGTCAAACAATCCCTTTGGACCCTTTGATTCATGGTCTAACAAACAGTGCTTGCTAAATAGCAGGCGACAGACGGGTTAACATATACAATTGCCTTGTGTCAAAACAAGTTCTTTATAGAAAAAGCACGTTACCTCGATACATGATCCTTAACAGAGGCATGATACATCATGTCAGTTACGTAATTTGTCAATAAACTTGAACGAACGTGAACAATAAATGTTATATAATAGTTTAAGGTAGATATTCTCTAGATCTTTTTTCAACGAGTACTTTTTGCGCTGGGTTTTGTTTACCAAATACCGAATTACACACGCCATACTTTGCTTGCATAAAAGAGGTCATGGACAGGTTTTGACGAAAATTAGCTGCTTCTGTATTTGTATCATAAATTATATATCTTTACATTCCTGGTAATGTTATTGAATTAATTAATCTGGTCATAAGAAACAGAAATAAACCTCGACAAAACATCGTTTTTTATCGTTTTTAGATCACTCGTTTATAAACATAAAATACATAAAGATTGAATAAAAATTACCTGAAAAGAACGACCTTCAGTTTCCATGACTGGTAAATATTATTTGTTCCACCTTTTAGCGTGTGTAAAATAACTACGTTATTTCCATTAACCATAGCAAAATATTTCTGAGATAATGCTGGCATATTAAAAGGGATTTTAGAATATGAAACCATAAAAACAATCCGAACGATGCGATCAATTATATGTTATGCTTCATTTTCTCCGTTTTTAAACCTTACAATAACGTCTGACAATATAATAAACTTTAAGGTAAAACCAAAAAGAAAACTCACAAACAATACAAAAGCATGACCATGGCTTGCCCACTTTACAAAATGATTTTATCTTTCGGAATTATAGTAAAATTGAGTTCGTAAAAATATCAAAGTTAAAAACTGATTTTTATTTTGTTTTGATCATAAATAACATGAAATGTCATTTGTAAATTCATTAAATTCACCAGTTAAATTTCTATGCCCTTATTCAGGTCCGCGAACCGGATCAATAAAATGTATCGTTACACGTATAAGGCATCGCTCCAGTAAGTTTTTACCCATTGGGTTCGGTGTCATACAGAAATCTGGTTAAACCTTTTAGTAAGACAGCACTGTAAGAATGTCTTGATACTCGAGTATCGGCCATGTTTTGAAAATGATTTCAAAACAATCTGACAAATGAGCTTAAATTCATGGATGTAGTATAAACGTTGGGTAAACAATTGTGAGGCCGGTGTTAAAACACATATAAGCCAAGTTTTCACCTTAAATATTTAAAATAAGTAACACATATTGGTGGTGCCGAATTGCTATTCACAGTTGAAGTTGTTATATAAGCTGACAAAATGTAATCCCAGCATATTCACTTGATAACATTTACTACACCATAGATTGACAGACGAATCAGCCGAGACAGAAAAGGTGGCAGAAAATCTAACAGGCCGTTGGAGAAAAACATACTACTTCGAGACAATCAATTAGTGAATTTAGATGTTATAATTATAGATTTTTTTGTGGTGACATCAGAGGTTCTTTCTTCCGAGGGTTGTAAATAATCCTATGTTTGACATAGTTATAAGATTGCACGAACCAATGTGGTCATGAAAGAAATGAGATATGTTTTATTATCCGTTATTAGTTTGAGATTACCTCCGGATTTCCACCGAAGTACGTTATACTTTACATTTTCATGTTCGTTTAAGCCATAAGGGTAAGGCAATGTATCGATCGCAAATTGTCACCTGGTATTTACATCTCGCCCACCCCAAGTGCATGCACAAAACACTAAGGACTACATTAATCGGAATTGTTCGCTTAGATGACTTCCGCTCATCGGTTGCTTGATGTATATTTTGTCGCGTCAAACAACATTTTTGCTTGTTTTCACAAATATAAAAGATGAGCATCTAAAGCAAAGGAAGCAATTATAAAGGCAAAAATAAGAATGCACCCTGTGTATATATTGTTATCTCATACATCAAGGCAGATAATGATAAATCACTTGGAATCCATATTCAGGCGTGTTTTTTGTGACAAGTTAATGGCATTTATCGTTTCGATTTATGGTTGATTGCTTCTGTTCATGAAATAATTGTTCATTGATATGACATATGACAGTACTTTTGTTTAATTGTGATCAATTTGCTTTTATCTTATTTATAGCATGTTGACTACATTGACATTTAATGTGGGTTATTCATTGTTCTATGCTGGTAAACATCATATTTACATACACTTTGTGGGTTATTCCTTGTTCTTTGCTAGAAAACATCATATTTACAGAAACGTTGATTTGCGAACAACGTTAATGTAGCACAATTAGAATTTCACAGGCTTAAATTATGACGGATTATGTATCACAAAATGGTATACTTTGTAGAACAATGCATAAAAAAGAAATTGTCTCGCGCAACAAATAATCAAAGTAGTAAATATAAACGTTTTGTCATTACTAATGTTATTGATCATCTATCAAATGATTGTGAACTCAGAAATATGGAAACAAAGCAAGATAATATTAATTTCCTAGAATGTATAAGTGTTGAAAATAAACTAACTCGAAATATAATAACCGTACAGGACAAAGTAGGTCAATAGTTCTGTTGCATTGTGTAAATTATATAGGTAAACTGAATCAAAACTAGCAATCTGCGCGCTGATAGTTGACTGGTTCCGATGGTTACAGTATATATATCCGAGTTATTTTTTGTCAGAATTGTTGCAAAAAACATTCTTGTTTCGTTTAATTTGAAATATCATAGAAACAATAAAATCCTTTCAAGTAAGCAAGGATTTGTAGTTGGTAGCTTGCTTAACAAGGGAGGTACATGTAACTGCTATGTAGCGTTTGCACAACTTGACGTTAAAAGCTACTATAGTAAGGTTTTCAGTCCGATTAACCGAACTTGAGGAGATGTAAGTAGAACTCGTAAAATAAAATTGAACGTCGTAAAAGACTGCTTATCTTGAATACGAATTTAAATATTGCGTGTCGTAAACTACAGTTTAGTTTACGATGCACTAAACTACAATCGTAGACGATTTGCAATTATTTGCATGTGCAGACAGTCGCATTAAATTGTTCTCAATATGTAAAACTAATGATATCGAAGAAATATTGTATTTCTGTGAAAATGACGTGCCTGGTGACATACGCTGCATTATTCATACAGTATCGAAATTACATACAAGAGACTCTCATGAAGACAAGGAACACGCCAGATGAATTTTATATTTAAATTTCCAGTGTTGTCCCAATTTAAATCTAGTTTCTGTGCTGTATGGGCGACCAATATCCATTAACCAAATATCAGGAGGAGTATGTGCTATCTAGATTTGTAAATAGTTCACGTCAGGATAATCATTTTCCCCTTATGATAATGCATCCTGTCACAGACATGTGATAGAAAACTCTTAACAGAAGACACAACGTAATTAAGAAATAACTAAAACTCTTTGACAAAAATGATGGATGCTGTGCCTTGTAGATTCCTGCTGATTTTGTCTGCTGATCTTCGTTCTGGTTCAGAATTTATGAAATAAATTTTAAAACACAGAAATGGAATGATAGCATCTAGTTTTCGTATGTTGCTCATCTTGCCGTGTTTTTGACAATTCACATCAGATAAAACAGCTACGGAGGGATCATCGGATACATTTCTACTGTCTTCGTAGGTTTTCGGCTTTAAATGCATGTGTTATCCATGTAATATACTGTTGATCGTCTACTTGTGAGTGTTTCAGAGGGAATTTACACACATTCGTTATATTTGCGTACTTTTATGACAATAGTGAGCTTGCGTGCACCCCCAAAGGGAGTTACAACCCAAACGTGTGTCTTTGCAACCGTTCCCTAGCGATACTACTATTTTCAACCATATATGTTGTTGTGCCCGTTTGCCGTAAAGTTTACTTGCAAGTGTATATTTGAAAGTCCATCGTGCCTCAGTTTTGGAACAAAACGTTAGTGTTATTTGGTAACCCAGTGCCGCTGGTTAGATCTAATGACTGTCGTAAATAAACAACATGTTATGAGAAAAGCAGATACACGAAGTAAGAAACCAAACTATGGACGCATCTTGTATATAAAATAGAAAATTCATCGAGGATAAATGTGATAGAACAACACCTGAATCGAGAAGTGGTAACACAAATTAATATACATTATAAAACATATTTGGCCTATCAAGATTGATTAAATGTTTAATTATACGGATCAGAATTAATTTTCAGTTCAATTGTTGTTGTTAACAAACTTTCAACATTCTGCGAACAACAACAAAATAATATATTTCAATCACAAATCTAGTTGTGGAATTAATAACGTGCACGATTTTTCTTCATGATTTAAATTACACAATTTGAATACACTGCTCAGGTCATTATATATAAATTACACCATTTCGAAACATTGTTAGGGTCATTTGGGAGCGACAGATTCGATATCTTAGAGAGATGCATCATATATAGATACCTGTTAGTGTAAAGTGTAAATGAAATGTTTTCCTGACATTTAAAATGCATTATGTCTCGTAAACAATCAGTTTAATTCAATGAGTTACTCGTGAAAGATTTAAGACTCCGCAAAAAATAAAGACAATAATTGATTAGCTTTAACAGCATTATCGAAACAGGGGGTTTTACAAATTAAGCGCATTCGTTCCCTTCGTTTTGTAAAGACCCCCGTTTTTCTTAGCAAGGTAATAATCTCTTGCTTTTCTGGCGTTCAGTATTTCATCTGTTAACCAGCCATGCTGACTAGAATGTCTAACACGGTTTCATTTGATTGGAGCATGCCTATTTAGAAGTTGGATCAAATTGTAGTTTAAGCAATCGATAGCTGCTTTAGGATCATAATTATATTATATCAGTACAGTGCAATTATAACATAATTCAATCTGCAATAAAAGGGATTTCGTCGAATTTCGTCAAGAGCCGCGATATGAAATGTACTTATGGCCTGATGTTCTCGATTAAATTTCTTTAGAATTTGTAGAACGCATTATGCAATCTGAAAGTCGCTTTAAGATTAATTTGGTACAATGCTTTCAGCGACATGTTCTTGGTGAGTGGTACAGATATGATCAACTTTGTAAGCTGACGATGTTGTTATTCTTATTGACTGATATACAGGTTGTGGTGTTCAGAATTGTCAAAAAGTGTCGACCATTCAGAACTACTACCACTGTTTTCTGAGGAGAAATCCATGTTTACATCACGAAGAAAGATAATTTCGCTACAAACATGCATGATAAGTCATTTGAAAAAAACACGTTATATTAATATTAAGTTGTCATAAAATATTGACCACTTATGGCACTTTTCTAATCTGAAAGACTAATTAAATCAATTTAAGTTCACGCTTGTCGTTTTACTGTCCGTATTCGTGTCATAAATAAAATGCAATATCAAATGGCTAATCGAGTACAAACAATTCATTATAATCATAACAGTGCTTTTCTTAGAGTTGTACGATAAATATAAATTATTCAGAAAATAAGGCTATTATAATAACTATTACCCAATATCGAATTCTATTATGCGCCTTTTGCTTCTTGGATGCTTTTTCCTACCTCAACATATATAAAAGTATAGTGTGATATATAATGGAATTTTCTGATTATATCTATGTATTCGACTTTAATTCAATTTAATTTTAACTACTGAATTTACTTTCGCACAATTTAGATATAGCAATTGGTGGTGTATGCCTGTTCCCTTTTCCCTATTTACCCTTGCACCTTTTGATGTTTTGTGGACTGTTGTTTTTCCGGAGGAAAGTGTTGGGAGGCAATGTCTTGGGTTTAAAGGCGTGGTTACTTTCATCGACAAATGAATAACAAGTGAAAAAAAAAAGGAAACGCACGAACTTTGAAACATCTTTAGATATATACTTTTACACTGGTCACGACCCATGAATATAATTACATTTTAAAATCAAACTGTCTCCCTGAACGCGTTGAATAACTGTGTGAATCGACGACCCAATAAACTGTAATTCTAACACTGTTACTGATTGCTTGTGCAATGCATATGATATAGTGCGTCTGTCTGTAGACATACCACATTTTTCTTAACTGTTCACTAAACTATAAATTGTAGACATCTTCCTGTAGAGACATTTTCATTAAATTTATCTCAATAAGTACAACTAATGACACTAAAGGAAATACTAAATTTCTCCAGATTACTTTTGTCTGATGATATCTGCTGTATTATTCATATGGCATCGTGACTGCATACAGAATACATTTGTATAGATGAACTCAATACCGTGTAACTATTATTAAATCATGCATCATCTTTCAACTTCCAATTTATCAAATTCAAATATAATTTAGAGGGTTTCTCCTACAATTGGCATGTCATTGCGGGTACAGGCATTGAAGGAGTTATGCATTTACTTCTCCTTAAAAGGCAATATGTTTCAGGTCTGAACAATGTTTGGCCTAAATATTATGCAAACTTCAGCAAGAAGCAGATACAAGAATACGTTACGAAATGTTACCGTTTGATTTTGATAGCCAATTGATCATCCTATACATAACGGTATGTTATGGTTTCACATAATTTTCAAGCAAGCGTTTAAACATGTCAATTGCTGCAGAACACGTGTGTACAGAAATGATGTTCATGGACAGAAAAATGTTATATTATTTTCAAACGAAAAATAGTCTTGTTGTCATGTGCCGTGAGATGAGAAAAGTCGTGTGACCAAGTCCCTAACCGAATCAAAATTACTGCAATTTGAGAAGTAGAAACATAGTTACAGTCATTGAATCAGTGCTCTAGAAATAGTATTTGAAGACACTTGTCTTGGACTAATGGAAAGGTAAGATTTGACTTGTCTGACATAGGAAGCTAGTTGTCCTAAAATATTGGTCAATTTAGTAACAAATAAACATACACAATGATAGCTCCACTCTCTAAAATTAATAATCAAATGTATGTGTTTGTAGAATTCTAAGGTTTGACTTACAACTAAACAATTGCTGATGAAACAGACTTGTCCTGGATTAACTTCAACTGTTGGTAGACCGATTCAGCATTAGACTTGTCCGGGACGTCGGGCTAGTGGATTTTAAAGACTGAACCGCCAACACAGATATCTTGTATATAACGAAATTATTGTAAAGGTGAATTTCAGACTGAAATGAGATAATTAGCCGAGCCAGAAATGCAACATACACCCCCTAAATTCGCATGTGTATAATGTCAGGATTCTATGACTACGATAGCATACAATTGCAGAAACAATGTTTGATGTATTAAAAAACTGGCATGCATTGTTGCATTAAAATATTAGTAGAATATTTATTATCGATCCATTTTCAAAAACGAATAGAGTCCACCACGAGTGAGTTAAATGCATGTGAACATGATCATACATTTAGTGGCAAGCCTGAGTTTGTTAAAATACCGGATTAGTTTTATTTGATAATTTTAAAAAACTAAAAGACAATATTTGCTTCCCGACTTTTAGATGTACATAATGATTTTTGTCACTACATAGCGTAGAATTTGCCGATAACTCTAATATAATGCACTCCTTTTTAACACTAAATATTCAGTAGATTTGCAGCTTGGGTATTATGTTTATGTGTATATCTGAAATGTTAAATCACATTGAGGTTATTGCGTATATTAAACGATCGTAATAAATTGATGCGTTTTACAATGAAAGACAATAAACTACACGTACTGTTTAGTCCAATTAATATTGAGTGAACAGGGAGCATTATCAAGGTCATTATCACATTGCTTAGGTTATTATTATTACTTATTGTTGGCACATTTCCTTCCGATTTCTAAAGCTTCGACTTCTTTATCAAATTGTTCACGTGTTGAAATATTGAATAGTATATTACATAATGGAACTAATTTTACTGTCCGTCATCCAATAACGGTTAATTTACATTCAAGTGTTCACGGTCACAGGTTTATCCTTAGATACGTACACTTGATTCAAGCTGTTTGTCCTCAGTTTAAACAAATGCATGTACGTCACGAATATCTCTCGCCTTGGCTTTGTCATGTTTTCCAAGAGAGACAGGCTAGGTACCCCGCTATTTCAGTTATGTTTTATTTGAACTCCACTTGTATTATTTGTTATTCACACAGAGTACCTGGATATTTATCAATACATATATAGCACTCCTTTGTCATTATGTATGAATTATTAAAAACAATCTTCTTTTGAAGCTTCTAGAAACAAATATTTCATTTAGGAAATATTAATATATTGTCTACTTTCCAGTTTTCTTCAAAATTACAGAACAATCAAAGAGCGTCGGCATGACAAATTTGGCATACAATGCAGACATACAGTTTTTCAATACATAATATTTATTATTCTTCAAGGATATCGTATGTAAATAGGGATTATTTACGGACATAATAATAGTCCTAAAAGTAAGAAAGTGTAAATCTTCGTTATTATGAAATATTTATTGTGTTGCCCAACTCCCCCGGGAAATCAACATACTCCAAACTGTAAGCTACATGCGTTTGAATGAATTCTTTATTATTAAATTCACGATTTACGCTGTCCATTACATAAATCCTTGTCGTAAATTGAGCTTCCCTTGTTTGAAATAATTGAACAAAAATGTACCGTTCATTAATTGATAGTAACAATAGAGGAATAAATGTCTTTCTTTTTTCTCCAAACAGCTTAAAACATGTGCTTCCACTAACGTCTCTAATATAGGGAGAATAAGTAGGGTTTTTTCGGCGCAGTTTTGCATATCAGTGTTGTGTAAACCAATCAAACCTTACGTTAGCCACTTAACCATTTTCTCCTTAACCGAACAGCGGTTGTAACTTTGACGCGGATTTGTTAACCTTTCGATAAGGGGTACGTTACATTACCGAATTCCAATGAATTTCAGTGAATTTATCGAAATCCATTTTGGATCTGGAGTGACCAGCAATCGTAACACCTCTGCATTTTTTATGTTGCGCAACATTTTCACCTTCAAATTGCGCCAACCATCTTTTTTCAAGATATTTCTTGTTTTCAATTTATGTATTCAAGACACGCACATGTATTCCATCGATGACAATGTTGATGATGATATAATCTGTTGTTATTGTGTTCCAGTGCTGCTCTTTTCGCTATTTTTTTAGTGTTATTTTTTATCTACGCAGTTTATTGTTCACCTCTGAAAGAACGGAATTTGAACAAAAGCAATCTGAAAAATATCTGATTGAACAAAAATGAGTGCTGGTCGGAAGAAATAAACAGGATCAGCATAAAGCCATGTGAAAAAAACAAAATTGTTGCCGTATAAAGTTCTTGCTTACAATTGAAATATTCTTCCCAGAAACTGTTTACATTCCAATTATTATGTTACGGAGGAAGATAGAACCAATTATAGAATTATACAAAACACTTCTGGGTGATTACTTGTATTAGTATTAAGATGTTTAGTAAATATATCATGTATTTCAATAAGGTCTGAGAAAGTACTAAAACAATTCAGATGGTGCGATTGGGTTTAAGGCCTAAAATGCGGAAGTCATCAGTAGAGCTTTAACGCTACACCGGATAATGCAATTGAGACGACGCGATATTGTCGAATGTCAGATCTAGTCGACTTTCAATAAGTCATTTTATGATTGCTTTATCGAGAGTATTTGTTCGAGTTCCTACCACAGGCGGCACATCAATTAATAGGGAATGTTATATGTGATCAAGTAATACCGGAGGTTATGCCTGTGATTTTACTTAATGCATAACTATTATAATTTATTAGTCTGGGGATTTCTAAATTAAAGTTTTATTTATTGTGAGATTTAAAAACTAAATATTAAACGGTTTGGAACAATAAAGAGAGCATGATCATTATTCCGACTTCTGTTTGGTTACATTTGCTACAGTTCAGGGTCAATCTGCGTGTAACGTTTAGAGTGAAGGACTGCTTCATTCATTGTCGTTCTGTATTATTAAAAGTGTCACGCAACAACGTATGTCAATACAAACTCAAAGGTTTACTTTATTTAATACATTTACAAAAACAACACGTGATACTTAAATACCTTGCTTCTCGGTCACGTAACATTGAAGAACAAGTCTGAATTACATCAATTAAACGCTTCGATTGTGTCCATGTTGGTTTCCGTTGGTTTCAGTGTAACTGAAAACAAGCCTTTGTATGTTATGTAGATTTCGCGGCAGGATGCACTCATGAAGAAGAACGTGAATAAATAAACACACTTGTAAACAATCCCTTTAGACCCTTTGGGTCATGTTCAAGTAAACAGTGTTTGCTAAATTCTCTTCGACAGACGGCTTAACATATACAATTGATTTGTGTCAAAGAAAAAACAGTGGCATGCTACATCATGTCAGTAACGTAAAACATACATGTTATATGCTAGTTAAAGGAAGATATAAACACGACATTTTCTCAAAGTCATTACTTCGAATATTTTGATATAAATCTATATTATAAATATTTACCTTTAATGAATATGTTATGCATCAATGATTTTATTAATACGTGAGTTCAATATGTAGAAAGAATTGCGGTAACACGAATATCATAATTGGAATAATTTATTGGAAGTGAGGAAGTGTGACGCAGGGAAGGACACGTGCACAACACAGGACACTACCCGGCACCGATCCAAAAATAAAACAAAACTGGAGGCTGTATAGAAAGATATAATAACTTCGTAAATTTGTGATACTTTTAATGGCAAAAACAATAATTGCTTATTCTCTTACGTTCTCCGATCAAGAGAATATTGGTCTAAATGATATTGCATAAGTAAACACTTAGAGACGTGCCTGAAAACATACCACGACATTCATAAAAGTCTAATATGTATAAATCTTGCATGGTGCAATTAAACCATTGTATCGAATAAATGTGGGCTGAGATAATCTTTTCGATTCCATTGTCTTCTGTCCCATACGTTCCAAAGTTAATCCAGTGCTCTAAAATAACAATCAATGTATATTTTCTCAATTATAAAAATAGAAAGAAACCAGACTTAATAAATTGATCCGTGTCCGGATTTAATACGGATACTTACACTACACTCAGCACTCAAATTAAAACATTTACTCTTCAGGATCAGAAAGTGAGTCATATTGAGTGTGAAAAAAATATTATAAATGTCAAATATTCTTTGCTTTCCGTTTTCATAGAGATTTGAGAGTTACATAAAATCTGGGAGTAATTATTATGTCTGAATGTGGTGTGTGGTACGCTATACTTTTCTCCCATATTTCATTATCACGCTGAAATATCAGGAAAATGGTGCAAAAACAATATTCAGCACTCAATTGACATTTTCATGTATTTTCCACACTTAAAAATTCACTATCAGTCTCATAAGAGTAATTTATGTAACATGAGATTTGAGTGCTGAGTGTAAGTATTCGTTATTATTTTAATGGTTAAAACGAAGGGCTTCACACCTGCTGTACATTAAGCTTTAAATAAAACACATCCTATGTAAGTGTGGCTGATTGTATTATGTACCATGTAGCTGCACGGAATTGCAACACAAGAAAAAGAATCTTTAAAAAACATAAGAAAGGAAAGCGTCGGTGGTGCTCTAAACATTTTTTTTCAAAATAATTTACACCGATGTTACATATAATAGAAACATTAAGTTATTACAGGGAGCGCCGCAATAGTTTCATTAATGTGAGAAAGAAATGAAAGTGATGTATTAACGTAAGGAATTCCCTTGGATACAACATGTTACATGCTAAACATTGGAATGCACCCTCTGTGTGTATTCTCCATTAATTATTGTCTCTTAAATCATGGCAGATATGATTAATGACAGGGTATCCATATTATTGCCAGCCTTTGTTGACAAGTCAATGGAATTTATAGGTTTGAGATTCAGTTGATTTCCTTTGTTGTTTGCGTCATTGAACAATACACTTTCAGATTGAGCATTAATAAGGCATATAGAGGTCACAGTTGTTTTAGATGGCGTTAAATCATATTTTATATTTGAAGTGGGAATAGCACATGGTGAGGTACAGTCGTGACATAGGCCTCACACACAGGCGTCAAAGGAATTGAAAAACAAGATAGTCTGGGTAGATTTGATGATGAATATTGCGCGTTTCTGTGGTGTTAAAAAAGTATACAAACGGAAATATGTATTTTTCTTTCGACATAACAATTACAAAGCAAGAAGTTACATTTCTATGTCTGCTCAATTCGTTCCCATATTTGTAATATCCATCGTGGTATTTTGCTTTGCTTGCTAGAAATATGATGACAAATGTTTTGCTGCTGACTTGGTGTGGCCAAAGATTTAATTCTGAATGTAAATATATATCAAAATATGCATTTTAGTGATATTTTAAATTCGACATAAGTGTAGTTAAGTGAAATAATGAAACAAGATACAATAGAACGTGTCTGTTGACTAGCCTAAGAATAGCCAAAATGTGTCCGGTTGTGCAGTTTACGCTTTGAAACGATTACGTTCTTTGCTTGGCGAAATATGTAAATAATGGTTGTTTTTTGTAGCCAGACTACTGAATCAATCACTGCACTAAACTGTGGATTGTTCCCAGGAGCTGAACGTGACAATATGTGAGCAGTTGGTAATTAGCCGACCGTTTGCTACTATATCAGTGTCTCGGCTATCTAGTATAATGGAAATGTCTGACCGTTATCACATTGGATAAAACCTAATTAGCGCAGGAATGTTGCAATAACGTGACTGTATAGTCCGTCTGTTTTTATTTACTTCAGAATTGTTGTAAACAATTGTCAGATAATGAAATCAGGTTTTGGAAAATGTTGACCAATAGATGTAGTATACACAATAACGGTCCTCGGGTAATTTTGACTGTGCAAACAGCGCGTTTAAGGTGTGCGTCATGAAACATTGTTTTCAGATCAGCCTACCAATTTCGTTTGTTGGGTTATTGAGACAAAACAGAAATGAAGAAGTCGAGAATTATATGGCAGGTTAAGTACAAAGACGCTCAAAAATAACAAGGAGATTAGAAATAAATATATAAACCAAAAATCAATAAAATATATGCAAAGGCAGGGGCATGTTTCAGTATACGCACGACTTTCTAGTGGTCTGGACAAAATTGTGAAAATATATATCGCTGCAGCTGCATTATGGTTAACTGTTATACTGAAACCCGTAAAATTGTTCCCCTTTTCCTCCACTTTTATACCATTTTTCATTAATTATTTCTTTCACCTTTTAATCTGATGCTACGCTTATGTACATGAAAGGCAAAATGGACATAAAACACAACCATATATAGGGCGAAACCGCCTTGGCGCGGCCGGTAAATAAAACAGAATTGGGACACGAAAAAGTTCATTGTGCACCCAACATCACATTTATCCTACCTGACATAAATAAAACGCACAATATTAAATTATTAAGACATTTTGCACTGAGTAACTCCTTAAGATGGAATATGACGCAAACATGATGACTGACACGTGATAAATCATGTAGCACATGGTAGATCAGTATAAATACAGACCCGTGAAGACTGTCAAGCCGTTAAGACCGGCTTACTTTAAAAAATATCTAGTAGTTTTCAAAAACTGCATTTCGTTATTTGACGGTTCTGGAGCTGCGTGTACCAATGGGCCGGGTTGGTTTGGAGCCCCCTGTAGTAGTTCCAAGGGCGGTTCTGCTATCTTGGTCTGTGATTAGTGTTTGACGTTTTTCACTTTCTTTTTTCTAATTGTTTTACATGTGTGTATATATTTTAGGCATTTACATGTGTGTATTTATTCAAATCTTCTTCCTCTATTGGGATGGCCGTGTCCTTTGTATGACAATGTATAAGACTTTTTCTGCTTCATTTTCATACGTAATTGATGATTCAGAACACGTGTCACGCATGTGACTAATGCGCCTGTAGGCAGATGCGCCACCTTAGTGTGCAGTATGTAATCAATTTACCAACTTGCCTCCCCGTTCTTGGTAATATATAATTGTTGCTATCAATTTGGCAAATAAACACCTTGATGTAAATACGGAGGAGGTCGAAAGATTGATAATGTAGGTAATTATATCAGTCACATAAATTGTAACGTGATTAGTACGCACAATAACTGCATTATTCATACGTTAATAATAGTGAGGATAATAATTACGCAATTTCATTATGTGGTTGACTCAGCCGTTCAAATAAAAACGTGCACAGTGCACCATGTCTATACTGAATAGCAATAGAATGGTACGAATTGAAGATTCTTATGACCCATCTTAACGTTAACTATTCGAATGGGCTACTTGCAGTGCTGTTTTTGCTAAAATATGTTTAATACAAACAACTGCAATGCATAAGATACATCGTGTTGTCTTGTTACGCTTGAACAAAACTAAACATATTGATACTTATTATAATTTGATTATCATATTTATTGATGTTTGAAATTTAGAAAAAAAATGTTGGTTTTGATATAAAAACTAAATAATGAACATGATATTGTGAAACGGTTGGTTTATTAATTAACATCTGCCATATTTACAAGCTTGTTATCACATTGTTTTGAATAATTATGATGTACAACTAACGTTTTAGCGATACAAATTGTAATTATTAGTCATGATAAAAACATATTGTGACGTTAAACTATAGTCCATCTTTACCAAGTAAAACTATCACTAACCATGGTTTTACTTGCTCCGATAATCAATTTGTCATCTATCGGTTGCTGTACTGTTCGCTAGAGAATTCACACCGCGATAAGACCATTGGAAATAACAACAGACAAAAAAGTAGCGCAATGATGGAAGGGTGTGTTGATAAGATAACACAATTATGGAATTGAAAATACAAAAATAATAATTATCTAAAATGATATTTAAAGATATTTATAGTTGATCTTATGACCAAATCTTTGATTATTTAAAGATAATATGTGCAGTGATCAATTTAAGTTTGAGTAATATTGAAATGGCATTAAGTGTCCTAAAAGTGTAGGTCGCATTTGAAACACGCACATTGGATAGTTTATCAGACACATGTATCATAAAATACGATAACTCTGCTGTTGCATTGGGATTCAAGAGAGTATTTTTAATATTTAACCAGCGAGCAGCGTGAAACATAAAGCATTCCGAACAATGATAGTTGATAGAATTTGATAAGAAACAAGCATATTGTGCCAACGATAAGTGGATTTTAACAAACACTAAAAGGTAAAGGCTGTTTGTTTTTGTATTTATTTGGAACTTACGATTGTTTGTTATTTATCAGATCTTAAATAAATTAACGATTGACTGTACAATATCGCTTACTCCGATCAAATAAATTCATAATAATAGTGTTCGAATTGTAATTTTATTTGTAGCTGTGTATACTTAGCAAATGAGAAAAAAAGAAAAACGTTGTGTGACTTGAATAACAAAGTAATATGTTTGAACAACTAGTTATGTTTGAGAACGACATGCGATATATAAGTCACATTAAAATGCACACATTTATATGAAATGAATGGAAGAGTAAGAACATGAATTTTTCATTCACAACAATGGATCTCTCGACACCGATATGTAGGAGACTAGATTAAACAAAGTGTTTGGAGAGGGTATATGACATAACTGAACGAATCGCGAATTACAAACGGAAAACTAACATTTGGAAGGATATAGTGTACAGAACTAAATAGGAAAGGGAATTGACCCGGGAACAATAAAAACTAACATGCAAGGGTAGTGAAGGTAAAAAATAAATTGGGACAGGTTTAAAACTTAAGGTTTAAAATGAAGCGCAAAGGGAAAATCTTAACACCGCACCGCAATTAAACACAGAGATATTGAAAATGAATTTTGATTCAACTACTGTTATAATTCCTCAGTGTTAGAATGTTAGGGTCAATGTTTTTTACTTTGAATTTTACTTTTGATTAACACTATGTATTCCATCATAGCAATTCTTTCGAGACGGATATATGTTGAGACGCAAACCATGCCTATTCGTGTGTTTATGAAATCGTACCTTTCGAAACTGATATCTTATTACCATTCGATGAAGGGACATCTCATGGCAAAAACCGCATCCAATTTCCTTGAATTTCAGATAGAGTTTATTTATCTCCTTTCCGTGCGAATAATGGATTGCTTGTTTGTAGTCGGCTCAATTTCGTATACGAAAGGCGGATTCGAAAGCATCGTATAATGAATTATTGACAAAGTCGCAACTGACATATTGCGTAATCTAAATAATCCATCAACCCATTTTTTAAAAGATTGGAAAATCGTCTACGAAATTAATTGAATTTTAACAATATGTGCTACATTTCTTATATATCAAACATCACTTATTGAAGTAAGATCCATTTCTTCGTTATATATTTTTGGACACATCCACATTTAAAATTCGCAAGGTAATTATACAAAACTGGAACTTAAACGGAAAAGATAACAGAGTTAATTAATCTCTCCGAACTGAAGACGAAGTATTCAGAGTCAATGTTGATCAATGACATCACTAAAAAATTTAGAACGCTTTGCAGAACATTATCAACCAATCATCATTCCGGTCACTTGCGATTGTCATTGTTTCTTAAGACAATATCAAAGCACTGAAACAGAATGGGGTGCCGGAAAATTGACCGTTAAATTTAGAAAGTTCCAGTTAGTTTTAACTTTAAGATACATTTTGCCAGACATACATTGGATTGTTTCCTTGGATGTAAATGATGTCGATCATGTTGAATGTGCATAATTGAAAAAAATAATGAAAATACTACGTATGTGAATTTGCTAAACTAAAACACGTATGCACGTGTAATACGGTTTGGCAAGTCTGTAATCTGCCAGGAGTAATTATATTGATATTTCCGAAGTATGCACGTTTTCTTACAATAGGTCAGATAGGCAAATTTAGACTGTATAAGAGGCTTATCAACAAATTATTCAAGTGTACCAACGCATATTTTCTATTCTTAGAAGTTCTATGTTTTATTTAAAACGGTGTTAGTCCTGACCGAAACTCGAACGCACACTCCACTGGTGTAGCGTGTAGCCGTAAACTACAAGTCCAGTGTTGCTACCGACTGAGCATAATACGCTTACATGCATGTAGGTGACACCGATAACATGCAAAACATGTTTTGCTTGACAGAATAGTTTTTATGGGATGGTATAGTATGAATATTATTATGTACTTTCCGTACGGAGACGGATACACAGAAATGTTACGTTAAAGTGTTGTGTTTGTTTCATCACCTCTTTGAAACTGTATAGCCTAATTTTGAATTAAAGTAAGTGCTTCTAAGCTCACAATACAAGCTAATGAAATGAATGCGAATCATGACACCAAGTTTTAACATGTGTGCTTACTGACGTCCGTAGTAAAGCATATCATAAAATTCTGTATTTCTATTACCTGCTCTCCGTTCGATTCCATATATCAGTTATATGTAGCGATAACAGTGCGATAGGAAATACCCACTGAGCTAAAATGACTAGAAACGACGAGGACAGAAAAGACAGCTGTGTCATTAAATTGTGTATGTTGACAGCTGTGATATTGTAAGATAGAGATGTAAATTACGGAGAAGTTTATATTATTTACCGGATACAATTTATCCAAGAGAATTACCATAATCAATGTGATAATTGCTTTGCGTTGTCATAGATGAAATGTGTTCTATGGATTTGTAACATGAACATCGTAAGTATGTTAATTACGTTCATAAATATGTATAAGTTATCAAGAAATGTCTGTAAATTATGCATTAATATTAATTTCAATAAAATACTTTATTGTTTAGGGGTTTTAATGTAGAACTTTAGATTTACTGTATTTTGCGCTTAGTCAATTACATTACAAAATTTTCGCCAAGAACGAACAAAGTACTTTTAACACTACATTGCCACTTTTATGTAAGAATTTTTATATATATTTATCATAGTTAAGTTAGTATGCATAAAAATTGAATCGCCATTATTGATCGTAGATTACATTACCTACAAGACACACCAAAAGATAAAATCAAGAACAAGTGACACGCATTTGACAGGAGTTTACTATACAATGACGGAAAAAGAAATAGGTACCAACTTTATGTCCTGTGTTACCAAATGTACATATATATTGGTCATAGCTATTCATTGTATTTAATTTTGATTTAGTTCCTTTGGAATAAAAAGGAATGTCTTGCATGATTCCATGCCAGGCCTTTCCAGCTCACACTGTGTTGGTTGTCCTTTTTTTCATGACATAAATAAAACTGCAGAGGCGGAGAGGCGGAAATATAAAGAAATCGGTGAAAATAAAAACAAACATGAATACTACAGCTTTATAACACGTCTCTCTGAAACTGAATAGGGTTATAACGAAGATATTACAATAAAGTAGGACATTGTTCTGGCAAAGACATGCTGTGATATACCGTAAAAGATATATAAAACTTCCGTTCATTCCTCGTTATAAATAAACCATTCAGAACTTTATCATTTAACTTTTAAGGATTCGAAAGTCAGTATTAATAAATAAAGATCTTCTCCGAATGCGTTTGTTAATTGTTATACTTCTAACGTTATAAATGTATCAATGACAAATTCATACCTTCAAATGTGTGTTATTAAGTTAACTAGCTGTGTTAATAGGACATGGAGGCCCTCGTCGTGGCTTTTTTAGAAGAATACAAATAATTTTGAAGCAATATGAATTGAATCCATCCACCTCATCAAGGCGTATTGATCGGAAACCAATCGAAACCAGTCGAAAAAGGGGAGTAACTCCCCCAAAACTTAGTGGACTATAACCGAAATCGAATTTGCCATGTATTTTATAATCCTATGTTTATGAGCGCAGTGTGAACTATTTTATCCATTCATCCTTACAAGAGTCCTCGGTCGGAAATAAAATGTTCGCGCCCACGGACGGACAGGTGTAACACTTTTTGCCCCTTTGCCATTCTTCGAACGGCATAGACATAAAGTCCTACGCATCTTTTCCAGATTACCACATTAAGATCAGCATTGTTAGCTGTAAATGTTGGATATTTCTCAAAGCCAAACTATTCACTAAATATTTACCATTTCAGTATTATTTATAGAGAAATATCCAACATTTACGTGAATGTTTTATTGAATTATACAAACTTAAATTTCTAGCCATTAAAGAAAACAAAGTGGAAGTAATTGTTTCCTTTAATGGCTAGAAATTTAAGTTTGTATAATTCAATAAAACATTCACGTTGGGATTTAATATCTTTAATAAAATTGGAGCATACTTCACAATTATATAGAAATTGACTTACTATGTCGTGGTATTCTTGTTACTGCAGCATTGTATGAATATATTTGCTTGTACTTAAGCATACTGAATATACATTTGAATACGTATTGGTTATCTTATTTTAAGTTCATTTTAACTTAACCATTCCTTAAATACAGTACTGTTGTATACAGAGTTTCCATATCTACAATATTAACCTCCCTTGTTCGTAACTGTCGGCCATTTTGAAAGGCAAATCTGATAAGCCCTTATATGAGTAATTTCCAAATATGTGATAATTGAGAAAAAT
Organism: Mactromeris polynyma; assembly: GCA_032209605.1. Lineage (NCBI taxonomy): Eukaryota > Metazoa > Mollusca > Bivalvia > Venerida > Mactridae > Mactromeris > Mactromeris polynyma. The sequence goes on along the minus strand of JASFXZ010000019.1, from coordinate 3,643,761 downwards.
ACCAACAAAATGTGCACGTGACAACCACTTTTTCTTCAACTTACTGAGACAAATGCCCACATGAGCATAATGAATAAGTTATATATTATCTATCGGATAAGTTTATCATCGTTTACATCATATTCCCCATAAACTTAAAAGAAATTTGCCTATCAAACTGGCCGACAATTCAAAACAAGGGAGGTAAATATTTTGGATGTGAGAACTATGTATTAATATTGCACAAATGTCAATATTTCGAAATTCACTAAATCTTTTATCTATTTGTTAAATCTAGTACCTTGATAAAGAAATGAATATGAACCAGGCCCTGTAGAATAGTTTGAAAAAAATCACGATTCGTAATATTTTGAAAGACCGATTTAATCACATGAGTATTACTCAAGCGGTTGTAATGGTGCCGTGTGAACATAGTTTGACGTTAAATTTTATTCTTGGTTAACCTAATGTTGTTTGTTTAATGTTCCCGAAAGATCCTTATTGTTTACGTATTCACGTGGATGAGATATAATATGTTAATACAGCCTGAACATACAACAACCCCTGACTTAGTATTTTAACTGGACCATGCAGACTTACAGACTTTTATCAGATTAAATAACATACGTGTAAGCTGCTTGCAACCAGTAGGGTTGTTCGGGATTCCTCCTAGTAATTAAGCTATTTATGTACTCGGTTAAATTGGTCAATACATATATATGTCAGTAGATGAGGAAGTGGTCTTGATTGACCTTGCCTATTGAATGACAAGCAATTTCGTGTATACGAGAAACACAATATCACACGTTGTCAATGAAAAAAATGACACAATGAACGGGCAGTTTATCGTAATGACCGACTTTACTGATACAACATCTGGTGTCTTCACCTGTAATGTTATTATTATTAGTATTGTCTTCACTTTGACCACTGAAAACTTCGGTTGTTTCGGAAATTCGCATTGCAAATAATATAGACAAACACAAAACATCCGATTGTCAGTAACAAGGATTGGTGTCCGCTCAGTATGTGAAAATATATAATCGGACCTCGTTCATTCGAATTCATCGGGTCCAAAATTGATTTCGAAAAATACATGGTTTCGTCTGGCCCATTTCCATTCGACGTGCCTAAGATACATCGGGACCTGATATTTATTTCGGATGATACCAAGTATTCGGATATGATGTTGTCGAATAAATGAAGTCCAGCTGTACTTCCTAAAAGATGTACCTGGCTCATCTGAACATAAAATGTTTGTATTAGCTTCATCCAGTATTGTTGTTACATCGGTTTAAACATCACTAACAAGAACCATTGCAATGTATAACCGATTGAAAGTATCTTTTTTACCATAGTACTAACAGACAAACTTGTAAAATAGCCTGATTGTTAATAAAACGAGAAGTTTTTTAAATTGTATGCTGTACAAACATCTTTCTTCAACAAATAAGGATCGATACATTATCAGTTCATTCTTTGTTAATGCATGTTTATTGATGTTCTAAATGTAGGGCATATATTGTTCATGCTTGTTTAGGTAAAAAATGAACAAACAAATGAGCATAATATATCTTTAATACTCGACAGTCTGTTCACCATATGCTTTGAGTTTGGTGGTTGTTGCGGAGAATGATATATTCAACAATTAAGACTTTTTAACCTAAACGAGGTACCGTGTTGAAATATTCTATGAAAACATTTCAGTAAACAGTGAAATCCGTGAGTTTAATTACTTGTTTTTCAAATAAACACGTGAGTAGCACTCCCGTTGGGATTTCATCGACTATTTCCACAACAGAATATTGTCAGGAAATTAATTATTGGACAAGTGTTTGTGCATCGTGCAATTTAACGACAGACGATCATCTTGGTAAACAGTCATCGGCTAAATTAAGCTGCTGTTTTATATGAAAGGTTATTCACATTGTTTGCTTTCAATTTCAGAGAAGATATTGATTGTATTTTTTGAATGAAATATCATAAATAAAAAGTATAACATTACTTGATGTTCAAGCTTAGTTTCCTTTGTTAATTGATATATGATACCTTCAGGGACTGTCTTCCTCGAACATGTTTACACTGCAATTCGTTCGTCAAGTGCGTGCAACGCAGCTTATACATACAGTTAATCCTCACTTAAAGACCACATCAATAATAAAATCATCTCGAAATTAAGAACACCATTTTGAAGTCCATTTTCACTAATTTGCTCTTTATTCAACCTCAGTATTAAAACCACCTTTATAATAATACCAATGTTCAAGGGTCCCAAGGGTGGTCTTAATATGGAGGTTTTACTGTACTTATAGTGCTATTATATTGACTGCGATATGGCGCATAAAATTTCAGGACCGGTCCATATCAATTTAGGTAACAAAATGCAAACAACTATATCGCGACTTTTCCGCCAATCACTCGGAAAAGCACAAACAAATGTGTACACTAGTTTTGCAATGAGTTGGACCAGGTAATGTATTCATGCATTCGCGGTTAATAACACAGCACTATACGTGTGTCCGTTTAATCGTCTTTTGTCTTACACAATACTGATGAAAAAAGGGTATGTTTCCATCTGCAGAAGGCTTATTCATTTCTTTGGATTGCGAGTTTCGGTAAGGAGTCTCAATGGCTTCTCTGCATGTCTATACAAGTCAGTTATTATCTAAAAAATTAAATGCTGACATATTGTCCAAACACGGATGAAGTGCGGTTAATGCATATATAATGTAAATATTTATATTTAAAGATTATCGGCAGATTCGTGTCCATGTCATTGTGTTCGATCAAATTTCAAAGGTTGTATCTATGTCGTTCAGATTATGCTCTGGAATCTTTTAATGCAACGTAACAGAAAAACATTCACCGCACTCGAGACCGTAGTCATTAGGAATTCCTGCTCATTGAATGCTCTTGCTAACGGGAATATTGTGTTTTATCTGAGCATCACATTCTTTCTGTTAAGTAATTGCATTGAATGAATTATTAAAATACTTGAAGAAAGCTAATGAAGGCTTATGTGTGTGCAAACATTTTAAATTGCTTTTTTTCTCCAACAAGTATTGACTTCTTTCAACAAAATGGAATTTAATTTCCGTAGTGCCTCGATCTAAACAGGTATTTTTTCAATTATTCACACCTTTAATTATAAAGTGCCACGCATACTTTCATTCAACCAGTCACTGTATTAATTAGTTTGGGTACTTAGTTTTAGTTATTTGCACCGTCTTGTTCAGTAAGGCATGTTAATCTTATCTTCAACTTTGTACTACGGTGCAGTAAGATACACGACACCACTGGCTTTCTTATTATCTGGTTTAAACATTAGTTATACCCGTTGTTAGTACAAACTCAAGATGTTTCGATATAAGTTGGATGGTTCATATAATGAATATATTTTTCATTGAAACGCACTTGAAGCCAGCTTCCTGTTTGAAATGGACAATCGTGTATTTACATAATGTGTTTATCGTGATTAGTATTGTACTTGGCCACACTCGACAGTGCATACTTTTCTATCTGTACTTGTAGACATGTAGGTATTTACTCCACGCGTTCATTTAGAGCTCCACATTCGCCCTTACATGTCCAAGTAGTAAAATTTCTGTAATAATTTGAAGTAAAGAAAAGGGCATTAATATATTAATTTATATTTTATTTCTTTAATCGTTTTATTTAATGCCCTTACCCTGTCACCCACAGTTCAGGTTTGTCTCATTTTGAATAATTCATTTCCTTTTCACGTTACCTTTATTTAAGGTTTTAAAATTATTTCGCTTGATTCTGTTGGTCTCTCGCATTCTGATAAAATAATGTATTTATCGAGATCAGAAAACACTGAGGTTACTTGCTTAGGTGGTAATTATATATTTACCGTGTGTATTTTATTGTTCGCGTAATGTGTTAATAGCTTTTATGGGTAATTTACTGTCTACTTAGTCAATTTAAGAATATATGTTGGAAAGCAATGTCATATTTCCCTGGGATCTGTGTGGGAATGATTGCCTTGTGAATGTGGCGTTCCCTGTAACAACTCAATAATTCCTTTGTACGGCGTGATGCCTAGTTTCCCAGTAATAGAGTCATAAACAATTTATGATCGCAATTCTAAGATATCCGATTCGAAATATTTACTAACAGCTCTTCGACAGACGTGCAATTACATTTAAAAGCAAGCAATTAATCGCCGTCTCTCGTGAGATACACTTTTCAATTAGTTTCCAAATACGCACCAATAACATAGTATATTGAAAGTAATAGTTTTATATTTCGGAATATGTCGCAATTAACGTAATGCACAGAGGTCCATTAAAGAAAATCAACAACATTTAGGTATTTCTGATGTTGGCATAAACTAGTAGTAGTTCCATCGAGCGCTGGTTCGGTGCACCAATACGAGTAGCTGTACTGTTAAAACTAAGTGCAGTTGCAGACATTCTATGTTTCTTAGGAGTTTGATGTGAACCAGACACGTTATCTCATTATTGATACACAATACCATCAAACTTGCCAAGAATAATGGCTTTACTTTATAACAAATTATTGATATCACCAAACTGTTATGATCATTTCAGTATTATTAAAGTGTACAGCAACACATTTGCATTCTGCGTTTTACTTGTTTCCCCATATCCGAATATCTCTATAATGTTCAGGCACAGCTGGATCCTGCAATATGCGTATACCCATTTGTGTTCGATCCTGAACGTTTTTATATGGGCTCGTTATGTGTGTAATTAATAATGTATTGAATTACATACGTTAAAACGCAGAAAACCTTTCGATCTTTAAGTGGTGAAAATATCCTTCTATGATTCGCTTACAGACAACCAAACTGTCAATTCTCACACAGATTTCATACGAGTCTTCATTAGAAAGTTTTACATCTAAACATACCGTGTCCGATTCTAAGTTATTACTTTCACTAAATTAGAGGAATTGTTAACGTTAATTGCATGTAGCGTTAATTATCACTCATCGATTACTTCATAAATAATTAATGTATATTCTAGGAAGGAAGTATTGATAAACATTCATACGAATAGAAATGTAATTAAAACATAACTTTATAATTATGATATCAGTGATAAGCGTTTTATAGCAAATTACATTAGAGTCAGAGGATCAGGTGATAAACTGTATACTGACACAATGATATGTGACTTCTTGTCACGGAATAGAACATACCGATATTTCAGCTGAATCAAAATTGATGAACATCAAAATGTGTTTATGGTGAGTATTGGAACATAAATGATAATCTGACAGTTTCCATGCAATGTTTGGCAGGTTTCACGGATAATGCTTAAACCCGTTTGTGGTTATGCTTTCATCTATCCAACAGAGTCGTTAGTTATTGTATCTACATTGTGTGAATTTGATGGACTTCAGTTCAAACTTTAATGTTACAAACTGACTGCTGACAGCGCAGCACTGTGATAAAAAGCCTTATCTGCAATAATTGCAGGCATTAATCGAAAGGCCTTTTTTCCGCGCGGTCGCAATTTAATGTTGTTTCATCATTCCAGTCCATTTACAACTTGCAGAGTTTGAACAAATCAACATACAGTTCACAAACACAGTTCGGCTATCCAAAATTTCCTCGACATTTATAACTTTAAATTTGATTGGCTTGCGCATCGTTCAATAAATTCGTACGTATCTATGATTGTGCTACATGCTCATACGGTCAGTAACTAGACTTTTATTACTACGATACTAACATTATAGAAATTCATATACTTCAGTTATACATCGAAATAAAAAAAAGGTTATAGTAATCAAATTAAAAACAATGATATTTATATTTATTTATTAAAGTCTCATATATATACATTGTACATAATAATAACTACAACAATTACATCGTAAAAAAAATGTATATCACTTCTCAAATTGAGTTATAAGAGACTATACTTAACTCTTAAAAACATAATATTATGTCATATAATACATATATTGCACGTACCTACTATATACACATATAAAACCAAGGAGCAGTCGTTAATCTTTATTGTAATAACGAATTCAATGAATATAATAAAAAACAGAATTTCAAAACAGGTACTAATGCACAATTAAAAAAATACTTACGAAATATATAATGATCCCGGTCAGGCCGTAGATGAATTGATTAACAGCTGCTCCTTGTATGAAAATAAAACTTATCACACATTAACTATGAAATAATTCGGACATCATTTACAATGCCATGTTAATCAGACTAAGTCAACAGTAATGACAACGGTTTCTATAGTTGCGATAGTCAAACAGATTCAACATAAATTCTGGTGTCGATTGGATTACTGTTCGAAGAAATCATGTTTGTCTTAATCATGAATGCGGACTGTCTTGACCAGATAAAGAGGAATGTGTGATAAATATTGTCTAGGCCTTGTACACCATTATCGATTGGAAAGTTTCATTATATTTTGATATAAGTATATATATAATTATACATTGTAGCATAACGTTCATTTAGACACGAGGTAGATACGTCATAGGCATTATGTCTTAATGTATACCTAAGTAGTGGTTTAGAGAAAATCTCTGAATGCCATTGGACCATGCATCTAAAGACCTGTTTTGTGTTTTATTGAATATGAAACAAACTATTTCTTCCATGCATGTTATGAGTCAATATTTTTTTTTGCAACATTTCTACTAATAAAAAAAATGAAAATAAATTGTTTTAGTTTATGCAGTTCTCGTGTTCTAATGATGTACTAATGTGTTTCCAATATTTATTTTGACCTAATCACCCAAACACAACTCAATATTTTGTGGTATAGAACTTTTTTTCAGGACAATGTATGTGTTATGTCCTTCCTGTAACACATATGTATGCATCATTTTCTTAACAAAACATTCTAATAAACAGAAAAGGCTATTTGCATTTGAAGAGAAGTGGTTTCCTTTTTTCCAAAATATGGTTGGACTTTGTACCAATGACATACTGAAAAAATAATCTCAATATTAGGGACATATTGCGAAAAGACTCAATTTAATAGTCATTATACTATTGATCTTTTCTATAATTTTGAATTTTGTTCAAAAAAAGTCATTGATGTGTAAATCGCATACTATTGGGATGTATATAATAACTTCTAATAATCCATATTATTTGAACAATTGCAAAAAAACAATAAAACATATGATGTTACATCAAGGACATGTAGGTTACAGGAAGGACATACTTTGTTATGGGAGTGACAAATGACAGAGTATTTTATTTTTTTGAACTTTTAATTGAACATAAAACAGAAACGCAACATTTAAATAATATAAAATTGAGTGTTTACTCAGTCGTAAGGGTGTCTCATATATACACCCCAAAAAAACAACTAGTTTCAGCAAAACTATAAATGAACTGTTACAGGAAAGAATAGTAGTATAACAGTAGTGACATTTGCTCCAAAATTGCGTGACAACTTCTAAAAAAACAAACAAACAAGTAAAATGTAACAACATTTTCAAAATACAGTACTTGCGGATGCGTAAAACATATAACTCAAAATGTATAAAAGCATTAAAGAACATGTAGCAAGGGAAAGTGTTACAGTAGGGACAACTATGCATGAATACAAGTGTCAATGTGTACACATTAAACGCTAACAATTTGAATTACACAGGTCAATTGTGTATATATGTAAAAATACTGGTTATATACTTCGTGGAGTATACTACCCTTTAAGTATTTATCAACACAGTATTAACATGTACTAGTATATAAGATTGCGTTTATCCCAATGTTTTTGAAAGATAAATCCAGATTGGATCATCTATTTTGAAATGCGACTTCCTGTCAAGACTAATAGGTCTGGGAATGATACCAATGACATACTCTAGGGGGTACCAACTTCTATCTTGTACTCTCTGTGGCCATGTATAACAGTTATCATATTTTCTGCCAGCTCTTTTCATACAATTTACAAAGAGAGATGTGTCATTTACATCTTCAACTAGACCTGGGTATGGTCTGTCATTATATTCAATAACAACATATTTTCCAAGGCATTCATGAGGTTCTGTAATACAAGTATCTAACCCATCTGGAATATCTAACATGTGTTCCTTTGGTTCACCGGGTGTATATAGGTTCGCTTCGTCCAATACATCCCTTACATTACTTTCTTCTGGTTTACCCTGTGTGTCTTTAATAGGTTCTTCTGTTTCAACCAATGTGTCTTTGTTCAAATCCTTTGATACATCGTGTGTGTCTATGTTAGGTTGTACTAGTTCATTCAGTATGACTATGCTAGGGTTTTCATCCGATTGGTCTTCACTTGTTTCTTTGTGTACTACAGGGGTGTTTATTATGAGCTCAGTTTCTTCTCGTTCATCTAGTTTGTCTGTATAAATATGTTCGGGTTGATCAAATTTACGTGTGTTAGACTCTTCTGGTGTATCCGGTAGCATTGCATGTTGAACTTCTGATTCACCTGATTTGTCCGTACTAGGTTTATCAAGATTCTTAAGTTCGTCTGACTTTGTTTCTTCTGATATTGAATAATCGTGTCTGTCTTTGTCAGCCTCTGTATATCCTTCTGTGGTTAATGATTCAACTTTACACTTTCTGTCCTTTATTTCTGAATCATCAGTTATCATTTCCTCCGGGTGTTTGTTAGACTCTTCGGATATTACTGTACCGTCAGGCTTGTAGCATTGGTCCTCATGTACATTACTGGTCGCATGCAATGTACCTTTGTTGATTAAGTCAGCGATCGGTATACCATCAGATATAGAGTCCACTTCATCTGGGGAACGATCATACACATAAACGTGTATGACATTGTCATTCTCGTCTCTATTCGGACTCTTGTCTTCATTACCATTCACAAAGAAAGCCGTTTCACTGTTGTCTTCTGAGTCAATAGAACTATCAGCAGGTGAATCTACATCATTGAGAAAAGGCAACAAAGGGACAAAATGATTTGGCACCCAGTGTTCATATGTCATGTCTTCCCTATTTGATGTCCATAAAATGTAAACAGGTTGTTTATCTGTATCAGTAACGGGCAATATAAGTCTATTGAGATCGTCTCTGACAGATTTGTTCCCTAACTTAGGATATACTGAAAATATAGGTGTTTGAAGAACTGTTGCCAATGCATGCAGCTGCCAGATTCCCATGAATGACTTGTCTTTCCTTACTGACATAACTTCCTTTCTGAACACTTGTTGGACCAGTTTTTTGTTCAATTTAGTTCCAGGAATGAAGGATTCTGAGTATTGGGCATATCTCATTGAATGACTAGATTTATGTATTTTCTTGTCTGTTACCCTAACTGCATCTCTTTCAATTAAGAAATTGTCGTCCAGATATTTTTGTTCATTCTTTATCAGTTCAACAACAATCCTTACTCGTATTTCTTCAACTTGATCTATCGCCCCAAACGCCAACACACTACCACAAGACGGCAGACAATTACCATCTGCACGAACCTCACAAGGGAAAACATCCTGAACAGAAGGAATATCATCAGGCATATTTTCAACAGAATCAAAATCAGATTCGAGATTGTTTGTACAAATACCTATATCCATGGTGCTTATGTACAAACCCTCAACACTTTTATCTATTGTTTCACACGTCTTTTTCAACTTAGCATATGTTTCACATGCACTTATTTTTTGTAAAAATGTTTTAAATAACTTCTTTCTTTCATGCACTACACTTGTTTCTTCTTCGGTATCCACTTTATTATCATCTAGTGTTTTTACGTCTGATTTATCTTTATCCTTCTTAACCTTTTTGAATTGGTTTTTAGCATGATCATTTTCTCCTTTTCGCTTTCTATTTGAACACTTCTCATTTTCAATAAGGTTTGCAGGTTTTAATGCTTCTCTACAAACTTCACAACTGTCTATACAAGTACAGCTTAACTGTCTAGTAGACACCACACCTTGTGAATTAACAACAACTTGATGTAATTTCATTGTTCCTTGTACAGGTTTAAGGTTGCTGCTGTCAAGTTTGTGCTTTTCAGTCAGTATGTCATCATGTGTCAAAATCACTAATTGCGGTTTACAATCTTTTAATAACTGAACAAACACTTCAGCCGAGGTAATGTCGTGTCCGTGTCGGACTTTTCTGTCGGCTTCTCGCTTTATTGCACCCCCAACAGCATCTGGGATACCTTTCCCGTGACCTGCTTCAAAGAAGGACCATTTAGCGGTGGTAAATCCGAGGCGATATGGTTCAGTTGATAGCAAAAAGAAGTTTCCCTTCTGGCGATATTGACTGGTTGGTCCGTCACTAAAGAATTCAACACTTTTAACACTAGGGTAGGTATTTCTTACATCAGTCAGCAATTTATTTAGATGTGCCCAAATAGCACTGGGGCCATGTTCCAATGAATTGGAAACTGCACAAAATGTTTGTCCTTTCCTTTGACCAACGAACAAGACACCAGTATGCAAAGACAGCTGCTTTTTGGACGCACCAAAGTGCATACTTTGGATTTCTTGGGACATTTTACAAACATAATTTTCAGAGAAATCAACATGTACTAAACACTCATTCTCTGATAAATTGTTTCGCCTCTCTTTAAAATAACCGTATTGAGACCAACGATTGAAGATATGTCGCATGTAAACTTTAAACGCCACAGTAAATTTAGTTAATAACTCACTGGCAATAGAGTTCATCTCTTCTTTTACAGTTATCTGAACTTCCTTCTGCTTGCTTTCCTTACCAGTTTGTATTGTTCTCAACTCTTTCTTAGTTCTCCATTGTAACCAAGAAACTTCTTGTGTGCTATTCAAATTTGATTTGCAGGTTACTGTATTGTCTTTACAAACGTTGCATTTACCATACATGCATTCATAATGCTTAACATTACATGTCATTTGGTCCAGCATGTCTTCAGGCTTGTTTGACACAATTAAATTTGCTTTGTACAGAGATGTCGTCATTAACATAATGTTATCACATGTTTTACACAAACAGGTACTTCTATCGGTCTCAGTTGCAAAAATGACCCAGAAAGGTCTTAGTTTACAAAACAGTGTATAGCTCAATTGTGTCTTTCCCTCTGATAGAAATTTCTTGTGGAGATTCAATAAACTATCACACAGTATTCTTCTCTGTTTCTTTTTCTTTCCTCGTGTTATTGTCTTTTTAACACCTGCAATGATCCTGGTGTTGTCATCTCTTAGGTAAAATCGCTTTACCTTTTCGCAAATTCGCTTTGTCAAATTATTTGTGTCCTTAGTATGTCTTCTTGAAACATTAATCCCAAGTATTCGGAAGGTAGATGACTGCAGTTTATATTTTTTCATACCGGACACAAATTGGGTAAATCTTGTTTTTTCCCCTTTGTGAAGTTCAGTATACTTCTTTTTAAGATGTTCAACTAAAACATTATACTGAAAGAGTCTCTTTCTGGCATTTGTCGGTGAAAAATGCCTTAGCAGCTTGTTTGTTTTAGTCCTTGGAGTATCTACTGTATCCGTTTTAAGTTTCTCCCTTGTCCATCGCTTTTTATACATCATTATCTTTTTTTTCAGATTGTTAAGTTCTTTGTCCTTAGAATGAAGGTCTCTGTAACATTTGGAGACTTTCCTTCTACTTCTTTTGTCGATTCTTCTTGACCCATTTGGCTCATTGTCTTGGTTAGTTTCAGGTGATTCAGGTGGAGTTATTATATTATCGTGTATGTTCTGTGCATCTTTCTCTTGCTGTCTGCATTTTCTCTTACGTATACGCCATTGCTTTCTTGCATGTCTTCTCTCACGTTCTGTCATTTCTTTAACATTCTTTTTCTTCCCGTCTTGTTTATCATCTATATATTTAGTTTTGCATTTTTCTAGGTAATGCTGTCGACGAAGTGGATCTGCATCTCTTAGCAGCCTAAACTTCCGTTGACGTTCAGCATTGGACATACCCATGATCTGCAATGGATACATATCATCATGTAACACATATAAAACAACCGGACAACACTCAAAATTCGGAGCTTTCACTAAGGGAGATGATAAACCTTGATACCGATCAATACAAATGTGTCAGTCTTGTAAAACATTAATTCAAATCCCACTAATGCCAAAGACAAGAGCGAACACATTTTGTTTACAGACAGATGGTCGAATCCTCAAACTATAGTCAATTATTCATTTGCACTGTAATGTTTATCCAAATACCAATTATTACTTGTGAGATGTTCCAATGGTTTAAAAAGGGAAAACACCCTGGATATTATTTCTAATTCCTTACTGTAACGGTTAAATACTTTGTGACTAAAATACGTGTGTTAATTATTAAAACATTGGTGACAGAACTTAAATGAATTTCAAACTGAGTAATACATAATAATTTATTTTATAAATCAGCAAAACTAAGCAATATTTAATATTTATGCAGTATTTTCCTTCCTGTAACGTATCTAAGTCTTTCATGTAACATAGAACTATAAAAATGCATTGATATATTTTGTTTGTAAAACTAGTATAATGAATCGACTGTAGTTAAGACTATTCTCGAATAAATTTCACAGTTATCCACAAAAGCTTTCTTAAATATTACAGCATTAAAAGATATTTTATTGTTAACAAGAATATGTCTCTACTGTAACAAAATATAGTCACTCATGTAACAGGCAAACACGAGTCAAGACATATTTATAACTATACACGCACAAATGTCATTTGTTGAACACTTCTTTTGTAGTTGACATAAAACTTCACTCATACCTGCTAATGACAGTGCATATGATAATAATATAATTAAGTATTCAGTATTTAAACATACATATGTCTTTCCTATAACAATGTTTGTCTTTCATGTAACAAAACAATCCGCTACAGGAGTGACTGTTACATGAGTGAATTATTCTTAGTATTACTACGATAATAAGCATACCGTATTCCTGTGGGGTGGAACACGTGCGTTTTTGTTTACAATACAGCCTTAAGCGTACATTGTCTGCCAAACATTTTATAAATTTTGCTTGTAACAAATAAAACACTCCCGTTATAGTAAAGACGATTTAGAAAATACGCATCTACTTACCAACCTTCGATATTAGTTTTATACTGTTTTTCAACTCTGTTTTACGACGCCACGCATGACGTTTCTTTCCGGAAATCCTACTCTTCAAAAAGAAGGCGAATGCTTTTCCCCAAACCGCAGGAAGATGTGATTATTTTTTATATTTGTGCAATTGTTACATGAAAGACGACGAAGTGGGGTACAAACTTTAAACACGATTACTTTAAAAAAAACAGTAAGGAATGGCCACTTTTTGTATTTAATCAGGCTTCAGAAATGTGCATTTGATGTTTGTTAAGAATTTTCTTCATACATTATATCCAAATAGGTGTGTATGAGTCTGTAAATATAAAAGTTATGGACGAGAGACAAGCAAAAACTGCCTTATTTACTACTTTAAGAATATGGAAATGCTATTTCTGAATGAATTATTGCTAAATAAACTACCTGAAGTTGTAAAACTAACTTAGTACTACCAATCAAAATGACATACAATGGCATTCTTATTACGATGTAAGCAATATTTCACTAGGACAAGAAATGTTGCAAAAAAAAATAATGACTCTTATAATGAATATATAATAAAATGTTCAAACAAAAGATTGAAACCAGAAATTTACTACAAAAACATGTATTTCGTTGTCTTTATTTGAGTGCCGCTGAACGATTCCAAACCTCTCATGTAAGTGACGTCATTTCCAGAAAACGTCCCATGTGACGTCACCAGCAATATTTGCCCCTTAAGGCAATATGGAAACCATTTGAGTAAATATTGTTTCCTGCTTGCAAATAGTGACGTCACTTACAGAAGAGGTTGTAAATCCCATAGAAGCGCTAATGTATTCATTGATTCCATTAATGAGTCCGTGCAATAACTAAAAAACTACAACATCTTTGCTTATTTCGATTTGAGTCGATTATTTTATTTCCGGATATTTCTTGTTAAAGTGAGTATAAGGGTGAACGATGATCACGGATGACGATTAGGCGAACCTAAAAAAGCATTCATTATCCACAAAGATGTGTAATTAATTAGAGGTACTGATACGGTACGCAGTGATTGGATGTTCAAATTATGAAGTAATTCAGACTGAAATTAAGTGCCTGGAAGTCCACATTCACAAATCAGACATTCCCTAGACAAATATGTACTACAATAAAGGGGAAAGGCATCCGCAGGAAGGTCATTTGCATCATAAATACTTCATTCTCTGTAAGTTACACTGCACTCCATTGTCGTTCGTTATGGTCCAACTGTATCGATACGGTGACTTAAAATACAGTCGGACCTCGCTCATTCAAATTCATCGGGTCCGAAATTATATTTCGAGTTAACCATGGATATATCGGGACCTGATATTAATTTCGGATGATACCGTGTATTCAGAGTAAAGGTTGTCGAATATACGAGGTCCGGTTTTATGGACTAGTAACTGCGTTCTTAGTCAATTTATGTACATATGTCCTTACCATATTTTAATTTAGGGATCTGTATTGGTAGACCTTTTTTCTAAAAGGATCCGTGCCTGTATTATTCGTTCTCGCGTTCCATGTACAGTAAAACCTCAATAAAAAGACCACCTTTATGACCATTGAAAACTGGTCTTTATATTGAGGCAGTCTTAATATTTTGGTTGAATAAACAGTGAAAATAGACTTGAAAAAATGTGAGGTTTTACTGTATACCAGAATAAGATATTGACATAAAATTTGCTATTACATGTAATTGGTTAATAAAAATATCCATATATTGTTTATGAGCACATTAAGGTTCCTGTTTTCTTATATACTAATTTGATTTCATGCTAATATCCATTCCGGTACCAAATCACCAATACTTCATCATTACAACGTTCCGAGCAATGGTTCCATCGAGTAATAATTTCATGTAGTTAACTAGTATCAGACAATATTTGTTCAGTATAATGTAGCGGATGTAGGCGTCCGGTAGTACGAGCAATTAGTATCATAGGAAGCTTAGGACTTTATAACGTTGTTACCTAGCTGTTAAATCGATTTAACCACCAAGTATTATTAATAACAGTTCCAAATTATCTTTGTACAACGTTGTAAACATTGTAAGCCTCGTACCTTTGTTTACCTTTCTTTGTTATCTTGTTTGTTTTTACCTTTTGTTTTTTAAAGTAACCATCTATGTTTTCTAGTTATACTCGTACAATTCCTTGGTCTTATATAATATTCGTGCCCGCCACTTTTCTGTCCGTGGCCAACTTGCCTTCATTGTTTGTCCCGTTATGTATTAACTCCATTCCATCCATTGTGTCCCTTCGTTGTCCCCACACATTTACCAAGCTTGTTTATGACAATCAGTCCAAAAACTCCCTACTTCCACATTCCTATGGATATTCGCCATTCACATCTAAAATCCCTAATGTTTCTTATACTGATGATTCACTTGTATCTGTATGGGGATACATTGTCTTGTGAATGTGAAACAACTTAATTCTTCCATTCGAATAAACAGAGAGCACGTGTCAAAACCATGCAAGGCTAGGTTTATAATCATGTATTACATATTGATTTGCAGTGTCAATACTTGCAGTCAGCACCAGATGTTCGTCCAATTTCGGCTTATTTCCTGATCGACTTCTTCATTCATTTCTTGCGTGTATATACTAAATCAAAACGGACAATTAAATATGGTGTGGCAAAAAAAGTGAGTCTTTGTTCGTTTAGAACCAATGATATTGATTTGAATGTTTTATTACCTGACTGGTAGGGGTTTGTTTTCATGTTGTGTAAACAATAGTCCAGGTGGCTGATGTTTAACGAACCCTCCGCAAATGTCCTGTGATTGTCGTCGGGTAAATCAATATGGAATTATTTCTGAAGGTCTTAATTGGATGCACAAACAATCTTGCTCATATTAATAAAACACTAATTTGCTTTTGTCTTCAGATAATGAATATTTAATGTCCACTAATTCGTTGTCTGATTATGGTTTGCAGTCATATTGTCCTTAAGAATAAACTGTAATTTATCAACATAACTGGGTGTTGTTGAGACACGAAGAAGCCGTCATAAAAGCCTGCTCTTAATTTTGTTAATATTTCGGATTCCATTAAGATTTCAACATGTTTGTTCTATTTCTCAATTCCTCCACATTAGTATAGTCGAAATAATGCATCAGAAAATATTCAACTATATACAGTGTACATTTGTTTGAAATTTTGAATCACTAAATTTAAGTGAAGTTTTATCATTAAATTATTACATAACCTAATGTAAATGTATATTGAAATATCAAATAAATATATCCTCGCCTCAACACACAAATAAACGCCTTCAATTAAGTTACGTGCAGCTAAGTATGTTACATATTTAACGTCAAATATTTAACCTGAATTCGGGGCCTTGAACCATACTTACTTGACAGTGATTGATTTTTGTTGCGTTTTGATGCGCAAGTGTGTTTAAGTTCATATGATAGTATCAAAATGTTAGATAGTAAAAATATATCATATACTTGATTTGATGATAGGTGTTTGTGTGAATCACACAAGCATACTCTCGTATAGAGATAATAACATTAAATATAATTATTTACATACTTTTCATAACATCTATTAGTGATAGCAACGGTTTCAATGGATCGGTACATGGGTGATAATTCTCATACAATTGCTAGGAACAAAATATTTGCAAATACACTGATGCAGTAGAATGAACATCGAATAGAAATGGATATCTCGAATGTTGCTGGTAACGTAAGTTTAGAAATACCTCATTATATATTTGTCAGCTTGACTTTATCCATGAACTCATTATAATTACTGATTGCAATAACACGATGGCGCATGCATAAGTTCAATATGTATTTGCCTTGACTTCACATTTGGTTTGGTTCAAACTTATTTATTTTACATCATTTGTGATACAAGTTTTTACAACTTATATAAATCACGCTTGATGATCTCGATGACTGCTTCCTGTGTACCACCAGTACTCGCGCCAAATTTAGGGATTGTGAAGTTCGTAATCAAACTCCGCTCATCGCGGGGCTCGAACTCTTGACCTTCGGACCAGTAGTCAGGTGCTCTACCCCCAGGCCACTGCGCCTCCCACATTTGGTTTGAAAAATATAATTTTCGTTCATTATCGCAGACAATTGTAGTTTCATTGTTGTTTTGGAGTTTAACGTGTTTTTTTCAAACTCTATTTCTGCTATACACGATATTTTGACCAATCATTACGAGTATTAGTGATGTAGAAGTATTCTTCAAACATGTTCTACCAAAAATTAATATTGTTGTCGTTTATAAACATAATAGACATTGTATTTTGGATTTGAGCAAGGCTCCTCCTCCATACAACATATGTACAACATTTTGTTCAGAGTACAGACAAAATAGCAAATTTGTAACAAAAATGATAAAATGAAAACAAAAACATATATGAAAACATGATAATGATTCACATTAATATAATGTGTTTGAGAGTGACATAATCAGTTGAACATCTAAAATAAAATATAGATAATTCTATCTGCTCTTTTGAAGTAATTGTTTTCCTAATTTTCATTGCACAGTTAATGAAACACGCTAAATTATTAAGAATAACTACATCTTTTGAAGCAAGAATTTAAATTAATTTAAACATATTTGAACTTAATAATGAGAAAATATGAGTCAGGTCAGGCTATGTATTCGTTTCTAGAAAGTCTAGTATATTTATTACAGATAAATAATAAATATTGTGCGCAACTAAACGGCTATTGCTAGTGCATAAAGGTTTATGACAGATGTTGCATTGCTATAAACAAGGATTTTATCGCACCATATAATATGTCTGTCACACAATACACTACGTTGGTAATAATAAGGCTTACATTTGTACAAAGAAGAGACGTTAATAAACAAATATATACAGCGGCGTTGGTATATAAATTGATGATTTATACAGTTTGTCTTCTAGAGCACAATAATGCATCTGCCGCACCTTCTACTAAGATTACATACTATTTTCTTAGATGCGCATTTGCGCCCTTTTTGTACTTCAGTATCGTATTGTGTTCTGTTTTATTACATTTGCAATATATAATTAGCGACAGATCTTCAGTTTTACCTTGTAAATATTGTTGAATCTAATGTGACAATTATTGATGATAATAGTCTCGTATAATTATATTCAAAATGGCTGAGCACGTTTGTGTAGTTAATATATTGTTTTTGTATTATGTTGCATTGTACTGTATTGAAATAAAGAATATATATACATACGTACATAAATTGAAGTTCACTTTAATCTCCGTATCGAAGTCATTTGTCAATAAATAAACGCTGTTCACTGATTGCAAAAGAGTTCTCGATGCACAGATTGCAAACAATGAAGTGATTAGCTTTATAAGACGTGTATAATGTTCATTACGTTATCCTGTGTCAATCAATCAACACTCACTTTTGTTATGAGACAAACATTAGACAAATATTCTGGAAAACCATTATCTTTTATAAAATATTTCACTCTTGCTTCCCTGAAGCTTAGTTTGTACAGAATTTAGTAATAACTCAATTTTGTTAAAAATGTTGGTTAGGCATAAAATCTCATGCTGAGTCGTGTTATGATAATAATTGCAAGATATCGTAGGATAAACTCTTAAATGATGTATTGTACTCCCGGTTGACAAGCCTTCTCGACATATATCATTGTCTTATTATCCAGTTTTACTGAGAACTCACGGCATCCATTAATTAGATTGTTCCATAAATGTGGTTCTTGCCTTATGAGAAAGAAAGTTAATCAGCTCCGTTATGTTATACGAACTAACATAAATCCTATTGACACAAGGAAGGCCACATTAACATACACACATACATGTATTGACATTCGGCAATTAATAGCATTTGGCCATTTACAACATACTATGACAAGACCCTACACACAAAACATACAGAACGCATTTAGAATGTTTAAAAAAAGAGAGAAACAATCAATGGTGAATGGATATAAAACGTCGCATTATTTCCAAAACTTGTTTTTCGTCTTTTTGAGAAAAACAACTTAAAAGTTTTACCCTCTTAGTTACATACGGGGTTATGGAATTGCATTTTATTTAAGTTGTGTGCATTGCAGCACAATATAGGTACATGTAGTAATGATAGAAAAGCCTTGGAAAGACAGTTTCAACGATACCAAATATTTAAATCCGCAAACTATTGAGTTACGGGGTTCTGGAAATAAGGTGACGAAATGTGTAAACTAGTCTAAATGAGGCAACACTGGAAATAGTTAATATATATTTTCGAGGGCTTTTGTTCTTATTTCAAATTGCGATATTTGTCTTTTAGTTTTCGTTGACTGTATATTATTTAATTTTTTAAAACAAGGCCATGAGGAGCGCTAAAACAAAGAGACAACTTGTACTGTCAGTGTTTGAATTGCTTGACACTTTCACATCTAAATACTGTTCCGTAAGTTAAACCAGGCACAGCGTTGTATCCGTGTTGTTTCGACACAACAAGATTGGCGCGCGTGAAATACGCACTGTTTTTATTCTATAAAGCATTTCTGTAAGGTTTTATAATATCCGATACCGCATGTGGGAATGTGTCCTATTTGTCTCTAGAAAAAAAACAATGTTTCGTTAATGCTTTATGAAGTCGTTCACAAGTGCTGTCGTATTTCACACACAGTAATAGCACATTTGGGAGGAATAAGGTTTGCCTTGCTTAATCGCCCATTTAATAAATGAATTACGACAATCATAAAGAAGTAACTTGCTTTCTGTCATAATGGAAACATTAAATTATTTAAAAAAAAAAATTTCTTTTTCAAAATGAAATTTTTTTTTTAATAATTTAAAGTTCTAACTTTGAAATCTTTCTACATGCTGGTATTAAGTTTGCATTAATACCGGGGGAAACGTTGATACATGTGGACGTGTCATTGATCATGATCATTAATACCAGCATATAGTAAGAGTTCGAAGTTAGAACTTCTAGCGTGAACTTAAAGGTTTATTGTGTTTCCTCTGGTAGTCGACGAAAGCGAACGTCGAATGGTGAATTCACAAACAGACATGTCAAATGAGAAACAGCAATGTGTATGATAGAATGTATAAAAGATATTGAGGGAAAAGCTGAAGGCGGCAATAAAACTAAAAATGGGGAAGATGTTCATGACACTAAAATAGAGAGACATTAAGAACATGACTGCAAAACAACTGCGAATGCAGAGAAACTTTGTGAAATTAATGGGGTTGGCTATTAGTTTGCAACTCTTCCCACATTTACACAAAAGTGGCAAGGCTGTTAGTCGCCTACTTGCCTGCGGCAAACATCGAATAATTCAAGACACGACAGAAGACTAGTACCTTAATCAACGGAGATGTGAAAATAAAACGAATTAGGCTAATTATCATCGAAAAAGAAGGTTTCACTTTGATTAAATAGCAGGATGCATTAATTATTAGAGCAACTAGAATCACCACTCTACTAAGACATCTGTTTTAAGACTGTGTAAATAATGACAGAACAGTGAATCTAGTTGCATACCTTAACACTGCCTATAAGGCGCAGATGATAATGATAATGATATATTATGTAATTGTTATTTATTATACAACAGTGCAATGAACTGTGAACAAACTACCATAATTATGGATGGTTCAAATATTATGCGTTTTTATGAATTACGTTTGTTGGCGCAGATAGAATGTAGAATTACTCACGTCTATGCATTGTGACACGATGATGCATATTTCTTAGAAACTGTAAAGGCACCAAGGGAAATATAAGTGTGGTGTTTAAATGGATTTCCTGTCTAACTATCGTTGGATAGTTAATATTGGTGCTTAATAAGAGTGTTCTATCTGAGCAAGGTCTAATTCTCAGGCGATGTTTTGCCAGTTATCGTTCTTGAGGTGGTCTTCAAGTGAGAGTTAACTGTATGGCTTATTTAAATATATTTGTATATTTTCAGTATTACGAAATACAGGCTGGTATGGAGAATATAACGGTAGAGTTAGGGCTTGCCCATAACCTGTCTGGCTACTCCAGTACTCGACTTACACGTTTCTCTCGGACATATGCCGGAGCACATGGCTATGTGAGCTTGTGTGTATGTGTGTTTGGTATTGTTACGAATCTCTTCAATGTATCTGGTAAGTGTATTCATTGTATTAATCTATTTTTAAGAAATATGCATTTTGATTCACAATTAGAAGAAGCAACTATGTAAGCACGTTGTCTTTATTCTATACTGGTTTACCAGTTAACCTTGAAAGCATATTAGTTTGTAGATTTACAATGATGGCCTATTTTTAAAAAAATGAATAAACTAAATTATCTGACATTGGCCATTCCCCTCATAGATGATTTTACGTACGTTTTAAATGGCCAATGTCAGATAATTTAGTTTATTCATTTTTCAAAAACAAAAGAGAGAATAAGTTACTACAGGTTTTGATACGTAGTGTACATAACATAACAACATAAACAGACGTAATCATTTCTAAAAGTCCATTTGTAGTTCAGTCGAAGTATCGGAATCTTTTGGAATTAACTGAGTTCATAACACCATTTCTTAAAACATTCAGCGTTGACATGAAACAAATGAAATAACTTGTAGTATGATAGTAAACCATTAAAAGGTAGACAGAAGCAATTGAATTATAGGCACTCCGTTGGATATACTGATAGTCAAATAGAAATCAAATCTTGTCATGGAGCCAGAATATGTAATAATCTTATCGCATTAGCTGTCAAGAACATTGATGTATTAGATAGCTACGACTGTTGCATTTTGTCCGCTGATAATAAGGTATTTCCAAACATTGAATTATCTCCGATGTTTAGAATAAACGATCGCACATATGAACGGATTAGTGCTTGCTGCGAAAAGATTAAATATTTGTATTAAATAAGCGCCGATGTACGATTTCCAACCTCTTTTTTAAGTGACGTCATTTCTAGAAAACGTCAAATGTGACGTCGCTATTAACTGACAGTAAGCAATATTTGCCCCATATGGCAATTATGAAAACGAAGTGACTGAATGGAGTAAATATTGTTTCCCGCTTGCAAATAGTGACATCACATGTTGCGATTTCTTGACATGACGTCACTCACAGAAGAGGTTGTTAATCCCATATAAGTGCTCGGATACTATTAGTAATTGCAAGGGAATGAAGCTGAATCGTATAGAAGTAGTTGCAGCGTTGGGAGGCAAACAGAAAAATGGTTAATTTCTTCATTATTTCGCTGGCATATTTGTTTCGGTAGGACCTTATGTTTGATGATATGCGATGCGTATATAGGAAGTTCATGGACAAATTTCACTCACTTAGAAGTCAACATTACTTTATAATATCTTTTATTTGCAGTGTTAACACGAAAACATATGAAAACACCGGTGAACCAAATTCTTACATGGCTTGCAATTTCGGACATTATGACAATGGTATCTTACATTCCTTTTGCCATCCATTTCTACTGTGAATATCCCCAGCAAACCAGTGAGCTACACGAGAGAAACAGTTATGGTTGGATGTCGTTTTTAGTGTTTCATATAAATCTGGCGTCAACAACTCATACCATATCGATTTGGATGTGTGTCACATTGGCGATAGTGCGATATTTGCATATAAAGAATCCAACGAAAACAAATGTGTTTAGAATACGCCGTATCTATCAAACTAGAATTATCATCATCATCGTGTACATATCATCGACTGTGATCCTTATTCCAAACTATCTGAGTAATGAAATACACAAAACTGTATTAAACAATCAGACTGTATATTTTCTGGAGGATCTAAAGTTAGGCAAGGCGGAAACTGCAGCGACAGTTATAATTAATGTATGGATGTACGCTATGATAGCGAAATTAATTCCGTGTCTGCTCATGTCCATATTTGGAAGTTTGTTGATATACAACTTACATGTGAAAATTAGACAGCGACGAAAAGTGCTTCAAATTTCCGGAAACAATCACGCGAGATTGTCCGAGCATTCTCGAACAACAAAAATGTTAGTGACTGTGATAGTTCTATTTATAGTAACAGAATTTCCACAAGGTGTGTTAATCGTATGCAGCGCATGCGTAGAGAACTTTTTCGACTCTGTTTATCAGCCACTTGGTGATGTAATGGACATAATGGCGTTAGTGAACAATGCCATCAATTTCGTACTGTATTGTTCCATGAGTACTAAATTTCGTCAGACATTTTTTAGCCTGTACTGTGGTCGTTGTAAAATCACTAGAACTACGTCTGACAATTTTGTATCTTTGACAGAGAAGAGACGGTTTGATTCTAACAGTAATAATAATATGTTATTGCCGGCATTACCACGATAACAATATTGATATATCGCGGTAATTTGAGACAGGTTTATCAAAGATATGGTCCAAACTAATTGACCAATCTCAGACCAAGTCCTTTTGACAAATGGATTTAAACTTACTAGTTTTTTAATATCCATCGTATGTTACATATTTTCTATGCGTGCAAACACGAAATGAAATGTTAAAAGTTTAATGAATTATGTATTCCCAATGTTTTTGTTTATCTTAGCTTTAAACAGTGTGAATGTCTTATATGTGTGTTACATAATGCAAAACATCAAATAATAAGGATGTTGCGCTATTGTAAGATTTTTCTTACATAACTTTCGAACTATGGTACTCTAATTCACATTATCATTACATCAGAACATAACATTATCCAGGAAATGAAATAAGGAATACTGTTATAGCTTATTGTGTCTTTGATGTACACAACATAGTATACTGACTGCTATTGAAGGTGGTGAATCTTTTAATGATATCAAAGTATTTGTAAACCAAGTACAATCCATCTCTTGCCAAAGCTCTTTGATCACCAAGATAATGTGTAATGCATCAACTTTCACATTGCAGGAAAATTGCAATTCATTATGATATACTATACAACAAGTAAACTATCAAAACAAACTCGATTCATCCCAAACGTTAGTGTGCAATGGAATACCCCACATCTCAAAATAAACCAATTTATAGACTGCATTTGCTTGATTTCATCCCAATTGCATGATATATTATTTAAGTGAATAGATACATCCTATCAAATATGTAATATAATTTTATCAAATGTTTATGATTTGATTAAAATTTATATAGTGTATTATTTCCCTAGTACGCAGCCGATACATTTATCATAGAATACTACTTTGAACGAATTATCGCAAATGTTACCGTATATTGAAAATGAAGGGACGCGTGGCCTGCTCAAGTAGACAACATAAATCTCACTAACAAGATGAATTTAATATAAATGTCGAACAAAAATATGTAGCACTCAGCGTTCCTTTAAATATTTTTATATCTAGATCAGGTTGAACATGGCATTAGGATTCGGATACAACGTCCGTTAGTAATGTAGATGGACTCGCTGAAATATGAGCGCAATGTCGTGGGTATAAACAAATGGATGTATACGAAACTAAATAACATAAGTATAGCTTACTTTGGCCGGCTTGCTAAACCTGTTAGACACCAGTCAGAAGATCATCGGACGCGACATGTGCTCATGTTGGTCCTAGACCGCACCCTGCAACAACAGGTTAGTTTGAGATCATCGGACGCGACATGTGCTCATGTTGGTCCTAGACCGCACCCTGCAACAACAGGTTAGTTTGAGAACATCGGACGCGACATGTGCTCATGTTGGTCCAAGACCGCACCCTGCAACAACAGGTTAGTTTGAGATCATCGGACGCGACATGTGCTGATGTTGGTCCTAGACCGCACCCTGCAACAACAGGTTAGTTTGAGATCATCGGACGCGACATGTGCTGATGTTGGTCCTAGACCGCACCCTGCAACAACAGGTTAGTTTGAGATCATCGGACGCGACATGTGCTCATGTTGGTCCTAGACCGTACCCTGCAACAACAGGTTAGTTTGAGATCATTGTACTGTATAATAACGAAATGGTATAAGAAATTAAAAAGAGAAGCCATGATAAGATTACAACACGTATAAAACAACACAAATTAATAAATGATATCCCTTCTTACCTCCTACATAAGAAGGGATAGCCGTTGACCTTGTCAGGGGTTTTGTGGAGTCGTATTTACGCATTTGTTTCTGTTTGTCTCTCGTTAGAGATGAAAATCTGCATGATGCGTGTTTGTGGTCGCACGGTTATTTATTTTATACTTATCACTATTTCTGCATTACTAACCAGTACTCGCGTACAATACAGGGATTTTGATGTTCGTGATCAAACTCTGCACAAAGCGAGGCTCACATTTACGACCTTCAGCTGTACTCCTCGATCAAAACGCTGTATTTTGAAACTGTCATTATTAATACTAGGTACCAAACAAGATTGACAAATAACACTCTCCATCTAAACGTTTGTATAACCGCAACAACCCCTCTTAAAATATTTACTTAACAGATAAACATACATACTTGCAACTGCTACATACACAACAACAACAACAGTTTGTGGGTTTCTAAAATCAGCCTTAACACATAGACATTTAATACCGACTAACAATATCACAACTGCATGGTTTCGGTATGATTGATAAGGTCGGCGATGTCTGCATGCGATATTTAACTGACGAATGTGCAACTAAGCAATATCATTCAATCAATGGAGGGAGTATAATATTATACGTAACTATATGCTTAGCGGATGTTCGAACACTGCTGTGGTAAATGAACGGAGTATAAGAACAAGGATTATTTAAATTTAGAAGACATTTATTAGACGCCGCATGTGACATTTACACCCTTTGTTTACGCTGTCAGAACAAACTTCAATACAAGAGAGAGAATAAGTAGCTACAGGGAACGCTTCAAAGGACAGTGCCTCCACACGCAGACCTTCGGGAAAACAACAAAACATAAGGCACTTGAAAAGGTTAAAGGGTACATACGTTAAGGAACAGAGGCACAAGGAATGGCCTGGCAGACCATATGGAATAACTAGGAGAATCAAAATGGACAGTGCAGGAGGGGGTGTGAATTATTGGATGAAAAATATCACATGTAAATAAGACAACTTTCCAAATGAATACTGAGTTTTTCGCTAGTACAACTATGTTATTAAGAATGTAATACTCTAGCATTTATTGATGGACTAGAAACTGAACTGTCGTAATACACATGCTGTATGTTATTAAGCGTTACAAATGCAATACCAAACTAAAATACAAAAAGTTGTAACCACGACCTTATGGCAATCAAACTGTTGTATTGGATTCTAGTTTCTTTAACAGTTATAAATCAAGCAACATATTACAAGCGCCAGAGTTTTTAATATATTTTTTGGAGATAAAGTGTAATGTATTTGTTAATGATTTAATGCTGGGTAGATATTAATTTACCACTGTGGTCTTGTTTTCATTGACATTAAAG
This sequence comes from Mactromeris polynyma, assembly GCA_032209605.1. Classification (NCBI taxonomy): domain Eukaryota; kingdom Metazoa; phylum Mollusca; class Bivalvia; order Venerida; family Mactridae; genus Mactromeris; species Mactromeris polynyma. The sequence goes on along the minus strand of JASFXZ010000019.1, from coordinate 3,617,420 downwards.
TGTACTATGATTTTCTATCCAGTTATAAAGAAAACGTAAATACCCGTGGTGCAATCACATTAACATCGGCTTAATACTTTTCCTTGGCATCGCAACGTACTCTACATTCACTGGGAAACATTAAACACTCACGACTGATATCTAATTAACGAGACCAGATCGTTATCGCCCGATAATGTAATCGTTTTACTGTCAACGAATCTAATCTCCGTCAAATTGTCAACTGAAGTGTCCCCGGAAATTGCTCTTCACCCTAACATGTTCCAATCACAAATAATTCCAGGCAAATTGTATTGAAGCGAGGAATTTCTATCAAATATCGAATCAAGAAATTCTCGCTATTACTGAGCGTTTTAATCAACGACACTGCTATAGTAATTATATCATTTTATGTCGATAGAACGTAGTTGACTTGTATTCAATAAGCAATTTGAATGTGACGCGTTACCTGAATTAATGACAATACAGACCGCGTTGAATGCATATTAATTATAAGGCGTATAATAAAAACTGAACAGATATTCGAGTAATTGATCTTTGAGGTTGTTGCGTCGTTATGTTAAACGGATTAGCATTGGCAGCTTTAATCAAAATTGACCTAAGTTCTAGGAACACATTTTTTAAATGAATACCATAACATTTCATACCAAGATCTCGCCTCAAAAAAAAAAAAGATTTCGCGTTGACATCAATACATTAAATGGTATTCTTCTTTGTTGACTTGGACGTGGGTATCCACAACAAAATCATGAGCATTACATAAGCCCCTCACTGATTGCAACATTATAAATTATGAGTGTTAATTAAATAATTTGCAAACTTATTGCGTAACTGTGTTTAACAGCACTAGAACTAAATTGAGTAATATGCATGACGACCTAAGGGTAATTGGAGGAAATAGCGAAACGGCAACACTTCTGTTCAGGGAAATGTGTCAAGATAGTTTTCTTGGTATAATGAGTGGTATTGAATGGCTCATCTACAGCTTTGGTCATATAAGCGTACGTCTGGGTATGAATCCTGCTATATGATGTCATTACATTTGTCAAGCATACAGACAATGCTTGATTAACATTTAAAAGATGAATACTGAAAGTGAGCTGGAAATGCAACCAAAGGACAAAGCAACCCGAAAAGCAATTGTAGAATGGAAACTATATTCATAAATGTGAACCTATAATTAAAAGCAAATAGGGATAAAATACACAAACATAAATGTTGGATGAGAAAAAGAGTGCCGCCTTAGAACACTCAGTGGTAACACAGCCCCAAGGTTTTAAACCAGGTTATAGGGACGCAACTAACCTTATATAAGTCATACAATCACCAAGAGAAAACCACCTTGTTAGATGTCAGTCGCTTCGTGTTTCAAACAGTGTGTTCAGTCCAAATGTTTAATTCACAGTTCCATACGTACATACTGAAACTTGTCCAGTACTGAGTATTGTCAAACAACAAGTCATTACACAAGGTGACTATCTTAAATGCAACCTTCCTTTGGTAGTACTTGGTGTTGGTAGAATACAACTACCTCCCTTAATGCCGAGCTTTAAGGACAACCAAACAAAGCATTGTACTGTAATTGATCACCAATTAGCGCATCAAGTAGGTCAATACAAAGTGCATACTAGAGGCACAATTAATTCTAAATGTCTGTGGAAGCACCTCATTAGGCATATTATATCTTAACCATATTTATGCTCGATACTGAGTCAGAATTAGGAGTGTGAATGCAAATAACAGTATTAAGGTCAATGAACGACCTCGTATGTGATCGAAACACAAGTACTCTATAAACGCATCGGCTGTCGAGCCAATACTTCAAATCTATCATGTTTGTTGTAAATCAATGTTTATGTTCCACGCAAACAAAATGTTATGTAAACCTGCACTTTAAAGATTAAAACGTTCAAAGCAAAACTTACAAAGTACTATACTTGTTGTTGTTATGCCAGTTTTTACACATATTGCTACATTCATGATTCAAACAAAAATAGGGTATTGCATTAATCGTAACCTTGGTCTTAAGTATTCGCTCGTACTGGAAAATACCTTTATTCAGTATAGGACGTGTTAGTGAATGCTTGGTAATGATTTGTATTCCGATGGTCATATTTCCTTGTGTTTCGGTGAAATGTTTCTGCGCACTGTGGTGTTTCCAAATCGACTTCTTTTCTAAATTGTATGCTTAAATATATGTTAAAACTTGGAAATAGTTATCATAATGCTGGGTTGCGGTATTTTGCTACACGCTGTTGTTATGGTGATCGATTTCACACGCTTATGAACGATATATTAAGAAAAAACTTTGCATGGTGAATTCTTACATTTTAGTTAAAATGGTAAAAGAATATTTCGAAAACAAATTGTTTTGAGTATTTTATCAAGGGTAACTACGAACGTAATGATCAACCCTCGTATAGTCATGCTATTTTCAGGAGCAGAAAGTTTAAAGTTGATGGTGCTGATTAAATTGCACATTAGATGATAATTCATTAAAACGTATAATTTATACGCGGACATATGAAGCCAATATGCAAACAAATTTACTATCTGTATAGTGCTGTCATAAATGTCATTGTGTGTATTACAATTGGAGCAATAACAATCGAGTCAGTTGGGAAATCAAAGGAAGACAACTGGAAAGCATTATTGTGTTGGTTGAAATAATTACATTTGGTATCACATCTCTTAAAATGTCAGCGTCTCTCTAATGGGTTAAATCTCGCAGAAATTAAAACTTGCAATTTATTATTTTACGCTACATGCCAATAAATTTGTTCGTCGGAATTTAGCAACGACTAGACCATTTCATCAGTTGTGTTGATCAAATTTTACAATTGTTGTAAATGGTATGTTGACTAATAGCGACAGGTAGCCAGTAAATATGTGTAATTAGTATAGACAAGAGTATCGCACTGAATAAATGAATAAATAAAAAAACATCATTATCCACATATACAAAAAAAATATCGCAATCACCACTAAAAAATTGAAATGAGAAACATTTAGTGACTACTTGTCTGTCGTTTGGATGTACACAACAACATCCTCTTCATGACAGCTTCTACAGTCGAACCTCGCTTATTCGACAACTTCTATCCGAATACTTGGCATCATCCGAAATAAATATCAAGTATATTAATTGGTGACGGTCTGATTAAATATTAAAGGACTGAAGGTCATTGAAGGCGCTTCCAAGGCTAAACTGACCATTTTCCATACTGTCGTTTTAGAATCTGTATTCGGGTAAACCAAAAAAAGCCGTTAATATCAAGCCATTCCACAATTGATATATCCCTGACAAATCCGCCATTATACTAATCAAATCTATAAATAAAATAAAATCAGAGAACGTTACATGTACTATTTCTGGAGACGATAAATATGGCGGTACTTCGATTAGATTATCCGGTTGACGATGATAGCAATGAGATGCTAAAGCGAGTTAAAATGACGATGAGCTTGAGGTGTTTAATGGCGAAACTGTGTCTGTGCAGTACGTGAATAATTAGCGAACGTGTTTGCTTGTTTGTGTATCAGTTAAACGATGCGCTAGAAGTGATTATCCTTATCATTGTCATAGAGCGTAGGTGGAAATGTACCAGAAAACAAGCTACATTTTCTATTTCAAACCAAGATAATTAACCCGTTTGAACTGGTCGGAAACACAAAACAATAAAAATGAGGACGTGATGTTTCATAAAATAAATAGCAGAAATAATCAAAGACAGACACTACAACAACGCCCACAGGCGTTCCTCTGACAGATACAGAACAGGGAAATAAGCGGAAACGAAGCACAATGTGTGGTAATTGTGGCGACATATACACACATGTCACGTTTCCATAGATACAAGGCACTGCGTTCTACCATTGCCACAAGAAAACACTTCGTTTTGACATTCTACACTTAGGGAAACGACAGGTTAAGGCTAAGGTCATGTCGGTTTATAGTTGCATTAAGCGTCCGCGTGCTCCTATGTTTTTAGCCCGTTGAGCCAAAAGAAACAACATGTTCATAATTAAGTTTAAAAAATCGCAAAGGTAAGAAACCGCTGTATCGTATTTACGTATGATTTGCAATATGTTGTTAATTTGCATGAGTGAAACTATTCAGTTATAATATTTTAGAAAGAAACAAGTTGTTAAGTGATATTCTCATCAAAACATCAGAAATGACACAGTTATTATTATTATTTGGCTTTGTGGTTTTTTTCGGAACGATTTTGTGTATTTTTTCGAATAGGTAGCTAGATTTTTGCAAAATGATTTGACGCTTAACAAAAATGAAACACGGTATAGTCTAACCGAAGATTGATGAAGTAGCATATCACGGATGAATGCGCCACCGAACAGGGGACATTATCTACTCACTTACGCTTTGGTCTACCATTACAAAGTACAAAGACAGAGGTCTATCACAAACATGCTGTTATTTCGGGTGTTGTTTATCTCTTGATAATGTAAACCTGTAATAGATACTGGCCTTGTTCTGGTAAAATTACAGAGAACTAGAACTAGTGTATGTAGTTAAATGGAAAAATTAAAATAAATAAATAAATTATCTAGTGTTTAAGGAGTTGACAAATAATTTAACACAAATTAAATATCTTGTTTTTAAGAACTAACGGTCGTTTAATTCAAATTTATTTTCACCTGACATTCGTGAATCCGAAACATTGACATTAGTGCTTCGATGGGTTAAATGATGAAACAGACGTTGCATTTGGATTAAAGCCATGAGGTAAAAAGGTTCGAATAAAACACTGAAATAAAATGATACAAATGTAAATGCTCTGACCGTACTGAAACGTGCTTCCTGAAAACGGAAACACCTTCCACAAGTGATCAAGAAGACAACATTAAAAGTGAGTGGGAAACATAGTATGCCACGTGAAACACAGTACATGTATACCACTTTCGTGTTTGTCCAAAATCATTATGCGTACAAAACGGGCATATTATTAGTTGTTGAACGGTGTAAGACGTCGGTTTTTAAATTCAGATTCACATTTTACAGAATTAATAACACAAATACAAATAGTTCAATATGATAAGGTAAATACAATGATACATATCAATGTGGATTTCAATGAAAATACAGTGTGCTGACAATGAAACATTTGGGACGGAAGAAAACATTTTCATAGTTCCAAAGCAATCATTAATGTACATATATTTGAAAGTATTACCGTCATAAAAGCAAAATGATTAAAACATTAATATGTTACAGGTTTGATTTTGATGCGATAATCGTTTTTTTATCGTGTCAATTAAATTCGTAATGTTACAATATTGAAGTATAATTAATTTTCCGATACAATCCGATATTGAGTTGAAAATTTGCCATAAATCATTCTGAGACCGGTGTAACATTTCCAGAGCTGCTCTCTCTCTTGAGCAATAATCTCCATCAACTGCATTGTCTATCTTGATGTCAATCTAATATTACAGTGCTGACAGCGTTACGACTCATTAAATGGAATGAATTGTGACAATTTATTCATGATTAATAATGCATAATAAATTATAAAACAGATGCTATGGATGCGTAGTGATCAAGGGATGAGCGCATAACTGCTGATCTGAAGGGCGTTATTTCATGCTCCCCCTCCCCAGAGCAGGTTTTGATCAAGAACTTTACAATCCCTGATGTAGTCGTGAGTTCTGGCCCCGATTCCCCGAACTATCTCAATCTGAACTAAATCTCAACTCAAATATTTTTCTCAAAACGTTGAGATTTTTCTGAGACCGGATTCTCAAAATCGGTATCATAAAACGAAACCAATTAGCTTTTTCTCAGAAAATGTTCAAGACATCCAAAGTGAAATTTGTCTCTTACACAGGCACTACTTTGAGCAAAATCTCAATTTTGAGCTGAGATTTCTATTTGAGATGCTTTGGGAGATCGATGCCTGTTTACTTTCCCAGAGATCAGACTTCGAGAAAGATCAGTATTTCAAGAACTTGTTTCACAATCGTTTAAAACTAAACAAACATGTTATTGCAATGACATTTATTCACACATATATACTACTCAAAACTTGCTAAGGACCACCTGTTATTAATTTGGTTCTAATATATAAAGCTGTTAAAAGAAATTAAAACTTCTTATCATTGTCAAGAGTATGTGGCCAGGCATTGTGAGACAATATTAGCATTTTGTCAGAAAAGTTAACATCACATAATCTGACGTCAAAATGACGTCAATATAAAGATCAACATTTTTTGATAGCACATATCAAAAAGAAACAGTTCAAGTTTTATATTCCTTAGCCAGACATAAATATGACTGGAAATCAAGCTAAAAACTGGAGTTTCATACTTCTCATTGGAAGTTGTTCTTGAGATATAGCCCTTGGCATTAGGCAAGGAAAATCACATTAAAGTAATTTTCTGGTACAATCCTAGTCAACTTGTATAATTATTTTTTGAAATGGACAATTAAGCCGTGTATCATTATAGCCAGTGTACAATTTAACCGAATTTGAAGGCCTATACGAGGACATATTAGTAGTAGCCTTAGGTGACCCTTAGCAAATTGTGAGTAGTATATTAAATTTTAAGTACTTGTTTAATTCTTAGTGTCCATTTTTGAAAATATATTCAGTGCTATTCACTGAAATTATTTGTTCACCTATAAAACTATTTATTCACCTATAAAACTATTTATTCACCTATAAAACTATTTATTCACCTATAAAACTATTTATTCACCTATAAAACTATTTATTCACCTATAAAACTATTTATTCACCTATAAAACTATTTATTCACCTAAAAAACTATTTATTTACCTATCAAAATATTCATTCGCCTAGAAAACCTATTTATTCACCTATATAAAACTATTCACAACCTCTTGTTAATGACTCATTACCTTGGTGATTCGAAATAACGCCACCAGCTGGCGTCATCGAATGAACTACGAATTGTCAGAGGAACAAGACATCTCGCGTTTAACTTCATGACGTACAATAACCGAACAAAGACACTGAGTAACTATTCGCGGCAACTCGATGTATCAGGGAATCTCTTGTAATAAATGTAACTGGTGACATACACACGCATGACAACGCGATGTTAATACAGACAAACATGAACAGAACGTTTACATAAAGTGATTAAGATATTTACAGTGCTGTTGTACTTGTCTGGTGAGCATTTCAAACTGATAACACACCGTAATGTAATTCTGTCAATGTTCAATAACGTGATGATAATTTCATCAGTAAGATTGGAACGTTGGCGTCTGAAATTGATGATTTCATGGCGATCTGCTGAACGAACAGACAATCTATTGATATCGTATTACCTTCCGTGTCTCTTATACGCGAGACATGCAACCCAGAACGTATCACAAGAATATATCAAAGTAAGCTACAATAACGATGTCTCTGACTGACCAAAAACGTAGCGAAATTAGCAACATTTGACTATATCTTTGTTGTGTAACGAATGCAATAGCAAGAGGTATCCTATAATTCGTAAGAATTAAAGAGCTGAAATATTCAACGTATAAAATCATGAACTTGCCGAAGGAAAATTAATAACGATTACACACAATTATGTATAACGGGATCCCAATAGAAGTACCATGTCAAGTCTTTTACTAAACACAGTCAATATGTTAATCATATTTGTCAACATTTGATACTGTTGTGCAATGTAACATATTTTGAATATAATGGCGAGAAATGTTATTCACAACAGTTACTATGTATAACAAAATTATCTTGTCAGGTTTCTTAAAGAAGGCAGTCAATGTGTTAATCATAATTGTTAATATTCGTTACTGTTGTAGGATCCAACGTATGCATTCATTTGCGAGAAAGGGTATTCACTTCATGCAATGGATATTAAGCCCCATCACTGACCAGTGCTAAAACATTAGTATGGCGGAACTCACGCTACTTATCTACAGAACATCAACTCTGCTTAAGTGGCATTTGAAAAACAATCCCAAATTGCTAAGAGATGATGCGGGTGTTAGAAACAGAGACAACACGTTCATTGTCCAAAACAATAAATACATGTCAAAACCGAGCATGTTGCAAGAGTGTTTTAATTCGAGAACGCCTTAATAGCAATGTTGACCCGAACTAGGGTACTGTCGTCGCAAGCAAGCGCTGCATGAGAAAATCCTTTCACGTTGGATATGCCAAAGCGCAAAATCACAACTTTGTACGCAATACGTTGAATGACGATGAATTGCGGTAAGACCATTAAAACGCTGACATAACTACCGACTGTTTGTCTTTTCCGCATCGTCATGTCGTGCTTCTTACTGGTTCCGCGATAAGTGATGAGGTCTATTGGGGAGACGATATTGCTATTCTTAAATGATAAGTTTTATTGTGAAAATCCATTATTGTGCTATTTTATTAAGTATTATTTTGATTTGAATTAAACTTAATGATGCAATTGCTGTTATACTCTGCGAACAGTGTTTTGTGATTAGATATTCTAAATCAGTGTTGAACGTGTGCTAATGCCCATGATTTATAGTTTGGCATTAATGTGTTGGCACCACCCAGACAATTAGTGGTGTTTAGTATCATTTTAAAACCAATCTTAAACAAGCGACTGTTGTCAGATACACCAACGAATCATTTGGATAACGGACACTTTCTGCTAAGATAAGCCAATAACAGTGACAGTACCTCATAGCCAGACGAACGGGTATATAATTTAATTATGCAGCATTCAAGGATTTATCCACTTAATATGTAATTTGTAAGTGAAACGTGACAATGTTGATTATATTGGTAACCAGAGACCATTTATGAACTATACATAGACTGGTGTCTTGTCTCAGTTCCAGTTATAAACACCGGTAAGTTCACCTAATCAGTACTCCTGAGTTGCCAACAAGTACTAGCCTGCTCCGCCACAAGGAACTAAAAACGTTTGCATCTAAATGAGCGCTGGGATTTACAACCTCTTCTGTAAGTGATGTCATTTCAAGAAAACGCAACATGTTATGTCAATTTTTGCAAGCAGGAAAGAATATTTACTGCATATGGTCACCTCGTTTTCATATTGCCACTTGGTGCGAATATTGCTTACTGTCACTCATTTCTATATTTCCATATTTTTCAATTAATTATCAATCGTCCATTATATCTGTATTTGTTTCTTTAAATATGAAGCATTTGTTAATAAAGGGTCTATAGATATTTCATGCAACGATGCTCTATGTACATGTGTATGGAAGGCACATAGCCGAATGTCTTTACTCGTACTAGGAAATTCGTCCAATTTTCAATTTTAACATAATTATTTCAATATAGAAGATGGAAAGGGAACATGCATATACTCGTGCTTTCTGCAGAGACCTGTCATTTATATGTTGGTGATGGTTATGGCCCATTGTTTCGAAGATGATAAAGTCGAAATTTAACGCAGATGACATTGTGTTTCCAAAGCACATTATTGTGTTTTCTTGTATTCAGGACAAGGTCCGCGATTATAAGGGATACTTACACTCAGCACTCAAATCACCGACCATGAACTTTACTTATATGGGTCCGATAGTAACTCAAATTTAGTGTGAAAATGTATAGTAATGTAAAATGTGCGCTGAATATTCTTTGTGACCCATTCTCTTAGAGAATTGAGTGTAATATGAGTTATGGGAGTAATTATTTAGTCCCTAGTGTGAAGTTTTGCAGTAAATTCCAATAATTTCTCCCTTACCTCGTACTCTCACTAACTACCCAAATAAAATTGACAAAACGGAATTTAACATTTTAATGCATTTTCCACACTAACGAATGCACTATTAGACTAATAAAAGTACATTTTGTTTAGATTTGAGTGTAACTATCCATTATAATGCCAGACCCTTGAGCGCTCCAAACGTTGTTAGCCGATCTTTTACGGGTTTCGGCGTGTACAACTATTGTCATTAAGGAACAGCATCGCAGCACTTCCCGTTCATTGAATGAAGCCATTACAGTTACTTTACAGTGGATTCTTACATAATGATCTGATATATCCACTCCATTGAATTATTTGATTTACAGACTTTAAGGAAATATAAGACACGATATTATGTAATGGAAATGAAATGGAGTATTAACAGTCACTGAGCTTGCATTGAAAGATAGTGGAAGAGGTCATTTATACTTAGTCATACGATCTACGCTATTGAAACGTGTGGTGCTTTTCGAAATTTAACAAACAATAATATATATTACCGTAAGGCTATTCTTAAAACTTGTTTGATTGCAGTTACGCGACCGACTCATGCAAAACGATGAAAAAAAATGTTTTCGGTCTTTTAGCTATAATGATTACATTACTAAACTAAAAAAACTACATACCTACCCACTGTTAAAATTCCGGGTCGCGTAACCGCAAACAAAAATATTTTAAGGATGCCTAAAATTATCATTTTTATTAGTATAGCATCTTTTGGACAAGAAAGCCAGAATAGTTCTACATTTCTACAAGCGACATTATACATTTTCTCATTGCCGTAAAATACATTTTCTAGACAGAAACACTAAATTAATTGCATTCACTGATTCTTACTTAAGACACCATCTTTCAAATAATTTTACACGTCTAACAAATCGCTAATGACATGTTTAGTTGATTTCCTCTCATTCGGTACTTTTATACTGTGTCTCCGACTTGGAATAACTTTACGACTCTTGATTAGTTCACTGTTAAACAATATGCAGACAAATAAATTAAGTTGGAATAGTTTCAATTGAATTTTCTTTCAAATATTCCATACTTTAGAGATATATATAGAGTACATTGAAGGTTATGATGCACCTCTAAATAATAAGTCAAAATACCAAGGACTTTACATTGTAAATACCATTTATTAGTTACGTCCTGAAAAGAGAAAGGATGTATGTTCGATTATTTATTTCCGGTACAAATATTTCATAACATAAATGCCTTTTCCGTTCTTGTGCAATCATTTTTTTCGGAACATCCTTTAATCGCATATTGATCTGATCTTGACATTTGGTAAGTTTACAAATTTAAACACGTAGGTTGTTTGTACAATGGTACTCATATTAAGACGCACATCAGACATAACACAACCGCAATATAATATATCATAATAGTTGATGCATATCAGGCACAGAATCCGCTATCTATATCATAATGTTTGATGCATATCGGGCACAAAAAACACAACACATATCATAATGCTCAATGCATATTGGGTTCACAAAACGCAATGTATAAATCATTATGTGTTAAATTACATTTGACCTAATGTCCACACCTACAACAAATTATGGTTGTAATTACGTTCTTTGCAGGACCAATTTGATGACGGTTATATACTTGTATAAACTAGACACGTGACTGTATTGCGTGTTGCGATAGACACGTGACTGTATTGCGTGTTGCGATAGACACGTGACTGTATTGCGTGTTGCGATAGACACGTGACTGTATTGCGTGTTGCGATAGACACGTGACTGTATTGCGTGTTGCGATAGACACGTGACTGTATTGTGTGTTGCGATAGACATGAAATCGCGCAAAACTGTGTATGATGTACTGTAGGCATGCGATATAAATGTATGAATGCGCAAAAAACGCACATATGCTGTTGGTTAAAGATATATCTGACTCACATGAAAGTACAATTTTGGAATGGGCTGGGTTTTTTTTGTGGGTCTGTGTGGAAGGCCGTCTTTTGCACGTGGCATTCCTTGAAACAATTTAACTATCTCTCTTTCATTCAGTTGGCTAAACATCTTTAATGAGAACCACAACATGTGTTGAAAGTACTGTCATTGTAATTGTATCATAAAGTGATGTCCGATGTTGCAGCCCGTTTCGAATTCACTGAAATAACAAGAAGACATATTCGACTCTATACATCGGAATACAATTTCGGTTTTCAAACAAGACTTATTTGCGATGAAGACACGCACTCCAGGAATTAATCATATGTATTTATTTTCCCAACATTCTATTAAGCAAGACTAGTTCAAAAGTGTGTGTTTCGAACCAATTACTATCTAACGTAAACATTTTCAATAAACGACACGTAAAATTACTCCACCATGGAGCGAATGATCCCGTTGTCTCATAATATTGATATAAATGCCTGTATCTTCTATAGCTCAATTAATTTCTGTTTTGTCGAACATTCTTTTGATTGACAACCGGAAAATTGTAGGTTTTCGTACTTGTCAGTGGTGCTTTATAAAATGCCCAATGTGGGTCTAAATTGTGTGTGTGTCATTTATTGTGGATCGGTTCCAATTATTCGTACATTTCCTTACATTCAATAACATCTAGCAGGTTTCCGGATCATCGATTGCGTAGGTCGTTATGGTTGGACTGGAAAAAACACCTTCCTACGCAATTACATGCAGTATATTACATTATAGTACATCGATATATTGCTGAAATATTCAATTGTTCTTTGAGTTCCTGTACATGTAATTGTTAAGACATAAAAACATAACATTACATGTTTGGTTTGTAAACTTTACTCTACAGTTGCGTATATGAACTGCTCGTTTGATCAATGCTCGAAAATTAAATACAGTATAATCTCAGAAATGATACCACCCTTGGGATCTTTGAGAACTGGTTTTAATACTGAGGTGATCTTAATATCGAGGTTAAATAATGAGCGGATCAGTCAAAATGGACTTGGAAAGTGTGGTCTTAACTTTGAGGTAGTCTTATTTTTCAGGTGGTCTTTGAGTGAGGTTTTACAGTACTCAACTGAGTTGGAGTTAAACAATTCACGAAAGGAACGCTGGACGTCTGTTTTGAATGTATTGGTTTCGATTACTTAATATATATTGATTTATATTTCATTTCTATTTGTGTTTGTGTTAAATTCCCTATCCCTGCCATCAATATTTAAGGTTATGTCTAATTGATTACTTCTTTTTTCATGTAGCCTTATATCATGTACTAGCCTTATTTCAGGTTATTTATTTAGCTAGAGTTCGCTGTTCTCTCGCATTCTGATATGTATAATTTAGATACAGAGAGCAGAACTGACTGAGGCGGTTTGTTTACTTGGTTTAGTTTTTTTTATTATGACTATATTATATATTATTCCTAAGGGCTAATAGCATTTTATAGAAAAAAATGTATATGTTACTATATATTTAAACAATTCATCTTGAGTGATTTCATAAAGGACCCCATGTCTGTTTTGGAAACATAAATTGGTTAATTAATGTAAATAACTTTATTGTGAACTGTACCGTACTATTTTCCGCTTATTTTAACTTCCTAAAACCACATAAATGTTGTAGATATAAAATAATATCAACGGTTACAATACCTCATACTGCTTTTAGTAATTACACTTTGAAGAGCAAACTAAGGTGATACCATTTAACCGTTTTATTTTCAAAGACTTTACAGGGAACGTCACATACACAAGACATTGCATCCCCACTGCCTTGGAACTGTCAGTAAATACTGGAGTTTAAATCAATTTAACAGCGCGGTAACCTCAAACTTAACCGCTATATAGGCATTGATATCAGACTTCTACACATTAATTTGGAAAGGTTGCATCTAAATCATGTACAAAAGTTAGTTTAATTTATTGTTTATAATTGCAATGCTTATGTACACTGCATTTTCAGTTTTATACCTCGTGTTTGATAGTCTTCAAACTCCTTACTTTATTTTGTAAATTGGTAATCCATGTTATATGAATATGGTATTCCTGTGATCCTCTCATTCTCTTGTGTGCTTGTGTAGCCAGTGTCTGCTCAAACATTGTTAATAGGTGGCTATCGTATTAAGTGAAAGCTGTTTAAGGCTTAACAATATCTTTAGTCGTTTCCATATTTCTTTGTTTGATAATCATTAGAATAACTGTAAAAATATCTAAGTATATAACCATTCAAGTTCTTTCCTCCTAGCAGCTAAAGTCCTTCACATAAAGTGATAAGGTGATATATATAACAGAATAGAGAATTGTTTCTGGCTACCAGCTGGTTGCTCGTATATCTAACAAATAGGATACGTCATCCGTATAACTCGAATGTATATCTTTCAAAAATGTATTGTTCTTATTGACGGAAAGACACTCGATGTCTGGAAATAAAATGTTCACGAAATTGAATTTTGCCTTATTTGATTTCTAACGGGGTTTGATACATTTGTCTAGTCAGACATTTATTTGATATTATAAAAACAACCACGATAAATACTTTGCAAGTCAGAATGATGAGTGATTTGCTTTTATATCGCATCGTTTTTCTTTCAACCGATTCAAGACATGAACACATCTGATACATCGTGGTCATCATTAGCGACTTTAAGGGTCTTTTATAGGAGGTGATAGCGGCTAAGTTTGATTGTTTTGAGTTTATATTATGCTGTAGAAAGAGAACTACAACTGAAACAAATTTCATTTAAAATTGTTGTAAAATCGGTCTGTTTTCTTTTCAGTTTCATTTTTGTTGACATATTATTCTTTCAGTTTCTATGAAATAATAGGTTAAACCCCATTGTATGTCTTAAAGTTATTCTCTAAAAAGTAGTAGTAGTTTTACAATTGTATTACTGAAAATAAATGTACACGTCAAATATTGAATAACGAAAAATGAAATAATTAGACTGACAGTTATTTCACAATTCAGCCACCCAAAATATACACTAAATTCGAAATAGCCTAACCATTCAATAAACTCCACTTTGGCCTTTGTATCCTCTTCAGTTAAATTGATAATAAAAGTACAGAACGATGATCGCGTGCCAATACTTTAGTATTCTTCCAAATTAAGTTTTGTTTTGTAATAACACAGCAGGATAAAACTGGCACCTGAGGCAAGCATGCTGCTTCGATACTATTTTAACAATATTGACTTTCCTAATTGAACAGTATGGGACTCTAATAGGAGTATGCACTTTGGTTTTCAGACTCGAAACACATCATTAATTAATACACCGTAATGACCGCCGTAAAAAGGGTGTTATAATATTTTGTACACAAAGTTGGAATTTTATAACTTTCGAAATACTCTTTCCATTTTTGTTGCAATGGACCAATTATTTACTTATACGTGAGAGTCCTAGATAAAACGGATATTCCTACAAAAATAAGTTTATTTTATGATGCAAAAAAAAGCCAGTGTACACAGCACAATTTTCATTTATCTAAATTCAAAATTTGTTAACAAACTTTTAACACCCAGTAAAACTGATTTTTCGTAAAATCGCGTAAAACCCGGATAAACAATACTATTTATTGTATGTTCTAGACCTTATTTAGTCTAAACATCTAAATTTGCTCAGCGAACATCAGCCAGACGTATACTAAGCACTCGATTATATTTTTAAATTAGCTGCTAAATTGGAAGCACTTCCAGAAGTCTTGTCACTTCTTGCGTTAATTGCATTATTTTGCATGTTGTGCTCACTTATAGAACAAAATTGACAGAGCGTAGGTACACTCCTTATGTATTGTCACATGTCAGTACTATAATTGTGATGTATGTTCGTCATGGCATTTACCCATCAATAATACTACCTACAAGTGGCAGCACCTTAGAAGTTTACGTGCTAATGCTTTTCATATTTAATATCATTAGATATATAACATGAATTTCAGACTTTCCCATTGCAATAATGGCATCTTGTAACATTTGATGTATCGAGGCTATTGGGCTTGACAACTTCAATTTAATGCATTGCAATATTTATAGATAAACATCGATGCAGCACATAAAGACATGAATGTAAATATTCACTATCAAACACTGGATATAACTGCCAACGCAAACAATAATTATGTAGATCTATTTATAACAAATACACGTTAGACTTGAGCCCAGTAAGCATCACGCGGGCACCATTAACATTCGTCTTTGGACGCGCTTTAAAGAACACGTTAAATTAAAAACAAAACATTGTAATGGAGGTACAACACAAATCGAAGATGACAATTTTGGACCATTCAACTCGGGAACATACGACCATCGCCTGCGTATCCTGATGCAAGAACTATGAGACACAGGAAAATACACTTTACATAATACTAAATTCCATTTAATGATACCCGTCCCTTTTCTCACATTTCACTTCTATTAAAGAATATACTATACGGTTAAAATATTATATCTCCCAGGTCGTGTAGTACATTAGCAAAACATAGATTCATTATCAATTTTTAGGCACAACATCATTAAGGCGCTCAGATATTTCACATGAAAGAAGTTTCGTTTGCCTTATTCGATGGTAGTGCACCAAAACACATCATCATTAAACTTGACGGATGTTCTCGACATGGTCATATCAAAATGATGTCGAGGTGAATCAAAATAGTTAACTTCTTCTGTCGCCGGTGGTTTCGCTTGATAACGCAGGCTTGCTCTGGCCTTTTTTACTTCATCATTTTGAGTTTCGGTTGTCGCGGCTTCTTTCGGGATAGGAAACCAATTTCTCAATTGTTTTCACCGTAATAAATGCTTCTATTCTCAAGTATGTCAACGATTTGTCTGCCAAAAGAATTGATAGTCGGGGAGTCATAATTATGATCAATGAACGTTTTTGACTGCGACGGTACAGAATAAAACACCGAATTTCGAGTTACCCGGACCATATTTGAATGTGTATGAAGCTCCCTTGAGCTGAAGAACGTGTATATGTCTGCTCGCGGAATTTCTGGAACACAGGATATATTACCAAGGTGGAATACCAATTAAAATCCAGTATAATCAGAAAGGAAATGTTTCCTTACGTTTGCACAATTGCAATAAGCAATGGATTTAGCAAAACCCTGATAAGTGCCTTCCTGACTGTACTGACAACTGAGGGTAGCATATTGCTTAGGAATGGGATGCGGTCAGAAAAATAAATGAATGATGAAAATAGTATTGCCAAAGACAAAATTAGGAATTAAACCTGGTTTAATGGAACACCAAACCTCACATTTATCGGACTATAACCCAAATGAAACTATATATATAGGAAAGCCCTCACCGGTTCACTCACCAACATACGTTACGTGCTACCAAAGATAGTACTGTCAAAACATAGACGTGTAAATCAGTATGCCTGTGCAGTACACCAGACTGTCCATATTTTGGTCACTGGGCATGGCGTCATATAGCATCGCATAACGATGTCGAGTTGTACGATTCGCTGATTGTCTATATATTTTTATAAGAATATTGTATGGATATAGTGTTTAAAGACAAAAGAAGATGGTGGTAGTTCTGAAGTATTAAATACATGACTTGATGGTAATGTTATGGAAAAAATATGTGTCGATAATATAATGTCGGTACTTATTTGGTTTATTTTATATTTCTCACGTAATGGTGTATTGTAATATAATTTTGTTGATAATTCATAACCAACAGCGTTTCCTACGGTATGGTAATATAAAAAGACCAAATTTGATGCACAATTTAGTTTTTACCATTTTAAGGCCTGAATTCTGATCCAGACAGGTTTACACACCTTTGTTGAATAACAAACAGAAACAGATATAATCAATTCTTTTAAATGTGTAAATACTACTTCATCTCTTCTCAATTGATTTTTTCTCAGTAAATTGTTCATTGGAACCGCTTAATTGGATAACCATAGACATTTGCTTTGACATCCATGTTTTGAATCATTCATGATAACTAGTTATCTGTTTGTTTCATGAATATTTATGTTTCAATCTTACTTGTTCATTGCATACACGCAACATATTAATTCTTAAAACGCGTCAACGACCGATAAATTCCAAACCCTGGACTTTACTGTACTTATAAACGAATGAAAAACACCTAAATGCCAATATACAATAAATGTTTAATTTGCCTACTCTATTTATTCGGTCCCAAGAGATATTTGAAACATGATCGAATTTTCCGAAACAATGTCAAAAGTTACACTGATATATTATAAATATTAATTGGCTTTAATGGCGGATACTTGGGTGAATAACCTGGTGCGCTACTTTGTCTGAAGCCCAGTCTCGAGTTCACAAAGAATCAGTTATCAGGATCAAGATCAAATATAGGATCTTTCAAACTTTGTAAAAATTGTCATTGTGACAGATATGAACATCCTGCAAAACCTTTGAGACATCAAATACAAATGTCATGCTTATTCAGAATACAAAAGGAAATTGATAAGTTCAGTTTTTTTGGAAAATTGATCCTGATTTGATTTGGATCAGTTTCAGTCATAAATATTATCATTTGTTCAACATCATGGTGAAGTTTTGCGTGTTTTCAAAATGTTAATTGGAAGATGTTTAGGTATTTGTGTTTATGTTTATGAGAAGTACTGGAAAAATTGTGCAATTGCTTCATGAAAAAGTTGAATATGTTTATGGATCAACTTGATCCAGATCAGTGAACATGGGGCCTGTTTATGATTTTTTATTTCTGCTCTCTACGCACGCAAGAAATAATGAAAATTTATTTATACCAAACGGTATTAATTAGGTACCATTAACAAAACTAACACGAATAATGTTTTCTTCTCGAAATCCTATTTACACGGTTCGTTTCTTTGGGAGACAATATGATAACTGTGAGATTAAGCTTATACTACCAGTTGTAAAGTAACAGCGATAACTGGGAGATTGAGCTTAAACTTCTTGTTGTAAAGTAACAGCGATAACTGGGAGATTGAGCTTAAACTTCTAGTTGTAAAGTAACAGCGATAACTGGGAGATTGAGCTTAAGCTTCTTGTTATAAAGTAACAGCGATAACCGGGAGACAACAAAATGTCATCGAATTCTTGATTATTGCCATATACATTGTATGTTGCATTCAGTGTAGTTACAATACTTTCGACGGCGATGTTTCATTCCTAATCAAATGTGTAATATTGAACATTTTGAACATTGTCACACGTAAAAAAACCACGTTTTGGACCGAAGGCTTTTAAAATCATATACACAATAAAGTGTGAGTGCGAGATGTACTTATATGTGTTATCGTCATAATTTGCTATTCGAGAAAAATTGTTCCGCATTTCATTCAAATATAATACCGTACACTTATTCTATTCAGGAACTAATGAGTACCATGGAAACCATAAATGCCGCGCGTAATCCCCTGGTAGTATTTTTAGAGAATGCAGTCGCCACTCCATTGACTGTAGACGTATCCCTGGAAATCACAATTATTCCTTGTTTGTCCTAATCACAATATATTCCTGAATACAATATCCTGAACCGGAGATTTTCTTTCAAATAGTAAATGCAGCAATCGTCGATGCATTGTTTGGTAATTACGTGTATTGAGTCAGGGTGTTAGATGATATTTGAATCATTAAACTTGACGGATGTTCTCGACATGGTCTTATCAAAATGATGTCGAGGTGAATCAAAATAGTTAACTTCTTCTGTCGCCGGTGGTTTCGCTTGATAACGCAAGCTTGCTCTGGCCTTTTTTACTTCATCATTTTGAGTTTCGGTTGTCGCGGCTTCTTTCGGGATAGGAGACCAATTTCTCAATTGTTTTCACCGTAATAAATACTTCTATTCTCAAGTATGTCAACGATTTGTCTGCCAAAAGAATTGATAGTCGGGGAGTCATAATTATGATCAAGGAACGTTTTTGACTGCGACGGTACAGAATAAAACACCGAATTTCGAGTTACCCGGACCATATATGAATGTGTATGAAGCTCCCTTGAGCTGAAGAACTTGTATATGTCAGCTCGCGGAATTTCTGGAACAAAGGATATATTACCAAGGTGGAATACCAATTAAAATCCAGTGACATCAGAAAGGAAATGTTTCCTTACGTTTGCACAATTGCAATAAGCAATGGATTTAGCAAAACCCTGATAAGTGCCTTCCTGACTGTACTGACAACTGAGGGTAGCATATTGCTTAGGAATGGGATGCAGTCAGAAAAATAAATGAATGATGAAAATAGTATTGCCAAAGACAAAATTAGGAATTAAACCTGGTTTAATGGAACACCAAACCTCACATTTATCCGACTATAACCCAAATGAAACTATATATATAGGAAAGCCCCCACCGGTACACTCCCCAACACACGTTACGTCCTACAATAGATAGTACTGTCAAAACATAGACGTGTAAATCAGTATGCCCGTGAAGTACACCTGACTGTCCATATTTTGGTCACTGGGCATGGCGTCATATAGCATCCCATAACGATGTCGAGTTGTACGATTCACTGATTGTCTATATATTTTTATAGGAATAGCGTATGAATATAGTGTTTAAAGACAAAAGAAGATTGTGGTAGTTCTGAAGTATTAAATACATGACTTGGTGGTAATGTTATGGAAAAAATATGTGTCGATAATATAATGTCGGTACTTATTTGGTTTATTTCATATTTCTCACGTAATGGTGTATTGTAATATAATTTGTTAATAATTCATCACCAACAGCGTTTCCTTTGGTATGGTAATATAAAAAGACCAAATTTGATGCACAATTTAGTTTTTACCATTTTAAGGCCTGAATTCTGATCCAGACAGGTTTACACACCTTTGTTGAATAACAAACAGAAACAGATATAATCGATTCTTTCAAATGTGTAAATACTACTTCATCTCTTCTCAATTGATTTTTTCTCAGTAAATTGTTCATTGGAACCGCTTAATTGGATAACCATAGACATTTGCTTTGACATCCATGTTTTGAATCATTCATGATAACTAGTAATCTGTTTGTTTCATGAATATTTATGTTTCAATCTTACTTGTTCATTGCATACACGCAACATATTAATTCTTAAAACGCGTCAACGACCGATAAATTTCAAACCCTGGACTTTACTGTACGTATAAACGAATGAAATACACCTAAATGCCAATATACAATAAATGTTTAATTTGCCTACTCTATTTATTCGGTCCCAAGAGATATTTGAAACATGATCGAATTTTCCGAAACAATGTCAATAGTTACACTGATATATTATAAATATTAATTGGCTTTAATGGCGGATACTTGGGTGAATAACCTGGTGCGCTACATTGTCTGAAGCCTAGGCTCGTGTTCACAAATAATCAGTTTACAGGATCAGGATCAATATCAAATATAGGATCTTTCAAACTTTGTAAAAATTGTCATTGTGACAGATATGAACATCCTGCAAAACCTTTGAAACATCAAATTCAAATGTCATGTTTATTAAGAATACAAAAGGAAATTGATAAGTTCAGTTTTTTTTGGAAAATCGATCCTGATTTGATTTGGATCAGTTTCAGTCATAAATATTATCATTTATTCAACATCATGGTGAAGTTTTGCGTGTTTTCACGATGTTAATTGGGAGATGTTTAGGTATTTGTGTTTATGTTTATGAGAAGTACTGGAAAAATTGTTCAATTGCTTCATGAAAAAGGTGAATATGTTTATGGATCAACTTGATCCAGATCAGTGAACATGGGGCCTGTTTATGATTTTTTATTTCTGCTCTCTACGCACGCAAGAAATAATGAAAATTTATTTATACCAAACGGTATTAATTAGGTACCATTAACAAAATTAACACGAATAATGTTTTCTTCTCGAAATCCTATTTACACGGTTCGTTTCATTTGTGAGACAATATGATAACTGGGAGATTAAGCTTATACTTCCAGTTGTAAAGTAACAGCGATAACTGGGAGATTAAGCTTAAACTTCTTGTTGTAAAGTAACAGCGATAACTGGGAGATTGAGCTTAAACTTCTAGTTGTAAAGTAACAGCGATAACTGGGAGATTGAGTTTAAGCTTCTTGTTGTAAAGTAACAGCGATAACCGGGAGACAACAAAATGTCATCGAATTCTTGATTATTGCCATATACATTGTATGTTGCATTCAGTGTAGTTACAATACTTTCGACGGCGATGTTTCATTCCTAATCAAATGATTGTGTAATATTAAACATTTTGAACATTGTCATACGTAAAAAAATACGTTTTGGACCGAAGGCTTTTAAAATCATATACACAATAGTGTGAGTGCGAGATGTACTTATATTTGTTATCGTCATAATTTGCTATTCGAGAGAAGTTGTTCCGCATTTCATTCAAATATAATACCGTACACTTATTCTATTCAGGAACTAATGAGTACCATGGAAACCATAAATTCCGCGCGTAATCCCCTGGTAGTATTTTTAGAGAATGCAGTCGCCACTCCATTGACTGTAGACGTATCCCTGGAAATCACAATTATTCCTTGTTTGTCCTAATCACAATATATTCCTGAATACAATATCCTATACCGGAGATTTTCTTTCAAATAGTAAATGCAGCAATCGTCGATGCATTGTTTGGTAATTACGTGTATTGAGTCAGGGTGTTAGATGATATTTGAATCAGCAAGTGTGGTGTATAAGATTGTTCTGTAAATGTATTATGTGGGGAATAATAATGCAGTCTGGTCACTTGTTGACAACAATCTATGTGTCCATCTGTTTCAGAACGTCTAATAAAAACAAGTAGATAATGTAACATACACCAGAGCAGATTTAATACAAAAGCAAGGTGATTTGTTGCGATTGGAGCACAATGTAATGAAATTAAGAACGTTGCTACCGTCTGTATAATATGATATAGAGTGTAACTGAAATTACCAAACAAGAGCGTGTGTCCTGCACCACTCTTTGAATTAGTTATATGAATTGATTCCGTCTTGGAACTACAATAACATATTTCAATACTATAATTATAAGCCCGGCAGTAAATAGTGGATCGCTGACATTGCATACGGTGGATCAAAACATAGCCATAAATGTCATGCAAAACTAGGCATTGTCCTGGGGAACAGGACAATATGAATAGAGAAATAACACGAAAGGTACACAATTTATATGTTCATGCTGTGGTTATTACTGTATATCATCTCTGTTCAATTACACTTGCCTGTAGGCACACTGTTATAAAGCATTTAAAAGTGTGTCTCATCCAGTACATTACTTCTAATCCCATTAAAGTCACGGTCACACCCCGCTGTTTCACTGCAATCATGTTTGAGGCATATCATCTTCTTGTCGTTCCTGAAGGATAACACGTTGGAGCGACAAACATAACGTGAATCAGTGAACTTTGTTTTAATACTTTATGCCAGACACAGTCCGCCTTTTATAAATATACAGTTTAAAACTAGTAAATTCAGGAGTTTGCACTACGTGAATGTCATGCAAGAAGAATCGACCGATTATTTTTTTTATACGATTTTAGGACTTATATAGCTTCAAATGTTTGTTTTGTAATATCACTATGTAGCATCAAGCATGCTATCAAATCCTATCGATTATTGAGCAGTATTGGTAATTTTTCATAAGCATCTTAATTCGATTTGAAAAAGTAAAAAGACATATTATTCGGCTGTTCTGTTGATTCGCACTGATGTTTTTCATTTTGTGTTACCAATTGATCGCTCAAATAATCCTCTAAATGATGCAAACGCACTTTTCAACATGGCATTCTAACTTCTAAGTTATTGTTTCATAAACATTCTTATCTACATAAACAATTAAGTTCATTGTTGTCGATAGTTAATCTTTGAGATGAAAACTTTTTATATAATAGTATACTAAACGATTCATTCGTTCAAGATATATATTGCATTGACCGTATTTCCTTTCTGATGGTTTGTTGGCCTTAGAATACATGTAACATTAAGACTAATTCTGTCGAATATGAAGAGCCGTGTGTTAATGCATTTCTAGAGAATACTTGATTAACGTTGTCTAAATCTTCTTTTTCCCAGCCTTCTTCTTATCTTTTCTCATTAACGAACATAGATGTAATACCACAAAACATAATTATGAAATTGTCATTTGTCTTTAGATGAGATGTTTTAGAATATATAATATAAGTATAATAAGATAAGATAAGATATAAAAAAGCAATCCTGGTGTATGCATGAAACATTTTACAATTTTCTTTAATTCCTATTTATCATCCTTTGATGAGTAAATTTGAATTAAAGTATATTTAAGTATCCATGTTAAATTGACTGTCACCTATTATGTTAATGAAAACTGTACATACGTATGTTTATTTTGAACATGGACCATTACGGATTATTTCAAAGGTGTATTGTATATAACTATGTTGTGAAATAAAACTTCTTCTTCTATGCTGATGTTTGCCATGGTTCTGTGCGAATCTGGCGTTCAAACGTAATCCTCCCTTGTCATTGTTGAAAGACCGAGATAATGATATTTAGGAGTGTTTCTTTAAATATCTTAATCTACTCAAATTCCTTTCATGTTTGGAATTGCTATAGTGACCAGTCATTATTCTTTGACTTAATTCGAAAGGTTTCGGTATGTACTGAATCCAAGCACGGACTAGTTTTGTAAAGCACTTGCCCGTATTCCCGAAAGGGCGACGCAATCAGAATAAATAAAGGTAACAGGCCCATGGCCGTGGCTGGCCATCTAATGGTGACTTTAAGGTAGCAAAAGTTTTTCAACAGGAGTCTCCCATTGGGTTAATCCTCCCACCTTTAATTTAGGTTTTCTCTGAGACCGTATGTCTATTTTGCCCTATAATTAACAAGACAATTGGTAAGTTAGTACTAATTGGAATTTGTATAATCTGTCTCCTATAACACTTAGTTTGTCTGTTGTGTTTCCTTATGTTTAAACTGCATATACATTTTTTTTCAAATTTTGTTTCGTAAAAATGAACGTAATATTACTTGAAAATCTAAATAGTGTCAATAATGATTCGACCTAGAGCGTTACGTGTGTAAACTGATGATTGCGTAAAACATGTTCGAAGACCGAAACAATACAATCATACATATGTAATTACTATCTGAATTCATCTCCGTTTCTGAAAGACACTCTTATGTATCTTATTAAGACTTACAGGATTGTAGAATACTTCTCTACAAGAATAGAAGGATGCATAGCTGAATAGTTTACATATCATCCAAGTCTAGGTAATAAGATAATACCTCCACAAATAAACCAATAGGGTTACAAAATTAGAACCAAAACTAGTCTGTTCAAAATAAGCTAAAAGAAAGGATGAATAACACAGAAATGCTGGAGGGTTTAAACCAGTTCCACGACATGATGATTCTTTTCATATAGTTCTTACTTTTCTTAGTTTAGTACACAGATGGTTCAACTACATGAAACTATGAAGAAACAAGAAAACAATGAAAACTTTTTTTTTCAGAAGCGATGTAGGACCATAACTTGTTTTGGAGCTGTAAAAATATAAATGTTAACCCACATTATTATGTAGATTTATTAACATCTGTTTAATTGCCGCAGACATTATGTCCTTTAGGATCTGATATCCTTAAGCATACATTGCACGAATGAAGTGTAATTATACACTTAACTGCAAATACCCAAGTCAATATATGAAATATGAAACAAAGTAATTACCATACGTATAAAATTGACCGAAAGTGGCAAAATACGAACAGGTGAATCATTAGCAACCTCGTTAAAATGCAAAATATTGTACTGTAAAAATCTTAAAAGTTATATTAACGTAGCAAGATATATCAAATCGCACTTACAACAAGAAATACAATAACATTGAAATATATGGTACATATATAACTAGTGAGCAAGAGAAGAAGAACAGGCTACATTCATGTTGCTTCTCACACACCCAGAGGCATGTGTTAGGAAATATGATAAACAATGAGGAGTTTGTATGTCTGACCTTTACATTTCAATCCGATCAAGCGGAAAATAATCTCTCCTATGAAACTGTTTTAAAAGT
Source organism: Mactromeris polynyma (assembly GCA_032209605.1). Taxonomy (NCBI): domain Eukaryota; kingdom Metazoa; phylum Mollusca; class Bivalvia; order Venerida; family Mactridae; genus Mactromeris; species Mactromeris polynyma. Next base: position 3,591,755 of record JASFXZ010000019.1, on the reverse strand, counting down.
TCTCTGTCCTATCTATACAAATATCTCTTTTTAAATCCGATCCTTATGATCACTAGACAAGGACATATATACAAGGCCGATATAATCATTTAGTCGCATTAAAGTCGTACGTCGCAAAATAGATTCCATAAATCGGCATGACATTTTTGTCCTTATCTTCCCTGATAGTTATTTGATAGTTTAAACCACCATTTCATTTCAATAACGACGTTTAATTTGTTTGATATCGACGCATTTCTTAACCGAGATCAGCATAATTTAGACATCAAAACGAAAGTAAGAACTGTCTATCAGAGGATCTGACATGAGTTGTCATTAAGCAAAAGTGAACATATCACACTGTTTCCTTGCGTACTTGACCTTGCACCTCCTCAATGCCTGATGTTTTGTGGACTGTTGTTTTTCCGGAGGTCTGTGTGCGGAGGCATTGTCTTTTGTATATGTGGTGTTCCCTGTAGCAACTTACTTTGTCTTTTGTATTATTTCAGAGCTTGTCACAATTAAAAAACATATACATAGAGCAACGTGTACCCTGAAAGAGAATTGGGAATTAAAATATTCTCGTTGGCGAGGATGTCATTACTCATCCAAAATGGAAAACGTGTCTTCGGGGCTGCCTTAATGAGTTCGCTTTTGCTACTTGAATCACAGCGGTGTGTAAGCCAATCAAACCTAAAGTTTCCACGGTCAATATATAATATTGGTGTACAATTAAAACGACTTAGACTGTCGAAAATACGCTTTTGTCTGAGTGCATATGTTTCGGCTCAGCGGTATTAAGGTCGCTATTGTTACTTGCGTCACAGCGGTAGTGCGTTAGCCAATAAATTCGAAATTTTAAATACTGCGGCAAATTTGGGACAGCCGAAACTGGAGGCTAATTCATTCAAATCTACACGTTGCAAACGCTGTGCTGGAATAAATAAATTCATCTGCTCACTTTTCTTGTTTAAATGTAGACATACGTGTCTATGATTTACAATTGCATGTAGACTTTTACTTACTGACGAAATATTGTCGCAGTTTACGTACTTCTTACATCAAAACAAAACACTGTTTTGTTAATAAAACAAATAGCAATGTTATGATAATAGTAAATAATACGTTTTCTATAGTTGTGATAGTCGAAGTAATAAATCATGTTTGCTTTGAATGTGTTAGACTTATGTGACCAAATCAAGTAGACTATTGGATAAATATTGCGTATTACGCCTTCATCGATTCGAACGTTATAATATCTTTGATTTAAATTACTATTTATTTTACCTCGTATTTTATCTGTAATTGTTTTGCAAGATAAACGCGTACATATCGTGTTAATGATCTTTTAAAAAACACCTCAGTTGTGATAATTTTATGGAAATCTCTGAAAGGTCAATGGCCACTGCCACTATGGTCCTGTAATTGCGTCTTCGTGTACATTTATTTATCCTCTTTACTATATTTCATTCAATATCTAACAAAAAAGTTAAACAAATGATAGCAGAATTGTAATATTGCTTTTTTTTTATTTATTGATTCCATTGATAAGTTTTAACCAAGACATCTTCGCTTTATTTCAATGTTCGTCGATCATCGTTGTCAACATACTTTATGTTTATACACTGTAAATTACAAACATGTAATGCCCGTTTCAATTTTTATTGTCGAATTGCCTTATTTCCATTCATTGACTTATACAAGTACACTTATATATATATTTTTCATTGTTTAAATAATGGAATCGAACTAAATCGAACTAAAATTCTATTGTACTGTCTCGTCAGTTTAATATGCTTGTGCATTAAGAATGTTTTATGTTAAATGCGATACGAAAATGTCTGTCAAGCGTTGCATCAAAATAAACGTTATTAGATTAATGAGAAGAGTTCTAGAAATAATTGCTACAGATTAGTCGTAATTCGATATTATGAATGCTGATATGGCAATACATCATAATCAATTCGTAATTCGAATCATTTCCTTATAAATTATACAATAACTACACTGCATAACTCAATCACGTTTTCTCTATACGATATTATAGTAAGATACCTTGAACTTTCTTTCAGTGATATAATTGTATTAATGTAATTACATTAGATACAGGCAATCATTATTATCTCTCTCAGAAAACATGAGTATATTTGTCTGTCTCATAAAGGTATCTTAATGTTTCCCACGCTCTTGTTAATGTTCTTTTTGAGCAGAACATAACAGAACAGACATTTTATTAAGACTTGTACAATGTATATCCTCTACAACACATACATGTTTTACATACATATTCAACGTGTAAGTAAGTGGTACCGTACAACAAGAAACAAAATATAGGAATAAGTCATATATTACACTAATTAGTTTGAAATAAACCGTCCGAGGTTGAACTAAGCAATTATCTTTCAACAGTTAATACAGTATTTCTAACAGCTTTAACATATAATGCAAGTTTAATCATTTCAATTATATCATCCGATTTCAATAGTTTTAACAACGTTTTAAATATTTTTTTCTAAGATCAGCATAACTTGGATAAATACAAGCAGTATTACAAACCAAACAATATCTTTCTACCCGGTGTGTTCTATTTCTGGCATATCTACCAGTCTGAATTCTCAGTGGATGTACAGATAGTCTTAGTCTTATTGCCGCAAATCACAGGACCATCACAGATGCGGTATCGAATCACACCCTGAATGAAGAATATGTATGTGAGAAAGCCATCAATGTGGCTTACGGACTGTCGATGGTTCTACCGAGGTGCCCGCATATGCCCACAAACATGCTATAGAAGGGACATCTTGGTTTCCTCAATCCTAACAGCCGGAAATGACACTACATGGCCCTAGCTTAAAGATGTAAATGGCTCATCTGAACCTAAATATTGTTAATGGGCTTCATACAGTATTGTTGTTACATAGTCTAAAACATCATTAATGAGAACCATTGCCATGTATAATCGTTTAAAACAATTTTGTTTAATCATATTAATAACAGACAGACAAAACTAGTAAAAAGCCTCCGTCTGTGAAAAAATGAAAGTTGTTTTATAATTTTATGACAATACAAAAGTCTTTTTTCGACACATACAGAGAAAAACAATATACATATATTCTGTGTTAATCGATATCAATTGAAGTTTTAACTATATTAAGTATATTTTTATGATAGGTAGGCAAATGATAGGTACAAATGAACAAAAACCTGAGCATAATATATCTTTAAAGTCACGTAACTGAAAGTGTTTGCTGAGTTAATTTTCAATTTCGCAGTAGTCTCCCTTTGTAAAGCTGTAATCTCTAAGTTACATTCTAGCAATATTGAATTTTGTTTCAATGTTTTATCTTTTGATGTTTTATGTTAGATATTGACATTGTTTTGGCAATATTACAGATTAAGTCGGTGATTTAATGAAACTGCCAATTATATGAAATAAAGTGTGCAAATGCGACCTTTTATTTTTTATGCTTCCATCATAATGTCATATTCCTGACAAATGATTACTTTTAAGCTAGGGTAGTTACACGCTCATTGCAAAAATGTGTACACAGAAGGATGTATGTAGTTACAACGTTTTAAATAGTTTTTCCGAGTGTGTGTAATTAAGTACTGGCTACTCCGCCGGTAGGTCCTGAGGTCGAAGTTTGCAAAGGCCATAACTAAACATTCTCATATGATCAGTTTAAATATTTATTTTGTAACCTACATATCTGTATAGGGAGGACTTGTTTGGTAATAGTTTGTTTTTATAATATTCAACCACCTAACTAGCGCATTAGGTTAAACGTGTTGTTGTTTTTTTTCGATTAGATTTAAACGCTTTAGATATAGCGCCTGTACCACGATTATATAACAATAATCAATGGCAAAGTTTTTATCAATTCCAAGATTTATTAATATGAAGATACAATACAATACATTAGTTTTACCATTGGAACTGATATAGTTCGCTTTACAATCGAAAAAAGTGATATAATGTGATTATTATATGCCCGAGAAGTAAGTAAATAAACCGTACTTTTTATATTACTAATCAAACTAATAAACAAATTATATCTTTAAAAACGATGATCGGTGCATACTGATGTAAGCTAAGATGCTATAGTTTCATTGGTTAAGATTTTGAGTTGTAGCACAAACATATATTAATAGAATAACAAAATAAAACAATGAAACTTTAAAATTCAGCTTTCGTTCATTTGTATTGATTTCAACATTGATGGTAGAAAAAGTTTGTTCAAAAAAATGTAATACAGCGCGTAGATACATGTACATCAAATTCATTTACAGGACCATGGTAGCATTATCCATATATTCATTTTATTCCAGCGTTTACAACGTACAGAATTGAACAAATTAGCGTCCAGTTTATACACGCAGCTCGGCTGTCCCAAATTTGCTTCGATATTTGAAGTTTAGATTTGATTGGCTTAGGCACGCCTCTGTGACTCAAGCAAGCTAAATACCGCTGCGTCGAACATCTTGTTCTCAGACACATGTTATACTTTAATTTTGATTCCCACCCCCATAACTATATACTGATTGTGGAAATGTGGTGTTTTGGGGTATATTAATTACAGCCAAAATGTATGAAACTGATTGTCTAGAGTGTGTTATTGAATTAATACAAATAGCGACATTATCGACAGATTTCATTGGACACATCACATTCATTACGATATAATTATATATTAAAGTGAAAAACATATTTTGATTAGTCTTTCATTTTAAAATACTGTGGCGATTTGGGTTACAGACCGACCACAGACTCTACAATACCGTGAGCTTAAAACGGCTTTTTTAATTGGTAATGTAGAAAAGATATGTTCCATTCACTTGTAGACATGTTGTAAAGATATTTGCTTGACACTGATATAAGTTTCTAGACGATTAGCACGTATATAATTCTCAACCGTAATATAACTGTAAGCTTGGTAAACACAATCATTATTATTTCAAATCAAATTAGCGTATTATTAAATTATTTACGGTTTAAAAATAATAAAATAAAATCAATGCATACTCGTGGACGTATTGTTCACTTATTTTGTTTGCACTTTAGATAACAAGTTTTGTTCTGAAAGTGCATGCATACCTCTCCCGGCGTCCATTTCTTGCTTGCGAGTGTTTGTTGTATTAGACTTAATCTTTTATGCAAATAAGTACAAGTACAAATATTCTGAATTTGCGTTAAATAATTGTTATATCTCAGGGTCGTATGTAAATTATTTCACGTCTCATGTTCAGGCAATGTCCAAAACATTCACTTACAAATACTTTACTTTGCTGAACCCGTCATAAGTACATCATACTGAAATATGTTTATTGACATCTGCACTTAATAAATCTGTCATTAACTCCAATGTCTATAATGTCCTTTCGTGGTCTGTCGTATCTTGTCATTGACTCGGTATAATATCCTTAAGAATATCTATAAGTGGCTGTTGTCCATTACGGCTGCTTACGAGGATACTGCGACATTTAAAGCTAGCCACATATAATTGTACTCAATGATTTCGTACGGATGTTTTAGTATGATAAGCAGTCGTTGGAAAGTAATATCATGGTGTATGTGGGATTGTTTACTAAAGGTACTCCTCAATAGTAAGGTCATTTCTGGATCTACTGAAAACCGGTATTGGTTGCGAGGAAGACTGACACAGAATACATATTGAAACCGTGTTTATAAATATAATTAAATATCAGTTTTACTTGCCCTGTAAGTGATGCCCATTGGGAATCTCGCACCGTAACAAAATGCATCTTAATTTCGAGGAAGGTTTGATTATGCTTTTAATGAAGCTTCTGTTGTATCGTTTAAATGCACTATTAATAGTTACTTTACAAATATCTTATCCGGTTGTTTAAAATCAAGAAATAGGCTAGGTCGACTTTAATTTACATGCATACTTGGTTTGTCATTCGGATGTCTGCAATAACTATACTTGATTGCTACATTCCTGAATTAAGATTCAGTTTAATATATCTCTCTGCAACTGCAGTAAATTGATTTATCTTTTACATGGATAGAACGTAATTGGCAGAAGTGTTATACATTTGAAGTATTGTTATGTATTTTCATCATGACATGTCATTGAGCCTTATCAATAATATTGCAGCAATGCATGTCATGTCAACGATTCGTTTGCATCAGATAAATAGTAAAATGAAGTCATGTTTGAGGAACACGTAAAATCGGTCAATGGCGCTACCGGGATTCTAACCACTACACCACAGCGACCTAACGTCATTTGCGTGTAAATTTAACTTATATAAAGTTGATTAAGTGTAATACTTGGCTAACGTTGTGCAGGCAAATGTGTGAAGGAAATTCCTGCTGTATAGGGAGGGTTTAATATCGTTTTAATAAAACGGCACACTTTGTCAAGCAGGCACCACAGAAACTTTGGTTTTAACGGTTGACTTGCTCGATGTTTTGTGACATGCACATCAACGATGTGTACAAATATCCTTCGCCGCTTCTCATCGCGTTCAATGGATTGCGATGTTTGCGTGTTCTGCTCATTTCACTTACATCCAAATGTCATTGGTTGGATGTTTTCAAAAATAGATAATAAGCAACTATGTATTGGCCTTTGGGAAATTGTCATACATTTTTTACCTTGGTAGGTGGAACGACATTAAGACATTCTGTCCCAGGCCTAATTAAACGTCGCCCACCTACTCCATGACAATACTTTGTACTATTTCCCTTAATCCATCAAATAACACATACCTGTGTCTGATGTAATCAAAAATAAACAATCATTTGTAGCTATTTAACAATACACCAGAAACATTGATATTTGGCATTGCTGTGCTATAAATATAAACATTCACCTATACTGTCAAAACACTTTCATTAATGGTAAATACAAGGCCATTGCAAAAACAACAACATTCCGTACAAGGACAGATACACATTACGTTCAAGCCAATGGTGGCACTCTCTCAATACGCTGACTACGACCATACAGATCGTGACCTATTCCCGATGTCAGTATCCTTGTTTATCAGTCTTACTATACTGTTAACTTGATTATACTTTACAGTAGGCGTCACTACTTGTTCAAGCATAATAACAACAAAAATGACTGTAAAGTCTCGATGTCTGGACAAAGAAACGTAAAATATCACGTTACGTTTGACAAAAATAAACACGCATTTTGTGATCCGCAATAATACTCGTAGAGAGCTGAAAATGAACTATAAAATCAAAACGGTAGACAATCAGTACAAATATGAACAGGAAGTTGGTCCTAAGACATATATATGTTAAATAAGCAATGAATGTGCTTAGAGTCTCTTCAGCAATATGCTAGTAATTGCCTTACTTATTTGCGACAATCATTTATTTATTTGTCTCGTCTGTTGTTTCCATTCGTTCACAGATGGGTCAAATTAAATGTGTGACTTGTAACGTGTGATACGTTGTTTCAAACACAATGAACAAGTGGCCAGATACGCAGACTCTCACTCTTACTAGTAAGTGTTCATTAGCTCGAGTATTTTATCGAATTACTGTAGGCTGAATGCCTCGTGTACTGTAGCATCGATGGTACACGTTTAATTAAACCTCATTAAACAATGCACAAATCTAAACCAGTTACAGATGTTAAGTAATTATATGTTTTCGTTAGTACCATTTTGTCTTAAACCGTATAATAGGAGCATAGAATTGGAACACAGAAACATGGTTTTGTTATTATTGCGTTTTATTCGTATGTTTTATATTCTCCACAGGTTAGACGACGAAAGCAAGTCGTGCTACAAGCCGATTGAACAGGAAATCGAACTCAGCGTGCATTTTATGAACATTCTCATTCCTTCCACAGGAACACATGTTACCGATAGGTTAACAATTGACTCTTTTGTATCAACTTAATTATTAAGTAAAGAAGGTAGAAAATGACACTTTCTGCTAATCAAGGGTGTTAATACTGGTCATACTGGTATGATCACTTTTATAAACCAACTTAGCAAATGTTTTCTATTTTATGTATTTTATGAAATTTTAGTCAAGACAGCTTGCGAAATACGACTGCACGTATTTCACTTTTAATATAATTAAATGCATATTATGATACAGGCGATAAATTGTTTCCTGTACGCTTGTTGTAGAATATGTTTGGAAGAATGAGTGATGAAACCAGATTTTATTTTTGTGATATTCACAGACGTACTTGTAACTAATACGAGTATATGAAGACTTTGTACGAATTCCAATTTCTAATTTCCAATATTTAGAGTTTCAATTGTACATCCGAATGAAGAAAAAGTCATTGACCGATTAGTAATGTTTTCTGTATGTGTGCTGTTCTTATCGCATTGCAATCTTCAGAAAATCGAGACTGATTCATTTAATTTAGGGAATAGAAGATGAAATTTACAACCGTTAAATGACATGTCCATCGCTCTTGACAATATCACCGAGGAATGACTGTTTCATTCTGTTTAATGGTAAAGGGTTGTATTGGATAAGAAAGAATATGTTACGTTATTTTTAAGTTCTTCTTTAGAACATTGTGTTGTATCATTTAGATTCTTACGAAGTTCTCATCAGGTAGAAAGAGTGAGAATGAGAAGTTAAGATAAGGTCCTTTTCACAAAACATCGCTTCATCATACAGATACCTAGTGTTCAAAATGAAATACAACATTTGGAGGGAGCAAAAATAAAACTAGATCAAGGAGCACAACAACATACTGCACACGAGTTAGGGATAAGGAGAAACACAGCAACACAACGGAACTTGTAGTAAAACATGTAGCCCATTTGCAAACATTGATTGATCATAATATCTATGAATACTATGAATACAAATACAAATAGGCAGTATTATTTAATATTTTGAATGTTTTATATCCCCACGCATAGGAACAGGCGCTATGTCGCGTCTATAAAATGAATAATCATTCAGTGTTTTGGCGTTTGCTCCACATTTCGTGTCCTCATAATTTTGAGAGTCCTCATGGAGATCTACCTACTGTCTGTCGTCTGACGATGCAAACGACAACTACTCGGAATCAAAATATAAAATTGGTTTCGGTGTGGTCACAAGGCTGCACATGAATTATAAATAGGAAACATTGAAAATCGTCTAGTCAAAACCATAAGGTGTATATCCTTGATATTTGTTTTTTAGCATGGCGTAGTCATTGTGGTTTTCTTCAAAGTCTGTATTAATGATCATATTCCATCCAAAAGCATGTTCACCAGGGGACGGTGTTTTGTTAGTTATATGCATATTATTAAAATATAAATGAAATATGCTCCTAAACTGCGAAGTGGATTTTGACTGAACCAAGACAACTCTATTGGCACATAAGTCTATTTCAGCAAAAATGGCATGTTACTAGGTGAGCGATTTAGGGACATTATTGCCCTCTTAAGAGAGGTTATTTAACGCCATATGATCAAGCCGAATTAATGCGCCATGAAACTGTTGTGTGTATTGACGTATATTTGTTGTTCATCATAAGTTGGATCCCATTTTATAAACAATGGCTTAATGTTTTTCGTCCTCGTTTCATTTTCCGTCTTGCAATATTTGTTATGCATGACATAAGGCAATTTATATACAGACAAATACCACCACTGATTTGGAACAAAGTTTGGTCAGTTATTTATTAATTTTATTCAATATTGTAATGCGCGTGGTCTGTCTTAAAGTCAGTGCTTGCTAACATAATTACGAATAGAAAACTATCCTGCTGGTGATTTATGTAGCACAATTGGTAGGAAACGATGTACTGCCTGAGGTGACTAGCTCTTGAAACCGACCTGATGTTCACAGTTATGTTTTCAGGAACGAAATCCAATTATAATGAGCAAGTTGTATAAACGTGATAGTTTGGTCACAGTTTGCGCGACATTGGATGATATCGATAGCGAAACGAGATCTGTAATTCAGATGATAATATTATCAGAACGTTCGTATTGTTTCAGTGACATTTAGACATGTCTGTTATGTTTCGTGCTCATAGATTGCAATTTCCTTGTCAATAAAGTGGTTACCATAGAGGAAATTTCAAGGGACGATATTATATTCAGAAACTTATATGGGCGCCTGCAGAATGTTTGCAACTCTTGCATTAATATAATTATCTAGTTAAATGAAACTCGATGCATTAATGTATCATAGAATCTGAAAAAACGGGCAACTAAATTGTAATATTGTCATTGCAAAAATTAAAGAAAATGTCATTGACAATAGAATCACAAGTCACCTTCTGCTAGCTTGGAGATAAAAATAGTATGATATTTGTATTAAATGATGAGAAAAGAAACGCTGATATTGACTCAAAATTGAGATAAGATCACTCAAATTAACAAAACGAAACAGACAGACGTACAATACACAATGATATGAGATACAAAACATATCCTTATGTTGATATACCATTACACTGAGCATATTATATGGCGCAGTAAAAGTCTTGAAGATAATAGAGTAGATTAAAACACAATGCTTGATGTCCACCGAACGTTTTAGTTTAGTGAAATGCACGACATCTTGTAGTAATTCCCTCCGTTGAAAACGACTACACAGACAAGTGCATAACTATCTCAGTTATTAGTTACTAGTAACTATGATTTATGCCAGATTTAGTTATAACCATTAACATAACGTATGGTACTCATAGTACGAATATCAGTGTATTTGTATGATTTGTGCGTTGCTGTGTGATACGAGAGGAACAATATATATCAATAACCAATTTTCGTATTTGTTTAATTTATTCAAAGTTCAATACCCAACCAAGACATACATGCAGTGTTTATTTGTTCTTGATGGTTTCGCTGTCACCCTAGTGTGCATTAAATATACATTAACCACGCAGTTGTATGCCAATTGTTTGTACTGACGTCCCTGCAAAATTTATTTCAGTGTGTTTGTAGGCATTAATAATTCAAAAAGGCAATAATTAAAATACCTCATTAAAAAGGGTCATTTCCTTCGCTGATGCTGAAATTTATGAGAATGCTTTAATGGACAATGAGAAAAACTAACTGAATGAGATTTTAAGCAATTAATTATTAATTAGAGTTATCTGATATATCAGGTTAATATTTTCTGTTCGATGTGTCAGTATCTCCACGGCAGACAAACAATTTTGCCTCTGTTATTTAGACGACGCATATTGGAATCACAGCGCTGATTATTCTTGTTTTTACATTATTTACATCGAAATGCAATTATATATCTGCTAGAAATATTACTAAAATGTCATCAGTATTTTAGAATACGAGTAAAACATTCCTTTCGACTAAGAATGAAGTTTTTCACTACAGTGTGTATACGGAAAGAGTATTATACCGTGTTGTGGCAATATATTACAAATAGCGTTAAACTTGACAAACTATTAATCCGCCAATTATAGGTTATTCTAATGTAAAGCAAATGAATACCATACTAATTATGATGGTGAATTTAGCGAAGTAAAACATAAAAATACGATACAAAATGCTCAACAGTAGGCTTTCATGAACATATATCTAAAATATCGGACTAATACTGCGCATTTGAATCAAACTCTGACCTTTCATATGCGTGCTAGCAACCTTTAAAAGTCAATGTTGTTACTATTAATTTCACGTAGCGGTCAAGCAAAAGCAATGTTCCTTGCTATACAACATTATGATCTTCACACTCGTTCCTAACTACGAAGAACTGTTTTCTATCCCCGTACTTTGTATATATATTGACTTCCCGCTTTTGATTTTCAAAAGATTTGGAGTTCTGTTAATTAGAAAATGTAATGCAGCATTAGAGGAAAAGCATTCTTGTTATAAATTGTTATTATGCGGATGCCATTTTATACCGTTCAAACATAATTTTAAATTAATATTCAGACAATGAAATCATATCTACGACGTCACTAAGATATTGTCAAGTGTTTAACGAGTCAACGTTCTAATTAATGTTATATTAACTTAAACCTCCCAAATAGTGTCAAGAGACGACAGCAAAATACAAAAATTGTGTTTGTGAGACATAATTAAGGCGTAATTTAAGGTAATTTAGGGCGTACTAGGTGTACTAGGCCTTCAGATCCGTTTCATAGTGAGTGAAATATATCACTAGCCAAAGTTAATTAGATCAATATCGTAGAAAATAAGTATTCATAGGTTTTCACAGTGTAGCTCTTCTTCATATCATTAGACATGAAATGATTTGTACCAAATGTAAAACGCAAACGAGGATTTATCGATTGTATGCATAAACGGCCCGTTCATGTATGACAGAGAGGTATAGGACAGAGAAAAGAATGAGATATAACAAACATTCATTTTGTTAACTATCCGAGAAACATATAACAATAAAAACATTTACATTACTAAACAACATATATATTTCGAATATCGAATATTGACTGTGATTCGCTACAAGGCAACATCCAAACGAAAGCTCTATATTTCTGTAAAGTACTCGCATCATTATCTGATAACTTCAAATATAATGTTGCAAGCTATAGTAGTATTCGAATTAGCAATTTTAGAACTAAATTGTGGCCCTGCGTAAAGAAAGATATATACTATGAATTTTGACACACGTTCCGGCTATTTCATAAAATTATTTTGGCATTAAAGTCTAATCAAATCATACGACTATTACATTCTGTGAAATTGTCACCACCGACATACAAAGACGAAATTTGGTTTCATGGTTCACCGCCCATGCTTCGGTCATACCTTTAAAATACCAATAAATAACGTGAAGCATAACGAAAAATGACTGAAAACGACAATCGGAATGATCACAGACTTGCCATATTTTCTCGCAAATCCCAAATTGATAATACTTCGATGATATTTTGAACAACTTCATAATGTACCATTTTGTTGAAGATTCCAGTCTCCAATATGGATAATTACGTTTCTAACGTAATGCGATGAAAACTTGTATTCATGCCGAGAAGAAATTCAATGAGAAGAACATGTTATACAAAATGAATATATTGGTCCTTATCCACAGAATATATGTCGTTGAACTTTTTTATTCCCGAGAGAGAGCAAGGTCTTGTATTTTCAAATCAATATTGTTTATTCAATAGAAATTCCCTGAACAAATAAATTGGTGATAGCAATTCTAGTTAATGTTTCGTTCGGAAAATATTTAATTTAACCTTAAATTTAAAACTTAATTAGCAACTTTAAAGATTTTTTTAACAATAAGTTTAACAGTCCATAACCCACTGCTTAAGCTCCCACAAAGCGCTTTGATTCCACTACCGTTACTTGCACACGCAGCTGTTTTACCCAGTTTATTTTGATATTTGACCTTTTTAACTGTTCTGGTATAACCAATGATGTAGTCACAATAAACGAAATCACCATTCGTTCATAATACTAAATTTCATTGGTCGTGACGATCACGTATCTACTGAGTTTGTAATACTTGGGTATTTTCCAGTGTTAGAACCAATCAGATGTGTACACAATGTACAGCCTTTCGTGTGGAGGAAAATTTTGACTATGTAGCTAATCAGTTTTATTTGATGTCAATTAGCATTTATAGAAGGCAGTGTTTCGTCCTTTCATCGAGTATTGTACTGATACGTGGTTCAAATAGTGTAGCGAATTTGAGTAACGATATGCTGAGTAAGGAGATGACGTATTTTTAAAATATACGCAGATTCCGCAACGACAGCTATTAAAATGACCTTATGTGGCGTTCCCTGTAGTTACGTATTTCCTCTCTCTTAAATCACTACACATTTACTGGCATCGAAATCATTCTGGCATGTCGACGAAACGATAGTCACTTTCGAATGATTTATTTAGTTTTTCTAGCAATTTTCATTGTCACTGCGCCACATCTATGACAATAAAAGCTGTCAATTCAGAGCACACTCGCATTAGCTTTGAATATTTTTTTTGTCTCGATATAATAATTTCTAAAGTTTTTTCTGTTTGACTTATTATTTAATTCCTTTTCTCTAGGGCCCGTATTCACAAAGACTTTAAGACTGAAACTCAGCAAATCATTTTACGTCTCAAGTACAATTTAGGCAATTTCCAAAATAATTTACTATGCTGTATCCGTCATAAGTATACCAGTACATCACACTGAAATATGTTAAAGGACATCTTCACTTCATAATTTTGTAATTAGCTACAATGGCTTCATCGTATTTTCGTTGTTTACCATTTCTTGTCATTGACTCGGTAAAATATCATAAAGAATGTCAGTAAAATAGAGACAATAAGTTGCTTCAGGGAACGCCACATATATAAGACAGTGTCCCCAAAACAGACCTACGGGAAAACAACAAACCATAAACATAAGGCATTTGATGAAGCTCAAGGGTAAATACGCAAAGAATGGCCTGGCTGACCATAAAGGATCTTGAGAATCAAAGAGGACAAACAGGTGGTATTAATGGATGGAAATGATCTCGGGACATGTCAAGACAGCTGGCAACAAAAGGCCGAATATGGGGAGAAAATACCATTAACACTATATAAAGTGAAATAATTGACAGAGGGGAGGAAATTAAACATACATTTATAGAATTGCATAATATGACGTCATATGTATCACCAAATGACGTCATTATAAGGAAATAAGTTGATAGCTAACGATGAGTATTATTAGGCCAATAAGTATAATTTTATGAAATGCTCTCATAATAGGGAAAGAAGCCTTGAGAAATTCAACTGAAATATATGACCTTATGTACGTAATGCATAGAGAAGAGGATGGCCGATTCATAAAAACTAAAAACGATCAACCCACTAAAGCTTCGACATACATATGCAAACACTGGACAAACACTGGGCAAAACAAAATGAAACAAGGAAAACACCAACGTTAACCGGAAACACCATGGACACCACAACACAACACAATCCCAAAAGAGATTGATAAAAGTTTTAAGATACTCAATGGAACATATTCTGTTAGTTCCAGAGCAAAGTCATTGCCTAAAAGTTCCCGCACATAATCCTTAAAGACATTATCATCTGTCATATCCTGCCATATCAAGTATGGTTTACATAGCATTTAGTCTTAAAACATTAATGTCCGGCGTGTAGTAAAAACAAGTGTGAAAATCTATCAAGTTTTGATTTACTTAAAATCTTATCTGCAGTAGTTCTCATTATGTCAGGATTATAACCCTTCCTTGTGAAAATATTAATTAGTTTCACAAATAACTGATCAAAGTTACAACTGTTATGAATTTTGCGAATTTTATATAACAGATCTCCATAAAAATTTGGTTTAGTAAGTCCTGTCTCTAACATAAATTAGACAATAGTTCCATATTTTAAAATAATATCAGGATATTTATGACAAAAATCATAAAAGTCTTACCTATTTTTTGATAATGATAGCCTTTTTAGAAGTTTACCTGTAAGTAGAAGGTTACGATTATTGAAGTCCGCTAGATTTTTGTTCGCTCTCTGTACCGTATAAGTTGAGATGCATGTATACCGTAGGAGGGACTTCTGGGAATATTGCCATCGAGTGATAGAACGTTTATAATCTCAAAGTCATTATCATCTCGTGTATCGTAATTTTTGTAGTATTAATATCATTTTCTATAGAAATGTTCAAGTGAAGAAAAAAGGCATGTATATCCAAGGTGCTTGCTTTCGAAAGGATATATAACCCATTATCAATATTCAAATATCGTCTAAATTACGGGAGGGTCAATTACATCCATCTGGTATTTCTTGGATAAGGATTACATAAACACTCTTTCTTACCAGAATAAGTCGGCTCTAAGTGAGCATAGTTATTTCCCATAAGAATGCCAACTTTCTTTGGTACACTGAGTTATCAAAACGAATAAGGATATTATTCAGTAACAAATTAAGAGCTTCACAGACTTCCTGACATGTCCAGATGTTAAAGTTACTGTAATTATTAGAAGTAAAGAATGCCCGTTCATCATTGTAGGCCAACTATACATGAACATTGCTTCCAAATGTTTTTTCGATTAAATGTGTAAGTTTAGTTTTAATTAAGTCATGAGGAAGTGAAGTTTAAAAAGTGGAGAAATCATAAGTAAAGATACGTGTAGCTTTAAAATTAAAGACTGAACTTTATTCAAAACTTTCGTAGAATTTATTATGCCCCAGTACAGATTTATAATGGATTTTTTTCAAAGTGTTTTTGCAATATTTTATAACTTCTGCCTTAATAGCTATTAAACAACTAGTGAGTAGTTTAGATAGTTGTGTAGTAGACGTGAAACTTATATTGGCAATAAATCTACCTTTATATGGCTTTTTGTGTAGTTTAGGTAACCAATGTTGTAAACTTATTACATTTGTATGTGACATCTACATTAAATTCAGACAGATCTGAGCTACGTTTGTCAATTATGTCATCTGCAGACGATGGAAAATGACTGTATACTGCAGTACAGTTTAGTTCATTTTAGGACTTCCGTGTAATAAACCCGTTATACGATGATAGTTTTGTTGGAAGATTTATCAGCTGGCACAAGTACTTTGTTGTATAATTCTCGAATCATATTTTTAAAATACGGAAGGACACTTTCGATTTTTTCGGCAAGAGAGCTGGATTTGATTGATAAAACTTAAAATTATTTGATCCATGGTAGCCACAGATTATTGTACTCAATAATTTGGTACGGATGTTTTAGTATGATAAGCCGTCGTTGGCAAGTAATATGATGGTGTATGTGAGATAGTTTATCATAGTGACACCTCAATATTAAGACCATTACACGGTCTAATGTAAATCGGTATTGGTTGTGAGGAGGCCTCGCAGAGTAGAAACATTAAAAACATGTTTATTAAGGTAATAAATACACACAGACAGGTTAAATAATAGCAAGTTTCTTCAGGATATTTTAGAAACTGATATTTGATCGATAACTTTTTATACGTCTTCTTTCAATAACGCCCTTTGCCAACTAGTAGTTTTACTTTTGTATTTTGACAGTTCCAAGGCTGAAAATCGTAGTATGGTTATTAGTTCTATTTGTGTTTTAGATGTTTGTTAAATTTCCCTTCCCCATATTGTTCATGTTATTTCCCCCCTTTCGGCCTATTGTTGCCAACTGTCTTGACTTGTTTTGTGATGTATTCAATTTATTACATTTCGCCCTGTATGTTCTCATTAATTATTTCTAATTGTCCTTTATGGTCGGCCAGCGCCATTCCTTGCGCCCTGTTTATTGTGGAACCTTGCACCTCAAATGCCTGATATTTATGGACTTTTGTTTTCCCGGAGGTCAGGGTGGGGAGTTATTGCCAATGAGGCTTTTAATGAAGCTTCTGTTGTATTCTTTAAAAATACTATTAATAGTTATTTTGTCTTATCCGGTTGTTTAAAATCACATTACGTGCTAGGTCGACTTTAATTTACATGTTTAAGTAACTTAATATATAAAGCACGGGTATGTGATAAAAGAGAGAGAATACGTAACTACAGGGAAAGCCACATACATAAGACAATGCCTCCCCACGCAGATCTCCGGAAAAAACAACAATCCACAAAACATAAGGTACTAAAGGAGGACAAACGGTACACATTTTAAGGAACTGAGGCGCAATTAATGGCCCAGTAGACCACAAGGAATAACTAGGAGAATCAAAGTGGATAGTAAGGGAAGGGGAGGTGGGAATTAATGGATGGAAAAGATCACAGGACAAGTCAAGACAACTGACCTTAATAGGCCAAACATGGGCAGGAAACAATCTGAACACTGTATAAAGTGACAGATTTGCATAGGGGAAAGGGAAATACAAAACACATTCATAACATAAACAGAAACAACAATCATATAGCGAATTACAGCCTTGGAACTGTCAGCATAAAATGCTGGGGGTTTAAATCGACAACATAACTGATCCCATGACGGTTTTGTACATTTGTAATGTCGCGTTAATGTCTGGGCAAAAAACGTACAATATGATGTTACGTTTGACAAAAATGAAAACACTTTTGTGATGCGCTGTAATAGAGAACTCCTGAAAAATGAACTTCAAAATCAAAACGGTAGAAAATTAGTACGAATATAAATAGGAAGTTGGTCATACGACATATATATTCTATATAATAAGCTGACTCTCATTTGCGACAATTCATTTCTTTATTTGTCCCGTCTGTCGTTTCCATTCCTTAGCATTGGGTTCATTTATATATGTGCCTTGTAACTTGTAATGTTATGTAAGCCATAAATGTGCTGACAGTGTCAGGAGCAATATCGATGGCAACGTTTAAAAATGCCGAACCTACAATTTCTTTAGTTTCTTTCTTTCTTCAATCAGGAATATCTATTTCTATTTCGCGCTTTTACTGAAAATACCGGACTAACTATCCAATGGCAAAGGAGCAAAGCGATCATGTGACAAAATACCGAACACTCATTGGACTGGAAGACGATACCAAAAAAAGCCGAACAAATCTATAAACTTTCGAGTTTTTGTTATATTTGTGGCGGTTATTTTTGGCCGAAGCTCCACGCCTTCTTGTTTACCTAATAAAATAATACAAATAAACTTAGTAATAAAAGGAAAACTAAGGTAAGTTGTTTAGTATTAACAAGTTATGTCACAGTAAAATATATGATAATAAATAGTTCATTAATTATGAACAAAAACCCTGACATGCATATAAATAACATAAAAAATCCCGAACATACAATTTAACTTAAATTATCAAAGATAGTTTAATTTCATCGAAATGTAATAAAAGTAGTGTTACGAATGTTTAGGATTTTGAATATTTTGGAAAACGCTTTGTTACTGAAATTTATTTCACTTTTTTTATTCTCCTGAAAAAGTAAAAAAAATAAGGTTCGGCATTTTTAAACGGTGTCATCGATATGCTAATAGATATCGCCTTACTTATGTGCGACAATCATTTATTTATTTGGCTCGTCTGTTGATTCCATTTGTTCACAGATTGGTCAAATTAAGTATTCAACTTAAGCTCTCACTCTTTCTAATAAGTGTTAATTAGCTCAAGTATTGTATCGAATTACAGTAGGCTGAATGCTTCATGTACTTTAGTATCGATGGTTCACGTTTAATAAGGCCTTGTTCAACAATGAACACCACTTACACAGGTATAAACGTTAAGTAATTATATTTTGTCCTCAGTATCACGTTTATTTTATACCGTATAATAGGAGCATATAATTGGAACATAGAAACGTGGTTATTAATGTTTGGTAATCGTATGGTTTATTTTCTCCACGGGTTAATTGGCGAAAGCAATGACAATGTACCTTAGTACGTTTAATGTGATGAACACGTGTGGGTATTTCATAAAATACATAGAAGTACTGTTACTGGCCGATCTAACCGTCTATCGAACTGTGTTTTATCAACATTCTCATTCTTGCCACTTTTACATATGTTACAGTAAGGTCAAAAATGGACTCTATTGTATTACATTAATAAGGTAGAAAATGACTCTTTTGCTAAATAAGGGTCTTAATACTAACCACACCGGTACGATCTCTTATATAAACAAACTTAGACAATGTATATTTATCATATACATGTATACTAGTATTCTATGAGCGTTTAGTTAAGATAGCTTGCGAAATGCGTCTGCTACACTATAAAGATAATTTTACATATTTTAAGACACGGGCAATAAATTGTATACTGTACGCTTATTGGAAAACAATATTTGGAAGAATAAGTTATAAGGTTAACCGAATTTACCGCATTTTGTATTTGTGATATTAACGGACGTACTTGTTAATATTACGAGTGTATGAAGACTGAAGGAATTCCAATTTCCAATTTTAGAGTTCGCGTCTGTCAATTGTAAAACTCAATGAAGATCAAGTCATTGACCGATTAGTAATGTTTTCTGTATGTGTGATGTTCTTATCACATTGCGTTCTTTAATATTCGTGACTGATTCATTTCATTTAGAGAATGGAAGATGAAATATATAACCGTTATTTGAGACTTCCACCGCTTTTGACAATATCACCGAGAAATGGTTGTTTATTCTGTTTCATTCTAAAGAGTTGTATTAAATTATACAGAATATAATACATTATATTCACGTTCTTCTGTAAAACATAGTGTCCTTCCGTATTTTGAAAACATAGTCTGGTATTATTTGGCTTCCTACGAAGTTCTTAGGTAGAAATTGTGAGAACGAGAAGTACGGATAAGGTCATTTCACGAATATCGCTTCACAATACAAATGTCCAGCATTTAAAATGAAATACGAAATGTGGGAGGAGCAAATATAAAACTCGATTTTTTGAAACAAAAACGGACTGTGTACAAATTAAGCGTGAGGAGATACATAGCAGCATAACGGTACCTGGAACTTCGTAGTAAAACAGATTTCACTTTTGCAAACATTGATTGTTCATGATATCTATGAATACTATGAATGCAAATAGGCTGTATTATTCAATCTTTGTAATGTTTTATTTCCCCACATGTAGATACAAACGCTATGTCGCGTTGATAAAATGTATGATTATTCAATATTTTGGCATTTGCTGCACATTTCGTGGGGCCAATATTTTAGCTCCCCTGATCATGAAGTCCTCATGGTGATCTATTGGGGTCGTACGCTGTCCGTCGTCGTCCGTCGTCCGTCGATAAACGGCATCTTTTCCTAAACCTCTGATTTTGACCAAACTTCACTTGAATGATTCTTTGATGAGCCCAATTCAAAGTTGCATAAATCGTTCTTGTCCGCTGCAAAAGTAGGCCACTGGAGCTAAAATAGATGTTAAAGGTGTAAACTTTAAGTAAATCGTTTTGTCCAAACTCATAACGCCTAGAGCTTTGATAATTAATTTTAAACATTTTTATAAGTCTCCTGCACGATTGTATAAATTATTAAGTTCCGTAAAAGAACATGGCCTCAAAGGGGTTGATGTCTTGTTCCCTATATGTGCGACACTATAAACGACAACTCCTCCTAAATCACTTAAATGATTTTGCAGAAATAAGCCTAAGGGGGTCCTCTTTTAATCATATTTAGATGATTCCGATGTGGTCACAAGGCTAAAAATAAACATTGAAACTAGTCTTGTCAAAACAATAAGGTGTTCAGCTTTGATATTTGATTGTTAGCATTGCGAAGTCATTTTGGTCGTCTTCAAAAATTGCGTAAATTATTATGTTTTGTCTAAAAGCATGTGCGCCAGGTGACGAGTTTTTTTTACATGTATATGCATATTGTGGAAAATATAAACGACTTATCCTCCTATACTGCTAAGTGGATTTTGACTGAACCCATACCACTTTATTAGCACATAAGTTTTATTCAACCAGAATGACAGTATACTCGGGTGAGAGATATATGGCCATTATGGCCCTCTTGTTTAACGTAGATACCTATTTCTGGTTGATCGTGCTGTTCCTTTACAAAACGGATGCGTAGTTAGACCATGAAATGAGCTATTGGATTCTAAGGTTATTTAACGTCAATTAATCAGGTCGAAGTAATGCGCCATGAAACTGTTGTGTAACGACGTATACTTGGTTGTTGATCATCAGTTGGCCCCCTTTCTATATACAATAACTAAATGGTTTCCGTCTTCTTTTCATTTCTGTCTTGCAATCCATTGACAAATGCCCTGTAACCAGCAGCGGTCGAATGAATTAAGGTGATTTATATACAGTCAAATACCACCACGGATTTGGGACAGAGTTAGTCAGATATTGATTAACTTGATTCAATATTGTAATACGCGTAGACTTTCCTAAAGTGGGTGCTTGGCAATATACTTACGAATAGAAAACTATCCTGCTGATGATTTAAGTAGGACAATTAATTTGGCATGAAACGGTGTACCGCCTGATGTGACTAGCATATTGCGAGACGTGGACACATCGAGGTCAATTAATTCATTACGAGCTCTCACAGTTATGCTTTCATGAACGAAATTCAATAATGGTGAGCATATTGTATGAGTTATTAATTTGTTGAAAACGAATATTGTAATAAGGATACGTGCACTTGATATGTCCACGAAAAGTGATAGTTTGGGCACAGTTTTCGCGAATTTGAATGATATCGAATCAATGAGATACGAGATCCATAAATCAACTGATAGTATTATCAGTATGATTGTATTGTTTCAGTGACATTTAGACATATCTATGTTTCGGTGTTAGATGCAAATTGTGATGTTCAGCATGTCCAATCCATGTAAATGGAGTGATATTTCATTGTCAATAAATTGGTTACCAAAGAGGAAAATTTCAAGGAACGATCATAATATGCAGAAAATTATATGGGCAACTGTTAAATATTTACAACACTTACATGAATGTAATTAAACAGTTAAATGATACTCAATGCATTAATTTATCCTAGTTCGTGACATAGTGGGCAACTAAAATGTAAAATTGTCATTGCAAAAATTAGAGAAAATT
Source organism: Mactromeris polynyma (assembly GCA_032209605.1). Lineage (NCBI taxonomy): Eukaryota > Metazoa > Mollusca > Bivalvia > Venerida > Mactridae > Mactromeris > Mactromeris polynyma. The sequence goes on along the minus strand of JASFXZ010000019.1, from coordinate 3,569,420 downwards.
TCATTGACCATAATTATAAGCATAAGTCACCTTCTGCTAACATCGAGATAAAAAGAATATAAATTTTCTATCAAAAGATGAGAAAAGAAATCTTGATGTCGATTCAAAAGAGAGACGAGATAACTCAAAGAAACAAACAGACCTTCAATGAACAATTGACAGGATATACAATACATATGCCAATGTTGATATACAATTACACTACAAGACAAAATCCGACACAATGCTTGACGTCCACCATTCGATTAAGTTTAGTGAAATGCACGACGTCGTGTATTACATTCGTCTGTTGTCAAATACTACTCAGACAAGTGCATAATATCTCAGTTATTATTTACCAGTTACTATTATTCCGGCCAGATTTGGCTTATCGTTATAACCTTAACCAAAACGTATGATACTCATAGTATGTATATCAGCGTAACGGTATACTTTGTGCGTTGTCGTTTGATACACGAGGAAAACGCATTATGGAATCTCAGCGCTGATTGTTCTGTTTTCACATTATTTACATCGAAGAAATTATGCCACTACATTATGAACACATAAACAGAATTACACTGTGTTGTGTCACAATGAAACTGAATATTATATCTGTCCAATATATTACAAATAGCGTATGCAAACTATAAGATTATTTCATAATACTTGTACCATGCTCGAAGCAATTTCAACAATAACAGGGTATTCTAATGTAGAGCAAAGGAATATCATAGTTAATTGTAAAAAGCGCTCTCTATCGGATTGTGAATTTTTGCAAAGTAAATAAACTATTTGATTATTATTGCCAAGTTGTATCTAACTCTGACCTTTCATATGCTAGTAAACTTTAAGTTAAACTAGTATTTCTACCAATAGCCATGGAAGTCAATGTTGATACTATTAATTTCACGTAGCGGTCAAGCTAAAGGTGTGTTCCTTGTTATACAACATTATGATTATCGCACCCATACATGCCCATTCATTCGGTTGATAATACATTTGAAAGAAAACGCATTATGTTGCATTTTGCTACCTATGCTTACAACAAAACCAGCATGAATGTTATATAATATTATTAGCTCTGACAGAAGTGTACGCGTATAGGTCTCATGCATTGTTATTACATTTTACCAGCTTGTTAAGTTATATTCCTTATCGCTTTAAACACAACATATATATATCAAGAGTCTTTGTCGAGGTTGAGAGTTAATTTCTTCCGATGGTGTCAACATAGTAGAAGCTAGGAATTATTGCCTAAAAGTATATAAATCACTTGTCGCTAAAATCGAGTAATCGACCTATTAACTACCTTGCAATGAGGTTGTCCTGAAACCCCGTTGTTTTGTGTATGTGCAGTAAATGGTAATGGTATTTTAGGTTGATGCTCTATGAGTCAAATGATGATGCCTCGCAGTGAAACGTAGAAATGAGTTAATAAAATACAATAAAATACCGAGGTAAATATATTTTCTAGTATAGAATATTATTGATTATTACAAAGAGATATTTTGAATTTTATCAGGGGCGCTCAATGTTGTTGTATTCTTGAATTTGAATATAGTATTCGATACAATTTACATAAATTATGAATTACGATTCTACCCTTTATCCATGAACACAAACACAGAGGAGCATAAAACGTCGTTGAGAAACATAAATTATGCATTATTAGCTGATTCATACGAACTAATTTTCAGCACAATCAGTTATGTGATTAAGCTGATAGGACGATATATCCTTTAGATTTGCAAGTAATACAGTATATTGTCCTTGTATACTGGGCACTCTCTACTTACAAGCACAAACAATAAACTTACACAATCGACGCTTAATGTTGCAGGGCGCATGTGCGTTCAACGCGCACTTGAGTGATGCCTTTTAATTTGTTAACGACTTGCGGTGGGAGTTAGAAAACTAACACTAAAATCATTGACAACCGTGAACTACCATGTTCAGTCCCCGTACTTCTCGCTGTCATTAATTTTCATTAGATTTTGGGTTCTGTTAATTAGAAAATATGATGTTGCATGAGATAAAAAGCATTTTTGTTATAAATTGTTATAAAGCGGATGCCAGTCTACTCCGTACAAATATCATTTTAAATTGAAATTCAGACAATGAACCCATGTTCATATCTAAGACATCGCCAATATATGTTCAAGTGATTAACGAGTCAACGTTTAATTAATGTTATTTTAAATTAAACCTCCTAAAAAATCGCAGAGAAACGACGGCAAAATACAAAAATCGTGTTTTGGAGACATAATTCAGTTACACAATCTAATTAAGGAAAATGAAATAGGAAATATCATTGTACTTGGCTTACAGATCCGTTTTATGATGAGTGAAATTTATCACTAGCAAAAGTTAATTAGACCAACGTCGTAGAAAATTAGTATTCGTTGGTATTCACAGTGTAGTTCTGTTTCCCATTTCATGATGTGTACCCAATTTAAAAGGAAAATGAGGAGTTATGAACGGTATGTATCAACGGCAGCAACTCATTTCATGTATGTGAAAGGGTAGAAAAGGACAGAGAAACGAAGGATTACAACATTTTAATCGACAATTCATTAGTTAGTGGAACTGGTCCATTAATCGAACACAGTTGTTCGTAAGGCATTTAAACACTATGAAGTGAAAATCTCGCTGGTATGGCATTTTTTATATTTTGTAATTGTAAGATATCGGGGAAATAACGAACAATACAAATATTTACATTCAATTTACTGAAAAATATACAAAATTTCGATTATCGAATATCGACTGCGATTCGCTACAAGGCAACGCTCAAACGAAATATATAGTAGTATTCGAATTAGCAATTTCAGAACTAAATTTTGAGGCTGCTTCTGTAATGAAACGATATATATACAATGAATTTTGACACACGTTTAATCTCTTTTATTAGATTAGGTTGGCAATTAAAATCTGATAAAATCATACGACTATTACATTCGGTGAACTTTTAATCACATACTCAACACAGACCAAGTTTGGTTTCGAGGTTCACCGCCTATGCTCTGGTCATAGCTTTAAATGCCAATAAATAACGCGAAGCATAACAAGAAATGACTAAAAAATACAATCCGAATGATCACAGACTTGCTATTTTATCTAGTAAAACCCACATTGATAATACTTTCGCATGATGTATCAATTTTAACAACTGCTCAAGATTCCAGTCTCCAATATGGATAATTACGTTTCTAACTTAATGCGATCAAAACGTGTTTCATGCTGAGAAGAAATTCAATGATAGTTGAACAACCACTGAGACGAAAATATCATACAAAATAAATATACTGGTTCTAATCTACAGAATATTATGTCCTTGAACTTTTTAATTCCAATACAAGGACAAGCCTTGTTTTTCCTATCATTATTGTTTGTTCAATAGAAATGTCTTGTTAATTTCGGTAAACAGTTATTTTAACCTTAAATTCAAAACTTAATTAGCAGCTTTGTAATTATTTTTAAAACAAATGATTAACACTCCACATATCCAATTTGCTTCTCCTTGTATGAATTTAAATTTTGTGATATTTTGTCTAGTTATTTAATTTCTTTTTACATATTACCATTATTTATGGTGAATAATGGCTGTTGGTTTTTATGGATTAGTTGCTTCCGACTTAGTCAGATTTTGTGTAGATCAATATGTTAGAAATTAATGGCCATTAAGTGATTAAGTGTGAGGTTAGCTAGCTGTTAAATCGATTTCGACCACCTGTACTTTTACTGACAGTTCCAAAGCTGTATATTGCTTTAAGTTTATTATTTCTTTTTGTGTTTTAAATGTATGTTAAATTTCCCTTTCCCTCCACCGCTGCAATTCGTTCACTTTATATAGTGTTCATGTTATTTTCTCCCCAGTTTCGGCCTATTGTTGCCAGCTGTCTTGATGTGTCCAGTGATAGTTTCCATCCATTAATCCCCCTTGCTCTCCTCTTTGATTCTCCTAATTATCTCTTATGGTCGACCAGATCATTCCTTGATCCCCTGTTCCCTCACTAATGCCTTAAGTTTTATAGATTGTTGTTTTCCATGAGGTTTGTGTGGGGAGGCACTGTCTTATGTACGTTGCGTTCCATGTAGCAACTTCTCTCTCTTTTACTTAATATCGTATTTGTGTTCTACCCTCCCCTTTTAGGCCTGTGGCCACTGTCTTTATTGACTTGTCCTGTAGTGTATGCCATCTATTCTATCCGGTTCCCGCATTTAATTATCCATGTTTGTTTTATAGTCAGCCAGACTATTCCTTGCCTCCACATTCCCATATAGTTTTGCCTTTGCGCGTCCTAAATCCCTAATGTTCCGTATGTTGATATTTCCCCGGGATCTGTATGTTGAGGTACATCTGGTAAATACTGACTTTCCGCTTAGTGTTCATGCATTGAAACCGATATACGAAGACGAGGTATACGTGATTCTTCTCATCTCAAACAAATTGACAAATCAACACAAAAGTATTAGCAATATCAACACACGGTTCACCTCAAACGAAATACAATTGTTGCTGAATACTTTTCTACCAAAGGAGCATTATCTTGGATTAAAGAAGTTTTTGAAAAAAAACGTCCAATATTAATAAACGTGAACTTATAACAATACATGTATATCAAAACGCTGTTGACTCTTTTTCTCTTGTATAGTGTAGCACAAAAAAGTTCATGTCCAGGAGGTTAGGTCATTCTACATTGGAGGCATTATGGCTGTTAAGACAAGAAAAGAAAGTGTATTCACGACAATACGCAAACATCTCACATATGTCCAAAAGGGTGAATATGATAAACATGTAAAAGATCACATTAAACCATTAGTCCAAGTAGTTTAAGAGCTGAATAATGGTTTCCGAAGAATTATTTGCAAGAATGATGCAGTCTAAAAATCATTCCCAAATTGCAAATTCTCCACTAGGTCCGTTGTCCCGTTTTTTTGTCACGTACTTACTTTAGGGATTCCGGGTCCTGCAGATTATGTATGACTACATGTGTACATACAGGAAATTTAACCAACAATGAAAGCTTATTAAACATTCTTTTGAATATTAGTACAATGGGTCGTCATTCTAAAACAAGGAGTAAAATTCACTATAAACACAACCAACTAAGTCAGCTGCTCCAGCCAAAATTTGCCTGTATCATATTACGTCCATGAAAGCGATCCAGAAGTGGTATAAAATCACTACAGAAAACAAACAAAACATACAGAGGAATAAATTGCATTGCCATTGGAAACATGTCCTTAATATCTTAAAACAGTTTGCTATTTTCTATTACGTGCATTAAATTTCGCCACTTTAACACTACTTAGGAAGCACAGTTCAGAAACAATATCACTCATTATACTGTTATCTCACTGGGGCATACTCAGATGCTTGTACTGAATGATATTCCTGCAAAATGTATCTCAATGTGTTATATTGGTATTAATAATTGAGCATGACAATCATTATCTTCTTTAATGGAGTCACCTCAGTCGGTTATGCTTTTAAGAACGTGTTTCTATTGACAAATGAGAAAAAAATGAAAGGTTAAATGAATGAGGTAACTCGCGATTGCTTTAAGTGATTGGTGTGTTAACTGACATTCCGGTATAATATAGTTTTGTTTTATTGGTCCCTTTCTCCTTTACAAAACGATATTGACTCGGTTAGTTGACGTTGCGCTTTGGAATCCTAGCGCTAACTGTTCCATTTTCACGTTTATTATATTGCGAGGTCATAAGGTATCTGCTGGATATTTTGTAGAAACGTCGTCGGTTATTTATCATTTTGATAAATTCACGCAGACAAGTAATCTTACTTTACGGTATGCATTGAATAAGGATTGATGTTTGTTTCAAAATGAAAACGAGTTCTTTGGCTCGACCTTAATATGTTTATCTCTGTCAAAGATAATTGTATGACATTAACATGTAGAGTAAACGTCAATCTTTTGCGACTATCTTTCCTACTTAATGCACAACCATTGTGCTTCATTTTTTCATTAAATTATATATTTTTTGTACTGACTTAAACATTAAGTTTAATCAGACATTAATTACTCCTGTCATGATATTGTTTTTAATGCACTAGGTATCCTTTATGACAAAGTACATCGTTACGTGAGTGTACATAGTTACACAACTTACTGATTACTACAGACGTACGAGACTAATTGTTCACCAAATGGTACATGTCATTGGTACGACCTATGAATGACAATGGCTTAACTAAGTGCGTTGTCATTATCGGTATTCAAGGTTTCGTGAAACTAAACCATGAATTGTTAAACCGAAGATTCTCGTTTTAGTTCAAACATATGTATGGGTAACTTTTATTGTCAGTGTATTTTAACTTAAGACGTAGTGTATATCACTTCTTTTTGCTGCATGTAATCCAGAAAATGTGGCGAATGTAAGTACTTACGGTGAAACGTAGAAATGAAACCGTAAATCACTTTGATGTTAAATAAGTATTTAGGTTAACATCGTTTCGAGCATATATGAGAGGTTGAACAATAGTCCACAAAACATCAGGCATTAAGAGGGTAGCAGGAAAATACGCAAGGGAATAGGGGCGCAAGGAATGGCCTGGCGGACCATAAATGACAGCTAATGAGAATTAAGGAGGACAAACAGTGGTATAATGTATGAAATACATCGAAGAGCCAGCAAACAGGAAAGAAACACTAAAGAATTGCATTTATACTGGATAATGATACCATCCCTGTTCTAAACAAAACAAGTAGGGCAGAATATATTATGCAAATCAATGTACAGCCACTAACTATTAGCAGGTTCGATATTGTTAAAAAAACCTATTTAAGTGATTAAGATGATTAAACGACTTATTCAAGTTACATATGATATTTTCCTAGTTTTTGTATGGCATGGTTTGGGTAGGAAATGTCTAAAATTTTCTTAAATGATAGTATAACATTAAACAATAAAGTGAAACATGTTCTGGCAATGGAATCTTAGGGATATTAAAATCGCTCCGATTTGTTTTAAAACAATGAAATCACAAGTGTTCAATTCTCGTACTTTATAAAACCATACCATCGGGGAAATATTTACAAAATATATGGATCTTCATTTATTAGAAAATATAATACACTTTCGCAATTGATTTATATTAGGGCAAAATCAGCAAACGCGTCTGAGAGAGTATTTGTTTTAAAATATATTGGAGAGACTCAGGTTTTTCCCTATTGAAGTACAATTTTAAATTTAAAGTAGGGTAATGAATTCGCTTTATCTAAGTTATCACTTCGGTTTCATTTCAAGTTATTAATGGATCTTTGCTTTAAAGAATGCATTTTGAGATTAAAAAGTCTATAGCATTGTGGAGAGACGACAAACAAGTTTCTAAATTGCTATTCGGAGACACAATTAAATTCTACGACACAATTAGTGTAAGTTCAATGTATTTCAATGACTCGTCGTGCTTTTGCGGCGGTTGTTCCCTCCGCTGTAGGCATTTTCTCCATGGCTTCATCATTTATGTTTAAAACCGGATAATACGTGTGGAACTAAGTCCATTGGTAGCAGTGATTAATTACAGGTTGTCACAGGAAAATAAGGTTTAGCCTTGTTCCTTGATAAAGACAATGAAAGAGGAGAGGATAGGACGGAGATAGAGATTGAAAGATCATCACGCATTGGTAATAAATCTTAAAGAGCCTTACACAACGATATGATCCGACATTTTCAAAAGAAGATCAATGGTCCATCAATCGAACATGGTTGTACTTAAGTCATTGAATAAAATGCTTTGGAAATCTTGTTTGAATGGTACCAGTTATTCATCTTTTAGAAGACAATCCAATTTTGGATTTGACGTCAATCACACACCGTTATGGATTCACTCGAGTAGAAAATGTGATTTGTATACGAAAAAAAACCCGAACCACAATTACTGTTACCAAACAAGACTCTGATTCAACTAAAAGGAAACTCATCATTAACTGCTCAATATTTTTCGTACAATTCAATTACTGTTTGATTGCTACGAATATATTGATACGAGATACAAAAGTAGTTGATTACAAATGAAATATTGAAATACCAAGTGAACTGCGACCAAATTTCTAAAGAAATATGTTTTGACGCTGCTGTGTAGTGCCACATATAGTCAGTGCCGCATATAGTTCGTGACGAGGCGAACTATATGCGGCGAAAAGGCATGGTCATTTCACATATAGTTATTTTATGTCTTGTCATATTTATAGTCGTCATTATCATCGTCGTCATCATCACATTTGATAATCAACACCTATAATCGATTGCTGATAATGGATCAGATATTATCAATTATTGATCACTGATAATCGATCCAAGATCATCGATCAGTGATTATCGATCACTGATTAAAAGAATTCAAGATTTAAAGAAGGCTAAAACTTGTGAAATTCGAAAATTTCTCTTACCCGGGGCATGCGTTTTTAGCTTTTAGGCTTTTCATACATAGCCAAATATCATCTGATTCGTTTGATGTAAATATTATACATTAACGCACAATTTAGTATAACAATAATTCTGGTTTCGGGGATATTTAAATAATGCAGATCTTTAAGAAAATGGCATTAGGACAAGATTTTCGGGTTGTGTGGATTTCGCGTTTACGTTTAATATAACTAGCCAGATATTAATCTCAATAGGGTTAAATAATGTCCGGAAAATCGAATTGGACTTGTTACCCAACACATATCGAGATAAAAGTTCATGTTTGTGACCGATTTTGGGCCGTTCCAATCCCGGTACCGGGAAAGGTCCGTTCATTATATTCAACCAATGTTGAGGTATAAGTTCAAATTTGGGTCGTGTGTAAAGTCCGTTCTAGTACCGGCACAGGTCAGAAAAAATCGGATCCTATGTCTGGTCTCGGGCCGTACAAATCCCGTTTTTCGGATCGGAATTTATGCTCAACCCATGTCGTGGTCAAAGTTCAAATTAAGGTCAGGTGTGAAGTCCGGTCCGAGTTTAGGCCGTAACAATCCCGGTACTGTAACAGGTCCGAAAAAATCGGACCGGACTTTATACCCAACCCATTTCGAGGTCAAAGTTCAAATTTGGGTCGGGTGTAAATCTAGTATTGGGCCTTACTCATCCGGGTACCGGGACAGGTCAGAAAAAATAGGACTGGACTTTATACTCAACCAATGTCGAGGTTAATTAAATAATATCAGTTTTATGGTCCGTCAATTATGCTCCAATCCTATATATAAAGATGATAAGAAAAAAACGTTGATCGCATTATGTGGAATGATTGCAGACTCGTCTTTAATCAAGAATATCACAAATTGAAATTGAAAATAAAATTGAAAATAAAATTGGTGATATTTATTTCACAGTCTCGTCGGTTATCAGTGTTAACTACTGACCTAGACTCCAGTCTCCTTAACGTATAAATATGTTTCCAACTTAATGCGATCATGAAATGTTTTATGCTGATTTGACATGTTCACATGAAAGTTGCACAATCCGTCCAACAGCAGAACATATCATACTTGTAAAAATTGTGTTCTTCATTTTAGGTGTTAGGTAATAATTGATTTTTGGTCATGTAATTAATGGCATTTTCTTGACATTAGCTCAGCGTTACAACTAAAACATTCTTTTTTATTTCTGAAGCATAATACATCATGTTTGCTCCATATAAAGACAGCTACGTTGTTGTTTTTTTGGCTCTATTACATACTCCATGAGTGATAAAGAAAGTCAAAGTCAGTAATGTCATCAACATGTTGCAAACACGTAAAGATTTCTTCTTAATCCAATGCCTATAAAAGGTATTAGAAAATTTAAGTAATTGTTTAAAGCAATCTCCAAACCTAACATCCCTATGTACAACCTTCTTGGCATACTGTGTGACTTTAAAAAGACATCGCTGTACGGTTATAATTTCTATTTGTGTTTTAATTGTATCATATAATGTTAAATTTCCCTTTTCCCCTGTGCAATTATTTCCCTTAATATAGTGTTCATGTTATTTTCTCCCCACTTTCGGCCTACTGTTGCCAGCTATCTTAACTTGTCCTGTGGTGTATTCCATCCCTCAATTGCCCCCCTGTTTGTCATCTTTAACTACCGGTGTCCATACATTCAAATACGATGCATTTGAATGTGTTCTTGTTTCGCGACATTTAAAATACACAGTGGTCACTAAACAACCAAACATTCAGCCAAACTTGCGTAATCATTGTGTTTTTTCTAGTTCCAACACGATCAGAATTGATACAGGAATGAGAAAGATAGGTCCCGTCATAACTCATTGTTTTACTCAAAAAGTGATAATAATTAACGCTTAGTAGTAGATCTACTAGAAAAGTCCGTTTCTCATACAGCAGTCGTTAACTTTACCAATGTTTGTATATGAGTAAAATAATAAAGAAGCATGTATAAATATAATGGTCGCATGTCCTTGTACGTGACATTTCTCTGTTCGACTTCAATATTCAATTTTGTTCAAGTTTCAATAAGTTTTCTCAAGTTCATGAAATTTTAATCCATTAAAATGACATCTATCAGATTAATGCCATGCTGTTTGAAGACAGATGAACATAGACATAATGCTGTATTAGGTTCACAATTTATCAAAAAAACCGAAGTGTCTAGACATCATTGCAATGCTTTATTTTTTCAATCAATGCTCAGAGATCAATTAGCTGTCTCAGAATTAGATATCGCAGTGAGTAATATTATTTAACATTAACAAAGATCTCACTCAAACTATTGAAAGCACAATGCTGACAATGAACCCGTAGCCAGTGTTGTTTATCAAGCGGGATTTTTCGGCGCAGCCGTACTAACATGGTTTTGCTATTTGCATATCAGTTTTGTTTAAACTACTAAAATTTTACGTTAACCACCTAGGCAATTTCTCATCAACCGAACAACGCTTGTAACATTGACGCGGATTGGTTAACCTTCCGATAAATGGTACGTTACCTTACCGAAATCCACTGAATTTTGGTGAATTTACCGAAGTCCATTTTAGATCTGGAGTGACAGGCAATCGTAACATCTCGGCATTTTTTATGCTGCACAATAAATGTTAACTTTCAAATTGCGCCAACCATCTTTTTCCAAGATTTTTCTTGGTTTACCTGTAGTTTCTGTTAGTTACATCATATATCGAGATAGTTTTAATAAATTATAAATTGAAATGGTTCTTATAAAATATATTTTAGCCAATGCAACAACAAAACTGGATAAAGTTTGTTCAACAGTTTTTACATTCAGATGAGTCAGATTTGTGAGTGTTTCATCAAAAACATAACAGTCCATCATTAGTGTTGCCGGACTTATTTATCGTTTCATTCGTTAAAAATATTTTATGAATGGTTTTGTTTTGTTTTAATCGGGTTTTACGCCATTCTTCATCAATTGTTCAGTCATGTATGGCGGGTTTTATGAAATAATGACCTGGAAAAGTTTATATTTATTGCAAACGTGTTCATCGCAAGAACATTAATTTTGTTTGAAGAAGGTTTCTCGTATTTCACAACCCCGCTTTGTTACCTCAGTTGGTACAGCGGGTTCGATTTCCGGGCGGGACAAATCATGTGTATATGTGTGTAGATGTTGTATATTTCAAGGGCCTTTTGCCTACTGAAATTGAACGTAAACGTCTTCTTCTTCATAAAATGGACACTATTACTTCATTATAGAATGACCTCCGTCATTGCGATGTTGGATTAGGAAATCATGTTCAACACAAACTCTATCTTCCTTTGTTGTCTTATCGATATTCTCATAGAGACCATGTACGTTAAACATATTCTGAATAGCATTGACAAAATAGTACAGTTGTAATGCAATTGTAAAGCTCCATAGTTAAGAGTGTAGTAACCTTGTACATTCAGCATTGAATTAAGCGTCAATTACCCTATTACGATTTATAATTTACTGAAGAGATATTCAATTAGCATCGTCTTCAGTGGTATACTATTCTAGTAATTTTCTACTGATTGATTAATTTTGTGCTGACATATTTACCAGAGCTTAAACGAAACAGATTAAGGGCAAACATTTTGCGGACTTCACTCTCAAAAGACATTCTCGCCTGGATGTTTGTTCAGCTTGAATGGAATGTCTTATCAGTGTGAAACAGGTTTTGATTGCATAGCATTATGGGGACTGTATTCTAGACCTGTTACAGTAGTCAATACTAATCACTAACGAGGTTATTAAATAAATACCATCGATTCATTTGCAATTTAGAATTTGGCTCAAATGACACATCTGTGATTGTTTCCGTCTTCAATTTCCAATCGTTCCTGATATTGTGACACGTTATTAGCATTATTCATCCGTATGAGTTGAGTATTGGCGGACAACCATGAAGGCGATATTAGTTTTTTAGCATTTGGTGACACGGTCTCTTATACTGATTTGTTCTGGTCATGCTTCTGACAGGATTTTAATTTATATCGAATATCACTCGGCCTGAGCACATCAGACAATGTTTTATTATTCCCTGTCCTTAAACAAAATTGACAAATATTCACATCAGTGATCGTTATTATACTGGATTTTTTTCTTCTTACAACAAACATCGGGACATCAATATGTCCATGAACCGAACATTGTGTTGAATGAGAGATGATTAAATTTTAACCAAACGTGTCAACTATAAAACATGAAATAACAAGTATATTCAAAAACTGTCGATTCCGTTTCTTCATGTCAAGGTTTGTGTAACACAGGAAATAAATTCCTACCCAGGAGGAAATTGATTCCTTATAACGGTATCTTCAAGTAATCAGTGTCAACATATAACTGAGCAATAAAAAATTATTGAATAACATTCCAATTTAAAGTCACCGATTGTTTGACAAACGAAGGAATTAGTTCGAAGAATTAAAACTATAAATACACAGTGCTGGTGTTTGATTACAGAATCCCTTCGTCAGTGTTATAAAAAAGGAAACATTGATAATACAGTGGGCCAAAGCGACACAGTCTCCTTCTACCATTATATTCTAATCAAAATATATTACCTTCCATTTGATTATTTTGAGAATCTTCACTACAGTTTGATAAAGCGATCTGGAACAGTGAATGCTATTTGACATGCTGATATAGACGTTAATCCTTGTTCTATTCATTTGAATCGTAAATGTTATAGGTTACTGCGATTTAAATCAACGTTCATCTGCCCAGTTTTGGCCTATTGTTGCCGGCTGGCTTGACTTGTCCTGTGATATGTTCCATCCATTAATTCCCCCTTCACTGTTTGTCCTATTTGAAACTCCTAGATTTTACTTATGGTATGCCGGGCCGTTCCTTGCGCCTCTGTTCCCTGATGTGTGTGTCCTTTGGCCCCCTCAAGTGCCTTATGTGTTTTATGGATTGTTGTTTTCGCGGAGGGCTGTGTGGGTAGGCACTGTCTTGTGTATGCGGCGTTTACACAGTAGCAGCTCATTCTCTCTCTTATTCATTATTTGAAATTGTTCTAGCGGTTCAGCACTTTTAACCAGTATATAATGACTGCATCGTTATCGGGCAATCATTAAGCATTCGACTGTTGTGACATATGGAAAAGTCCAGACTAGATATGTCATCTTTCTCTTGATTTGTCAGTTCTAATCATGTCATTGGCTAGCTAATACTAACACAACTGCCTTTAAGGACATGTCGCTGTCGTCCTTTGCTCAGGTTCAGCGTAATGTTTCTTTTTAATGACAGACAAGTCGTTTCAACAAGCTTATTAACAGGACCGACTAACAAAGGATCTCTGTATAGAAAAATGTTTACAAATGTACTGGAAGGCAATATAAATGTCTGACAAAAACACACTCCTTCGTATAGACAAATGCGGATGGCATGACATAAAAAGCTAGAAATCTCATCGGTTATCAGTGACGTAGATTCCAGCCTACATAGCGTATAAATATGTTTCGAACTTAACACATGAAAATCCATCCTACAGCGGAAAATGTCATTCTACATTCATAGAAAAATTGACATTAGATCAACGTTGCAACCGAAACATTTCGTTTTATTTCTGAAGCATAATAAAACCTGTTTGGTCCATATAAAGAAAGCTACGTTGTCTTAGTGTGGGCTCTATTGCATACTCCATGAATGAAAAAGAAAGTTAAAGTCAGTAATGTCATCAACATGTTGCAAACACGTGAAGACTTCTTCTAAAACCAATGCCCATAAAATACTAGAAAAATCTAGGTTACTGTTTAAAGCAATCTCCAAACCTAACATCTCTACAACCTTCGTGTTGTTCAGTAAAGTTGCCCAAGATGCAAACAGAAATATAATACTAAAAGATCCTTACACTCTAGGACCATTTCAATGTACTGAAGAAGAATGCGCTACTGACATCGTTAATGATAAAATCGGTATTTCTATGTCAATGATGTAAGCGTGCTTTCAGCAGCTACATTGTTGCAATGACATTGAGCATTTATGGAGCACTCTAGACAGAGATAAAAATTCTCCTTCACGTTCATGATTCAGTCACGATGTTGTTTGTGTCATATTTAATGTACCATTTCACAAACAGCCATAAAGGTTGTGTCTCTCAATCAGTGCAGATAACTAACGTGCTAGAATGATTCCTCTTGTGGTCCACAATTTGGTTTTTCAATAATATTGTTGTTGCAATGTATATGGTTCTACAAACACTCCTGGTTATGCACTAGTTTTTAGTTTATAATTATCAGACGCTTTGTGAGTTCAATGAATCATTGAGATTTTTTCTCTTACAGAGGTAATAATAACTGGTGTAATTGAATGCTGTGAATGTATAACTATCAAGTAATATCCTTTACAACAAATACAACGGTTTTGTTTACGGATAATGGATGCAAAATAAACAACATTCAAGCACAATTGCTTATTACGCACTACAAGCAGTTTGTAGTTTATAGTTCTAAGAGTCTGTGTGACTCCAATGCTCCATTTGTTGTATCCAGAGGAAATATCATCGCTCTAGTGTTATCACAACTCGTTGAGTAAATGTTATCTATATGGTATAGTTATCTAGTAATCTCCTTTTAAGAAAAAACGATTATTTTGTTTACTGACAATACTTTTTATTTGCTTTACATGAACACATTTTAATAATCGTTTTAATTCTAAATAAAATTGTTATTGGATTTTGTTTTGACAATATTGTGAACAAAATTCCACGCGTCAGTTTAAACATATGGATGGAATTTTTCATCATTGTTCGAAAAAATTGAGTTTCATGTTATTGTTGATCTACATGTGTGTAGCATGGTAGTTGCTCTGACGTTGATTTTTATAATGAGGTGCAAGAAATTATCTTCTTTTTATCGTTTTTAATATGTCAGTGAGGGGTACATTCACACGTTGTACATGATATTTTCTTCTGTGCATCTTTATTCAGTTTTGTCCATTGATACATACATATGAGTTGTTCCGGAAAACAATTTATATACAGACATATAAGACCTTAGTTTATATACAGACATAAACGACCTAAGTTTATATACAGACATATAAGACCTTAGTTTACATACAGACATATAAGACCTTAGTTTATATACACACATATAAGACCTTAGTTTATATACAGACATAAACGACCTAAGTTTATATACAGACATATAAGACCTTAGTTTACATACAGACATATAAGACCTTAGTTTATATACACACATATAAGACCTTAGTTTATATACAGACATAAACGACCTAAGTTTATATACAGACATATAAGACCTTAGTTTACATACAGACATATAAGACCTTAGTTTATATACACACATATAATACCATAGTTTCAATCCATTTGAAACTAGAAAATACGCGTTCTCACAGTATGCACGATGTTCAAAATATCGCTTTTAATTCTCCGGTATTCTTTTTACGAGTGAAAAAGAATACAGTCATGCATTAGACGAAGTGTGATGACTGCTTGTTTTTAAATAAAACCCTTAAATAAGAATGCTTGCGCTCGCAGACTTGTAAATTACAGCAAAAATGTTATTGCACAACGACTAACACTTGTACATAAATACGTTGCCAATGTTCAGACTTTAAATAATAGGTCATGAAAGACAGTCGAATCCTTTTCTCTGATATATATATATGTGACGTCGTCTGGAGAAATGGGACCAATTGTGGCAAACGTCATTTTCGAGAAATCGCGTCGTTTTATTTACTTTCAAAAAATGAAACTACACAAACCGTCATGTTGAACTTTTTAATCTCCATTTTATATACGTTCAAAAATATCCATAATAAAGGGTAATCTCTCAATTGTGTTTTCGTGACGGAAGTGATTTCCCTCACTTGGATATTTTTACTTCCGGCATTGTGCTATTCAAATACTCGCGTATTTACGACAACGATGTTGAGCATTCCATTATTAACAACTGGAGACACATTCCATGATGTTAAGGTAAGTGCCTGTTCTCATTTTACATTTTGACTTTACCGAGAAAATGAGAAATCTGTTAATCTGTTGTTACGAAAACCCCGGAAGTGATGTTTTTTTTGTGGCAAAGAAATGATAAAATTAAATACTCGAATTACGGACTCCATTATTTTAAATAACTTAAGTACTTGCCTGAAGTCGTGTCCAGTTCCCTATAAATGAAAATTGACCTATGAAGTACGCAAACAAGAACTGGCGAAATCACGTTAAGCCGGACATTTTCCCTGGTTCCAAGTTTATCCGGTTCAAAGGGGGTCCGGTTTGTTCGTTGGTAGCTTTACTATAAAGTCACGTGACAGATGACAAATAACTTTATTGTAATTTTGTCAACATACTTTCGTGAGATTGAGATATGATTATATATCCACATGCTAAGTAAATACTCTGTCCCAACAGTACCTAACTCATATTCAGAAAAACATGAACTGTTTTTTGTATGTTCAAACCAAGTTCTTTAAATGCTGTGTAAACATATTTATGTTATGTCCGTATAACGTTATATGATGTACCTTTGAACTTATAGTGTGACATTTTTTTTAAATATTTTATATAGATACATCTTTATATCATATTATTACGTTATGTGCATCTTTACTATATTATATTTATATTATTGTGTGTCCTAATCTTCAAACATAGCATAGATGTACACACATATCTTAATCTTCAAACATAGCATAATCTTCAAACATAGCATACTCTTCAAACATAGCATAATCTTCAGACATAGCATAATCTTCAAACATAGCATAATCTTCAAACATTGCATAATCTTCAAACATAGAAAAATCTTCAAACATAGCAAAGTCTTTAAACATAGCAAAATCTTCAAACATAGCATAATCTTCAAACATAGCAAAATCTTCAAACATAGCACAGATATACACAAATGCCTGAATCTAAATCACCAACTAAATGTTATGTTGTTAAATCATGCAAAAGTGAAATCTCTAATATTCAAACAATATCTATATTCAGTACATAGGTGGACTTACATAGAGAAACTAGAAAATAACTATACATTGTATTATTTCATGTTTATATCCAACATATACGATATATTCATTGCAAATATTGGGTATTTTCATATAAAATAAGTTTCAAAATGCCATAAAATAACGCTTTACAAATAGTTCGCAGGTCTCAAGTATATTTACAATGAAATACATGTTATCCATTTTAAAATAACACAAACTGCAGTTACTGAAGGTCGTTATAACAAAATACAAATGTAGCATTCAAATTGCTAAAATTGCACTGAAAAGATATACATGTATTATACATAAAATGTAACTGCAATTTATGTATATCTATCAAATTATGTGTACTCACGTGTCTGTTGACTGTATGACAATATCAATCTGTCTGACCATTAGCACCAATGAAATCACATAATTCCAAATAAATAATTACAGTCACAATGTTCCGAATTTTACGCGAAAACTGTCATAATATTCAAACATTGCACGTATTTACACAAATGCAATCTGTTCGACCATTATCACCAATGAAGTCACATAATTCAAAATAGATAATAACGGCCGCAATCTTTACCAAATTCACTCGTCAACAGTCCTAATTTTCAAACATTGCGCGAATGTACACAAATGTCCTTTTCTTCAAACATTGCACGCAAATACACGAATGTCCAAATCTTCAAACATTGCACGGACCTACAAGAATGTCTTAATCTTTAATCATTTGTTCATGTGCTGATTACCTCAAAATTTGTTTATAACCGTTCGAAGGTTAATATAAATATAAAAGGACTATACTGGTCAATATTTGGCAAACGTCTTATTTGGACCCGCAACCATCGCAGTCAGCGTTGGCAGAACCAAATGTTTAGTGACGTGTCACGTTTCAACTTGTCGTGTATACAGACCACGTCATAAACGCTACGCTAACAATTGCGTCGTTCTGTAAAACAACCGTTACGATGGGGGCGGAGTTATGGTCTGGGCAGCCATCAAACATAGGTTTTAAGTCCCAACTCGTCGTGTGCCAAGATAATCTCACAGCCAGGCGT
This sequence comes from Mactromeris polynyma, assembly GCA_032209605.1. Classification (NCBI taxonomy): domain Eukaryota; kingdom Metazoa; phylum Mollusca; class Bivalvia; order Venerida; family Mactridae; genus Mactromeris; species Mactromeris polynyma. Next base: position 3,550,998 of record JASFXZ010000019.1, on the reverse strand, counting down.
TACTTCAAACAGATATTACGTCCTGTGGTTGTCCCTATGCTCCACCGACACCAATGCCTGGTCTTACAGCATGACAACGCGCGACCTCACGTAGCACGTGTCACCAGGAACGTTTTACAGACCAGCAACGTAGACGTTTTGCCTTGGACGGCGTGTTCACCGGACTGCAATCCGACTGAGCACGCATGTGATTACCTTGGACGGCGGTTACGTCAACGAGAGCCTGACAACATCCAGGAACTGACAGCAGCGCTCCACCAGGAGTGGGCCAGAATCCCACGGTATCTGCTACGTAACTTGTGCGGTTCGATGGGGCGACGTCTTGCTGCTGTGGTTGCCAGCAGAGGTGGCCACACGCGCTACTGATTGTGTGGGTGAAATTGCTCTGACCAGTAAATTTAAATTCAAGATTTGAAGCCTAATGTGACCATGAAATGCTGTCTAACTAATAATCAATTCTCTTAAAAGATCACATTTGCGAATGGAATTGTTATTTTCTACTTTTGAATCACAGTTAACAAAATATTGTACAATGAGTTAGAATGAGCTGTTTCTTTTTCTCGTCAGTATATAAAAAGTCGATTCAAAAGTACTTGAGAATAACATTATTGTGCACACAATGTTTATTGGTCAATCTTTTCCTAAACAAGTTTTCATTAGCTGACCACCTCAAATTTGTTAACAACCGTTCTCAAGTAAGTAAAAAACGGACTGTATATACTTTTATACTACCAATAAGTGTCAATGAGTATCGGTTAAAGGTATATCTAGATAAGATTTACACCTCCAGCAAATCTGCACGCAGATAAAGAATATCGTTTCAGAGTCAGACTATATTACGTATTCTCTCTGTTATATTGCAAACCCGAATATTACTCAAATAATAACTTAAAATATGAGGATCAAATAAGATCTCGAATGACAAAGCAGCGAACATATATAAGGAAAAAAGATAATTGGCTCTTTTTTCATAAAACTACCTCAACAGCGACTTTCAGCTCGGCATTTTCCAATTTTTAAAAATTTAAATGGAATAACTGTATTTTGAAAGATAAAAATTTACAGACAGGAAAGATGGGAAATAGGTAACAGAATACCGCCACCAACTAAATGTGATGTAAGTATGATTATGCAAAAGTGAACTCTCTAATATTCAAACAATATACAGTCGAACCTCGTTCATTCGAATCAATCAGGTCTGGAAATAATACGGAATAATACATGGTTTCGAATAACCCATTTCCATTCGACGAATATGATAAGATACATCGGGACTTATATTACTTTAGGATAATACCAAGTTTTCGGATAGAAGGTTGTCGAATAAACGAGGTCCGACTGAATATACAATGAAATACATGTTATCTATTTATAATTAACACAAACTGCAGTTACTGTAAACAATTATAACAAAATAACCTGACAATTGCTACAGTTGCACTAAATACATTGTAACTGGAGTTTATGTTTATCTATCAATATAAAATATTATGTGTACTCACGTGTCTGTTGACTGTGTGACAATATCAATCTGTCTGACCATTAGCACGAATGAAATCACAAAGTTCAATATAAATAATTACAGTCGCAATGTTTACCAAATGTTTACTCGATAACTGTCCTAATAGTGCACGTATTTACACAAAAATCCTAATCTTCAAACATTACACAAAAAATTCCTCTCCTCTTCCTCAGAAACTTTCTCTCGTTCTCCAACTGGCCAAGTATGTAGGAGTAGCAGGTTCGATCCTCAAATGTATATATATAAAGTGTTAGATCCACGTAGAACGACCATGTTAGTCCGCATATTACACATCTTTCCCCAATATTCTCACACTTATTTACATAATATGTGACACGATTCATAGAAAAACAGAGTTCAAAGAATTACGTTTACTGGTTCATATGTAACATAGCATTACACAGTTCATAGAATTCCGCAGTTCACAGGCTTACGTGGCTCACAAGTTTATACCCTGAAAGTACAAAAAAAAATATTTTAATATAGGTACTTTGCCAGCATTACATGATTTTATATAACATATAACTGTGACCTTGAACTTCGCGAAACCTATAACCGTGACCTTGGAACCCTTTACTGTGACATTGAATGTCACGGAACCTATAACTGTGACATTGAACTTCACGGTACCTCAAGTGGTGCATCTTTCATTAAAGGCATATGTAGTGCCACATATAGACCGTGCCGCATATAGCTATTTTATGTCTTGTCCTATTAAATTTCATCATCATCATCTATTCTAATTTAAAGAGTACATGATTCCTCAAACTGCTTTTACCCATTAAAAAAGAATATAACTGTGTGTTACCTGACATACATTCCCCACATCAGGCAGTGGACACATCTTCTGGACCACTTCGGGCTATGGGGTATTAATAAAATAACAGAAAAAGATATGCTAAAATGAAATAAATAATTTGGTTTAGTGTTGCTTGATTAAAATTCAACTAACAGTTTCGAGCAGATAAAAGCGAACAACAATTAACATATTATTTGATCGCCATAGCCGTAGACGGTCGTTACAGTTATCAAACCCGCGACCTTCGGACTGGAATTTTAGTGCGATACCGGCTGCGCTAGACGGGGATTCGTGATAAATCATTATTATTATCTTAACAGATAACACCATTATGCGTTAGCAATTTACATGCTTTTGACGCAATTAATACAAATGTTTACAAATGTGTTTAAACTTATTATTTCTGTGAGGTTTCTATAAAATCCACAATTTGGTTATACATATAGAACGCGAAGGGCTGACAAACATCTATATGTCCACTATGATGCATTTGTACATAAATGGGTCATAACTCATTCGACCGGCAGTGGTTGAGGAACTTTGATACATAAGTCAGTTTATCTCCTTTCGAAATTAACTTTTTTGATAGTGTAATCTTAAGAGAAGTGATCACAATGCGGCGTCTAGGCACATGTCCGCCGCATAAAGCTAACGTAAAACTTAATGCGGCACTCTTCTTCGCCTACAGTTCGCGCAAGAACTTAATGTGGAGTTATTCGCCGCATTTAGTTCATGCGCGAACTATATGCGGCACTAACTATATGTGGCACTACAGGCGTATCCTTCAATAACGCCATTTTTTTCTAACGCAGAGTTTTCAAATAAACTTTGTTTACTTGATCAGCGTAAATGTATCTTACCAAAATATGGTCAATAAAACAAATAAAATATATTTATATAATTATTTTCAAAATTCTATTTGAATTGATAAAGTAAGCCATACCTGTCGAATCGGAGTACCAGCAGCAATCATACCGACGGCCCTGGTGCGTTCTTCAGTGGTCATGCTCACTATCTTTTCTGTGTTTCGTGTTGGACATACAACGTGGATTGCATTGAAATGAAATTTACCGCTTACTACACAGTGCACGAGATCATCGTGCCAAAAGTTGATAATCGTACTCACCGTCACGCGTGATCAACCGGTACGACGATATTAGGTATTATCTTTGTGAACTTTGATTTTGTACTGTGTTTAATATTAGAATACCAAATTTTAAGTCGACATATGAAACCTTTTTCTTAAATTTGTATTTTATTACATGGACGTTTAGAAAATGTGTTCAGTGTATGTACACGAATATGACTATTGTTTGTAGGACTTCCATTTAAATTCCTAACATATTAACATGATGGCTTATGCGTGCAATATTCTATATACAGTTAGTAAAAATCCAGGAAAATATGCATTGGAGGGTAGGATCTTACTTGCTATTTCTATTTTATAGGTAGGGGGCATAATTTATCTTGGTTTTGGCAAAAATATATTTCAATTTTGGCTGTAGTAGTTTCATTTTCTTAAGCAATATCAATACAATAAGACCAAGCAGAACAATTTGTAAATCTAAATGTCAAAAGTGTTCCGATTGTTTTAAGTATTGACATCATGCACCCATTCTCGACAGCTCTCGGATATTTCCGTACCACTTCGTTACTCAACGAACATCCTCTAGTGTATGTCAGGCGGAGCACTATGTGGCAAAATTCAACATTTTGTGCGGTCAAACAATAGTTCTCGTTAAACGGATTTAAACTTCAATAACTTCGATAAATTCACATAAGAAATGAATTATCGTTGTCATTTCTAGTTAAAAACTCACATATTCCACTCTTCATATACATGCTGTAGTCTTCATATAGATTAAATATGGGATTCTAATCAACACTCCATATTCTTTACATGATATTCGAATGGTATTTCCGAAAGCAGTGCCTTACGAACATCTGAGGCACTGTACGTAGTTGGCCGAGATTTTTGGACTGATCATGCACCATGATAAACATTAGTGGTATGCAACATGCGCTTTATTTCACACTCCAATATACGCAGGTTAAAACGGTGAATGTATCAACAGTCTGAACAGACAGGAATAAAAAATTCACATATATCAAAATTCTAATGTTGGTGGTTATAAATGGAATAAAATTCCATGGGTTGGGTGTGTCCTAACATGAATTAAAACTCGATAGGTAGTACCCTAAAAATGGCTAGTCAAGCCTTTCACCCTAGGCTTTTTTTCTACAACAGCCTTTGGTTGTATCTGGTGTGTGAGTATCAGAAATACTGAACATATGCTACATGCTAAAATGTTGAATTGTTTTTATATTTTTATATATAATTTGGAATTGACAAGTCGAACCTGTACATAGATATTGATTTGAACAACAACTGTGCATGTAGTACAAAATCTGCATGGGGTGTTGCATGTATAAGATCAAAAATCTACTGACTGAATGTGCAGCTTTTATGTTTATGTATTATAACTTATATGCTTAATATCAACAAATAATTGAAACAGTCCTCAAGTTGATTTATTCATTTATTGTGTATGAAATATTACAGTGACTGTAGCGTTCTACTCCTAATTCTAATTAATTGTCACCATAGCAACCATGTTTTTGTAGTTTGTTAGAAGATTTTTAGTCTTATTGATTTACATTGTTAAGATAGGGACACTATACATTAATATTTTTTCGATCATGTTGGTCAGGAAGAAAGGATGGAGATAGAACTCCCAAATTGTCTTGGTATGCATTTAAGATATTTACTTTGAAAATATGCAGAAAACTAAAAAAGTCAATTTTGCTCATTTGGTCCCATTCTCTCAGTCACATATTATAATAAATGAAATTACTTCGCATCTTGAAGAATATGGGTTAATCCTTAGCTTCATCTTCAAGTAAGGAGTAACAGTTGTTACAAGAATATAAGCCGTTTTACACGGCAGTTTTCAAAGATATGACAACTGAATAATATACATTGTTTACACATATTAAAAACTGAAAAGAAAAAATAACACTTATGTAAGAATATGTCAGATTTAACTTAATCATAGTAAAAACGCAAAACAACTTTCATTACTGTAGAATTATATATCGGATGTATTCCCATGATATTGATGTCGGGATGTTTCGTCGTGCTCCGTTACCAAACACACGTTATTTCTGAGCTAATTTTACCATGCATTATCTGTTATAAACATAAGCGTTGTAATCTCACAAATGTGTGAACTTTACCGAAATACATAACTCCTGAGTTCTGTTCGTTATCTTGATTGTTTTGACGTGTTTAATCAAATAAAAATCGTGTTATCTAATCGACTGAATCTGGGACAGGGCCGTGGTTGATTTCAAATTAAAAATGAGAGTGTCTCCTTAACTGGAACACTGCCAATATCTCCTCTTAATCGTGACACCAAACTTTTGCCAGTAATTTAACTACTGGTGTCCATACATCCATGATGCCTTTGAATGAGTTCGTGTGACCTGACAATGAACGTACACAGTGGTCACTAAACAACCAAGCATTCAGCCAAACTTGCGCAATCATCGTGGTTTGTCTACTTCCAGCTCGATTAGAATTGATACAGAAATGAAAAAGATAGGGCTCGTCATAACTCATTGTTTTACTCAGTACAAACTTATAATTAACGCTTAGAGTAGTCAAGGGGGGGAGGATAGACCACAACGCACTCGGTGACCCCTTCTATATTCTATATAAAGCCACCATCTTGGATCGATAGTGAAATGAGGGAATTTTCAGACCCATTCTTGCGTAATGTATCTATTTATAACTATGACAGTGTTGTGTAATACACACGTAATATTCAAGCAGACGACGCGTTTGGCGCCACATTCAAATTATAATGAAATAATATCCGTTGCATCCATCCTCATTCTATTTGACTATTGAGTGGTGATTTAAAACTACCTACATCCACTGTTAAACCTTTCTGAATTATAATCACTCTTGTTACTTAAGACATGTAGTGACTTGTTTATGACTTGTTTTGATTTTTTAACCAATCAAATTTTGTTATGACTTGTTTTTTATTTTGTTATCCAATCAAATTGCCTTAAATCACAACAAATACAAGTTTTATCTGATATGTATTTTATTCGAGTTTCTGATTGCGAGCGATAAATCTCATCATACCAGTATTAACCTTCGCTTAGTAGGTAAGTAAACTATTTCATTTTCAACAAATTATAGATGTAGTAACCATTCAGATGACAGTAACGTCATTGTATCCGTGTATCTGCTGATACACTTAACGCCGCTTGATGTGAAAGTTTAAATTTGTGGTGTACTTTAGCAATAGCATACGATAATTCATTCGGTTAACATTGCGGGTTTATATAACAAATTATTTACAAAAAAGTCATGTAGTATATACTATTTACTACCATGTTTATTTTTTATTTTTATATAAAGTACAAAAATAAGAACACGTATTTACAGGTTTTAATAGGTTTATTTACAAATATTTACAAAACATAAGACATACGATAATAATCCATAGACACATGCAACAAAACGTTGTAAAGTCCTTTTTTAGGTGTATTGACATTAGTCTAAGTCATCGGCTTGCACCCAGCTGTTAAACTTTTTAGGATAATATTTCCACTTCACATAGTATTGCTTATTTCGTCCTTTTCCTCGTGTTTTAAGAATTTTGTCGATTTTAAAGTTAGAATTTGGATCATAGTTCACTTTCTGCATTTCGCTTTCATAAAACGTCCCTTTTATTTCTTCATTCTGCAAGTCCTGTAGTTTGTATATTGGCAGAGTTCCTCTGTGATACCGTTTATACACTTTGAACACTTCGCCGGAGTATGTTTGATCATACGCCCTAGTGTACACGTTCTTCAGGTGACTGATTCGCACATAATCACCAATTTTATATTTGAAACGTTGGAGTTCATCGGATTTCACTCGTTTCTTGTCCCGCGAGAGATAGGTGGACACTCGAACTTCTTCTTCATTGCTGCCATTTACGTTGGCGGGTGTCATGCCGATTGTTCTGTGGTAGGTTTTATTATAGCTACTAGCAATAACTTGTAGTATGGGTAAATAGCTGTACCCATCCTGGTGAGTAAAATAGCGGTACAATTTTTGTTTAATGGTTAAAATGGCTCTTTCTGAAGTTGATGCTTTGGTTTCATTCTGAGTGGGGAAGTACATCACATCATTCTTTTTCATCAATTGCTGAACAACTTTGGCATTGAACTCTTGCCCTGAAATATAAACACGCATTATTTAAGATATTGTCTGATACTAAATAGCACAACATGTAGCAAAGCACGTTTTCATGTTATATCAAATTACATGCACTTTTGTGTGTAATATATAAATTCAAAAAAAGAAACAATAGATGTCATCATATACATATGCTGTGTACCTTTGTCAGTGATAAGTTTTGTCGGTAGTAGTCCAGAAGTTCTAAATATGTCTTGAAATACGTTCGCCACATCTCGCCCAGATTTGGTTTTTAATGGCCGTAACCACACGTACTTGGAGAACGTGTCTATAACCAACAGAATGTATTTGTAGCCCTTGTTCCATTTGTTAAATTTCACCATATCTATCAAATCAGCCATCCACAGATCGTCTTTTCCCGCGCTGATCACATGATTTCTGGTGAATCGTCTTCTTACTGGTTTGTGAAGACTGTAACTTTCTTGGTTATGAAGAAATTTTCTTATTCTATACATTCCAATGTCATATTTTCCTTCACCTTTCACGACTTTGTACAACTTTTGAGGTCCTGCGAAACTGGCAGCATGTGAAAGATCGTAGTATATAGTTTTCAAATAGTCCTCCCAAGGAGCCATGTCCGCACTGTTTGAACGTCGATATCGAAATAAATTTTAGTTTATCATGAACTGTCTTTTATAAGTTCAGTTTCTTCGGAACTCTCGTCACTCTCGGGATCATCATCACTTTCACTCTCACTTGCTTCTTCATCATCAGACATATCGATGGTATCTTGAAACTTATCTTTGTATTTCTTTAAAGCTCGCTTCACTGATGTTGTCTGATTGAAACCTTTTGCAATTAAAGTGTCTATAGTGTCTATGATATGTTGATGCAATCCACTGGTTCTCATGGGCAATATATAGCCGTCCAGCAATTCTTCGTACAACTGCATAAACTTTTTCATATCATAGTATTCCATTCGTTCTTCCGCCATTCTTACAGCGCGTTTATCAGCTTCACCATCGTTTACAAAGCGCTCGAACAATTGTTTGTATTTATCTTTTCCTATATCTCTAGCCCTTCGCCACAATGTCTGATAAGCATCGTTATATTCCTCACTGTCATCAAGACTTGATGTGTCTTCTAGCTTCTTCTTCTTTAATAGGGGTTCCATGTTTTCTGGACAACTCCCATTCTTAATATGTCTTTGCACATCGTGCGAACTGTCGAACAAAAGTCCACAATCGTCACAAGCGTGTCCTTTTTCTGCCATGTTCTCAGAGAAATCGTCCTGTTCTTGCAAAAATGTATTATTCTGAAAATATTTATTATCCTCCGAAGATTTTTCGATCTGCACAGTTTGAGGTCCAGGCGATAAATGGTCGTTTTCCTGCACTGTGTCTCCTTTTATAGCTGTTTGTTTGTCACCAAACCACGTGACATTATGTTTTAATCTATCCTTTTCTGGCGTGAACGGTTTGAGATCCACCAATAAAAACCCATACGGTTCTTTTGTAGCTTTTTCAAAGCTTTTCATGAATCTGTCAGTATGACCCGGATACATTTGTCGCGCCAATGTCATAACTAGCTGACGATCCACTGGGTTATTAAATAAAACCAGATAGTGACAGTTTCTTCTTTGCGTCGGATCTTTACTCGCAAACAGGTTTTGACTGATAGAAATTACCGACAGCGATCTATGATGTGATCCCTCAGTAAACAAATCGGTAATTCGTTTATCCTTGCTAGCCTCGTGACACATGTCGTCCAATACAAGAAGATTGTTTAAATTCGAATTGAAAAATCATCATCCTCCAGATCCACGGGAATACCTTGGATAAATTCTACTCTCGGTAACATCCGTTGAATGTCAGAGTACATTGGCTGCCATCTTTTATACAACCAAACTATTCTCTGTATCATTGGTTGAATTCTACTTTTATGATGCTGTAGTAGATCCTTGACCATTGTTGTCTTCCCACAAGCTGTTGGTCCAGATATCATCATAGTAAACGGGTGATATAATACTGTATGTGGTGATCTATGTAGAATAACATTATTCCATTCCCTTGATGTTGGCATACTCTGTGGCGGCGGCGGCGGCGGAGACGGTTCACTGCTCTGCGACGGCGGTGGTGGCGGCGGCGGCGGCGGCGGCGGCGGCGGCGGCGGCGGCGGCGGCGGCGGATACGCTTCACTGCTCTGCGGCGGCGGCGGCGGCGGATACGCTTCACTGCTCTGCGGCGGCGGCGGTGGCGGATACACTTGAATAGTTTTCTTGTGTTTGCTCCTCTGATGTCTTAACATAACATCTCTCCTCGAAAAATATTCCTGACATTCAGGACACACGGAAGAATACATCCTTCTAGTTCAATCGTCAAACACCAAATGATGAAATATGTCCTTAATTTCTAATGTTATTATGTTTATTGTGATACATCAGCCAATCAAAATACTCCATTTATCAAAATATCTTTAATACTTAAATCTGGATAAACACATGCTTTTCTGGTAATTCAATTTTTCAGTTATGGAAAGGTTGAGCAGAAAATAATTGATGAACTTGTATTTTAACCAATTTACGTTTATTGTGATACATCATTCAATCATAATGCATAATTTATTAAAGTTTAGTTGATGCTTAATACTAATCTGGTATTATATTAATACACAACTGGCTGAATTCCTAGTTGTTTACAGTATACGCTAACGCTGAAATAAAATATCATATTTCATTTTGTAAATAGACAAGTGGAATGTTATTTAGCAGACGACAAATATTGTATCTATTAGATCAGCAGGTACAAACATTTACTACGTTTATCTCACACCAAGCGTAAGAAATATTATCTTCATTGAATGACTGTCATCATTGAGTTTACTATACCAGTTTAACTCAGGTTTAACTGATGACGACTCTCAATCTACAAAGCTCGTAGCGATTATCAAGCTTATGCTTTTACAAATTCATTGAAATATATAATGAAAATGTATCTAATAACTGATTACTGGCAAGAACTATGTGAAAACTATCAACTTCATAGTTTACAAACCAAAAAAAAAATGCTAAAATATGTTATTTAAACCCAATTTACGAGTCGTTAACTGTTGTCAATAAGCCACAAGTTAAATTTGTACAGCAACACTTCACTACTAAGGAGCTTAAGTTACCACGCGACATGTAAAAGTGAAGTAGTATTAATGGGTTTTAATCAGCCTTAAATCATTTTGTGATAGATAAGCGAAGAGTACGGACGTATTTAACTAATATTATTGTGAACGGATTTATTCATTGAATCAGGTATTGTCATTTAATGTTGAATCAAGGAGATGACAAAATCTAAAACATTGAACAGGGTTGTAAGAGTAACATCGTAAAATTGTAAATTAACGTTTGCTTTTTTCAGTTATATATAATTTGAGCATAATAATTAAAAATGTATTTTTGGTGAAATTGCAATCTTGAATGAGCTATATTTTCACTTTTGATTCACACATACTTATACAATGTTTTATTTCAGAAACATGGTGTACAAATGTGAAGAGTGTGATGCTGTATTTCAAAAGCTAAGTCAGCTACTACAACACCGGCGGACTCAAAACCACTGTCGACAATTCGTCTGTCCAAGCTGCAAGAAGGTGTTTACCAGAAAAGATAATTTAGACCGTCATATAGAAAAACATAGCAATGAAAACAACTATCATTGTCCGGAATGCCTCAAGGTGTTTACCGGAGAGTACGCTCTGGATAAACATTTACACAGTCAGCATGGATGGGCGAAAGTAAAGCGACAGACGGACGAACAACAAGGTGGAAGTGCAAACAAGAGGAGAAAGTTAGAGAAAACTGACAATATATTGCACATGTACAGGATTGAAAAGGTCAGTGAAAGGAAAATAGCAAAGTTCAAAACAAGTGCAAGCTACTACAAAATCCATGTGCAGGATATAGAAGTAATGGACATACCTAACATTTTAAAATACCTGAAGACTCTGTTTCAATCCATCATTGAAAGAATGGTGGAACACCTACCTTACAATGACTTGGTGAGAATCTCCATGGATAACCCAGAACTGGATTACCCAATAGTACTACCATTTATGCGGAGATCGGCACTGACTGTTGATCGAATATTGGCAGAAATAGAAAGAGTACTGCAGTCATACGAGCAATTTGTGGTGAATGAGACATTTGGCATTGAGTTAGTGCACGTGCATATGCCACCAGGAAGCGGATTCAAGATGAAGCCAATGTTGGACATTTCAAAAATGCTTGAAAATAAGAAAAGCATTATCCAGATTAAAAACAACGACCAACTGTGCTGTGCGAGAGCAATAGTGACTGCCATAGCGCGCCATGAAAATCATCCACAGTGGAATAATATTCGTCAAGGTCGTCATATTCAAGTAAAACTGGCCATGGAACTGCATAAGAGAGCTGACATTCCTCCTAGTGAATGTGGTATTGATGAAATAAAACGTTTTCAGGCTGTACTTCCAAATTATCAGATCAACGTGTTGTCCAAAGATCACTTCAATGCGATCGTTTACAGAGGTCCAGAAGGAGGTGTTCCTATATATTTATACCAGCATGATAGACACTTTGACGTAATAACAACGATGACTGGATTTCTCAACAGGAGCTACTATTGTCTGCAGTGCAAGAAGGGTTATCAAAACAAAGAAAAACATTCCTGCAATAACCCATGCAATTTTTGTCGACAATTACACACTTGTATGGACGAGGATTGGAAACTATGTGAAAAATGTAACTGCAAATTTATAAACCAGAAGTGTTATGAACTTCATCTAAAGAAAACAGAAAAGGGAAGCTCTACATGTGAGCTGTACTACAGATGCATGGAGTGCGGACAGTTTATTAACCGTTCAAAACACAAACATTCTCATGTCTGTGGAGAGACCTATTGTAAAACCTGCAAAGAGTACGTCACAGAAAACCACCAGTGCTTTATGCAACTAGCAGATGATAGTTATGATGGGAGTGAGAGGAAAACGAAACTTGAAGACACCAAGTACATTTTCTTTGACTTTGAGTGCACTCAAGACTCTCACGTTGAGTGTGGGGCAGGCTACCTTCCAGGGGACGACAACAAGTGTACGCATTGTCATAAGTCATGGTGCGGTTCATTTGAACATAGACCGAATCTCTGTGTCGCGCACAAAGTATGCAGTCTCTGTATTACAGGGGACATAACCCAGAACACTGAATGTGTAGAATGTGGCTCACACGAAAAAGTGTTTTCTGGACCAAATACCACCACATTATTCTGTCAATGGCTTTTCTCTGAACAAAATTTCGGCTCCACAGTTATATGCCATAACTTCAAAGGCTATGACAGCTACCCAATATTAAATTATCTACACGACAACGCCGTCCTTCCTGAAGTGATTACAACAGGTTCAAAGTACATGTCCATCACAGTACCAAGGTGTAAGATCAGATTTATTGATTCCATTAACTTTATACCTATGGCTTTAGCGGACATGTCTGGTGCTTTTGGGGAAAACGAATTAGCCAAGGGATATTTTCCTCATCTTTTCAATCGTAAAGAAAATCAGAATATTATTCTTAACCACCTGCCAGATATAAAATACTACTGTCCAGATGGAATGAAAACGGACAAAAGACAGACATTTATTACATGGTATAATAAGCATAAACACGACACGTTCGACTTTCAGAAGGAACTTTTGCGATACTGCCAATCTGACGTTTATATTTTAAGAAAGTGCTGTTTGAAATTTAGGTCGCTTTTCATGGAGTTAACCAAGAGAGAATCAAAACGGGGCATTGATCCTTTTAAAAAATGTATGACTATTGCATCGGCATGTAACCTAGTGTTTAGAACCTTGTTTCTAGAACCACAAACGATCGGCATCATACCGGCCCATGGTTATCGACCAGAAGAAAAGCAGTCAGTCATTGCATACCAGTGGCTGTCCTATCTAGCTCATGAACAACACATCTACATTCAGCATGGCCGAAATGTAGGGGAAAAAGCAATAGGCCCGTACAAGGTGGATGGTTATTATGAGCTTGATGGCCAACGTCTTGTCTTAGAATTCCATGGGTGTTTTTGGCACGGTTGTCCCAAGTGTTACTCACAGTCTACTGTAAATCCTGTCAGTGAAAAGACAATGAGTGAACTGTATGCTCAAACACAAGTTAAACAGCAGTACCTGGAATCTGAAGGGTATTCATACAAGGCTGTTTGGGAATGTGACTTCAAAAAGCAGCTTGAAACGAATAATGACATGAAAAAATACATAGACAATTTAGAAATTGTGACTCCCTTGGAACCACGGGATGCATTCTTTGGTGGTCGTACAGAGGCATTTCGGTTGTATGAGGAAGCTGTTGCAGACAAGCGAATCAAGTACTATGATGTCACGTCCTTATACCCCTTTATAAACAAAACAGGCAAGATTCCGGTTGGACATCCTGAAATCATAACAGAACATTTCAATGACATCAGTCAATATGAAGGACTCATCAAATGCAAGATCTTACCACCGAGAAATCTCCACATACCAGTACTTCCTGTGAAATGCAATGGAAAGCTTTTGTTCAGTCTTTGTCGCACATGCGCAGAACAATACCAGCAAACAAAATGTCAGCATGCAACGCATGAGAGAGCCTTTACGGGGACATGGGTAACGGATGAGCTTAAGATGGCGTTAAACCAGGGTTACAAATTGTTACATATATATGAAATATGGCACTTCCATGACCTTTCTCAGTATGACCCTGTCTCTAAATGCGGCGGCATTTTCACGGAATACGTGAACACCTTTCTAAAGGTGAAACAAGAAGCCAGTGGATGGCCCGACTGGTGTACAAACGAGGAACTAAAACAGAAGTACATACAACAATATTTTGAAAAAGAGGGCATTCTACTAGATTATGATAAAATAAGAGAAAACCCTGGCTTAAGGTCCTTGGCAAAACTGATGTTAAATTCTTTTTGGGGAAAATTCGGCCAACGTTCAAATTTAACCCAAACTACGTACACAGATAGTCCAGAATTGTTCATGGACATGATGACTTCCGATCAGCAAGAAATAAAACACGTACGATTCATCAATGACGAAGCTGTACTGGTAGAATGGGTGAACAGCAACGAATTTGTAGAGGTCTCATCTAGAACCAACGTTGTGATTGCCGCATACACAACGGCACAAGCACGCCTTAAGTTGTATAGTTATTTACAGCCACTAGGCAGAAGGGCATTGTACTGCGACACCGATTCGGTGGTGTTTACTACAAGCCCTGGTGAATGGGAGCCTCCATTGGGCGATTTCCTTGGAGATCTAACGGACGAGGTCCCTGACAGTAAAGCCCCAGACAACAAGATCACACACTTTGTTACCGGAGGACCTAAAAATTATGCATATAACTTGCTTAAACCAAACAAAAAGGGACAAACATCAATTTGTAAGGTGCGTGGTATCACGTTGAATTTCAAAAATACCATAGACATTAACTTTGATTCTGTGAAGAAAATGGTTATACACAGAGACGAGTTGAGACCTATTAAGGTCATTGATGATAATAAAATAGTTCGAAATCCTGATATATGCAAGATTTTAACAAAAAGTGAAGCGAAAGACTATAAAATTGTGTATGATAAACGTGTTATCGAAGATGACTTTCAAACTGTACCGTATGGTATGTGAAATATGTAGACTGTCTTAGATTGAAACATTGTGTATTATATGTATAATACCCTCTGAGTATAGTCACTGCGAATGGTATTATATATACTGATGTATAGTTCAATGTTATTGATGTAAATATTTAAACAGCTTACTATGTATAATAGTATTTACTTGCTTTTGTATATTTCACGTGAATATGAAATGTGTTATATGCATTAATCTGTTTGTAAAGTAAATAAAGAATGAAAATGTAACGTTTGTTAGCTCGTACTTATAATAAATTTCACTCGAAATGTTCTATATGATACACCAACCAGTAAATTTGACACGTGTGGAGAAGTTGTCGGCTCCTTGTAGAATGGTAAGTTAGTACTGGTTAAAATGCAGTCCAGGAAAACTGGTTAGGTAAACCGGCCGCCGTATATAACTGAAATATCGTTGAGAAACGGCGTTAACCCCGATGAAACAAACAAACGGTACCTGTTGTTAAAGGAACGAATGTTCAATGCAGGCCTACACTGGGATTTGAATTCAGACCATACCGCTAAGTGTAAAGAAACATTACATGTCTTAAGTATCAAGAGTGATTATAATTCAGAAAGGTTTAACAGTGGCTGTAGGTAGTTTTCAGTCAAATAGAATGAGGATGGATGCAACGGTTATTATTTCATTATAATTTGAATGTGGCGCCAAACGCGTCGTCTGCTTGAATATTACGTGTGTATTACACAACACTGTCATAGTTATAAATAGATACATTACGCAAGAATGGGTCTGAAAATTCCCTCATTTTACTATCGATCCAAGATGGCGGCTTTATATAGAATATAGAAGGGGTCACCGAGTGCGTTGTGGTCTATCCTCCCCCCCTTGACTACTGCTTAGTATAGTAGATATACTAGAAATGTCCGTTTCTCATACATCAATCGTTAATTTTGCCAGTGTTTGTATATAAGAGTATAAATAATAAAGTTTTCTCAAGTTCATGAAATTTTAATCCATTAAAATGACATCTATCAGATTGATGCCATCCTGTTTTTAGACAGATGAACATATAGTTGGGAGTCCATCAGGACAAAAGTCGCTTATTTCTCATGGTCCATGGCATTTTTTAGTAGAAATGTTTCAATACCATATTCATGTTGCCCAATACTAGTTGTCTATGGTTCTGAACCATGCCACGCGCAAAACCTTCTGTGAAGGTCAGAATAGAGGTCAAAGGTCAATTAAGTGCATTGTTCATACGTGTACTTGAAATTGCACTATATCTTGGTCAGTTTTACAGATAGCATAATCAATATGGTATCAAAATGAAGCTAAGGGATTGGTCTTTTATTTTCACTTACTTTATGCAAATTTAGTATTTTGCAAACTAATGAATATTAATGAGAATGTCAGAAAAGGGTAAACTTTCGTTAAGAATGCATGTGTATAGACGGCAGATTTATTCCATATCTCTGTAATTTCTGCTTTTGAAGAACCAAGTGGTCCTGATTTCAAGGTAAGACATAACAGTATTGATATATAATTATATACCTGTATATGTAATTAAATTTTATGTACAATGACCGTTACATGTGGGTGGGATAAATCGACCCCTGATTACAAAAAATCTCATTTCTGTTTAAAATTGACATAACACGCGCAGTAAAAGTATTCTTTTATCAAAATATAAACGATGTGATGAATTGGCTTGTGATTTACTTTAACGTTACGTTATTTGCATATCTATGAATATTGATTAGTACACGATATGCGTTTCGTACCCAAAACTGTTCGTACTTTCATCATATTTAATCGTTAATAAAGTGTTTGTGATTCTAATGTGAAGTTCGTTAAACTGCCGTTTAAAATGATAATCAGATCGGTATTTGAATAAACATCTGTGTAAATATATATTTTGTTTATATTTTCATTTGTGTCTATATTGGAATAGCTGCACATTTTAAAGTCAGTACAGTATGCAATTAAGGACTGCAGGTAAAATTGTTATTTGATAACTTGATGATGATGAAATAATAATTAAGCTAAAATAGAGGGTTTTTATGTCAGTACAATAGCAACAGCTATAGACTATGTTTACTGTCAGAAAACTAGGCTTGTTGGAACGTCCGTCCGTAAGTCGGCCTTGATATTCATTTCATAGATTAATTTATCATTGCAGGAGCATGGATGTCATTCCTGTTGTGTCTATCAAGCGACGTTCGTCAGGAACATCATTTGACCCTTGCATAATTTGCCAAGAGAAAGGTGATGCTTTGCGTATTGGAACAGAAAATGGGAAAAAGCGGATAAGAGAAGTGTCTGAAACTAGAAACTAGAAACAACTTGCATGACACTGACAGCCTAGAAATCAATGACAGAATCACAAATATTGATTCAGACACATGGGCTGAACAAAATAAAATAAAGTGGCACAATAGTTGTTATAGTTCATATACGTCAAAACAGAGGTTAAATCGGTCGAGAAATAAGATAAAACCCACTGACAGCAAGCACTCGGAGGAACATACCGCTGAAACATGTATCCCTTCTACTTCTAAAACCAGAGCCAAAGTACAAGCAGTTGACTTTGATCACTGTATATTTTGTCAGTCTGACGATGCAAAACAGTTGAATAGTGTTACAACATTCCAGTTATCTGAAAATGTTATTAAACTCTCACAGAATGACAGTATTATGAGAGTTCGTCTAGCAGGGGTGTAAATGATTTGATATCAGCTGAAGGAAAATATCACTTGAAGTGTTTATCAAAATTCAGACGCAAATCTAGTACGTTAGATACATTAGTTGAAGCTGAAGATGACGTGATGAAAGAACTCAAACATGTTCTGGAAGAAGGTCTGTCTCGTGGTCATGTTTACGATATGAGTAAAGTATTGAGCAGTTACTGTCGAAGGAAACAGGAATATAATGATGAAGCGGAGTGATGAATCAAACAGCCAAATCCGATCTACTTGCGGTACTTACAACTGATAATTCAGTTCCTGTCATGGAGGAGCTTCCAGCAGCTACTATGTCAACAGCTGTAGTGATTGATGGTCATGCATTGATACAGGAATTAGGTAAACCAGATGGCTGCGTTACATTTGGAGACTATGCTAACGTGTTTGTTCAAGCAGAATTGATTTAGTCTTCGACAGATATATAGGAATATCATCAATAAAGGCAAGCACAAGAAGCAAACGAGCCGGCAAACGACGTCCAATTCGTAGAATGATAACTGGTCCTAATGTTCCCCTGCCACAATCATGGGATAACTTCTTGACAGTAAGTGAAAACAAAGCTGATATTGCTAGGTTCCTATCTGAGCGTTTGCAAACATATGCAGAGATGTTACCCAGAGAGAATGAGCTGGTAATAGGAGGAGGCTACCAGGATGTACTGAGAACAACGTCCAATAGACGTGAAGTGCACCAACTGTCATCAAATCATGAAGAGGCTGATACGAGAATCATTCTCCATGCATTGGATGCTGCAAGACAAGGTTACGAGAGAATTATTATCAAATGTCAAGATACTGATGTACTGATCTTACTGATCTTCTATCTTGGACATTTAAACATTCAAGTCTGGATGATGGCTGGGTCATCCAAGAAAATAAAACTGTACCCTGCACATATTATTTCTCAGAAGATGTCCCAAGAAGTCCGCCGTAATATTTTGGGATTCCATGCATTGACCGGATGCGACACAACTTACTCCTTTTCCGGTATTGGCAAGAAGACCTGTTGGAAGAAGTATGTCACATGCCCTGACCTTCTGTCGGATATTGGAAGAGACGAACATTCAGATAATGCAGAGAAGTTTGTATGCTTGTTGTATGGCGTCAATGAAGAATATGTTGATGATGCAAGATATTCTCTGTTTGTGAAGGCAAGAAAAACTCTTGAAATGCTACCGCCAACGAGTGATGCAATTGAACTACACGTTGCAAGAGCCAATTATCACGCAGGTTTATGGATCAGAGCTGATATATCGATTATGGATACAGAAATCAAGCCTGCAGATACAAACGCTTGGCAAGATGGTGCTGAAGGATTAGAAGTTGTCTGGAAACGTTTACCAACTGTACCGGATGCTTGCATTGAAATAACAAGTTGTGGATGTAAAACCAAGTGCAAATCTATCCGCTGCAAATGTTTCAAGTCATCATTGAAATGCACACCAGCATGTGGCTGTGATGGGGTCAATTGCGCTAACCCAATTGATGATTGAGATTGACACTAATGTTACATAGAGACATTTCTGAAGAGAATTGGAAAACATTTAAGTGAAACTGTCCAAGTAAATCACAAACTAAGCTGCAACATTGTATACTAGTTTTGTTTTAAAATGAACTGCTTAATGTTTCTATGGACGATGTGTAGCATTTTCTTACATTAATACATAGTTCGATAATGACAAAATCTTAATTGTCTTTTACACTTAAATGACCTTTGACCTAGTTGAATTTAATTGATACGAATCAAAATCCAATCACCAAGATAAACCATTTCCAGATCTAAAAGTATTTATATCATTTATTTATATTTCCATTTGAGTCAAAAGTTTTGACGGGATTGAGATTTTTCGTGTTCATGTGTCAATTTACCCCCACCCACTTTTAGCAGTATATGTTTGCTCTTAAATTAATATTTATGACTGTTAATAATGTTATTTATTAATAGCCTAATGTCTCACCTTTAATCTAGTATCATGTAGGTCTTAAAATAGCATCAATGACGATATTATGACAAATGTATCGTTCATACACAACGATTTCTAACGATTTTTTGCCATTTTTGGGGTGTTCTCATTAATATTCATGAATATGGAAATGAGCTAATTAGCAAAAAGTTATTTTTAGTAAAGGCCCAATATGTTAGCTTCATTTTGATACCATTTTTGTAGTTTTTTACTCGAAAATGGCGAAGATATAATGATAATTCAAGTGAGATATATGAAAAATGGACTTAATTGACCTTTGACCCAATTCTGAGAAAACGAGGCAAAATCACGGATGGCATGGGGCAGTTTCAGATTACACACATATCAAAGATAACATATGACATGCATGCCCAATTCTACTCTCTGATGCCATGGCCCGTCACATTTTCTCCTGATGGACTCCCAACTAATAGACATAATGCTGTATTAGGTTCACAATAATTCAAAACGCCGAAGTGTCTAGCACCATTGCAATGCTTTATTTTTTCAATCAATGCCTAGAGATTCATTAGCTGTCTCAGAATTAGATATTGCAGTGAGTAATATTATTTAACATTAATACAGATCTCACTTAAACTGTTGAAAGAACAATGCGGAAAATGAACCCGTAGTCAGTTTTTTTTATCAAGCGGGAATTTTTTACATCTTGTGTCTGTTAGTTACACGATAAATCGAGATTATTTTTAGAAAATTATACATTGAAATGGTTCTTATAAAGAGGTTAAAATAGCCAATGCAACAACAATACTGGCTAAAGTTTGTTCAACCTTCTTTGATGAGATGAATCAGATGTGTGTATTTCATCAAAATCAAAACAGTCCATCATTTGTGTTGCTGGTCGTATTTATCGTTCAATTCATTGATAGTATTGTATTAAATGGTTTTGTTTTGTTTTTATCGGGTTTTACGCGATTTTTCAACAATTTTTCAGTCATGTATAGCGGGTTTTACGCGATTTTTAAACAATTTTTCAGTCATGTATGGCGGGTTTTACGCGATTTGTCAACAATTTGTCAGTGATGTAAGGCGGGTTTTATGAAATATGGATATGGAAAAGTTTCTAAGTACTATTTATTGCACACGTGTTCATCGCAAGAACATTTGCTTGATGAAGGTTTCTCGTATTTCACAACCTCTTTGTTACCTCAGTGGTAGAGCGTGTTCGATTTCCGGGAGGGGCTAATCTTGTCCTTTCGTGACATTCAGCAACGGTCATTTGTCCCCCAGTTCCATATAGGGTGGAATTATATTTGTATCCTTGATACTTTCTATTGCTTTTTTAAGTGTAATTATGTTTAAGTAAATCTGAACGGTTCTTAAATGTTATTTTGTTTCGTTTAATATTTTAGTACATAAATGTAAATTAATGAACAACATTAATCCTCATCCTATTTATTGTTTCGTTAATCGTTTTGCAGTAGACCTATAGTCACCTGTTGTAAAGGCCTGTATTTATGTGTGTAGATGTTGTGTATTTCATGGGCCCTTTGCATACTGAAATTGAAAGTAAACGTCTTCTTCTTCATATAATGGGCATTATTACTTCATCATAGAATGACCTCGGTCATTACGATGTTTGATTATGACACCATGTTAAACAATGCAATGTAATTGTAAAGCTCCATAGTTAAGAGTGTAGTAACCTTGTACATTCAGCGTTAAAGTAAGCGTTAATTCCCCTATTACGATTTATAATTTACTGAAGAGATATTCAACTAGCATCGTTTTCATTAGTATACTACTTTAGTAACACATTGATT
Organism: Mactromeris polynyma; assembly: GCA_032209605.1. Taxonomy (NCBI): domain Eukaryota; kingdom Metazoa; phylum Mollusca; class Bivalvia; order Venerida; family Mactridae; genus Mactromeris; species Mactromeris polynyma. Next base: position 3,529,327 of record JASFXZ010000019.1, on the reverse strand, counting down.
AATTTTGTGCTGACATATTTACAAGAGCTTAAACGAGACAGATCAAGGACGAACATTTTGCGGACTATAAATTTCATCTTCACTCAAATGACAATTTTTCCTGGATGTTTGTTCAGCTTGAATGGAACGTCTTATCAGTTTGAAACACGTTTTGATTGCATACCATCATGGAGACTGGATTCTAGACCTGTTACAGTAGTCAATACTAAACACTTTCGAGGTTATTAGATAAATACCATCGATTCATTTGCAATTTAGAATTTGGCTCAAATGACACATCTGTGATTGTTTCCGTCTTCAATTTCCAATCGTTCCTGATATTGTGACACGTTATTAGCATTATTCATCCGTATAAGTTGAGCATTGGCGGACAACCATGAAGGCGATATTAGTTTTTTAGCATTTGGTGACACGGTCTCTTATACTGATGTGTTCTGGTCATGCTCTGACAGGATTTTAATTTATATTGAATATCACTCGGCCTGAGTACATCAGACAATGTTTGATTATTCCCCGTCCTCAAAAAATATTGTCAAAAAGAGAGAATAAGTTTGCACACCAGTGATCGTAATTATACTTGATTGTTTACTTCTTACAACATACATCAGGACGTCAGTATGTCCATGAACCGAACTTTACAGTTGAATGAGAGATGATTAAATTTTAACCAAACGTGTCAACTATAAAACATGAAATAACTAGTATTTTGAAAAACTGTATATTTCTAGGTTTGTGTAACACAGGAAATAAATTCCTACCCAGGAAATAAATTCCTACCCAGGAGGCAATTGATTCATTATAACGGCGTCTTCAAGTAATCAGTGTCAACATATAACTGAGCAATAAAAATATATTGAATAACATTCCAATTTAAATTCCCCGATTGTTTGAACAAACGATGGAATTAGTTCGAAGAATTAAAACTCTAAATACACAGTGCTGGTGTTTGATTACAGAATCCCTTCGTCAGTGTTATAAAAAAGGAAAACATTGATATAGCAGTGGGCCAAAGCGACACATTCTCCTTCTACCATTATATACTAATCAAAATATATAACCTTCCATTTGATTCTTTTAGAATCTTAACTACAGTTTGATAAAGCGATCTGGAACTGTGAATGCTATTTGACATGCTGATATAGACGTTATTCCTTGTTCTATTCGTTTGAATCGTAAATGTTATAGGTTACTGCGATTTAAATCAACGGAAGGTGTTTAGTGTAATAGTGTTCAGGTTATTTTCTGCCCAGTTTTGGCCTATTGTTGCCAGCTGTCTTGACTTATCCTGTGATCTTTTCCATCCATTAATCCCCCCCCCTTCACTGTTTGTCCTCTTTGATACTCCTAGTTTTTCCTTATGGTATGCCGGGCCGTTCCTTGCACCTCTGTTCCCTAATGTGTGTGCCCTTTGGCCTCCACAAGTGCCTGTGTTTTATGGATTGTTGTTTTCCCGGAGGTCTTTGTGGGGAGGCACTGTCTTGTGTATGTGGCGTTTACACTGTAGCAACTCATTCTCTCTCTTTATAAATTATTTGAAATAGTTCTAGCGAGTGAGCACTTTTGACCAGTATATAAGAACAATAACTGCATCGTAATCGGGCAATCATTAAACATTCAACTGTTGTGACATATGGAAAAGTCCAGATTAGCTATGTCATCTTTCTCTCGATGTATCAGTTCTAATCATGTCATTGGCTAGCTAATACTAACAGGAATGCCTTTAAGGACATGTGGCTGTCTTCCTTTGTTGAGATTCAGCGTAATGTTTCTTTTTAATGACAGACAAGTCGTTTCAACAAGCTTATTAACAGGACAGACTAACAAATGATATCTGTATAGAAAAAATGTTTACAAATGTACTAGAAGGCAATATAAATGTCTGACAAAAACACACTCCTTCTTATTGAAAACTGCGGATGGCACGACATAAAAAGCAAGAAATATGTGTCATTCTCTGAGAATTTTGGTCCAAATTACATATCTGGGCGAAATTGAGTTATTACTATTTCTGAATGCAGGGATATATTTGTAGGTCACTACAAAACAAAAATTATGGCAAAACGACATGTTTTAGGGAATTACAACAATTTTAATATGGATACTAGACTAGATCTACAAAGTATCTGAGTTTCATAATTTAATACTGGAAATATGTTTTCAGATACAATAATATTTACAAATAAATGTATATAATTATTTTCCTTAATAAAAGGGACCGTCTCAATGTTTACCGATTAATGTTTTGGTTCTGCTCGCCCGTGTCGCCGCTGAATCATAACAATTTACTGAAATGTTTCAACTAGCTGTTGCAATTCATGTGAAAACATGAAATCATAATGTAAAAACATGACATCATCTTTATTGCGTTTTTATCAGAAATGAGGCTCAGTGCATTTGGGCCAAAAATCTCAGAAACTGCCACATATTTAGATGAAGGGATTTTTCTATGACCAAAAGCACAAGATTTGATTCCGAGAAATATTATAGCACTTATACTTCCCTGGACCGAAATAACGAAGCATCTCTGATGCCAAACTGTTTTACTAAGTACACGGTATGGGATTATTAAGATAAATATGACAGAGTTAGAGCTGCGGGCAGACGCTTATATACCGTTAAAGTTTCTGCTTGTCTACTGTTAATAGTGTCACAGAAGGTTGGTAGAAGGATACAGCATGAAATATCCTTAATTATATATATTGCCTGGAAACATTTGAAGCTTAAATCCTTAACTAGACCTGACAGGAAGCACCATCTATCATGATGAATACACAACAGTGCAAAATTATCTTGCATTTCTTAATAATTAAGATTTATGTCTAATCTATTTGTTCACGGTTGCGAAGGTTAATCAGAAAATTAATTGATTTCCCCTTGTTCTTTCTCAATGATATTTCTCACTAATTACAAAAAAAAACAATGTTTGTATGCATATTGTGGAAGTCAAAAGGGTAATGAATACTTGAAGCAGTACAATACAAACAACTACAGCTGCTTCAATTAGCGATTGATACATCACATTGGGCAAATGACATTCTTAGAGCCACATGATTAAATAACTTCTTCCATCATTTTTTTATAGTTAAAGCTTCAGTTAGGTTTATCGTTTTGCACTAGTTGGATTTCGTTTTTTAACTTATACATGTATATACACCAATCCCGATTCCTGATGTTTTTAAAAACTAATATCTTTACTATCTCACCTGCTATGTTATAAATCTGGTTTCATGGAGTAGCTATTCAACAATATTTCAGTGAGTTAAATTGACCATAATATAGTGTTTCTGTGATGCCAATCAGTGCTAACTTGTTCTTCTGTAAGCAACTGATAACTTTTCACAATATGAATCAGACGTGGGGTACAACTAAACCAGAATGTATTTAGTATTATCTTCAATCAATGAAGATCATTTGCCTCATGCAAGTTTCGAAGCTGCTATCTCCGGATTGGCAATCGAGTGACAAAGGCAAACCGGGGGCCGATATAAATATGGAATCTCGGTTGTAATCATAAACATGATTAAATACTTTTGGGAAACACTCATAATGTCTGTTGCTCATTACACCCATAACTACAAGTATCTAGTAATGTCCATCATAATAATGCACTTCAAGATGATGATAGAGAAGGAACACTCTTGAACTGTAATGAGATGATACAAAACTACGTGTCGGTTGTTTGATTAGACGTTTCTTTGAGAAGGTTGCGAAATGCAGAGCAAAAAGGGTCACATTCACAAATTAGAACTTTCATACAAGGGTATAGGCAAAGGAAGATTGCTCGCACAGGCTGTGACACAAAAACAAGTCAACAACATCATAAACCGAGTGTTAACGAAGTTATAGCATCAATGCCAAAGTATCAACAGTGGTGACGTCATTCTATCAGAGTTGTTGTACAGTCTATTTCCCAACTTTGTAAATCCCTATGTTACATTTATACATTTATGTACTTTGAACTGGTCGTAGCTTGCATTAGGACGCAAGGGTGACAGTACACAACAATAACAAATGTCTACAGTAAAACCTCAATAATAAGACCACCCTCGGGACCCTTGAAAACTGGTCTTAATATTGAGGTTGAATAACGAGAAAAACAGTGAAAATGGACTTGAAAATTGTTTTCTTAATTCTGAGGTGGTCTTATTTTAGAGGTGGTCTTTAAGTGAGGCATTACTGTAGTATCATGGAAATTCGCACGATTTTCTTGCTAGTGACTAGTATATTCCAATCAAAGAAAGTTTTTTTCTGAAAGACTAATTAATGTAGGTTATGCGTTAATTAAGAATAAGAATTTGTGAAATGGCGAAAGCAAGACCTGAAATCCACGGTTGGTTGTAAATCTAAGTTATAATTAAATTCGGATTTTAATTAAATAAAGCAATCGATAACAAGATCAGCAATGATATGAAAACTGTAGCACTTGCATACTAATGGAGATGACATAATTACGACCTCGACACTTCATTTATGTGTGCTTCCAAATTGATGTATACAGCGAGAGAATTTTCCTAAACACATGAACTTATGTAAGTGCTTTGTTTACACTGAATTATAACTTGTAACATTAACCTAATCATCTCAAGTTAAGTTTTACGAACTAAACCAATCAGTCTACATTATATTTCGAGGAGGGGCGCTTTACTAACGTGCCTTACGACGTCATAGCTATGGCATAATGCTAAAATGCCCCCTTGTCCGTTTAAATTTGAGGTAGACGAATGTAATCCTATCATTGGGATTAAAAATAAATGAAGAAGTCGAGCAGAAAACAATACACAGTGATTTAAAAAGCACCTGAAGATATGAAAATGAATACAAAAGCGAAAGGGCCACAAGACAAACATAAATGGTGGAAGAAGATAGGAGAACTGCCTTAGAATGGGCATGGGGAAAACACGTAATTATATATATATATGTGATTTCTTTACGAATCTTGATTGTTTCATTGAGAAAATTGTGTTGGGGAATGTTTACTTATACAACTAGTGTGCGTCTGATAGGAACAATAACTCTTGTTTATACATAGAGACTCAATTTACTTGATTTCTTCCCTTGATTAAAGTGTTTACATCCCATTAAACGCAACAAAATATATACACTTGCTTAACAGTTGCTATGATTTTTCTGAAAAAGCATACACATGGTGATTATTTCTGCTTTCGGGAGATCGGTAATACAACTGAAATACTGCTGAAATTTTGTTTTCCATTAATTTATGTAATCAAAGTACTGAATACACCCATGTATTCACTGTTCTAGAGACTTGCTGCATTTTTGGAGGGGTATGAAGCCCTTTGTCGACAACAACGTGTGTCTGTTTGAATTATACCATACTAGCGAATGGAACACACTATGTACGGTCCCTTCTTCACCAGTCATCATCACCACGAGGACAATAAATATGTATACTTAGTCCCGCTGACCCAACCAACAGACAGTACATTATTTTATAGTAGCTGACGTGTTTGGTTTCTACATAAAGTTTACTCTGGACTGGGATGATAAGCAACCGTTCCTAAGAATGCTCGACATTTACAATATGATGTCGAAGAAGATTTTTAGCAACAAACAGCCGGTGTAAAGTTGGCAATAACGGCTGTACAAGCAGTAACACCAGTATTACTAACAGTGAAACTACTTGTTCAGTTTCAGTCACATAGCTATCACTATTACTGACTGTGACAACTGAAACTGTTTTATCAGCAAAAATGATAAGAAATACATCAGTAGATTGGATATAAAGTAGCAGAAAATTACATACTTTGCTATTTTTGACTTCCTGGCGTCGGTCTATTCAATTCCGTCCGGATTACTGAACAAATAGTTGCGTTTACAAATATCCTCGGGTCAGACGATTGCAAGTTTAGTTGAGGGCTTCTTTTTGTCGTTGAGTAAATTATGGTGTTTTCTTAACACAATGCAAATATGTGTGCAATAATATGCTGTGTCATGATTACTTATCTTTTATAAAATGGTTTGAGTCGTACTTAATAGGGCAATCATATATTTACCAAGTTTTCGAACCATAGCGTGTGGAGGGTGAATGTATGTAGTTTCATCTTCCGATTTTACGATGTCAGTACAAAAACCATCTCTATACATACGCTTATTTATGTAACGATTTATTTGTCATTAGTTGTTACTGGGAAGAAATCTAGATTGTTTGTCTGTGTGAAACAGGACTGAATTGAAAGTTGATCATCTTTCAAAGTAGTAGATTTTTATGAAGGTAAGGTTTGTTAAGAACTGCGCTTTGTTGTAAAGACTTGCTGAATATAATGACTTGGTTATTATTATTGAATCTTTTCTGTGACTTTAAAACAAAAAAATGACTTACATTTACTTTTATGAAACAAATTTGAAAATTTAAGACGCATAAAATACTAATTTAAAGAGACCTGATTAATATACATACATAACGCATAACTGTTGATCTGTGCTATAAACACTGTTCTGTTTAACAAGCTAGGTTCACAATAATACGAATGTGTGTGCTACTACATACTTGTTATTCATAATTATATATTTTTCTTCAGAACAAGCATGAAGACAGAGAAACGCTTGAATATACATGAAGTGAATGAACTGTCATCAGATGAATTCATCGCAATGTTTGGGAATGTAGTTGAAAACTGTGCTCTGTGTGCAGCAACTGTGTTTAGCTACCGACCATTCCAAGACTTTGAGGACTTAAGAAAACGATTTGAGATGTTCTTAAAGCAACAACATCTGTCTGGTGAGTTAAATATTTACAATGCTACTAGGCGAGCAAATTAACGATATAAGATTAAAAATTGTTTTGGAATGAAAACTTAACTCAACTTTGGACTAAATGACCTATAACGAAGGTAACCATAACGAACGAGCATTCTTAAAATGTAATAAGTCAAGGAATGTCATAAATGCGCTACGTAGGGAGTATATAACTGCTGGATATTTATTTGATAAAACACTCAAATAAAACGAAGAGCGACAGTACCGTGAATCAGTTACAATGGAAATAGAGGATTTATCATCAAATAACCCTAAGGACGTCTGGAATAAAATTCGTAGAATGGGTCCAAAACAGATTCCAATTGAAATAGTTGAGAATGGTCTACAATATGTGAAGAAAACAGAGTATTCGAACGAAGGAAATGTGATTTTGAAAATTTATACTGTGATGCAAATGACCGTGATTTCGACGAGGAATTTTGCAACCAGAAAAAGATTCATAAACAATGAATTGAAATGGAGATGTCTGATTCGCTATATACACCAAATCCTCATTTGAACAGGAATATAACAATAGAAGAAATAACCAGTGTAGTGATACCTTATGATGTGTTGAAATTCTTAGCGTCATAGCGATGTTACAACAGTTATTTTAGTTGGTGATGGACACGAGCATAATGAGTGTAGGACAAAATCCCCTCCAGACATTTTAAATCCCCTTCGCTCAGTTTGTACAAGGTGGAAAAAATGCCCTTCGTCAATTCTACAAGGCGGACAAAACCCCCTTCATGAATTTTACAAGTAGGACAAAATCCCTTTCGTGAATTTTACAAGTAGGACGAAACTCCCTCTGATATTTTTTTCCACAGCTTCTTGTAGTTTGGATTTTGAAAGACAACAGTATACATTTGATATTATTTTGAAATGTTTTTCAATTGTGGAAATCAATATCAGAGGGTGTTTTGTCCTACTTGTAAAATTCATGAAGGGGATTTTGTCCACTTTGTAAAATTGACGAAGGGGATTTTGTACGCCTTGTGCAAAATGAGCTCAGGGGATTTTGTACGCCTTGTGCAAAATGGGCTAAGGGAATTTTGTCCGCCTTGGGCAAAATGAGCTGATGAGATTTTGTCCGGAGGTGATTTTATCTGTATACCGAGCATAACACCTTCGTCCTGGAGGAAATCAATTATTTGTCGAATTTTGAAGGACCCATCTAGTGACACGGGATTACCAATAAACTATAGAGGTGTCAGCTTGCTTTCATGTGTGAGTAAGTTGTATAGTGCATTCATCAATAGACGAATAACGGCATATCTGACCGAGCACGATATTTTAGCCGATGAACAAAACGGATGTAGGTCCGACAGATCATGTGAAGATCATATTTCACTCTGGATAGCATTACGCGTAATAACAAATCAACTACGACAGCCTTTATTGATTTGAAAGAGACATGATGCTTTATAAACTACTTATAAACAAAATTGATGGTAAAATATATAAAAACATTAAGAATATATATACAACAGTTCTTCTTCATCTGTACGTATTAATAATTAATTGTCTGACTGGTTCGATTGTGCAAAAGGGGTGAAACAAGGATGTAATTTGTCTCCGATCCTTATTGCCATCTTCGTAAATGATCTGATCAAAGATATCAAATCGCTATTTCTTAGTCGTTCACAGATTTACCCCAAAATTCGCGCTTATCGGTGAAACCGGATGGTTACCCTGTACTTACAGAAGATGGCTCTGTATACTTCGAAATTGGAATAGACTTGTGAAACTAAGTGATAACAGGACTACCAAACAATTGTTCAATAGTGATTATCGAAACGCAAATTTAACTCAAAACTGGTGTTCTGATGTTAGGTCCATTATGACAAAATTAGACTCAACCACTTAACCAATAAAAGCACACTGAACATGAACTGGGTTAAATAAAAAATAATTGAATATTATTCTAATGTGTGGAAAACTGAATTCCAGAAGGTGCCAATATTAAGAACTTACAAAACATTTAAAACCGAGTTTTCTTGTGACACAGTATTTACTTTTAAACTTGAAAAGAAACGAGCGCGCAATATATTCACAATTCAGATGCGGTATTCTACCGCTGCGTATAGAGACTGGGCGATATATTGGGGAAGCACCACATCAAAGACTTTGTACCATGTGCGGAACGCATTTTGTCGAAGACGAGTCACATGTTAACTGGTTGTCCTCTATATGATAATCTAAAGACACTAACATTCCATGATATGATATCTACAGATGAATGTATTGATATGAATACCAGTGATAAACTTGTTTTTCTCATTAACAATAAATTATTGTCAAACTAAAGTGATAAAATCAAGTTTTAACAAAAGCAAACCTCTTACGACGACAATTAATTCATGACAAATAATTTGTTTAGAGGCTCTATGTAAAATACTTAAGCTTTGTATCTGTTTATCACATTTTGATTCACTGTTATAATTTTATAATAATTTAGGTAACCGCGTTTATCTTACATATGGCTCAATTTCTATTTAAAGAAATTAGACATATTATCTTAAGCCCAAATTTGGGGCGGCATGTTGGTCGAAGGGCAGAGCGCTTGACTTCTGATCAGACGGTCGTAGGTCGTACCACAAACATTCACAGTTCCTGAATTGGCGCAAGTACTGGTTGGTCACCCTGGAAGCAGCTGACCAATGTGTGTTAGAGTGAGAAATATACGTAGTCAATTTGTTTCACATTCAATTACATTTTCAATGTTTCGTCCAATACTTTCAGGAAAATCTGGTGTCATTCGTCTTTATCCTGATATTGCTGGAAAACGGTCAGAAAGCGGGGATCTGAGCGCAGATTCTAAAAAAGAACGCGCAATGGTCGGTCTAGATGCGCTTATACCAGCTGAACGTCAGAAAATGACTGATTGGAACGCCAGGTACAGAGAAAAGTTCAATTTTCCGTTTGTTGTTTGTGTTCGTGAAAACAAGAAATGTACCATATTTAGGGCTTTGGAACAGAGATTTTATAATTCAGTAGATGCTGAAATTGAATTTGGCCTGAATGAAGTAATGAAAATTTGTACGCTTAGATTACGTGATTTGGTGGAGGCCGAACGAATGTTGTCCAACTTGTAAATATGAAAATAATTGACCGCTAACATAATGCACAACTGGAAATGTGCGCGTGTAATGTAAATTGCGGTATCTTCATGGCAAACTTTGTACTTAAACTCTTTTTTGTGTTATCCTTAACATATAATGTTGATTGATATGACTTTATTAATTCATACATAATGTTTTTTACTAATGTTTGTCTTTACTTTATATTTGCCATGTAAATTGTACATTTTATGTTGAAATAAATATATCTATCTATACCGACAAAAAGCTAAATCAATACGAACTAAGCGTGAATCGGATTGGAACACTTAAAAAAACTTCGAAATAATGTAAATAATTTCCAACATTTGTCATCTTAATACTAATAATCCGAGACAGTATTGGAAAACGGTTAAATTATTAATAACAAATAATAATGGCAAGTGTGACAGTATACCCCCCTTAGAAAGAAATGTAATCGATGAAACAAGATAATTATGCTTTTTCAAATCTAGGAATTGCAAATTGTTTAAATGACTATTTTGTCTCTATATCAAATAGTGATGATTCGAAAACAACCCTTCCTCCTAATACAAGGAAAACTAATAGTTCAATAGAAAATATTATTGTAACGGAAAGTGAAATAGCTCATATTCTACAAAGTCTTAATACAAAGAAAGCTAATGGCCCGTGTGAAATTTGTCATAAAATGCTAAAAGAAACTACCAATACAGTTCGTAAACCATTGTGCATATTATTCAACAGGTCACTAAACGAAGGAATTTATCCAGATATATGGAAATAAGCGAATGAAATGCCTCTTTTCAAAAAAGGGGATGGAAACTTGCCTTCTTATAACCGACCTATTTCCCTGATAAGCTGTATTGGTAAAGTGATGGAAAATGTTGTGTACAAACACATATACAATTACTTACTTACCAATAATTTAATCTACAATAATCAGTCAGGTTTTCTGGCCGGACGATCAACAGTATATCAATTAATAGATATGTACAACCAAATAACTCACGGAATTGACAATAAAACCCCAACATGCATAATGTTCTGTGATATATGAAAAGCTTTTGATAGGGTATGGCATAAAGGACTTTTATTCAACATTAAACAGTATGTACGGTATTGATGGAAAATATGGTCTTGGCTATCTAATAACTTAGCATTAAGAAATCAACGAGTAATCATCAAGTCTAGCTACTCACAATCTAAACACTTAACATCTGGTGTTCCGCAAGGATCGGTGCTAGATCCTTTACTATGTTTAATGTATGTGAACGATATTGCAGATAACATTTTAAGTGTTACACGACTGTTTGCAGACGATAGTTCTCTGGCGGTAACTTTAAAAAACATAGCATACATAGAAACAACACTAAATAGTGATCTCAAACAAATGAACAACTGGGCTGAACAATGGCTAGTGAAGTTTAATCCAAATAAAACCGAAGTTATGTTCTTCGCATCAGGTTTCTTTAGGAAACCAGACCTGAATTTTAATGATATAAAATTAAATTATGTCCAACATCATAAACACTTGGGCTTAACATTAAGACAAGATGGCAAATGGCACGGACATATAAATAATATAACTGTATCTGCCTCAAAGATACTTGGTTCTATGAGAGCACTTAAATTCAAATTAACAAGAACATCTTTAAATCAAATCTACGTATCGTACATGCGACCTATATTGGAATACGCTTCTATTGTCTGGGATGGCTGCACGGAATACGAAAAAGTGTCTTTAGATGCAGCTAGAATAGTCACGGGGCTAACCAACTACGTATTCATTAACAAACTTCTTATAGAAATAGGTTGGGTATCCCTATCTGACAGGAGAAAAATCCAGAAACTTACAACAATTGTTAAAGGACGACTAGGCCTGTTCCCAGATTACTTAAACAGAATAATACCTAATCTAGTAATTGACAATGTACCATACAACCTACGAAAAATAATAATGACTATGTTACAGTAGCTAGAAGAACCCAATTATATTCAAATTCCTTCATACCATCCTCTACTACTATGTGGAACGATCTTGTATTTGAAATTCGAAAATCGTCATCGTTAGGCATTTTTAAAATCAAACTGAAACAAAACTTTCAACCACCTGAGGTTCCATCTTATTATCTCACATGTTAAAGACGTTACTCCGCATAGCATGCCAGAATAAGAAACAGTTGTAGTAATCTAAATAACGATCTTTACACAAACCATTTAAGGGAAAGTCCAATGTGGAGCCGACTGTGATAATGCTGAGCATTTTTTTGTTCAATGTCCGAATTACGATATTCAACGAATAACCCTGTTTACATCTACTCGGCACTTTCAATCTCTAAATTTAAACACTTCATTATTCGGTAATAAACAGCTTCAAACGGAAGAAAATAGACAATATATTAAACAAACAAGACGTTTCGATTTGTAATTAATCGTAATCACTAAAAATCCCTCGCAATTCAAATATCTTACCATTGTGAAAACTGTTATCAATGTGTCTCAATTAACCTCTCAAATCGTCTTACTTTCTTTTGTTCCTCTCCACTTTTCTTATGCTTCTCCCTCCAACCATCTTACGTTACAATGTATATGTATTATAAAGCTCATTTACATTCTGCTATTTGTCAATCAAGAAACTTTGTCATACTTTACTAGGGAATGACATTTACTAATGTTGAAAGAACTTGTTGCCCAACCCTTTTTGCTTTTTTTTTCATTGATGTAATAATATTTATTCTGTTTGTATAACTGTAGACATTGTAACAACATAAAGAGCAAATAAAATTTGATTAAACTATCTATCTATAGCTTATTTTTTACTATCGTACGGAAATCGCATTCCTATACACGTTTCTTATAGATTTGTTTGTCATATGCAACAACGTGTATTTACGTCTCCATACAAAGTATTTATTGTTATCTTCTAAGTATAAGATGATTTCATTCATACTAGCTGATACAGTAGTCAATCAAAGTTATATAATCAGTCACAAAGTAAAACTACTGACAACCGAAAAGTAATTAGAAGATGGAATAAGAAGTGTGTATGTGACATTGTACATGGAATTAAAATGTATGGTTTACATTTAAAGTACAGAATCAACTATGTCATACAACCTTTTAAATTGAATATTTTTATTTGATTACTGATTAGCCTAATTTTAAACTGTTAAGACACGAACTGGATGAATATATATTAAGACAGGTAAATTATTATCATTTGGCAATTTAAAAGTTTGTTTGATTGTTACTATTTATATTATGAACTTTTATACATCATTAGAATTACAGTGGTTGTGACTTTAAGCAGCACTTCACATTTCTTTAACAGTCTGCATCATTAACATCACCAGCTGAATGACATCCTCAATGACATTTGACTGCAAAATAAAGTATTACATCCTCAATAAATTAAATCCGCTAGTTCAAACTCAAGAAAATAATAAATTATTTAGGCAAGTTTTTATTCTTCTGAGCTAGAATACCACTCAATATACTAGTTCTTAAGCTGTGTAGTAGAGTGTGATGAAACGATAGAGCACCTTGCGAGAGTTGGGGGAGGGGTCGAGCCCCACACTGGGTCGTATCAATCTGCATTTATATGAAGGTAACAGTAGTATAGTGACGTAAGTGTGAGTAGAGCAGCGGTGAGGGGTGATACAGCCAACTGGTCAGTATAGTTGGTAGAGCGCCCTGACGGTGTAGAGGATGCGTGGTTTCGAGCACCTCATCAAGCGCCACACCACTACAGTACTTTCATATTTCAGTTCGAACCTCTTATGACCAGCCCCTGTTGGGTGAACATTCGCATCTTATATAATTAGTCATCAGACGTGCAATTGCAAACCTGATCACCCATGATGTTTTAAGAAATATAAGGCAGGCATATCTGCCGGCATATCTTATTGAATACTGTTTAGTGTTCTGTAACGTAACAGTACTTTTAAGCAGCTGTCCACCGAAGTTTTTTCGTCTTTCTCTGAGAAGTTAGTTTGCCTATTTTTTTTTACATGAATATGCCTTGCCGCTTTAAAGTTTTTTTTAATAAATGACAAGAATTAAACTTTAAGTGTAAGGTGGTAGAGCTTTTTTCTAAAAAATGGCACAATGAAAACGTGAAATGTTTGTTGATGAAGAAAAATGTGCATGTCTAAATATCGGTTAGTATTATTAAAACTTCAAAATAGTTGAAGAACAGAACTTCTTTCTGATTTAAAAAATGTGAATATTTTTCCATATATTCAAAAAAGTACAGTTTTATGTCACAACATGAAAATTTCATTTTAAATATAGAAGAATGTTCTATTTAGTTCATTTTAACCATTTGTTGTCAATATATAAATCATGATTTCACTTATAAAATGAGATATGGTTAACTCAAGTCGACTTATATTACAAATTAAATCAATTTTATTTCATTGCGACTGTTTCAATCTACTTGTGGATACAGTTGCATTTTTACATGTTAAAAGCTTTGAAGTCATATTATCTGTCGTATAAAGAATTTCCTTTCAAACTAAAACTGACAAGGTATTCTTTTCAATATTTTGAATAAGTTGGCTAGATTATGTTTGCATAAACGCAACACAATATAATGCCTGTATGCATTCTTTCTTTAGACTTTGATGAGTCACAAGGAAATCACTTTTTTATAAATAATGCAATCTTTCAAATGTATACGTTATAAATTAAGAGACCAACATATTTGTGCGCGTGATATGCAAACATATACGCTGTGTTAAAAATGTTTCTGGCTCATCTTAACGCAAACATATTTGAATGGGCTCATTCAGTGCTGTTGCTACAATGCCTACTATAATTCATAATTTTGGGCTCCTTTTATACAAGGAAATTTTCCAGTGCGCCATGCAAAACACATGCTGTGTTAAATATTGGTTGATATTCCTCGAATTTACCATAAAATCACGAATAATGATTATATAACAATCAGTTTCTGCATTCGTTAAAGATAAAACATATTGAATGTCTCTTTTTAAAAAAAATGCTCGGCCCGTTATGTCCCTTAATATGGTTCGAAGTGTCTGGTCCGTAATGCCCCTGGTCCGTAGTGTCCTGACACCCGCGATATACGTCTCTTTTGACCTCCCCGTAAAGAGCGTGTACTGATTTACTGTGCGCACGAACATTCTTATTCGTAAGATCACTGTCATACTTAAGTTGACAGAAACGTCTTATTGAGTCATGAAATAAGTATAAACCAGTATACAACTGTAAAATGAGTCTTATTTCACAAGACCTAATAGGAAAACTCAAGCAATGAAGGCATACTTTTAAAGAACCCGTTTTGTAATACCAATGTCGAAGTTGACAGAAACGTCAAATTCCATGAAGAATTACAGGCAAACCAGTCTTCTTATGTAAAATATGTCTTATTTCACAAGACTTAAAAGGAAAATCAAGCAAAAAAAGACATTATTTTAAAGAAACCCGTTTTGTAATGCCTTTTTGAGACTCAACCCGTTTTGTAGAGAACCACTGGGATAAATTATGTTTATGTCCGTTTTTTGAAGGACAGGGTTTGGCGCCAATTCAATAAGCGTCTGAGGATACAATAAGCGGTTTTCTGTTAGTATAAAGCTTGCCAACCACGTCAAGGTCGAAAACCAAATGGCAAGTGTTTTTTTGTTGTTTTTTTCATATATCGTTTTTTATATTTTTATATTTTTTATTTTGTAAGGTTTTTATATTTTTGGTAGTGAACGGTAATTAGTTTATATTTGGCTTTTCTCAGCGCATAGGGTACATGGTCTTGTTGAAAAACATAAATCGACTCACATTGACAACACGTACGAACAAGTACAATTACAAGTACATGTAGGAGAACTGTATTAAATAAGTATAACATAAATGTGTTTTGTTGGTACTTTTCTACAGTTTTTTAAATATATGGAACTGGTTTCATAAAACATTTTGCTCCGGGATAATGATAGAAGGACAAACGTGATGTATTTACAAAGACATACTGACGTGAAAATTAATAAAAAGGCAACACATGCACTTGTATAATATTTCAAAGCAAGGTTACGATTGCGCATAATGATAGGCGAGCTTTTTAAACAGTATTTCTGTATTTCCAAATAAATATTTTTATTTCTTTTTCACAGCAATGATTGACTGACATACAATGCGAATAAACATGAACAAACTTTATTAGATAAGTAAACGCGTACTTACACTAACAATTAAACTTAAACATAAGCAAGATGTGCAAGACAATGCCTCACCACACATATCCCCATAAAATAACAGTGGCCCGAAATGTCCCTAAATATGATCCGAAGTGTCCCCGGGCATGGTCCGAAGTAAACTTTCTACGTAAATGCGTTTCACTTATATTTGCGTACGTAGGTATTTGCGTAAGTTCGAGCGTAAAGTTACGTTAGAAATCACCAACCGTAAATCTCTACGTTTTTGCGTAAAAATGGCCGACGGACATTTCAGAGAAAGACCTAACATGTTAGACGAGTTGTCGGATCGTGAACATATAGATAAGTACAGATTGTCACGATATCTGATTGGCGTAGTTTATGATTTGATAGTTAATGATATCAAGCCTTGTACAGATATGAACCACCCTATCTCAGCGATGACGAAGATAAGTGACGCTAAATTGTACAGTTTACGTACATGTATTACTAGCATCACATGTGTTTACACGATAAGCTCCCTTGTAATATTAACATAACCTCGCCCCTGAAACTTTGTCGTGTTTCTATTGGTCACAACACAATCCCACGATACATTAAATGCAACTCGATGAGTACTTCCTGGGAATATGATAACAGACGATGAATAAATAAATATTCGTTACATTTATTAGGATGTCAGGCTAATTTATGTTTGTCACAACAGCTTATCAACCATTTGAAGGTAAAATGTAAACTAATCTGAACAAGCTTGGAATGCCGTTAACCATTCGTAGTATTTTCGTTAAAACTTACGAATTCGTAGCGACTGCATGCGTACGAAAATATTGATAAAACACTTTTGAGATCGTAAGAACGTCGTAAGAAAATCTTACGAAATTTCGTGCGTAAGAACGTTGATAAAACGGGCCCATTATCTCCACTTTACATATTTCATATCTATCGTGAAGAGCTCGCTCGGGAGTGCATCAGCATGTCGTGCAATATTGAGGCTTTTCTAACACGTTTTCTATTAAATATTGTTCATGGCATTGAAGTCCAATGACTGAGTATGAGACATGGTCTTCTCTTTTGGATGTTTAAAATCTTGTATAGTGGTATTGCCACGTTTTTTGTCTATATATATATATAAGTATTATAAAAAATATCTCCGTCGTAACTAGACATTGAATCAGTATGTTGATACACAATGTATTTTCACATTATTATCGTATGAAACTATTTAATCTTCGATACACATATGTGCAAAATTCATATTTGTCTTAAAACAAGTTTTTAAAATGGTACCATACATTTTTTTACAAGGAATGGAAGAATACTGAATGGGTTCCATAGCACCATAAAGAGCATTACTTTTGAAATGTAACTTGAATAGTTTAGCATTTATCACACGATTTACTTTATTTCTCAACTAGCCATGTAATTACAAATAAACTTCGTAAAGATGGCAACAAATTCCCGGAAAAGGTGCTTTAAAATATGCTTACATCAAGCCAATCACTTACTTTTCTTATTTATATTAATTAAAAGTTCATAAATTGGTAACTTATTAACGATACCTTGCTTCGTTATCACGGCATAGAAACATATTGTGTAATCTGTCTCGTACAAAATACATTATACTATAACAACAGATAAAGTGACTACATACTTCTGTCACGCTATCAACCCAAGTTTGCAATTTTCAGTCAGATATTCTAATTCAATTGCCATTGTAACATATGTGATCAAAACCCGAATTAATTTAATAAATGACATTTCGCAATGGGGCCATCTTTTGATTATTTGCTGCGTGTACTTTTCTAACGCGCATAATCTGCTCTTAAATGTGCACATACGCGACATTGTTATTTGAGAGATTTCATTGCATGCACATGTCAAGGTGATTGCTGACATAGTCGTGCAATCAAATTAATATAAACGTGACTTGTTGGTATATATATACATTCAATACCCTTATTGTATTATTACGTTTAAGGTTTATGAAAGTCTTCCTTGTCCTAGTTTTTGATTGCGCTGCTTAAAATTGAGGTGTTTTTGTTATAGAAACCGTCTTGTTTACTTCAGTTTGCCAGTTCAAGGTTTGCACTTTATGCTGGGCTGTTCGTTATAGCTCAACTTGTTTACTACAGTTTGCCAGGTCAAGGTTTGCACTTTATGCTTCAATAGGGTGACGATTATGGTTTACATGATACACTAATAAAACTTCACCAATGTTGCTGCTAAAATTAGTACAAAAGGAATGTGCACACTTTATGTTGCATTTGAGTACATATAAGGGAAATATTGGCATAAAAACTTTCTATAAAATGCCCCATGTCCCCCAAATATTCCCTATAAAGAGCAATAATTGTTAATTAACAGCTTGTATAATCGCTACATCAGGCTTGATGACTTCAATCAGATGTCATGCTGCGCGCGCACTGTTGGATACCGATCACGCGTACATCACGATATATATAGTGTATTCGAAATTATAGGAAAACTGGCTATTTTAACAAAAATCGTTAAAAAGGACAGCATAATAGAACACCCTCATTAAAACTTAAAAGTGCGTTAGAAAGTATATATTTTGAACTCTAATATATCTCCGCACACTCTGTATCTACCTCTATTGGAAAGTATTTAAATTCAGAGATATTGTTTTAGCTCCTTCTTATTTCAATGTAAAAAAGAGGATCCTCAGAACAGGACAGTGATGTAGAAATCACAGAAACATAATATGTTCACCTTCATAAAGTGAAAGGTTTGATCTCTAATATGTGTTTGCACACGAAAGATACCTTTATCAGATTTTGATTTATCGCGGTTTTAAGACATTTTCCTTCTATAATGATATAGGAATTTGGCCGGACCGCAGTGACACGAAAGTTGGATATGTTTGTGCATGCTTATGTTTCATTTAAAGTGTAAAGTTAATAATAATTATGTAAGTAATAAGTAACGAATATAAAGAAACTTGCAAAGCTTGTAAACTCTTTACTTACAAATCGTGTGAAAATGTGTTTGCTTATCTGTTTTGTTATTGTTTTAGCCACGATTGCTTAAATAGGTGCTTATTCAAAAAGCTTGTAAGCATTCACAATAAACATTGATACTGATTTCATTTGATTGTATGAATTGATTCAAATTTGCTTGTACGACACATGCAAATATTTATAAAAACATCAAAGGGCCGTAACTCAGTAAAGAAATTATCTGAGCGGAACGAAACGTTAAGGATGCACAACTACAATTGATGCTTATCAAGAATACGAAATTTATCTTGACAAAGTTGGTAATGATAAATTAAGAAAACAATTAACATGCTTTAGATTGAGTGATCATAAATTAGAAATTGAAGCAGGAAGAATTTTAGGAATAGATTATGTAAAGTATGCAAAAGTAACGTTGTTGAATCTGAATACCACTTCTTAATGTGCTGTCCGATAAACAATGACATCAGAAGAAAATACTTACCGAAAACCTCATGGCCTTGTATTGAAACATTTAATAAATACTGTCACAAAAAATAAAATTTGTCAGATAAATATTGCAAAATTTATTTCAGAAGCATTTGCATCTGTGTTGCCTCATTTTGACTATGTATACACATTTATTGATTCTCTTTTCTTTTTTTGTTGTTGTTAAATATTCTAATTGCGTTCTGTATGTTTGTGTGTAGGGTCTTTGCCATAGTATATTGTAAATGGCCAAAGGCTATTAATTGCCGAATGCCAATAAATATATGCATGACTGTATGTCTGGAGTTTGGCTGAAATCCAACCAGCAGTGTTGGAGATAAAGGGCGGACAAACTTCACCATGCACTGTATATGTATAAAAACATCAGAGTGCCATAACTCGGTGAAAAATATCAGAGCGGAACGAAACGACGAGGATGCACAACTTCACTTGATGCTGATCAATCCTATGAAGTTAAGCTGAAATCCAACCACCAGTGTTGGAGTTGAAGCGCGAACACGCTATAAGTGGACAGACGGACAGACAGACGACGAAGACAAGAACAATATGTCTTCGTCGGAGAGGCAGACAAAATAACTCCAGAGGGGAGCTTCAAATACATACAAAACATAAATAGAAATAATAACAATACAGCGATTTACAGACTCGGAACTCTCACACTAACTTACTAACCTCACACTTAATCGCTAATTATAAAACTCACTCTGTAATATTTACCCAATTACAATATTCCCGCCCCCTATCTGTCCATGGTCAATTAGCTTGTCCATTCATTCCCCTTTCTCGTTGTCCATTACTATTCTCCGTGCTTGTATTTGATTAGAAGAGATGTAGTGACTTGTTTGTAAATAAATTATCACATTATTTACTGTATGTCAGCGGTGAATTTGTTATCGTGTGCAGACTATACAAGCCGATATTATGCTTTAGTGATATTTTGTAACATTATAATACTTCTCACAAATTGTCGATTACAGTATTTAGTTAGCAGACCTAAACAGTAAATATTGACAAGAAAGTTTCAATTTGAAGAAACAAAATTATGACAGGCAGTCAAACTTTCAAAAGCTAAACTTAGCTTTACATTCTCGAGACAAGCATATCACCAATGTATCACGTCTGTGCAGTTTCATAATCTATCCACCATCCGTAAAACTGGGTTAAATGCATAATTATGCAGTTGGGAAAATGTAATAAATTATTAAATGAATCATGAACTTATTTTGTCTAAATAGATAATTTGACTGACGATACTGTATCCAAAGTCATTTGTCCTCCACCTCTGAACTATGATTCACGAAGAGAAGTTATTTTTTGGGGGAAGAGCAGGTCGGTACTGGTTGATAACCCAGGAGACCACCATATATGACTGAAATGCTAAGCCCGAAAAGGTCAATAGTAATGTATAGTTTGTTCTCATGAAAATTCCGTTGATTGTTCACGTCAAATTGAAAAAATGGAATTACAAAACGGGTTCTTTAATTTATGTCTTTATTGTTCGAGTTTTCCTTTGAAGTCTTGCAAAATCAGGACGCATTTTACAATTGTAGACTGGTGTCCAGCTTTTTCATGATGAAATAAGACGTTTCTGTCATGTTATCTAATAATGAATTAAATAATTTCTAGGAATTTTTATTTTTTTATTAAGAAACGGGTTCTTTAAAAGTATGTCTTCATTGCTTAATCTTTCCTATTAGGTCTTGTGAAATAAGACTTATTTTACAATCGTAGACGCGTGTTCTGCCATCTCATGATCAAATAAGACGTTTCTGTCAACTGTGAAATTTTTATTTCAAAACGTGTGGAGTCTCAAAAAATGGTATTACAAAACGGGTTCTTTAAAATTATGTTTTATAGCTCGAGATTTGCTTTGAAGTCTTGTAAAATAGGACAAAATGTCCGGGGAGGTCTGACTAGGGTTGGTACAAGAAGTGGTGTCCCCTGGACATTTTGTTTAATGTTGGTTCTTGTATGAATTGGTCGTTCAGTATTTTTAACGAAATAATACTAGTGCAATTCTCATGAATGAGTCCTCAAATTTTAGACATCGAAATGCACCAGAAGCCACCATTTCATACCTATATTGTAAAGTGAGCGGTCATTTGTCCTCATGTTTGCTCCCCCCCCCCCTGGAAATTCTGGATCCGGGCCTGCAGTATACATTTAACATGCTCTGTTTAATGGCTTGCGAACGTGATGATTCAAACGTTGACTGGTTGTAATGATATCACATTGTAGTTGGTGCATCAGTAAGACACATAAGTTGGTGAAGCATGCATTTGTTTTGATCACGCGAGATTGTCACGAGTTCTTTCCCTTTATGTCGCTTCTATAATTCTCTCCCTTTTCCCCCGTCTACTACAAGTAGTCGAACGTTGTCTGATGCCCGGAGTTTCTGGTATCAAGAGGATTTTGGTGAAAACGGAACACCAAGCTTTTTTTAATGTGCGTGATAATCCAGTGTTTAATTAACAATACTGTTATGGTATTTGTTCACCCCGTGTGTTTTTTCTGATACAAACAATTACAACATTTTGGCTGTCTTCAGATACCGAACATGACTCCCAGGGAAACCTTTAAACCCTGTAATAACCTTTAATTATTGGAAAATCTTTGAGTAAAATCTCACTTAAAGACCACCTTAATAATTAGATAACCTTAAAATTAAGAACACAATTTTCTAGTCCATTTTCACTGTTTTGCTCTGTATTCAACCTCAGTATTAAGACCTGCTCCAAGGATGGTCTTATTACTCAGGTTTTACTGTATATGAAATCAACACCGAAATTCATAAACACGCTGGAATTTACTTCAAGTTAATATTATTACATGCTTCCTTTTGTTTTGTCTATCAAGTCGTACTTCAACAATACTTCAATTATGTTTGACTGTCTGTTGACCTAATATGTGTTCCTGTGTTACCAACCAGGGTTGGTATTCACAAAGCATCTTAGATAAAAATATTTCTCTTATCTGCTAGAAAATTCTCAAATATGACAAAATTTGACTTAAGTTAAAATATTTCTTAAGAGCTATTCACAAAACATTTTAGAATTATTTTGGTCTTAAATAGCCCATTTTAGTCTCAAATATCCGTTTTTTATCTAAGATTGTTTTCAATAAATAAGGTATCTTATCTACTTGAGAAATTTCTTTAAAATGGCGAAGGTACATTCTGTGATTTTAAACACGGTTATTCCCGGCTCTCTCAACGTATGCAAGGTAAGTTTAATATCTTCTACAAATATGTTTATGCGAAGATTCCGTTAAGATTAAATCTGTATATTTTACTTGATTACACGCACGGGAATCATCTGTCAAACAATCGAATCGAGGGGGCGAAAACACGTCCAAGTTTGTGTCTTGTAACACTGTATTACTGGATACAGGTACTACAGTAAAACTTCGAAACCTCGGAACAGTTTTGGCTCGAACACAGTAGATACCTCGAACAGGTTCTTAAGTCCCGACGAAACCCTTTCTTATTTCATATTATCTAACAGTAGATCACTCGAACAGAGATAGGTCGAACACTCGAACAGGATTTGTGGTCCCTAGCTATCATTTCCTTCATTGTTCACTATAGATAGGTCGAACAATACAATAAGTGAGACCTTTCATTGACCGCTTAATATACTTTTATTTGTTGACGGGTAAGATTGGCGACACATGTTATACACATAATTATTTGACAGTGGAAACTCCCTAATCCGAACACCCCTCGGACAAACTATAAAGTTCGGATTAGAGGAGATTGAATTGAATGTCCGTAGGCAATACATTCTTTCATACTTTGCAGAGTAATTTAAGCTACAATATTTTACAAAATTTATGTAAACTTGAAGATTAATTGATGGCCAATAATCATAAGTTATAAGAGACCAACATATTTATGCTCCTTTCATAAAAGGAAGATGCGATATGCAAAATACACGCTGTGTTAAACATTGGTTGATATTTGAATTCTTTCGAATGTAAATTAGCATAATATAATTTGTTTATTCGTTATAGAAATTGTAGAACATTCGATTCTTCAGTATATGCACCGCTATAGACGCATCTCGTTTAATTAAAACCGTATGAAAGCATTGAATATGATTAACTTAAGATTTTGACCTACAGTTCATTCTTAAATAGAAGTAGATATTACAGCAAAATTGCACTGCGCAGAAAATGTATTAGATTTTTTTTTTGATTTTTTTATATTTTGATAATTTCACTGCATAAGGTGGATATACCAATCTCAAGCAAGTATTTCAATGAATCATTCAACAAGTCAAATGATTACAAACATAGCTGAAATTAAGTATGGGGGTTTTGCAACGTTATACCGTCCATAAAACCTGACAAACTTAGCACGATGTATTTTGAAAAGGGTAAACTATTTGAATTGTGATTTATGTACCTAATGGGCCTTTTTCTACGCTCACTTCCAATGTTTTCCAATTGTTTACACAATAAATACACCTCGTACCCGGTCTTACCTTGTTTCCATCAAAACAGAATGCAGAACAGAACAGAACAGAACAGAATAGACGATGATAAAGTCTAATGTATACCGTAGATGCTTCGAACAGTGGATGACTCGAACTAATTGCTAGCTCCGACGGCAGTTCGATGTTTCGAAGTTTTACTGTAGTAAACTTCTTTTTAGGACTTACATTGATCATAGTTAGTCGTTTTACCATATGCTTTGACTACATGAGGCTTTTACTGAATGTCATAAACAGCGTGTTCGGCACATGTATTCGCGATGCGGAAGTAATCTTTTGCTTACTCATTAATGTATTTCTGCATACATGTTAGTTTATGTTTGTTGTTTTGAGTTATTTGAATAGACGCTGTTGTAATGATTATGATCATTCCTACCTGATGGCGGCACAGGAATAAAATCGTGCTCTCTGATGTGTCAGAAAACATCTTTTACGGCCTTACAAATCTGTTTGTTTAAATATCTTTTCAGGAAAAAATTCATCTTATTACTTGAATCATATTGATGTTATGGTATGAGATGTATAGGACTATCCATGGTACAACAGTTGACTGTAACGGGAGATTCACTGTGCAGTGCCACAATGAAGATATGTAGATCCAATATATTACAAAACTTTACTGAAACAAAGATGTGTACTAAAAGACAAAATGTTTCAAACCTTGAAGTTTGTGTAATATGTATTTAGTTTTGTCAGCAATTTATTAGCACATGTGGAAAAATACAGTGTCCTTCTTTTCTAATAAGCTCATATCATCTGGTTGCTGATAACACACATGAGATTTTGGTAGTTATTGTGGAAAAAAACATAAACACATGAAAAATCAGTTGTATGCAGAGCATGTATGTCATGATTTATTGTTGTATGTAACCGAATAAAAACTGTGGATCCTGAATTGATTTGTTTTTTTATTTTATTAGTACTGGAGATTTTTGCACAAACATAAGCATTATAGACTTCTTATAACCCACACCAAAAGTATGCAACATGTATATCATATATTAAAATGATATCATTATTTAAGCACTCCACATTTACTTGCAAATGAACAATATTATATTTGTTCTGTAATCACTTAAAACTTAAGGAATAGTTATCACAATAAAAAATACCCAATTGCATTTGAGATGGACATAAGTGTACAAGGTACCAGACTATAATATCAGCAATATATTGACCCCTTGAAGAATATAATAACAGTAAACTTTAATATGTGCATTGAAATAATCCTTAATAAAATGTTTGTTGTTTATTTACACATCCATCAACCACGGAAGTGCCACTGTGGATGCTGTGTGATAGAAGATATTACAATCACAATTTTGTGAGTCACTTCAGTTACATATTAGCTGTATATATATGTGTATTAAATGTCCCTTCAGTTACATTTTAGTGTACATTAAATAAATATTCATGACAAGCCTGACTACTTTCAAACATAAATATTACTTTGGGTGTTTAAAAAGTACAGAAACCACATTTATTTAGATACATGAAATGAATCATGCACTCCCTACTGCTTTATATGTATGCTGCATAATTTTATCCCAAATCTTCATTTACAAGATAGCTAAACATTTCTGTTTTACATATTCTATTTGGTTCAATGTTTTCATATTCTATCATGAAAATGATGTAATTCTAATTCCATTTCATGTAATTGTGCAATGGTGTAATTATTATATTGCAAATCATTTTGCATGAACACTTACTCTGCTAGGGATGATGTAAATATTATTCTCTTTAATGGAAGCTATACACATGAGTCAAACATAGCAAGTTTGATACATTAACATTATTTAATTGCTGTATATTTATGCACAGTTAATAAGTATTAACTGAATATTAAACATTTAGGTAGAACATTATTTCAATTTTGTCTGTCTGATTAATTATTAAGACAACATGTGTCCTGTAAACAATGCTTGGGTAATTGTTATTTAAGTTATATTTACCACTAGTAACAGTACATTTTATTGTGTTATTTTACAGCAGGCAACACACTTATAGTTTACAAAAGGCCATTAACACAAAACCAAGTAATTGATAATTGATCATCATGTACTTGCCTAAATGTATGTTTATATATATATATATATATCTTTTCTTAAAACCTCATTCTTGCATATAACACAATATTTCATTAAAACAATGCATACATACTCATGCAAGACCTTTCTATAAGAATTATAAGAGACTATGGAACTGTTATTATAGACATCCTATTTACAATCTAAATAGAATTACACTACTAAACAAATAGATAAATTAAAAATTGAGAGTGTGTGAGACAAAGACTCCGGAAAACTCATTTGATGTCAAATTATCGCAAGTATTGAAGTATTGCTATCAATGTTGTTATTGATAACATATTGATGATATCAAAATTATACAAAATGTTGAGTAAATTAAGTGAAATGCTGCTTCAAGACCATGTAATGTATGGTACATCTTTGCAAATTGAAAGTATCTTGTTCTTTAATGTATATACATGTTATTAAAACATGCAGGAACGACAACTCTGGATAGAGATTGTTATATATGTGTTTACTTCCGTTACTATTTTTAGGTTGGGAAATTCCACTTTTACATAGCAACGACGTTA
This sequence comes from Mactromeris polynyma, assembly GCA_032209605.1. Classification (NCBI taxonomy): domain Eukaryota; kingdom Metazoa; phylum Mollusca; class Bivalvia; order Venerida; family Mactridae; genus Mactromeris; species Mactromeris polynyma. Next base: position 3,502,759 of record JASFXZ010000019.1, on the reverse strand, counting down.
AGAAATTTCTTAGGACAAAGTTGTAACGTAAGATATTTCTCAAACTTAGGATAATATTTAATCTAAGATATTTCCTACGAGGCTTCTTGAATAGGACTTACGAGTAAAAAATATTTTACTCTTAGCTAAGAAATTTCTTAAAGTTTACGAAATTTCTGACGAAAAAATCTAAGATGCTTTGTGAATACCACCCCAGAGCTACGAATACAACCAGTTATGCTAATATTTGCCGAGGTATTGCGAGTGGTGATGTTTATATTTGTGTTCCCCTGTCAATGCAGTTCATATATGTCACAGTAAAGACTGAAAGCACAGTGTGGATCGGAAATCTAACCAATGTCAGACGTTTTTTTAATACAAGGTATGCAACAAAATTAAATAAAGAGAGAGAACTCTAGAAGGGATAAAGGGAAAGAACTTGTGACAATCTCATATATTTTAGTTGTATTATCTTAAACCATGGTAATGTGAACAGAAGACCTTCAGTGGCAGTCACAGTTCTCTAATGGCGATAAGAATTTGGATGCACCAGGCCAGTGATTCATTATAGAATTGTGAATGCTTCATAAAGAAAATGTGAAATGTACATCAACCAATTTTATACATTTTAACTAACTGAAATAGTCAAATGCATCAAGTTGTCTCTCCTGGGTCTAACCGACAGTACATATACAATGAAGTTTAAGGGAAGTCTGATCCAGTTGTTACTCATGAAAAGATGAAACCTTTCACATATTTGAAGATACCAATGAGTTTTAGGAGATATACAAATACATGCATTGCAGAGTTGACTTACTTACCCTCTTCAACCCATTTGGGACGTAAGACCTCATTGCCGAGTTGAAGTCAGTATTTATTTTCTAAACGTATATTCTAAAGATAGTGTTGTGATAGCACAGTATATTTCAGATCATTTTGATCAGAATGCAAAATGCTAAAGGCACAAGTCTGCAAAGGACTTCAAACTGTAAATATTCTTCAAAAGTGTACATGAAATAATGTGTAGCATTGCTAAATAGAAGACAATATATAGTTCCACATCTACTATACATACCTCCCTTGTTCTTCATCATCAGCCATTTTGATAGGCAAAACTGGTAAGCACTTGAGAAAATACAGAGAGAATTTGCATGTGACAACTACTTTTTCTTCAACTTTCTGAGCCATCTCCCCACATAAGCATAATGAATAAGTTTGTTTTATATATCTGATTATTTTATTATCGAGTTCATTATATTCCCTATAATCTTTAAGGAAATTTGCCTATCAATATGGCCGACTATTCAGAACAAGGGAGGTAATTATTGTAAATGTGGGGAAAGATCTATAGGACAAAATACTGCTCAATGTGAGGATCCTATAATCATAACACACTACAACTGGAACAAATCTAAGTCAGTCATAAAAATTTATTCATCCATTTTACAAAACCTAAATCACCAAGAAGTCATATGATGGACTGAACAAGCAATGAAAAATAAATGTACATATTTAAAAATTCTTGACTAGCGAGGCAGTATTAAAGCTTCAGTACACAAAATAAGCACTATCTATACAGTTGTCATCTTTTTATTACAGACAAGTTACCTCCATAGTAATCATGGCCACATGCATTTAGCACATAATTTACACAACTTTCAGAAAAACAGAATCACATTAAAATGAATGTGTCTGCCATAATATGATAGCAGAATAAACTCAGACATAATTCTTAGAAGTGCCATATTAATTTAAGTCAATCAACAATCATAATGATAACAGACGGTCAGAGTACAATCACAAAACACTGATCTGTAATGCAGTAATACAATATGATACAAGTATATATGGTCCCAACAAAACAATCATTCTCAATTTCTTAAAGCTAGGTGGTAACCATTATAAACACAAAAGCAAGCTATGCCCTGCAATCAGTTATGGCTAACAATTGCGAACGTTACAAAACTGTTTTGTTTTGTATCCCTGACCCACCACATCACATTCACTGCACATGGGGAACCAAATTGCAAACGTTAGCCGCAAACACCTTTACTGAACGCAGGGATGGTGTTAGCCAAATACTTGTAATCAATCGATTGGCGCAGATTTCCACAACAATTCAGCTTCTTATCAAGAAGAAATGCTGCAAATTTTTTACCATTCTTCAATATCAAGTAAGTAGGTACAAGCTAACTAAAAATATAGGGAAAACACAAAGTTGGTCAGAGTAAATGACAAAATTATTACCGGATCCGTAACTCTGCCCTATACTCCCTTGGGTAATTTAATTCTGTAGATATCACTGTACAACCATAGAGCTTGTAAAAGACTGACCAACGTACATCAATATCTAATTTATACAGCACCAATACATAGCGATAAACCTACCAATCACTAGATGAATACATAAGCATTCAATAATTTGAATTCAAGAATTTTGAATTAAATTTCGGAAAAAATGTTTTAAAGAAAGAAATTCTATGCATCACAAGATAAGACTCGACTACATAATGCAAATACTATCAACAACATAATGATAAACACACACACCTTGATATATAACTTTGAGTATGTTGTATAATGGTATTCAAATAAAGTAAACACACAGCCAATCAACTAAATGCTTTAGAAGCTCTGTACAATTAAAACATGAAATAAATGCCCGTAACATGAAGGTAACATGAAGAATAAACGACACTTGATATGCTATACAAAATGTGATATATGTTGATTTAAATATAAGTCATGTCATGAGTTTATGTCAAGCCATCATATCTAATAAGAACAATAACCAAATGTTGCTTAGCACAGATCCTCATGATAAATATAGCTTGAAAAGGGATCAATAAACATAGATTGCAACATAGTGAACAAACATGTTTATATGACATGCATTCCTACTTAGGACTTGCTTAAATATAAATATTTTCTAAATGGACAACTTCAGCTACAGTAGCTAAGAAACACGGACTAATATACCACCACCCAACCACAGAATTTGTCTCGTAACAGAAAATCATTAATTGCTTATAGGTATCATAATTTGGCAACACAGTATGTGTAGTACAGTTGATGACCAGATTCAATATGTTGTCTAACTAGTTCCATTCACACCATTTTCCGAGTTTTCACTCCTCAGAACCTGAAAATATAAGTATTTAAACCATTAGAAAATGATACACAATTATTATGTGCGACAAGCGATAATGAGACTCCCACTTAGCATGCGTCCATTTCATGTAAACTGAAAAATATGGTCCTTACACTTTCTCACAGTAAACAAGATGAATACAAACACATAGCACACAATTCCACTATGCCTGGACAATAAACCAGTGGTTTATACTGACACATATCTGAAACAACTGTGCACGCTCCAAGTTTTGAACTGACTTATCAAATTTGTTAAATCGATTAGCTTTGCAAATTTAAAGCAACTATAGTTAATAGTGTCTCAATCAAACTATACTCCACGCCATTAAAATCACAACTAAAAATTGTCCGTGTAAACACGGTGACATTTTAAAAAAATAATTATATTTTCATTCTCAATCATTATTTCCTAAACTTAATCAATGATTAAATATGAATACAAGGGCCATAATTTAATTTATTTTTGAAGAATTATTTACACATTTGTAACAATAAAACATACACTTGTAACAAAATGAAGGCTAAAGTGATATAGTCGCGTTTTTAATGGCGTTAAGTATACTTGCCACTGAAGATTAAGCTATATATCCATCATGAAAATGAAATAAGAACTACCTTTCTGGCAAATTCAGGGAGAACAAAAGCTGATCTATGAACATCAGTGTTGTAATATTTGAGCTCCATTTTGTCCACCTCATCATTGGTCAGTTTTCTGACAGGCTCCCGAAATACTGTATCCTGTATAATAATATAAATAGTTAATTGACAAAAAAAATCAACATGAGTCTTGTATACATAAAAAAATAACAGTAAGGACATGACCAACAATAGGTATTCAGTACTGCATACACATTATACAAGTATTCAACATAACTACATAATGTGAAATCATAATAATTAAGTCATGTCCACTGGTATAATTCATACAAAATTAAAGAAAGTATATAAACAACGTTATCATGAAATACTTTTCAAGCCAGATCATTTGTAAAAAAAATCAACTTTTAACAGTAACCTTAAAAGACACCATGGCAGAAATGATTTGCTCAAGTCAATAAAATGTTGGTGTCATTTCAAGACAACTAAATACTGACGAGGCTGCGAATATTGTTTTCCGTGTATGATAGTTGTCTCCCTTACAAATACAGAGGAAATTAAAACGTTTAACCTCTTATCTACATTTAATAAGAATACCACATTACACATACAATTAAGAACACTTTACACATTCGATTAATAATAAAAAAGTTTCAACATAATTTATTTATATGGAACCTTGAAAAATGTTCTTTTACATTAAGAGTTCTCTATAAGCAAGTTGAACAGTAGTCAACTCCCGTTATAGCGACCAAGTTTGTTCTTTGGGTCGCTGTATTAAATACATCCTTATACCAAATGTGATCAATTACCGAATAAGCAGATTTGTTCCCAACTAACTTGTGTCTTTAAATGAATATTTCTTTATAACGAATGTCAGTCAGGGCTCTAGAAATTTTCTTTAAAATAAGTTGTACCTGTCTAGTGTACATGTTAATTTTGACTTATTCAACATGGGAGGCTAGTTGCTAGTTGTACTAGCATAGAATATGGTATCGATTAAAAATTAAGTAGGCGTGCATAACAGAATTGTACCAGACTAAGTCCAACTCGACTGTTGGTAGTCTGAATAGTCAGTTAGACTTGTCCGGGACGTCGGGTTAGTGCATTGCTAGAGCCCTGTCAGTATAACGAGAGTTGACTGTATATATTTTGAGTATAAACACGTCTCTGAATCATGTACATTACTTACAGGATTTTTGCTACATAACACAAAGCCAATCTGACCACTTGGATAGGTAGGTATTGTTGTGTAGGCATAATCACTAACGGGGAACAGATTTCTACAGAATGCCAGCATTCCTTTGATAAGATCCAGATGTAACCAGAGACATTCACCTGAAATAAATCTAACAATATAACATCATAGGGCCAAAATGAAAGACATGTTTATACTTTGTTGTCTCCTGATCAACCCCAACATTATAGTCCACCTCAAAAACATTAATTGGCTCATATTGACAGGGTTTACTTTCAGCTGTTTTTATAGCCGTTATCAGGCTATATTCCCAATGACAAAAAGCGTGTATTTTCCCCAATTTGAATTAAAAAATTCACAATAAATCAGAAGAAACTAGAAATATCTTAAAAAAGGATGGTCGGCGCAATTTGAAGGTTAAGATTTTTTGTGCAACATAAAACAATGCTGAGATGTTACGATTGCTTGTCACTCCAGATCCAAAATGGATTTCAGTAAATTCATAACGTACCCTTTATCGAAAGGTTAACCAATCCACGTCAAGGTTACAAATGTTGTTTGGTTGAAGAGAAATTGCCTTGGTGGTCAACGTAAGATTTGATTGGTTTACACAACACTGATATGCAAATAGCAAAACCATTTTAGTATGGCTGCGGCAAAAAAGTTTGGTTTCAAATAAGCAAAAAATTGAATAAGCCAAAAATTGTCTTTTTTCTCACATTCAGTTAATATACGAGTATTTTGCTGTAATGTCTAGACTTTTCCCCCAATTTCTAAGATTAACATGCAAACATTCCCATTTTAAGGGTATGGGTCATATTCCCAAAACAAACCCAGATTGAGCATAATTCTTCAAAACAGATGTGTTAGATGTGTTGCTAACATAACGACCTAACTTCACAAAGAACGGTTATCAGACAGGAACCACCGACATTTTACATCTCAACCAAGAAGCATAGAGTTTGTATGTTAGAGACCCTACCTCTGATCTGAATGATGTAAGTACCAATTCCAAATTGGGCAAGGTTGAATCGCAAACTTCATAATGCCTGTGTCACGCATGAGTATACTGGTCAGTAATCCAAGAAACAGTCATGGCAAGTGATTAATGTAAGTTACAACACAATTGATTAAAAATGAATGTAAAATAAAAGTATGAAAGAAACGAGATTTAAATATTAAAGACATTCAGTGCTTTACATCTGATCAAACAAGGTATGCTAAACCACATATACCTACCTTGACATGACAGAATACCACCTGGGGTCAATGCCGTTTTCATCAGTTCATAGTATGACTGTTGAAACAATGAGCTAGCTGGTCCTGTAAGGTAATATAAACTTATAAGATTGGCACGTAAATAAACATTGTTCATTTACACTTCAGATAATATTAAGGCATAACAACAAAATCAACATACATTCAATTCTTTCATTAATGAGTGTTTAACATATTTATAATGAATTCAATGCTCTTTTTATTCATTATTGACACCAAATAAACAGGAATATTATCTTCAACTGACCCTACCAGTCCTGTCCTTGTGTTCTTTTTCGACACCATGAATATTAATCTTCAAATGGTTAAAGGGAGATAATTCAGTTTCAAAAGACAAAAATATCAATAATCGATAGTAATTCTGTGGTTTTATCTGAATGAAGAACTATTGCTTCACTGCAAAAATATACTACCACACTACAAGTGCAAGATGTAAACAACACATACTTATTTACGAGGGGGGGGAAAAAATCTCCCCTCCAAAAAAATTGACCATTCACTGGTCCAGTTTTAAGTTGAATTTGTATGCAATGATCATGTATCTTACTTTTGTCAGGACCAAAAAAGCATTATGCCCCCCCTGACCTGGACATTTGACCCCGTGACCCAAAAATCAATAGGGTTCCTCTGCTACCAAAGATGAATGTGTAGACAAAGGTCGAGGATGAAAGGTCAAGGGGTTCTTGAATTATTGATTGGAAACAAAAAGGTTACAGACCGACTGACAAACTGACAAACCAAGATGTGCAAACCAAAATGCCCTCTCTTCTTGAAGGGGGGCATAAAAAGAAAATATCTTCTAGGAAAATCATTTACCAACAGGATCTGATGAGTCTGTGATGATAACGTCATATTCTCCCTGATGTTGTTTCATGAATTCAAACCCATCTCCAACATGTAGACTTAATTTGGGACTGGAAAAACTCTTTGCCATATCTGGTAAATACTTCTTTGATACGTCAATAACTTTCTAAATGCACAAATATAATGGAATAGTTTGAAATTAAATAGAATGAGAACAAAACAGTAATAGTTTCTAAGTGTATGTTTTTTTAAGTGAGCAGTATTCATATCTTTATATGAAAATAAATTGACACGAAATTATAATAGTCGCATGTTGAAGTTATGAAAAACAAAATACGTTTGATTTTGGCATTTTGATTACCGATTGCGATTTTGGATTCCGATACCCAATACTACTTGAATATACATGTATAAACGCTCACAGGATATACAAGCGCTGCGGTATCTTTCATACTGAAATACAGGCGCTAGGGGACCACACCACTAAACAGGCCAGGGGTTTTCTAGGCAATTAAAGTATAAACAGGTCTGATTTCACATAAAATGTTCAGTCAGACAAATGCAAAACTGAATCAATGGAGTTGACCTATTGATTTTACCTGATCAATTTCACACTGATGGACTTGTTCAACATCGGGATGTTTGACGACTTCTCGCAAAATTCCACCATCACCACCACCGATAATCAGCACCTGGATATAATCATACATATTGACTTCATGCAAAAAGAATTTACATGACATAAGCCGTCATCAAACTTGATTTTTTTTCTTCTGCTTGTCACAGTATTTATGTCACTTTTAGTAATACAATGAGGGGGGAAACTTCTAAGTGACATTAAACTAAAATAAAAGCATTTAAAAAAAAAATATCCTGACTATTTTTGGACACAACATACCAATCAGGACGACTCATATATTGAGTAAATTCCAAGATATCACTCAGTGAGTAAGGCATGAGTACAGGTTTGTAACATAGGATTACTGGAAGCAGTCATTGAGACTAATTCAATTCTAATTACTTGTGTCACAATTGAAGTATAATTTTATATATATAAATCAAACTAAAGATCTATATATAGCAGACAAAATTCAAGTATATTGCCCATATTTAGGGCGTAGCAATTTTCAAGGAGTATTCACGGACTGTAGGAACACTAAAAATCCTCTCAATGTATTTGTTCCACAAAGTTATTTTTTACAATTTAGAATTCTATTAAACTTTAAAGCGCCACCAGAAGAATACAATGCAGTCTGATTAAAACAAAAATAAACAATATGAATAGCATCTCTTAATATGAATAATTCAGTTATGCATGTACATGTTTATGAAAAAGTCCATATATACAGGAGCATTTACCTTTTTGGGTTTTGGATGAGAGTTGAGCGGAATATTAGCTAACATTTCTTGATATGAGAATTCATCTCTTTCTGTACACTGTATGACACCATCCAAAACTAACACATTTCCATACGTCTTACTGCAATGTAATAACACATAAAGGGTTAAATCTTCTCCTAAATGCATAAAATAAATGTTCACACACCCCCTGTATCTGCATGATATAAAAATAGATTTACTGACAGAAAATAAGTCGCAAAAATAATCGATCATGGAAATTTGTTAAGGGCGGGAAAAGGCAGGATCATGAATAACTAACATAACAAAAATATTTGAAATGCTTCATAATTTTGCATATAGGACCTGTTTAAACATTTCATGCCAAGTGAATGTAAGAATAATGAAGATATATGGTAAAATCAGCATAGACACGTCTAATATTTTGGACAAATAGATCTACTAACAGATTTACAAGGTTAAACTTATTGATTTTGCACTTCCGCTGTGATTTCCTAGCTTAACAGATGTTAACGTGCTATTGGCTCTTTCAATACATCGCTTTGAAAAAAAAAAAAAATCATACAATTAACGCAAAGTGATCTCATATTTATAGGACAAGTACAGAATGAAGTGTTGTGGGGTTAGACGGCCGCCCGGTTAGCTCAGTAGGTGGAGCACAGTACTAGTGTTTAGGGGGTCATGGGTTCAAGCCACACATCAGGCACACTTTTTCTCCTAGATTCTTTTCAATGTCGGAACAGTGCTTGAGGGTTTACAGAGGTTGGGCCTCAAATACCTGGAGGGAGGAGTGAAGCAATCTGTTAGGTTTACCCGAACTGTCAATCCTCCAACCACAGCCAATATGCCATGAACGCCCAGATATCACAGACAACTTTCAGTCACAGTGTTTTTTTGGGGCCTTTTTGGGGCCAAAATTCGGACCCATTCCCCTCACTCAAAAGTATGTTTGTTTCCCCTATTCTCAGTTAAAATTCCCCTCAGCTTTTTTTTTAAATTGGAGATATGTTGCCAGTATTGTTGATATTTTAAGTCAGAAATATATAAACATTGACCTGTAATGAAATTAACCAATCTGTTAGCATGTTTACATCACTGCAACAAAGAAGTGTAGTGAATATAGACATAGAAATGTATACTTTGTTATGCACATTATTGTCATTCTATTTTCCCCTCACAACGCTATTTTCCCCTATTTAAGGGCCCCGCCACCATTCCCCTAGAAGTGAAAAGAAACACCGAGTCAGCTCCTACGATGGTTTCTACAGTTTGCGCCAATCTACGTCCTCTCGCTCGATTCTCGCATAGATAACACCCATGCGAACCGTTCCGTGACCAAGACCGGATTCCACAGTCACTACAGGAGTGTAGTGATATGGGGTTCGACGGCCACCCGGTAAGCTAGTCAGTCGAGCGCCATACTAGTGGCTAGGGGGTCGTGGGTTCAAGCCACACATCAGGCACACTTTTTCCCCTTGATTTACTTAAATGGTGGCAGCGGTGTTTGAGGGCCTACAGTGGTTGAGGCTCAAATGCCGGAAGGGGGTGGAATGTAGCGGTGTGGGGTTAGACGGTCGCACGTTAACCTCAGTCAGTAGAGCGCCGTACTAGTGTTTAGGGGGTCGTGGGTTCGAAACCCACATTGGGCGCACCTTTCCCCTTGACTTACTTAAAGTAGTAGTAGTAGGTATAACTTATAAGTAATATATATATAACTTTTAAGTGGGATTGGCCCGCGTGATAGACAATATAACATTTACCTCTTAAACACAAGAACATCCTGGTATTTTGATTTTTCGTTGAACAGAACTTCTTCAACTTCAAGAGACATAGCCTGTCCTGGCCACAAATCGTTAATTTCACTAAACCAACCATCTTTAATACGATCCATTTCGACAAGTTGCTGACAATCACACTGTTTCCTGTTTGATGCGCATGCGTAATCGTATTTACAAAGAGCGAAAAGATTAAAAATTAGCGGTACGTTACCTTACCGAACTGGATTTAGGTAATTTTACCAAAATCCATTTTCAGTTACCGAAATCCACTTCAAATACAACATCTGCGCTATGTACTGCTATTTTGTTAAACATAATATTAAATAATTGGATAATTCAAATACACAAGCAAAAAATCAAAGAAAAATATTGCATATTAAGAAAAATATAGACGATTATGTCTACCGAAATCCAATCGCCTGACTACCGACAACAGATCACAGGAAGAACCAAACAGCGAGCACATTCAGAGAGCAAAGGCATCGACCATACGTTGTCCACAATTAAAGGTACGCTTAGTATGGTTTCAATTTGTATGGATCAGCTTACAGTTTATTTACATATCTGAGTTCATGTAAAACAACAGGTCCTTAGTTCTTATACATGTACAATGTTTACTATATTGGGTATATATATAGAGCTTGGATGTTATTCTATGTCTTCAGTTTGTATTAATAACTGAAAAAGAGCTAGGGCCTTATGGTCCTCAAGCTTGATAAGCCTACTGATCATGACAAGTAGATGAGCCCTATTGATTTTGAGGTCAGTAGGTCAAGGTCAGTGAAAATCGTTTCTACATGATGTAACATCTACAATATTTACCTCCCTTGTCCTTTACTGTCGGCCATTTTGGTAGGCAAAACTGATAAGCCCTTATATAGGTAATTTCCAAAAATGAGATAATTGAGAAAATACCAAGAGAATTTGCATGTGACAACCACTTTTTCTTCAACTTACTGAGCCAAATATCCACATGAGCATAATTAATAAGTTATTTTTTATTTATCAGATTAGTTTTATGATTGTTTACATTATATTCCCTATAAATTTAAAGGAAATTTGCCTATCAAAATGGCCGACAATTCAGAACAAGGGAGGTAAATAATGTAGATGTGGGAACTATGTAATACAATCTATGTAAGAAACTTGATAAGCCTCTTGGTCATGACAAATATATGCCCCCTATTGATTAGGTCAGTAGATCAAAGGTCAAAGTCACGGTGAACTTGACTTGAAAACCGGTTTCCTCACAATGACTCATGAATGCTGAAGCCTATGGTCCTCAAACTTGAAAGGCCTACTGTCATGATGATTACAAGTAGATGACCTCTCCTGGTTTTGATGCCAGTAGGTCAAATGCCAAGGTCACAATGACATTGACTTAAAAAAGGTTTCTGCTCAATAACTCACAAATGCTTCGGCTTATGATCTTCAAACTTAATAGGCCTCCTTGTAGTAGCAAGTAAATGATGATCAATCAATGATCCCTATTGATTTTGATGTCAGTCGGTCATGGTCACAGTGACCTTCAATCAAAAAATAATTTCCTCAAGTCATTTCCATCAAATCAGGAAATTGTACATTGTTTTCTTAAGCAATATGTTAAATCGTCTATATCAAGGCCATCATGCCAGGTCACGTTTGTGATAGCACTGGTTTTGTTATTGAACAACTCAACTACCAATACAAAATAATAAATGACGATATTTGGTTGAAATCCCACTTCAGAGTCAATATTCGAATTCCTATGTCTATTCTGCGGAGACACCTTTTCTTTGAACTGGCTTGTTTTCCTTGATATGCTTATTTTTTCAGGAAGATCCATACAAAGATTACGACAAGCAAAATTGGCCCGTTGCCTTCTTCGCTGTTCTTGACAGTCACTTCACCCAGGCAGGTTCAAGCCAAGTGCTTATCTTCGCTTTCGTGACTACCAACATTGGTAATGCCTACAATGACGTCTTTGGCATGTTCATCGCACCAGTAGAGGGAATATACGTATTTTCATCGAACGTGATGTCCTGGTATCGTATGGATTCAAGTCTCAATCTTCCGAAATGGTGATTTGCTTAACAACATGTATTTAAGTGGTGGATATGGCCATGATACGGGAATTTCACAATAGTACTACATTTGCAGAAAGGGAACATAATCACTGTGCGCAGTGAAACCAGCAATGCATCGTACTATGGCATCAAACACAGTAGTTTTTCAGGATTTCTTCCGAGTACTTATAGCACTGTCCCGGCTGTTTTTGGTAAATAAGCACAAAGCCATAATGAATTAAAATAAAAACTTGAACTCTGTATTTGGTCACCATATCTGGAAACAATCAGTCATAGCGCTATCTAATTATCACAGCATTTTTGCTGGCTAAGTAAGGGTATGGCCAGTCCAGACTTGTGCTGTTTGTAACAAGTTAACTTTACAATGGAAACATCAGAATTGATGTCTATGACTTGCATCAAAACAAGAAACGCAATAATTAGAATGATCTTATTTATTGCCTTTACAAGTTGTAATAATATTTTAAATACGGGTTGGAAATTAAGTTCCATGTTTCGGACAAACTCATCATTTTGTGAATCACATTTTATTGTATATAAACACAAATTCATCATATTAATACAAACATTTATATATATAAGAAGAAATGTAATATTCAGGACTAGTACTTAATGTTAATATTTTTATGTTAATAAAACAGAGACTAGGCAAACTTGAGATGGGAGGTAATATCCTCAATGCAATGGGAAGCGAAAATGTGCTATCTGCATGACTTTGCCCGCCAAGGTGGAAAGAATTACAATAAAATCACAAGATGAGAAAAGAAACTGTAATGCAGCTATTGCTCAGTATTAAAGACAATATATGATGTGTTTATTGCAATACAACTGTAATAACCCTTAACAGAGGCAGAAAAATGTGATTCTGGTAAACTATGAAACAACAAAAGCAAATGCCTTGTAAACAACACAAAAATAACAATTCTGGAGTAAATAAACTGAAATCAAATTCTGATGATGTAGATGCTTATTAGAAATTCACAACAACTGGTAATTTCCGACATCTTATAAGGAAAGGCTTGCAAGTTGTTGACCACCTTCGTGGCTTGTCACAATTCAGGTCATGGGAGGTTTGTTCAATAATATGGAATGATTACAGGCTTACATGTCATGGTTCACACCGATCGTTTTCTAAACAGTAAATGATAAAACAATAAACTAGAGCTGTCGTTGATTCGGCAAAATGCATATTAATGATATGGATATAGTATATGAGAAATATTGTTGATACATCAATACATCAAGTATCATTTACTAAAATGCCATTTACACGCTTGCAGTTCATAATTTCATACACTTTCTTGTTATGTCTTTTACATGCTTATGTATTACTCTGACCATCTTGTTTCCTCACTATTATTTGCAAAAAAATAGGAAAAATATTAATAATCGTCAGTAATTTATTTTTTCTTCAACACATAGGTACAGCCAATTTTACACATAGCCTTTTGACAGCTTCCATTTTCGTAGTTTTCAGGCATGTATTTTACTATTTATCATATTCATAAGTATCCATTTTTTAAAAATATGGATCGATAATCGATCAACAGAAAATTATCAGTGATTCATGGATATTGTTTCAGAAGTAATTTTACATTAGTTGTCACAGTCAAGTTTTTACCTGACCTACTGTGTTTATGTCATACGGACTCATAGAAAATACAACAATATACAAGACAAATAGACAAAATAGTGTATAATCTTTTTACATGTAGTAATCAACTAAAATGTATGACAATGAGAAATAACTTTCTTGAATATACCGGAATGCATCTTTAATTAATCACTGTAACTGATATGCAGAACAGGGCAAATAAAATTAGTCGCAACTAATTAGGGTAATTATATAGCATTTAGCTGTACATATAACTAATCCCAATGATTATAGTAAATATATACTGATAAATTGTCATCCAATTTTCGATTGAAATGCAGGCATATAATACATATCTTTTAATTGTTGAAATTTTTTATAATTATTTCTCTGAAGTGCTAGGGGGACAAGTTAACAGAGAGCAAAATAATTTATAATAAATAATGATTTCCTTAAATTGATAATAAATTGTATCTGTAACAAGTTTCGATTCAGGATTCATCAAAAGTTGCTTTCTCTGTCATTAATTGTGTGTATTCTTTCTGTAATGAAGTAATTCGGGCCTTCAATGAAGCAATGCACATAACTGTCTGCACAGAACCCTTGAAATCACTCTGACTCTGTCTCAATGCTGGTGGAACTAAAACTCCAAACCATTTTAAAGGATCAAACTCTAAACTAGATTTATTCTTCTTAATACTTTCTAAAGGAACTTCCTCAATTTTATCAACAGTGTCATTGTCTTTATCATTTGAATCCTTTCCAACTTTTCTTCTACGAACATTGGTTTTACTGTCCTCTGAATTGATATCGAGGTCTTGAAAGTCACTTTCAATATCTTCACTAGTGGCCATGTCAAACTGCTGGTCTTCAGAAATGGAGACTTTCACATTTGCTTTCATTTTGTTACTGTCACACTGTTGAATTCCAACATTTTTGATACCCATGCTATACCTAAAACAAATATTTGAAAAAATACATTAATACTGGGTTGTATGTGCATTAATACTGGTTTGTATGTGCATTAATACTGGGTTATATGTGCATTAATATAATACAGTGTTATATGTGCATTAATACAGTGTTATATGTGCATTAATACAGTGTAATATGTGCATTAATACAGTGTTATATATACATTGTAATGTATGTGCATTAATACAGTGTTATATATATGTGCATTAATACAGTGTTATATATACATTGTAATGTATGTGCATTAATACAGTGTTATATATATGTGCATTAATACAGTGTTATATGTGCATTAATACAGTGTTATATATTATATGTGCATTAATACTGTGTTATATGTGCATTAATACAGTGTTATATGCACAGTAATACAGTGTTATATGCACATTAATACTGTGTTATAATATCCACATTAATAATACAGTGTTATATGCACATTAATACTGTGTTATAATATGCACATTAATAACATGTTATATGCACACCAATACTGTGTTATATGCACATTAATACTGTGTTATATCAGTGTTTCTTTTCACTTCTTGGGGAATGGTGGCGGGGCCCTAAGATAGGGGAAAATAGCGTTGTGAGGGGAAAATAGCGTTGTGAGGGGAAAATAGGGGAAAACTAATGTGCATAAAAAAAGTATACATTTCTATGTCTGTATTCACTAAACTTCTTTGTTGCATTGATGTAAACATCGAAATATGCTAACAGATCAGTTAGTTTCATTACAGGTCAATGTTTCTATCTTTCTGACTAAAAATATCAACAATACTGGCAACATCTCCAATTTAAAAAAAAAAGCTGTAGGAGGGGAATTTTTATGGAGGATAGGGGAAAAAAACATACTTTTGAGCGAGGGGAATGGGTCCGAATTTCGGCCCCAAAAAGGCCCCAAAAAAACCACTGTATATGCACATCAATACTGTGATATATGCTCATTAATACCGTGATATATATGCATTAATACTGTGTTAAATGTGCATTCTTAATAACATTTCCAAAAATGCAAAAACAAAGTGAACTCCACTTTAGAAATGTATATATGAACATAGGTCTTCAGGGGCCTAACTCTACTTTGGGCGAAAGGGTTAGCAGCCCTGGTAGAGGGAAATTCAAGCAAACTGGGAGGGATTTTTCGACATCTTTCAGGTCAAGGTTAAACTGGTGTTGCTTTATTTGATTTCTATTTTGAAAAAAAAACCTTTGTGTAGAAATCATTTCTTTACTGTTTCAATACAATTTCAACAGATCAACAGTGAAATTTTTCAAAAAACATTTGCAAATGATCCATACAATATTAATTGCTTATACATGTATATGTTTTGCATTATTTAAATACTCATGATACTGTGATAGCTGATTTTGAATATGTGCACTATACACATAACAGATCTAACACTTGTATTAATATGCACAATTAATATTTATTACAAATATCCTAATGATGCCCCAAGTATGGGCATTCATGTGAGGACAAAATATTAAAGATGTTAAGCAGCTGTAGCAGTAAGAACAAGTCTATTCCAATGGTTCTTCAACAACACTAAGATTTGGAAACCGTCCCGAGTCCAAAACCATGCTTTTGGAATAAGCTGCAGTCCTTCAATGTAATTTCCAAAAAAAAAAATGCCAAAAACAGGAGTCCTAGGGAAAAAATATAGGTCCCAAAAGCATAATTTGGTGTCTAGTGAGAACCCTGACATGAAGATATAATATATGTTTCAATTGAGATACAGATCAAGAAATGGTATCATTGTATTCATAACAAATTTCTGCATAAGACTAGCTAAAAAAACTAATTTTGCCAAATATTGCCATGTGGTTTTCTCATGCGCTGGCTATTATATAAGTTCTTTGCACAATACACAATGTTAACATTTTTTTTAATGACTCCTTATAAATACAAGAAAAGTTAAACCAACCTTGCTCTAGACATATTTAGAAATCCAGATTTCAAGGCTA
Organism: Mactromeris polynyma; assembly: GCA_032209605.1. NCBI lineage: Eukaryota > Metazoa > Mollusca > Bivalvia > Venerida > Mactridae > Mactromeris > Mactromeris polynyma. Next base: position 3,486,010 of record JASFXZ010000019.1, on the reverse strand, counting down.
GATCCAATTTATCTTGTTCCAAATACAACTGAGACAAATTGTTAAAGAACTCCAGCAAAACTTCATCAAGTTTCGTACACACTTCCTCCTTTGAGCCCATCTTGGAATACAACTGTGCGGTATTGCACGTAAGTCTTTTTTTTGGTTCTTTTCCTGAAGGATACAAACATGATATTTCATTTGTTAAAAAGGTCACCATAAATATTTAAGTAAACATACTTGCACTCTGTTAATAACTGTAAGGCCCCATTCATTTCATACAGTTATCATGGACCATGAATTTAATTAATATTATTATGTTTTTTTCCAATTATATATTCAAATGTTACCCAAATTGTTAGGCATGTGTGGCTAAAATTAAGATGGCTCTGATTGTGTCCCTTGGCACGGTCCGAATAATCCGAGGTCCGAATTGTCCGCGGTCCGAGTACTCTATGAACCTTTGGAAAGCAAATGAAGCTTAAAGCTAATTACCAATGTGTTTCATTATGAAAAATACCGATATAAAGTGTTTGATAATAAATGTTACCCAATTTCAGTCAAGAAAGAGTCCTGCGTAGTATTGCCTTCGGAAATTGATCGTACCCGGAAGTCAACTGACTAACGAAAGATGCAGTTAAATTATGGCGTTAAAAGCCTTATATTGTTATGCATTTATGATCTAGAAAAAAATGTAAATAAAAGATAAACACATTGCAATATTATCTCAAATTTAAGATGTTAAAGTATTAATTTCATTCAATAACACATTTAGACTTTATCTGGGACAGCTTTATGAAAACAATTTATAATTGAATAAATTGCAGCACTATTATAGGCTTCTGAAGTTGTTGTTGTCATTTAACCAAAAAAAAGTATGGAAGTCGACAACGATGAAATTGAGTTTAGAAAATCAATTTGCGATCTTCCCGAAGAAATACTTGAGATCATATTATTGAAAGTGTCTCCCTACAATGATTTGAAATCGGCTAGCCTTGTTTGTCGTTCATGGCAACGTCTCGTACAAGGTATAATTGACTGTCTAAAGGGGGCAAATCCATAACGTACTCAAACTAGAACGTACCCACAATTTCTTTGTCAAAACGTACCTACCATTTCTTGCCTACAGAGTACCGACCGTTGGTACAGGGCTTCCACTGCCGTTCGCCAGTGTCGTCTTTTGCGAGAGATTTTAATGTTATATGTCTGTATTCAGAAAGTATACATGTATGATATCCAATATCTAAACTGTCCTTTTTATGCTTACATGAGAATGAATGCTTATCAACATTATCATAATTGTGCTGATACTAGAAGCTTGGCCATTGTAATTTGTATATCATGACTGCTATAAATTTGGCCCAATGGATATGAAAAACCAATCTCGTAATATTATACGCCTTGAAATAGAGATAACGTCATTATATATAATTTATAGATAAGCACAAATTTTAATTCCTTTCTTCCTCTGTTGTATTAATATCAATCCTACAGTAGCATCTAGTACCATGTGATAAAAATTGCGATGCCGATACAAAAAACGTCTGTTTAATATAATATTTGTGTACATGGAGTCACCGACATAAGAGCCATGGATTGGAAGCTTCCTGCTGTGTCTATGTAGTTTTGTTTGAAGTCTCACATGCAGCGAGATTTCTTCCGATATCAAATCGGTGATAAATAATTTGAGATGTCCGTCATCTTGTTTCTGAATCGAGAGAATCCGCCGTAATCATCATATTTAAGGATTTCTTCAATCTTACTACATTTTTGAATTAATACATTTAGACAATTAAGAATTACACAGATCAATAGGTAATTATATGGATATTTAAGTGCTAATCAACAGACCCAGTAATGAACAGAGATTGCTGACTGTCACCTATCGATAAAGTGGTGGAAATTCACGATACTTACCGAGCGCATGATAAGGATTGTGGGTAAATTATTTCTAGGTAATGTTGCACAGATATCAGCCAGTTTCAAATCCATGGTTTGTATATATCTGTGATGGAGTTTATATCAAATGCTGCTGAGGTTGGATAGCATTGACCTCTGCTCTGAAATCAAGATCTGTGAACTGTGCGGTATACTTTAAACGAACATTTTGACCAATGATATTTAATAAAATACTTATTTTCTTTTCAGTGGTGTTACGGAAGCTGAAGCAAATATACATACACAGTGTAGCTACATCGAGTCTCGAATGGACATCCATACGTCCCGAAGCTGGTTCAAAAATAACAGAACGTTATTCTCATTGTTGTTGTTACTATGACAAGTCATTGTATGTGTTTGGAGGATGCACAGCTAGTAAAACAACACTGAATGATCTTTGGAGATTTGACCTGGCTTCTAGAGAGTGGATCAGACCACTTGCCATGGGTAACTTTTCGATAGTCTTTAGCAATAGCTTGAGTTTATGCAGCAGTATATGCTTGAGTTACAAAATATCATCGAACCAATTAAAGTTAAAATTACCAGAAATGAAAACCAAGTCAGTATATGCAATGATAGAATTTAAATCAACACTACTGTAGATACGCTCGGAGGCAAAACCTTTGTCATTCAACTTCCACTAAAGTCAAATAGTTTTCTTCCATCTGCTTGTAAATAATGATGTCTCCCTGTTGTGTTGTGCTCTCTTTCTGTCTATCTGTCTGTCGGTCACTAAGTTTGTCCGGGCTTGTTATCCTGAACCTGTGGTTGGATTCATTGAAACTTGAGTTACCAAGCCTAGTTGTGCATATTGTCAGCATTTTAAAACTGGCTCATGTTTTATATTCAGCTGTAGAATTTTTCTTGAAAGAGAAATCCTAGTTATGTTCCATTACATTAATTTCAGGTACATACCCATCTCCAAAGGCTTGTGCCAGTATGGTGGTATATCGAGATAATCTGGTGCTATATGGAGGTTGGAGTCACCCTACGCCATTTCCTTTGCATCAGGTATATTGTTTTAGATATGTATGTATTGGATATAACATGAGTGGTCATAAATTGTGGATTTCAGTAAACAAATTTTCTAAAAACGTAAACAAATGTGTCTCTGATAATCTCAAACATTTTTGAAATACAGTAAAACCTCAAAATTAAAACCACCTTTGGGACCTTTGGTAACTGGTCTTAATATTGAGATCAAATAAAGAGCGAAAAAGTGAACATGGACTTCGAAATTGCGTTGATGTGGTCTTACTATTGAGGTGATTTTTAGGTGATGTTTTAGTGTAAATTGTTCAACGAAATTTGATATTTATGCCCATTCATGTCATGTCCTATATGTACGGTGCAGGATTAAAAAAATAATGTTCTAGTGGCAAATCTACAACAAGCAGTAACATTATCAATAATGTACCTTTAAATATTTGTCCGCAAGTGAAATAGATTCTCTCATTTCCTTATTTTTTCATTTCCTACTTAAGTTGAAGGGACCAGGTATTTATAAAGACAGATTTACTGTATGCTGATGCACCTGATTGCATCAGACGATTGCACATAAATTTGTGACATCTCATCTCATGATGGCAAATTTAGATAATTATGATCAGCTGTAGTTGAGTTTGAAGAATTTTGACTTGTCTGACATGGGAGGCTAGTTGTACAAGTATAGAATATGGTATGGATTAACAGTTAAATAGGCATACATAACAGACTTGTCTTTGACTAAGTCCAACTCAACTGTTGGTAGCCTGAATCCGCAATTAGACTTTTCTGGGATGTCAGGCTAGTGGATTTCTAGAGCCATGCTTCAACAGATTTTGTCAAGATTGAGATTTTATGGTTTTGTCTACATTTCTTGTGTTTTAGGCGGCAAGATATTTCTCAGAACTTCATGTGTACAAGCCAGCAACAAACCGATGGTCGCATTTAACCACGCTATCACAACAAAGTCCTGTTGCCGGACATTCTGCGTCAGTGGTTGCTGATAGAATGGTGGTGTTTGGAGGGGCTCAGGTCCCTGGTGTGAGGTATTGTTGTGCTGTATACCTTAAGCTAGGGTTGTCATGATATGCTATTGTAATATGTACCACAGTTTATTGCTTCATTTACCTAACATGTGTCTGTAGATTTATTTTTTACTCACAGGCATGAGAAATTTTCGCTGAAATGTGCGGATTTGACGCTTGCAAAGGTAGTTTTTGAGACAATCTAAGCCATCTTAGATGCTTAAAAGTCAGGAGCCTCAGAGCCCCCCTAGACCCCTTGCGAAATAATCACCTCATTTTGAAATTTTGGATTCTTACGCCTGTATATTGCTTCATTTACATGCATAGTATGATCGTAAAAATCCATGAAATTATTTCTGTTTTAATATGGATAAAAATATTTTAATTTATTTTTATAAGTCAAATTTATTTAGTAGATAAAAGCCACTAGCCAAAATACATGTCAACACAGTACAATGGTTTCAATAGAATAGAATAGTTGTGTCACATATTCTAGTTTATATATTAGGATAGTCTATAGTGAATAATAATTCTCCAAAATTGAAAGTTTATCTATATAGCATTAGATGAGGGAATTATGAATTTGCAGCCATTATAGTTCAGCGTCTTGTTTTCAGGACCAATGAAGTACTGTATTTTGACTTTATAGACGAATCATGGAAAACACCGAGGGTTGTAGGCAACCTGAAACCAGCTCCAAGATATGGACATACTCAGGTAAGAGGCTGAAATTGGTGTGTGTGTGTAAACGAAAAAATCTAGCAAGATATCCGTTGTCACAAACCTCAATACTTCGTCCCTGAAAGATGTGAAAATGCGGGGTGTAAGGGGGCAAAATCGATAATCTGTAATTAACAGTATGACAAGTATGCGTGTGCTACAAATATTTAATGAAAAGGTTTATGACAGTCATAAAACGCATTTGGGTGCTCGCGAAGTAAGGTATATTTAAATACACAGATAAAGTACATGTGTTATTGTACTAAAGTTTGAGATTTAACATTGTTCTATTCAAATAGAGGGTAAGTGTCTGTTAAGTTAAACTTAAATTTGTCATTGTTTGAAACTAAAAGGATGTTTTCAAAAAAATAATTAAAATGATTGATATTTCTTATCAAAATTATGAAGCTTTCTTTACAAACTACATTATAATCCTCTTTACTCAATGCACAAAACAATATTACATATTATTTGTGCCTACTATTGACTTTTATCTGAGGTTATATTGTTATATGGTTTAAGGAACATTGAAGCCACCAGAAATTTAAGCATCACTATAAATGCCATAGTGCTGTCAATGGGAAAATATCAAAATCTTTGACAAAGGATTAAATAGGGCTGTAACGAGTATCCGAGTACCCGAGTACTCGCGAGTCAAAGCAAAATATCCGACACAAATACTCGCCAATGCCGAGATCGCTGGATCGCGATTCAAGTGCAAAATTTAATTAAAGAATGAAATAAAATGATTTAATTCAATGCAAGCAAGTATTGCGATGTTTTAAAATAAATAATAATGCATTGTTTATCCGAAATACCCGAAAAACGTTACACTGTTGCAACCGGAAGTCGATTCAGGCAGAGCTAGCATTCAATTAGTTGTGCGGTGTTCGAATGAATAATGCTGTCTCTCAAGGTTTTGACGATTTATAATGTTTTAAAAAGTATACGCTTTGAGAAATTAGAAATAAAATGTCAGAGCACGTAAGAAATTATAAAAAGAAGAACTACGATATTAAATGAAAATGCGAAATTTCATGTAAAGAAAGCTATCATAAATTATCGTCTGCAGAGTGCAGTAAATGTCAACATGGCATCTTCAAATCCACGGTACAGAAATGCACCAGCATCGTTTACTTCCAAAATTTATTCTGTATTCTGTAAATGAAGACTGTTTTTAAATGTTTTGTAGCATAAAACATTAAAAATGAGGTTTTAGTTATGTTTATTTTATTCATTTACTTTCATATGTGTATTGCTATATACCTAGTGAATCGTGAATCGATTCGTGGATCGCAAGTCAAAGATCTCGATTCGAATCGGATCGCCCTTTGTCTGGCGATACACGGCCCTAGGATTAAAGTTAATGAGATAGGTAGGATATGGGTATGTGTAATTGAAAATCGTCTATAACACATAATTACAATATCTTAGATGTTGATTGATTTTTAAGTTTGCTTGTGTTTCTTTCAGGTGACATTGGATGACCACCATATACTGATCTTGGGTGGATGCGTTGGGCCTGTATTTAGGGTATAAATTCTACCATTCATTTTTATGCCATCTAATTATTATAATCCTATCTATGCGTGGACTGTGCAGACCACAGCCTCGTATACAAACTCATGCTTGGAAGCTAAATTGTTTAAATTAGATGTCAATGAATATTCAGATATGCGAATATTCGTTTGAAGTTCCGAATATTTGAATACTGATTCGGCATTCGAATATTCGATGAAATATATATTTTCAAAATTATAGTTGAATGCAAGTGTATTAAATTTCAATGATGAGCATTATCACATTGAATGACATTTTACATGTGAAACTAATATCTACAGGAGTTAATTGACATGCCATGTTGTATTTTTGGGGGCAAGAGAGAAATAATCTATGGTGATGACAGTTAGGCACTTAAAGTATTAGTAAGTGCGGGGATTGACCAGTTCAAAACACAAAATTGATAAGCATTAACTAAAGGTGAACTTCTAATTTCAAATGTATTATTATTAAATAAGAAGGTCGAATGTATGAATATTCATTCGGAAGGTTGACCTAATATTCGAATACCAATAATGCCATTCGTTGACATCCTTAGTAAATATGTAATAAATTGTTTGTTAGTTAAGCAGCAAATAGACTAACAAACATGTTTCACCCCTTAAACTGTTTTGTTTTTTTAATTTTTGAGTTATTTCCCTTTATTTACTGGAGTGCGAAGTTTGTTCCTCCATTGGTGGCATTGTGTATGTTAATTAATTGTGTATTGGTATATATCGCTAGATCAGCAAAATATTATACATTCAGAAAAATGTATTTTTATACCAGTTATCATTCACCATATTAAAGTTATAAGGAAAGTACACAAACTTCCGGATCAGCCCTCGTACATCCAAAGTCATTTTGTCCAGCTCATGATTAGTGTTGGGAAGTTGTTAGTTTCTTTCAAAACAAAAGGTTGGTATTGGTTGGGAACTAAGGAACACTGGTCTGGTCAACTAGCAACCATGCATGAGAATTTCGCGGACATCTGCAAATTAAACACTTGTAAGGGCCGTTTTTGAGACAATTTGAGCCATCTTATATGCTTAAAAGCCAGGAGCTTCAGCGGCCCCCTGGACCCTTTGCCGAGTTTTCAGCTGATTTTGATTTTGTGTATTCTCATGCCTGATAACTGAGTTACTGTTGTAAAGCCGGGTTAAAGTAGAAAACGAAGAAGTGGAGAACATTTCAACCTGTACTTTTATTTTATTAGGTTTTGAATGATTGTTGGTTGCTGACTATTGGTGATACTGAATGGAGCTGGGAAGAAATAAAGATAGAGAACCAGGAGAATGGGGGGTTGCAGCTTTGGTGTCATAGTGCTTGCAAGGTAAAATATTGGCCTGGGATTATAACTGAAGAATATAATTATACTACGAAGTAGATGTTCCTTGTGAATAACATTCTATGTGATTTGATTGTTTTGTGTTCAGTTGCGGAATAATAGTAACAGTTGGCCATGGCAGGGCTCTAGCAATTTTCCTGTAATACGCTTGTCATGAAAAGGTGTACATGTTAAATCTGACTTGTCCGACATGCAGGCCAGTTGTCCTAGAATAAAAACAAGTTCATTCATTCATTATTAGAAAATTGGTCAGGATCAACACTAGATATATGTTTGACCATGATCTGACTGGACAGACACCCTGCATACCTTATGGTTATGTGTTGATAATTCCATTTTGTGGCTGTCATATATACAGCATTGAGTCCAGGCCTTTAAAACAGACTTGCCCTGGACTAAGTTCAACTCAACTGTTGGTAGCCTGAATCGGGAATAGACTTGTCCGGAGCGTCAAACTAGTGGATTTCTAGAGCCCTACATGGTTGCCTTGTTACATAGGCATGTAGTTTAAACAATATGACCTTTATTGTGTGTGCCCTGTCATCTTTAACATCGTCAGGAATTGTTTAATTTGTTGTTATAGATCATTCACTGGCTTTTTGTATGGATATAAATATCTGACTCGATGATTTATCATGCCTTGTTCCCACCTTAACAATTACCCAAAAGCTGGATATTTTCATCCCCACATAAAGCCAATGATACATTCTTTTTCTTGCAATCGTTATGCCCCCACTCTAGAACGGAGTGCATATATATAGATTTGCCCTTGTCTGTCCGTCCTTCTGTCCGCCACAAAATCTTGTGTTGCACGTATCTCCAACAATATACTAACTAGACTCACAAAACTTGGCAGGAATGATCACCAGCATGTGTAGTTGTGCAAATGTGGTTTCATGTTTGGCTCCGCCTGGTAAGTGCAAATTTATGGCCCTTGACTTATTGAAAATATAGTATACAGAGCATGCAATCGAGTATCGTGGGTATCTACAGCAGTATATAAGCTAGTCTCACAAAACTTTACAGGAATGTTCACCAGCATGTGTGGTTGTGCACCTGGGGTTTCATGTATTATTACGCCCAGAAAGTGCAAGGTTACGGCCCTTGACCTATCACCATAATCTGTTAAGTTGTTTACTTGGTAAGTTTGATATGCATTCACAAACTATGAGCCGAAAAATAGCATTTGCAGTGTAACAAGGCTTGAAGTGGGGGCATCTGTGTCATATGGACACATTTCTAGTTTAAGAAATAAAGGACAAGATTAGATAACATGACTAACGTTTTAAGGCCCTGTTTTATAGTAGCATATGAATTGACAAATTAATGTGTTGTTGTGTGACGTCATCAGCTTGAGACTTGTCCTGCACAGGGTATATAAGACAGAGTTAGCCAGCACCGGTGTAACTGCGGAAATCCCAGTCTGGTTGGGAATCAAGATAATGTCTTGTTTTCATATTGTGGTATGCTATTTTGCATTCTTGCATTAAATTATGCATTTAGTAATTATTAATTTCTTCTTTACATTATTGATTGTTTCAATCTATTTACTCTCGGTATACAGTGAATGAGTGAAATTTTATTAAATATGGTTTTAAATTTTCTCTCTTTCCAGGTTTCCAATATGATAGTGGCACTTAGTAGACCTGCAAGACAACCAATGAAGCCTGCAAACACTAGCAATCCAAAGACTTCTAAACCTGTTACACTCAACAGAGTGAGGGTTCCATTGAGAGAGAATGTACTATCCAAACCAGCAATATCAGCCAATAGTGGTGCTTGTAACTCAATTCCTGAAAATATTAACCAATCAGGGCAAGTGTCTCATAATGCTGTATTATCTAGTGCCAAAAGTGAAGTATTAAGTGTTGCAACTGAGAATAACCAATCGGTGTGTATGAAAAAATCACATGATCTGGATAGTAGCCAATCACATTTAGAAGATCCAATTGCTGGGACATCCAATCCCAGACCGGGATTACCAAGTGTTAGGCCCAATGCCATGAACAACAGACAGAAACAACTGGAAGCTTTATTAAAATATGAGAAACGATTTCGGCAATCCGAGGCTTCTGGGCCGTCGAGTCTTTCCCAAAACCGCCATAACATTAGACAAGCAAAATCTGGCACAACGAGCCATTTCGGATCTCGTATGATTCCTCATGTGTTAGATATTTCTGAAGTGTTAGGCTGCAAGACTGCCTCATGGTTGAAGTTGGACAATGAAAACATATACGGTGCTCCTGATGAAACTACGTTTTTTTCACTGGTTGAAGGTCGTGGAGAGATATTGATGTTTGGCGGTATAGACAAGGACATTCAATCCTTACAGAGCAATTATGATGGATCTCGTTCTGTCAACAGTACTCTTCATATTTTAAAACCAATACACGATGTATTATAATTTAATTTTAATGGCTGTTTTAGTAGAATCTCATTGTTCCTTGCTTCAACATTAAAACTATTCAGTATAGTTTTATGTTGTATTTTTAACAAATTCTTTTTAATATGATGTCTAATTTAGTAAATTTGTTTTTACTTAGTCCCTGCAATATAGGCTAATAAAAATAAATAATTTATGGTCTCAACTCAGCTATTTTTTTTGTTTTAGGAGAAGTATAGTGGATCCTTTTGATAGGGGAAATTTGCATCATAAATCACCTAGTTTGGGTATTTGCAAGGCTCAAATATTAACTAATTTTACTGAAGGGAATTTTCTTTCTGAGTAGAGGGAAAATATATACCCCGGTACTTTTTTCTTTGGGGAATGGGGCCCTATATTGGCCCCTAATTTGCAATAAAAAAGGGTTGCAACTAGTGTGAACTAATGTCAAAATATTTCCTCTACAAACGCTTCATCAGTGAAATAAAGAGGGTGAACTATTCATTTTTTGTGTCAAATTGATTTCAAACCTTCCATTGTAGGTAATGTTGTTTTGTACAACTTAGGCTTCAAATCAGATGTTAGCTGAATGAGTAGTCTTCATAGCTTTATAAGAAATATTATCAATGCCCTCGTTCTGCATTTTTTTTAACAAAAATACACATGTCATTTGGGGTTATTTGGCTTGATTCACATCAACCAGTTAACATCTGTTACAAAAGAATTTATATCTTCCTTACAAGGAAATTATAGTCTGTTGCTGGACAGTATACATATCACTAGGAAAAAGCTGCCTTCCAGTTTTATTTGAGAAACACCTTTCTGCTTGTAAATGTAATATTATTGAACCAATAGGAGTAATATTCCGACTAATGTGCTCATTAGTTTTTAACATAGAACGTTACAATTTGTTTTGTAATAAAAAAACAACATTTTTTCAATTAAAATCTGTTTTGTAATAAAAATCTGTTTTGTAATAAAAATTTCGAAGTTTACAGAAATGTTTTGTTTCAACTCAAGGTTACAGGGAATTGAAGTACAAATGTAAAATACGTCTTAGCTCTGAAGTTTGGAAAACTTGTGCAATAAAGACATGATTTTAAAGAACCCATTTTTTAATACCAAATTTCAACCAGTTTTGTTATAAAACATTCAAAATAAACAGAAACAATTAATTTAAACATTGTGTTACAAGAAACCTATGAACAAATGTAAAATAAGTCCTGTTTTACATTTGTACATTCTTTCCTTGTAAGGTAATGTTGAAATAAAACATCTCTTTCAACTTTGAATTTTTATAACAAAACGGGTTGTAAACAATAGAGAATGGTGTAACATGTTGAAAGTGATATTAAAATTTTGCATTGTTAAAATGAATTGTTTATTAGTTATATTGAAATATTAATTAATTAATTGTCAAAATTGCTATTAAATAGAGCTTGTGAACACAATAACACCTTTATTTTTTATCTGATGTTTACCAAACCAGCAGAGCACCGGCCCTCATGAGCCTCTTGTTTTCAAGCACAATGAGAGACCTTTGATAACAACTGTGATAAAACAGAAGCTGTATCTGTATTACATGAATACGTTATTTGACTTGCACAGAAATGAAGGAAACATCTTTTATACACATACATGTACAAAGTTTATGTTATTTATAGTTTGTAAGTTATTTTTTACCTGTGGTTTAGTTTTGTGGTATTATGTCTGAACATGTTGTTCTTAAAGCAATTGGCCTGGCTGATAAGCATAGTCGGTATAGTGCATGACTGCTAAATTGGTGGTCATGGGTTTGAAACCTGGGCAAGGCATAAGTTCTTCTATGATGATTGGACTGTATCCAAAGTCATTTGTCCTCCACCTCTGAACTCTGGTTTACGTGGAGAAGTTGTCAGTTTTTTTGCAAAGGAACAGGTTAGTACATGTTGGTAACCCAGGAGCACTGGTGGGTCAACTGTCCGTCATATGCAACTGGCATGTTGAGAAATGGCGTAAAACCCAAATCAAACAGACTCACAAACTTAAAGCTGTGTGCAAATAGATTACACATCTGACATGATTGGCCAAGCTTGAATAGATGTTGTTATCATAAAATGTTTTGAAACAATTTGAATGCAAATAAATATAAAAATATTTATTTTTGATCTTGCATAGACATTTAGCTGTGATCAATAGTTAATTGATAATTAATTGCCTTGACGTTAGTAATTAGTGACTGATTCAATTCGGCCATCTACATTTGTGTGTCACCGCAAATACATTCATTTTCATTTGTTAATGTTTGTCAATATGAATGTCTTTATGCGTTGCTCATATTCGATTCTAACGAAACAAGTGCACGAGGGCTGTCGTAGTAAATCGCAGCCGTTGATTATAGCATGAATTGTGATTAAACTATCGATTTAAATTTCTAATACATATATTCAGAGTATTTGTGGTAACAAATAACATTGCGTCAAACTGCTGGGGAGGCACAGTGATCAAGAAGTAGAGTACCTGACTCCTGTTCCGAAGGATTCCAAACCCGCCATGATCGAGAATGAACCGCAAACCTCACAATCCCTAAAACAGCCGTGAGTTCTTCTGTAATTACTGCTTCACACTCTATTATTAATTACAGTTGGACCTTGTTCATTCAAATTCATTTGGTTTGAAATTTCATTTCGTATAATACATTGTTTCGAATAGCCCATTTCAACTTGACGTGCCTAAGAAGATACATCGGGACCTTTGGATTATACCGAGAATTTGGATAGAAGGTAGTCGAATAAACGAGGTCTGACTGCACTTTAAACTACGATAAACTTACCGATAATATAAAACTACGTGTATTTACTGTTAATGTGGTTTACACGTGGGCAAAGTTTAGTCTGAGACCAAATACATGCGAGTTTTTTCCATTTACTGTCAACTGAAGAATTATATGAGACGAAACCAATATTGACTGAATATAAAGTCATATTCAGCAGATATACCCTGTGGTAGCCATTGGTATAAGAGTTCACTTGACAAATGTATGACAGTTTTGTGAGTACTGCCTGGGGTCACGTGTATCATTTGATCAATAATGCAGTAATATGTGAACGTAAATAAGTAAAATAACTGCATATATATTTCTAACATAATGTCAGAAAAGGAGAACTCGGTTCAGATCATGTTTAAACATACAATGTAACCTCACAAGAGCAACCCTTTCTTGAGAAACAACCTCTGTTCAACAACGATATCAGTTTTCATGTTCAATAAAACCTCAATAATAAGACCACCCTTGAAACCATTGAAAACTGGTCTTAATATCTCTTTTAATATTAAGGTGGTATAAATATTGAGGTTGAATGAAGAGCAAAACAGCGAAAATGGACTTGAAAGGTGTGTTCTTATTGTTGAGGTGGTCTTCAAGTGAGGTTTACTGTAGTAAAAAATTACCGTCAATTCAACTGTCCAGAGAAACAACCTCTCAACCAAAATATAGTTCAAAACACAATGTGTGTTGCTCTGGATATATTGCAATGTAGAGACGCAGTTGTCAAGGGATACAGCGCCTGTCCCCTGATTTCGAGCCTAGCGATGAGCGGGGTTTGATCACGAGCTTCACAATCCCTAAACTTGACGTGAGTACTGCTTATAGCCAGGAAGCAGTCATTGAGAATGATTCGTATAAGTTGTAACAACTTATTTCTCAATCGATGAATATTAAACAAGTTTAAACTAAAACTTTAGTATCTTAAGTTTAAACATTCATTCATTTGCATTTACACGCCACTCGATGTCGGTTTTGTGGGTCTTAGTCAGATACATGTTACCACAATTTATAAGTGCAACATTATAAAGTAATTTATATTTGCTGTTTGGTTACTTTAATTTATTATGTATACATACTAGTCAATGAGACAGGTAGTGGTGTGTGTCTTTACTGTGGCATAAATGAACTGCAGGGGAACACAAATATAAATATACACACACGATATCAAATGAAGATACGGTTGTAACTATATATGTAATTAACTTAACCATCCTGTATTATAATGTTTCCATTTATGAATACAAATTGCCAGCAAACAGAAAGTATCGTAAAAAGTACCGGAACATCTAACAACTCGACCACCTCCGATAAGCAAGACATAAAACAACATACATTTCAAATTACTGTTTAATTTGTGATTTAGGGGTAGCACTTGGGCAACCGTCTACATTGTGAGTGACCGAGTAACGTTTTCTTAATACAACATAGTTATCAACATAATTCATGAACACGAATGACTATTTACAACCTCGTAATATATGACTGCATGAAACAACATTTCATAATTAACTTTAAAGAAAAAACAGGTATTAATATGACGGCTGCCCAAAGCTGAATGACTTTAAAAGTTTAACCTAAACGCTTTCATGAAAATCTCGTGCACAAGCACCTGCTAGCGACACGTATCAGAGATATTCGACATTAATAAGGGAAATCAATTATCTCCTAATTAATTATATGTGTCTGTGACTGAGAAAATGGGGCCAAATGAGCAAAATTGACTTTTAGTTTTCTGCATATTTTCAAAGTAGAATATCTTCAATGCATACCAACAAAAGTTGGGAGTTCTATCTCCATCCTTTCTTGGTAAAACAAATGTTTTTGTAACATAGGGGTGCGAGTTATAACAACACTTATTCATTTAAAAACCTGTTTTTAATATAGTTTTCACATATAACAAATAACACTTCCTGACCAACATGATCTAAAACATATTAATGTATAGTGTCACTATCTTAACAATAGAAATCAATAAGACTAAAAATCTTCTAAAAAACTACTAAAACATCGTTGCTATGGTGACACGATGAATTAGTTAAAATTAGGAGTAGAAACCTTGATTGAAAATTTATAAACATAACATTGATAAACGCTACAGTCACTGCACTAATTAATATACAATAAATCAACTTGAGGACTGTTTCAATTATTTGTTGATATTAAGCATATAGAATGATAATACATGTACATAAAAGCTGCACATTCAGTCAGTAGATTATTTGATCTTATACATGCAACGCCCAATACAGATTTTGTATTGCATGCAAAGTTGCTGTACAAATCAAATATCTATGTACAGGTTCAACTTGTCTACTCCAAATTATATCTAAAAATATATAAACAATTCAACATTTTAGCATGTAACATATGTTCAGTATTTCTGATACTCACACACAAGATACAACTAAAGGCTGTTGTAGAAAAAAAGCCTAGGGCGATAGGCTTGACTAGCCATTTTTAGGGTACTACATATCGAGTTTTAATTCATGTTAGGACACACCCAACCCATGGAATTTTATTCCATTTATAACCACCAACATAAGAATTTTAATATATATGTGATAATTTTATTCCTGTCTGTTTAGACTGTTGATACATTCACCATTTTAACCTGCGCATATTGGAGTGTGAAATAAAGCGCATGTTGCATACCACGAATGTTTATCATGGTGCATGATCATTCCGAAAATCTCGGCCAACTACGTACAGTGCCTCGCATGTTCGTAAGGCACTACTTTCGGAAATACCATTCGAATATCACGTACAATATGGAGTGCTGATGAAACGGGATTAGAATCACATATTAAGGCTATATGAAGACTGAAATATGTGAGTTTTTAACTAGAAATGACAACGATAATCCATTTTTTATGTGCATTTATCGAAGTTATTGAAGTTTAAATCCGTTTTACGAGAACTATTGTTTGACCGCACAAAATGTTGAATTTTGCCACATAGTGCTCCGTCTGACAAACACTAGAGATGTTCGTAGAGTAAACGAAGTGGTACGGAAATATCCGAGAGCTGTCGAGAATGGGTGTATGATGTTAATATTAGATCTCAGTCAAGACTTAAAACAATCAAAAAACTTTTGACATTTAAATTAACAAATTGTTCAGCTTGGTCTTATTGTTTTATTGTTTCTTAAGAAAATGAAACTACGACAGCCAAAATTTAAAATTTATAATATAATTTTGCCAAAACCAAGATAAATTATACCGCCTACCTATAAAATAAAAATAGCAAGTAGATCCTACCCTCCAATGCATATTTTCCTGGAATTTTTACTTACTGTATAAAGAATATTGCAGTCATAAGCCATCATGTTAATATGTTAGGAATTTAAAAGGAAGTCCTACAAACAATAGTCATATTCGTGTACATACACTGAACACATTTTCTAAACGTCCATGTAATAACATACAAATTTAAGAAAAGGTTTCATATGTCGACTTAAAATTTGGCATTCTAATATTAAACACAGTACAATATCGACGTTCACAAAGAAAATACCTAATATCGTCGTACCGGTTGATCACGCGTGACGGTGAGTACGATTATCAACTTTTGGCACGACGATCTCGTGCACTGTGTAGTAAGCGGTTAATTTCATTTCAATGCAATCCACGTTGTATGTCCAACACGAAAAATAGAAAAGATAGCGAGAATGACAACTGAAGAACGCGCCAGGGCCGTCGGTATGATTGATGCTAGTACTCCGATTTGACAGGTATGGCTAACTTTACAAATTCAAATAGAATTTTGAAAATAATTATTATTAACATAATTTGGTTAGATACATTTACACTGATCAAATAAAGAAAGTTTAAAGGAAAACTCTCCGTTAGAAAAAATGGCGTTATTGTAGGATACGCCTTTAATGAAAGATGCACCACTTGAGGTACCCTGAAGTTCAATGTCACAGTTATAGGTTCCGTGACGTTCAATATGTCACAGTTATAGGTTCCACGAAGTTCAAGGTCACAGTTATAAGTTCCGTGACATTCAAGGTCACAGTTAAAGGTTCCAATGTCACGGTTATAGGTTCCGCGAAATCATGTAATGCTGGCAATTACCTATATTAAATATTTTTTTTTGTACTTTCAGGGTATAAACTTGTGAGCCACGTAAGCCTGTCAACTGCGGAATTCTATGAACTGTGTAATGCTAAGTTAATACATTTGAACCAGTAAACGTAATTCTATGAACTCTGTTATTCTATGAATCGTGTCACATATTATGTAAATAAGTGTGAGAATATTGGGGTTAGATTTGTACTGTGTGGACTAGCATGGTCGTTCTACGTGGATCTAACACTTTATATATATACATATACACATATAATTTGAGGATCGAACCTACTGCTCCTACATACATGGCCAGTTGGAGTACGAGAGAAAGTTTCAGAGGAAGAGGAGAGGAATTTTTTTTGAAGTTTAGGACATTTGTGTACATGTGTGTAATGTTTGAAGATTCGGACATTTGTGTAAATACGTGCAATGTTTGAATATTAGGACAGTTTTCGAGTAATATTTGGTAAACATTGTGATTGTAATTATTTATTTGGAATTATGTGATTTCATTGGTGCTAATGGTCAGACAGATTGATATTGTCATACAGTCAACAGACACGTGAGTACACATATATTGATAGATAAACATAAACTCCAGTTACAATTTATGCATAATACTCGTACATGTTTTTAGTGCAACTGTAGCAATTGTAATGTTATTGTTATAATTGCTTACAGTAACTGCAGTTTGTGTTTATTATAAATGGATAACACGTATTTCATTGTATATTCAGTAGGACCTCGTTTATTCGACAACCTTCTATCCGAAAACTTGGTATTATCCTAAATAAATATTAGTCCCGATGTATCTTATTATATTCGTCGAATGGAAATGGGTTATTCGAAACCATGTATTATTCCGGATTATTTCCGGACCTGATTAATTCGAATGAACGAGGTTCGACTGTATATTGTTAGAAAATTAGAGAGTTTACTTTTGCATAATCATACTAACATCACATTTAGTTGGTGGCGGTATTCTGTTACCTATTTCCCATCTTTCCTGTCTTTAAACTTATCTTTCAAAATACAGTTCTTCCATTTAAACTTTTAAAAATTGGAAAATGCCGAGCTGAAAGTCGCTTTTGCGGTAGTTTTATGAAAAAAGAGCCAATTATCTTTTTTCCTTATAAATGTTCACTGCTTTGTCATTCGAGATCTTATATTCGGGTTGCAATATAGTCTGACTCTGAAACGATATTCTTTATCTGCGTGCAGATTTAATGGAGGTGTAAATCTTATCTAGACATACCTTTCACCGATACACATTGACGCTCATTGGTAGTATAAAAGTATATATTGTCCGTGTTTTACTTACTTCAGAACGGTTGTTAACACATTTTGAGGTGGCCAGCTGATGAAAACTTGTTTTGGAAAAGATTGGCCAATAAACATTGTGTGCACACTAATGGTATTCTCAAGTAATTTTGAAACGACTTTTTAAGCTGACGAGAAAAAGAAACGCCCCATTCTAAAGCATTGTACAATATATTGTTAACTGTGATTCAAAATTAGAAAAGAATAATTCCATTCGCAAATTTGATATTTTAAGAGAATTGATTATCAATTAGACAGCATTTCATTGTCACATTATGCTTCACATCTTGAATTTAAATTGACTGGTCAGAGAAATTTCACTGACACGATCAGTAGCGCGTGTGGCCACCTCTACTGGCAACCACAGCAGCAAGACGTCGCCCCATGGAACAGCACAAGTTACGTAGCAGATACCGTGGGATTCTGGCCCACTCCTGGTGGAGCGCTGTTGTCAGTTCCTGGACGTTGGCAGGCTGTCGTTGACGTAACCGCGGTCCAAGGTAATCCCAGGCGTGTTCAATCGGATTGCAGTCCGGTGAACACGCCGGCCTAGGCAAGACGTTAATGTTGCTGGCTCTGTAAAACGTTCCTGGTGACACGTGCTACGTGAGATCGCGCGTTGTCATGCTGGAAGAATGGGCATTGACGTTGGTGGAACATAGGGACAACCACAGGACGTAATATCTGGTTAATGTAACGCCTGGCTGTGAGCTTACCTTGGCACACGATGGGTTGGGACTTAATTAAAACCTATGATTGATGGCTGCCCAGTCCATAACTCCGCCCCACCGTAACGGTTGTGTTGCAGAACGCAATTGTTAGCGTAGCGTTCATGACGCCGTCTGTATACACGGATACGTCCGTCGGCGTTCGACAAGTTGAAACGTGACTCGTCACTAAACACTACGTTCTGCCAACGCTGACTGCGATGATTGCGGGCCCAAATAAGACGTTGGTGACGATGAAGTCGCGTATGAACTAGACCGCGGTAGGGCCTGCGCCAGCTAATTCCCCGTTCTCTAAGCCGATTTCTGACTCTATGTCGACTTACAGGGTGTCCACGGTTACCCACTACTAAACGTGACATGGATTCAGCCGTCACAAATCTGTCCCGCAGATGGTGTTGACGTAATTATCCCGCCGTACTGACGATACACGCGGTCTACCTGAACGTGGCCTATCGGGATACGTTCCCATGTCTCCGACACGTCGAATGAGACGTAATATTGTCGAACAAGAGACGTTTAAACGTCTGGCGAATTGTTTTTTACGTTCGCCCAAATTCAAGCATGGCCAAAACTCGGGCACTCTCTTCAAAATTTAGCCTCGGCATTATCAGAAACTGGATAATTGTCATATAATACTCTGAAAATATGGTTGTATGTCGACTAACACATGTACCTGTGTAAAATTCACTCGATAAAACCACATGGTTGACACGCACGGATTGCACGAGTAAATCATGAGCAGGTACATGAATAAAATCGTACGTGTTTCGGTTGGTATCCCCCCAAAGTTAAACTTTTTTAATGAAATTAACGTCAATTTTCGATGAGGCGTTTCTTTTTCTCGTCAGTATATTTACCAGAGAACGGTTACAAAAATAAATTATGAAGTGGTCATATTGGGCAAATATTGACCAGTATAGTCATTTTATATTTTATATTTATATTTACCTTCCAACAGTTATAAACAAATTTTGAGGTAATCAGCCCATGAACAAACAATTAAAGATTAAGACATTCTTATAGGTCCGTGCAAAGTTTGAACATTATGACATTTGTGTATTTGCCTAGCATGGTCGTTCTACGTGGATCTAACACTTTATATATATACATATACACAGATAATTTGAGGATCGAACCTACTGCTCCTACATACATGGCCAGTTGGAGTACGAGAGAAAGTTTCAGAGGAAGAGGAGAGGAATTCTTTTTTGAAGATTATGATAGTTGTGTACATCCGTGCAATGCTTGACGATTTGGACATTTGTGTATTTCCGTGCAATGCTTGACGATTAGGACATTTGTGTATTTGCGTGCAATGTTTGACGATTAGGACATTTGTGTATTTGCGTGCAATGTTTGACGATTAGGACATTTGTGTATGTGCGTGCAATGCTTGACGATTAGGATATTTGTGTATTTGCGTGCAATGCTTGACGATTAGGACATTTGTGTATTTGCGTGCAATGTTTGACGATTGGGACATTTGTGTATTTGCGTGCAATGTTTGACGATTAGGACATTTGTGTATTTGCGTGCAATGTTTGACGATTGGGACATTTGACGAGTGAATTTGGTAAAGTTTGTGGCAGTTATCATCTATTTTGAATTTTGTGACTTCATTGGTGCTAATGGTCAGACAGATTGATATTGTCATACAGTCAACAGACACGTGAGTACACATTATTTGATAGATTCACATAAATTGCAGTTACAATTTATGTATCATACATGTTTATCTTTTCAGTGCAATTTTAGCAATCTTAAAGCTATGTTTTTATAACGGCTTACAGTAACTGCAGTTTGTGTTATTTTAAAATGGATAACATGTATTTCATTGTAAATATATATACTCAGTACATTTACAACGCACAGTATGAGACCTGCAAACTATTTGTAAAGCGATATTTCATTGCATTTTGAAACTTATTTTATATGAAAATACCCAATATTTGCAATGAATATATCGTATATGTTGGATATGAACATGAAATAATACAATGTATAGTTATTTTCTAGTTTCTCAATGTAAGTCCACAAATGTACTGAACATATATATTGTTTGAATATTAGAGATTTCACTTTTGCATGTTTTAACAACATAACATTTACATGTAGTTGGTGATTTAGATTCAGACATTTGTGTATATCTGTGCTATGTTTGAAGATTATGCTATGTTTGAAGATTATGCTATGTTTGAAGATTATGCTATGTTTGAAGATTATGCTATGTTTGAAAATTTTGCTATGTTTGAAGATTTTGCTATGTTTGAAGATTATGCTATGTTTGAAGATTATGCTATGTTTGAAGATTAGGCTATGTTTGGAGATTAGGCTATGTTTGAAGATTAGGCTATGTTTGAAGATTAGGCTATGTTTGAAGATTATGCTATTTTTGAAGATTAAGATATTTGTGTACATCTAAGCTATGTTTGAAGATTAGGACACACAATAATATAAATATAATATAGTAAAGGATACACATAACGTAATAAGATGATATAAAGTTGTATCTATATAAAATATTTAAAAAAATGTCACAATATAAATTCAAAGGTACACCACATAACGTTATACGGACATAACATAAATAATATGTTTACACAGCATTTAATGAAGTTGGTTTGAACATACAAATAACAGTTCAGGATCTTCTGAATATGAGTAACGTACTGATGGGACAGAGTATTTACTTAGCATGTGGATATATAACCATATCTCAATCTCACGAAAGTATGTTGACAAAATAAATTACAATAAAGTTATTTGTCATCCTGTCACGTGACTTTATAGTAAAGCTACCAACGAACAAACCGGACCCCCTTTGAACAGGATAAACTTGGAACCAGGGAACATGTCCGGCTTAACGTGATTTCGCCAGTTCGTGTTTGCGTACTCCAGGGGTCAATTTTCATGTATAGGGAACTGGACACGACTTCAGGCAAGTACTTAAGTTATTTAAAATAATTGAGTTCCGTAATTTGAGTACTAAATTTTATCATTTTGAATTTAATTCTTTATTATAAGTACATGTCACGAAAATTGTCTTGTCTGAAGTGTACATTGCAGAGTTGTTGTGTACAGCAGTCTAGCCAGTCTACAGTTACGTAAAATATTTGAACGGCTAGAGTTGTTGATATATCGGCTAAGCTGTCTTTAATATGAACAATTGCAATGTAATACCCATTTATAAAATCTTGTTTTATCATGTGGCGCGTGGAAAGTATTTAGAAATCTGTTGAAAATTACTACTCTATTCCAGGATTTCCTGTAAACTATTGATCGTTTATCAACTCACTGGAAGATAATACAATACAAAAGGTTTGTATCAACATTTTATACTTAAAGTTGTTTATATCTTTGTCATTTCTAAAGTGCCAGTCTGGGTGGGAGTTAGTGTGTCCAGCAATCATCATGGTCAGTTCCAACTGTTGGTGCAGACCTAAAAAACAAAAACATGCTTATACCTGAAACATCAGTATCAAGCAAAACATATGACAAACGGTCAACGTTGTCCAATTCCTTTACAAATTCATCATCTTAATTACAAATAAGATTGTAAGGAATAGTGCTTGCATTGCTTAACTGACTTAACTGTCTCATAGTGATAACTATTTTAATTTTAACGGCCTGTTGTCATTTTCGTTGCCACAAAAAAAAAACATCACTTCCGGGGTTTTCGTAACAACGGATTAACAGATCGAAAAGTATCTTTTTCTCCTTTTCTCGGTAAAGGCAAAATGTAAAATGAGAACAGGCACTTACCTTAACATCATGGAATGTGTCTCCAATTGTAAATAATTGAATGCTCAACATCGTTGTCGAAAATACGCAATTATTTGAATAGCACAATACCGGAAGTAAAGATCTACGTGAGGGAAATCACATCGTCAAGAAGGGTCACCAAACTATTTAATTATCGGCGATCTCACCAAATTATTATAACAAAAACATAATTGAGAGATCAACCTTTATTATGGATAGTTTTGAATGAATGACATAAAATGGAGCTTAAAAAGTTCAACATGTCGGTTTGTGTAGTTTAATTTTTGGACGTAAATAAAACGACGCGATTTCTCGATAATGACGTTTGCCGCATTTGGCCCCATTTCTCCAGACGACGAATATTATTCAAACGGAGGAAAATACATTAAAGTACAATTTTGTCAAGAGTTTGTTCAAAATAATAAATCCAATGATGATAGGTTAATTTTGTGTTTGTTTTAGTAGCAATGCTTGAGCGACAATGGGCTTCTCTCTGGTCTCATCCATATAAAGAACAGTATAACTTCCCATCTACACAGACTATCACATTTGATTTCTAGTTTCTAGCCACCTTCTGAACAGTGAACTGTTCGATGGAATATGCAAAGTGCATCACGAATCCAATCGGTCATTATAATTAATTGTAATACTAACGTCTCCGATCAATACTTTCAAGTTTTTAACAATTATTCAGTTATTACATTAAGAACTGATGTTACAATTACTGTTAAGTTGTCCTGAACGCTCTCAATCTTAGATAAATATGTTATTGGATAGCATTATGGGCGGACGTTGAACGGTGAACAGCGAATCCGCTGAAATTGTTGAAAAAAAACAACAGACAATACAATTTACATTTCGTACAATACACACATTTTATCTTGATATCTTTCTCCCTATAAACGTAATTAAGACCAATTTATCGGTCATACTTCACCAAATTCGGGAAGATGCTTTAAGGGGCGTGAGACATAAACTCGCCATGTTGACCAATACGTAAACTGTTTCAAGAATGCCTGTTCGTACCACGAATATTACATGCTGAATTATGACTTTGAATATGCACCAACTTTACCTGTATGCTTATATCATTTGATTTATTGGTGCGACTTGAATTTTTCTTGTACATACGTATATGACAAATATTCATAACTTGAAATAACTGCGATGTAACGTGATGTTCGCTCCCTGTCGAAACTGACCAATGCGCGCGACTCTACTGCATAGTACTGTAAAATGCATCAAACTGTTGACATATTGTATGACCGCAGGTGATCGAATATCAGCGACATTGAGATATCACTGGACAACTGAAATTACTACACTGACTAAATATGTTGATGAGTTTCCTTCTAGCTATTTAGCGGCAATTAATTTCCAATGACTAATTGATTAATACTGAACTTTTCACGGAAGTGGCGCGTACAAATATACACACACAGTGCAGTCCTTTGGTAATTTATGTAAACACCTTGCCGTGTGAGGCATAAAACTTCAGAAAAACCACTATAATAAGTTTATGTATTATTTTTATATGTGTAGTTTTGATATACGTACATTAACAGAACGCTCAGCGCATTTTGCATTAATCGCCTAAATCACCCGGACTTAGTTGGTATTTTTAACGAAGTGATTTTAGAAAAAAAGGAGAATACATTCTGACGACAAATATGGATTTATGGAGACCTAATATTTTAACACTGGTGATAGGTATGTTCTCAAGCAGTTCTTTTTCTAGCAATCGAGATTCAAGATAAAAAAAATCAGGGTGTTTTCAGTTAAAAATTGAGTTTACGCTTGCACCTCCACAGTAGTACCTAATGATTTTAATGCAGTTATACAAAATTGATAGATCTACTCGAATGAAAAAGTAACCCTTTTTTCATTTGCATTTGAAGAACTATTTTATTTAAAGGCAAATTTATGCAATTCTGTAAGTAATGAGTTGCTATTCATTTACTCATGTAAATTATTTATCGCCTGCACCATAGCTCGAAAATGAATAATTATTATGTACCGTTAATGGACTTCTAACATATAAACATCTCTGATATACAGTAATACCTCAATAATAAGACCACCCTTGTGACCCTTAAACATTGATCTTCTTATGGAGGTGGTCTTTATATTGAGGTGGAATGAAGATCAAAACAGTGGACATTGACTAGAAATTGGGATCTGAATTTTGAGGTGGTCTTTACGTGAGGTTTTACTGTACATATCAAACGCGAGCATCATTGTCCTTACCATTTTGTTCGTTACTTTATGCTATGCACAGAGCTTCTATGTTGAAAACATCTATTTTTAAACATTTTCCACAATGTGTGTATTTAGGTAAATATCATTTTGGTTTTTGTAAGAACCAAATACGTAGTGTAATGTCTGTCAGTAATACAACAAATAACATATGGGTTTGGGAATAGGACTCTGCGACAGCACATCCTAAATGTGTTTCTATTATATTGGAGCATTTGGTGATATAAAATCTAATTAATTTTCTGGTATGTAAGAGATCGTCAATATTTCAATGTAATTCTCTCCCATCAACAATATGTCCAAATTGTCCGTATTGCACCAGTCGGCCAGATCCGACCATTAACATGTGCTATTGCCTGTCACAGAGCAATGAGCCAGCAAATTAAATCCTACCCGTTTGTCCTCCTTAATTCTCCCGAGTGTTCCTTTATGGTCGACCAGGCCATTCCTTGTGCCCCTGCTCCCTTCCGTATTTGCCCTTTCATTTCCTCAATGCCTGATGTTTTGTGGACTGTTGTTTTCCCGGAGGTCTGTGTGGGAAGGCAATGTCTTCTGATGTTGCGTTCCCTGTAGCAACTTGTTCTCTCTTGAATTAAAATTTCTTGTAAGAGTAAATTCAAAAGCTTTATTTTCTGAAGGTGATATATAAACTTATGTAGTAGCAGTAAACAATTACTATAAACATGTTATTTTCATGCGGCCTTCAATAACATAACAATTCAATCACAAACAAGCACATGCAATTTATTCATATATAACAGTACACAGTAAGAAAAATATAAATGTCCCGACAGACACAACATTAACTTATACATTAAGTTGAATGTAACCGTTTAGCACCAACAATTATGATGCAACATTTATCAAGTATATGTAGTCGTAACGCAGCGTATGTATCGATTTATATCAATGTCTGTTTCTTCCAGGTGTTGCCTTGATGTTCACCATTACGTTGGCACAGAATTTTCCACAACCTAATGTTCCACAGAATCCACAATTCAATCAACCAATGCAGCCTCAGCCTCAGCCTCAGCCAAATATGCCTCAAAACCCACAGTTTAACCAGCCGGGAGCAGCAACCAATCAAAACTTCCAGCCGGGAACTAATCAAAACTTTCAACCAGCTCCACCACCCAATCAAAACTTTCAGCCAGGAACAGCAACCAATCAGAATTTCCAGCCAGCCGCTGTGCCCAATCAGAATCCTGCTCAACAACCGGCCCAGCCCACCGCAAGAGCATTGTCTCCAGATGAACAAAGCCAGGTTACATGTGCTCAGGTAAGTTCTTATAAATTATCACAGAAAACTGATAATAATATAAATACTATTCACACAGTTGAGAGCTTAAACAAGCTTGATTAACGCAAAGGAACGGTTAGAAGCCGATGTACGTGTGCATAAGTATAGAATCGTTTAATTTTGTTTTAATGGTGCAACGAAATATATGTTGGGTTCATTTTTGTCCGCTTACTTAATGTTGCCAACTTTGTAAAATATCTTATTGCTAAACATGTTTATAGGCAGGGCGTTCAGCAGTATCCCAGTGCTTCCAGCAGAACGGTGGCTTCCAGATGCTGACAGTGATAGCTCTGCTTTCAAATGGTACTCAGGGACAGCTACCACAAAACTCGGCACAAGTCAAACAAAACCTCTGTCAGTAAGTAGCTTACACTAATTGTTAATTAAAAATCAAATTGGAAATTTTAAGAATGGATATCCTTAAGTTTGGAAATCTTACAAGTGCATGTATATGCATTGTGGCAGCTATATCCAACATTAGAAGCGTGCCCTCAAGTCGATATTACCCATATGTTACCTTACCTACCAACTTGACCCCGTTTATTTATTTATGTTTACACTGTAATATGATTTGTGTGTTTGTACACAATAGTCTTCACTTTGATATAAATTATAAGCCATGACTATAACACTGAATATCACTCGAACCTGAACTCGAAGAAATAAACGACATGGAAACGTAAAAGTGTGTCTGTTCTGTTCCGCAGGTCCAATGCCAGGATTGTTGCCTGTGTATTCAATAGTATCAGACGTTACAATGGTACAGAACAATGCAGTACTTTGGCAGCATATATAAGACTTGAACAAGAAACAGTAGGTTTATTGAATGGTGTCCAACAAATGTGTGGTAAAGGACTGATGCCCAAAGTTACTCCATGCATGCAGAGGTTAAGCTTTGATATGATGCAGTGTTACGAAGAAGCTGGTCTTAATGCTGATTTGTTTTCACCACGTGGTTCGCGTATGGAGGGCGCCATTATTGGAGACAACAGAGAAGTTGCCCGGATGTTTTGCAGGTACCGCTTGTTTGTTAATCTCAATATAGAATTAAATGCTACATTGTTATGTCCGTACAGATGTGATATTCCGACGTCAATCATTTGGAAAAGGAACGAAAATCATCGTTTTCAATACATTGTGTATGGAAATAGTTTTCATATTTCCATCCTATTGAGAATTGCAAAATATAAAAAATCTAATTGTCGTATTTATGTTTGCCCTCATGAGACTAAATGTTTAATGGTTGACTCCACGTATCAATTTCATTTTTAATCTAGACGCATAATATAACAAAAAGCTTGACCACCTACATCTTTTCTCAACTTGCGGAGCCATGCAACACCGCGCCTGTTGCGGTTGTGCCACCAGTACGATGACGGCGTGAAATATGAAACTTGGCAAATTTAATAACATGTTTGTATCAAATGAATTTAAACTAAATTTTACTATTTTTGTTTATTTTAGTAAGAGAAGTAGTCTGTATTCCTGTCAAAATCGTGTATTGGAGAAATGTGAGGGAGCAAGACGGCTTCAGGAATTAAGTGGAAATGATCAAGCTTCCATGCAATCTGGAACAGATGTCCTCTGTAAAGATGTGGATGGTATGTACTAGATTGATGCAACCTTATGACATGAAAATGCAACTGTAGCCGAAATAATTGATATAAAACTCTTTCGTAGTCATCTAAGTCTAACCATTGCTTGTTTTGTTCTACACTCTCCTCATTTTCGCATTTATTTGAGCAAACATTCTTAACTGCTTGATTTTCATTTGAAGTATGAGTATTAAAAAATATCGAAATTTATGAATTTATAAAAAAAACACATTACATCGACCTTGTTTTCTTAAATATTAAGATTATTTCATCGACTTTGATATAAAATTATCAATTAATTAAATCTTACGAATTACGTTTCATAATAGTTTATAGTAGTTTGACTGCATTTTAAAATACAATTCAGCATGGACAATGGCCAATTGAAAATATATTTTCTAAAAGAACATTCTACGTTTTATAATGTTGTACCCCTAGTTGAATTGTTATATTTAATTTATATATTGTATATTATAGTGTATGTTAGTGGACTGGTTTGCTTTCAAACACCAACAAAGAAAGTAGAATCGTGTGCCAACAGTCTTATACAAAAGATGACTGAGGTGACCATGAAGCAAATCAAGGACAACCTTGACACTGACGCATTCTTCAGAGAGTATTGCAAGTAAGTAGTTGTTGGTGCTTTTGTTTTTTGTTGTTTTCTTTGTTGTTGTTGTTTCTTTTAGTTGTTTTCTTTGTTGTTGTTTCTTTTTGTTGTTTTCTTTGTTGTTGTTTTATTTGTTGTTGTTGTTTCTTTGTTGTTGTTGTTTTCGTTGTTGTTGTTGTTTTCTTTGTTGTTGTTGTTTCTTCGTTGTTTTCTTTGTTTTTGTTGTTTCTTTGTTGTTTTTTGTTGTTGTTATGTTATTGGTTTCTTGCGATTGTTTGTTTTCGTGTTTTAACACAGTAGACAGTAGGGCGTTTGTTCACAAAGTACGAATTTATTTTGCATAGTGACATAATTATGCTTCTATTTTCACGAATTTAAGTTTTGTATAGAACTCTCACGTAGAACTATTGGCTCATAGCGGCATAGACGGAAAGAGTATTTGGAAAAGTATAAACAATTGAACTTTGTGAACGAACTTTTTAACACCCTGTACATAATTATTTAAGAAAAAAAATTCACAAGTCGCTTTTGTTCATTGCAGAGTGCGTATCACAAATTTAGAATGTGACAGCGCTGCCTGGGGTGATAGTTGTGACCGTATGGCTGTAGGACTAAAAACCGAGTACCAGTGTAACTTACTTCCGGATAATTGCAAAACTGATCCGCTAGTTCGTGATTTGTACAAGGGCGCATGCGCAGAATCTTCATTTGCGCGGGAACTCAGAGAACCGAATTCAGGAGCCAGCTCAATTTTCTACGGAATAAGTTCAATTTTAGTGACAATTTTTGCATTTTCAGTTGCTATTCTTTAGACAAAAATCAAGCTCCTAAATACCAATCATCAAAGCCGTGTAATAACCGGTTAAAGATTTTGTACATAGAAACACGCCTCATTACTCAAAATGAATATCATATCCACTAGATGCTACTCTGTAATAATGACTACTGGTATGTGTTAAATAGGTGTTCTCACATGACTACGGGTAGTTGTAAATAAAATAGTTCATTACACCATATAGTTCATACCTCGTCTTTCATAGAATTGTTAAAGAAAGTTATACATAGAAAATTGATTTATAATAAAATATTTACACCATATCTTATTTGTTTTATGTGTTCAAGATGTGTTTTGTTGTGTTTAACAATATCTACTGAATTCACACATATTATCCACACTCTCAGTAACTTTATGTTTACGCTTTATGTAGTTGAAGCTTATTCATTTTACACAATAGCTTAACATATTTACAACTTTGAGTATATATATCTGTCAAATTTGATCGTAAAGGAAATGTGAAATCACAATATGCTTGCAAACTTCCGCATGTTCCGTATTTATCCGTAATAGTAACGGAACAACCCGAGTGTTGACGTCGGTCTTCCCCGAGGGCATTGTCAATTCATTTCCTATACATGAACTGTAAATATATCGCTTAGTTATCTATATTTATATAAAGGTTTTATAAAGACAGTTTGCGATTATTTGAAATTTATGTATTATTTTACACTTTTATCTCGAGTTAGTTAACTATTGCATGTGTTACTTATTATTGGTACCAATAAAACGCAACACCAAATTGCTTTTGGTTGGGAATGATATACAGTAAAATCTCACTTAAATACCACCTCGATAATAAGACCACCTCGATAATAAGACACTCGATAATAAGACCACCTCGATAATAAGACCCTCGATAATAAGACCACCTCGATAATAAGATCCTCGATAATAAGACCACATCGATAATAAGACCACCTCGATAAGACCACCTCTATTATAAGACCACCTCGATAATAAGACCACCTCGATAATAAGACCACCTCGATAATAAGACCACCTCGTTTATAAGACCACCTCGATTATAAGAACACCTCGATAATAAGACCACCTCGATAATAAGACCACCTCGATAATATTACCACCTCGATAATAAGACCACCTCGATAATAAGACCACCTCGATAATATTACCACCTCGATTATAAGACCACCTCGATAATAAGACCACACTTTTCAAGTCCATTTGGACTGTTTCGCTCTTTGGTAGACCTGAATATTAAGACCACCTCAACATAAATACCAGGTTCAAGGGTCCCAAGGGTGGTTTTATTATTGAGGTTTCACTGTATTGACAATAAAAACGAAAAGGTGTCAACACTTTCGTTACTGTCACTGCGGTCAATACACAATGTTAAACACCGTACCGTTAACTTAATCAAAGGACTGAAGGTTATGGGAGGCGCTTCCAAGACAAGTTGCACGTTCTCCATATTATCG
This sequence comes from Mactromeris polynyma, assembly GCA_032209605.1. Taxonomy (NCBI): domain Eukaryota; kingdom Metazoa; phylum Mollusca; class Bivalvia; order Venerida; family Mactridae; genus Mactromeris; species Mactromeris polynyma. Next base: position 3,455,373 of record JASFXZ010000019.1, on the reverse strand, counting down.
TATTAGAAACTCATACGCGACTATTCGGGTAAACTCATTCGACAAATATGACACTAATTATACAAAATGTACTAATTAAATATATGATAAAATCAGAGGACTTTACATGCACCAATATGGCGGTACTACTTATAAACCATCCGGTTGACGATGATATCAATGAGACGCTAAAGCGCCTTTAAATCAAACTTACATATGTTGGCTATGTAATCATATGTATACAAAGGCAATGTATGTTAGGTCCAAATGTTTTTTCATGCAGTTCATTCCGTGTCAGCGGTGTTTACGTTTTTTCTTCAAACCGTTTTAACCGGTGATAGATATGCATGTAGTAAACTTTAAAACGAATTTTAACAGCATTTAACAACAGGTGATAGACAGTACATGTATAAATCACATTCCCATTTTATAACGAGAAGGGATAAAGGGAGAGAACTCGTGAGATCTCATGTGGTTATAAGCATTTGCGCAGTAACACACTGATTGTGAAACTAAATGTAAATATAAGAATTAAACTGCATATGTTGATGTTTTGCAGTAGTATAAATACAATTTTAAATACAAACCGTCTCCCGTGGCCGATTGGATAAGGCATCCGCATTTGGAGCGGGAGGTCGAAGGTTCGAATCCTTTCCGATATGGCCCGTTGGTGAGCCGCCTGCTAGTTAAATAATGGTTACCGTGAGCCTACCTGTCTGGTGCCTGATATTAAAGGATATGAATCGGGAAGTGAATTTGCTCAGAAAGTTAGTGTCTCATAAGTCAGAAATGGCTGGCCCCTTAAATGGGGATGACACTATTAAAAATAAACACACACTTTTACATTGGGACAATTCAACGTGCCGATGCAGTACATCTGTCAAATAAAGCCCGACTGTAATTTAAACATCGATAAAACATCAACATGTGCTGCTAAATTCTTACATGTTTATAACATTCATGAGTTAAAAGAAGGAAAAGAAAGGAAACACAAGATATAACCATTTCCCTCCTACATTTTATTGATAATGACAACAGTGAAGCACATACATGTATTCAGTATTTATACATAACTGATTCAAACAATACGAGATATGTTACACTGTATTCATGCAATAAACTGCAGTCATTATACTTTTATTATGACAATCACCAGGTTGCACAGAAGAGTTATATAATGTAAGACCTCACTCTCACATAATATGTAGCATTACACATAAGACCACATAAGATTGTCGCGAGTTCTCTCCCTTTATACACTGCATGTATTTATAGAAATATATTTACATATACTATAGAAGGGAATTAGGAAAGAGAACTCGTGTCAATCTCATACCAACGTTTCAATATGTAAGGTAAAACTATTCTAGATATCGAATACATTTGCATGTTAATACAATAAAAAATGATATTATATATTTATTATTTATACAAATTAGCAATTATACACATTATACTTTTATTATGACAATAAGCAGGTTGCACCGAGGAGATATAGTATGTACTGTGCGTTAGTAAGATTACACATTCACACAATATGTAGCATAACACATCTCAAATATCTCCCATATATTGAAACGCGAGTTCACTTCCTTTATCCTTTCTAAAGCTCTCAACCTCTATCCCTTATATGTATATATAGAAATATATATAATTATACATATACCATGGAAGGGAAATAGAAGAGGAAAAAACTCGTGACGATCTCCTGTGGTCTTTACCAACGTTTCAATACTTAAAACTACATATAAAATACAATTGCATGTCAATACAAAACTGTCATAAGTTAATTATTCGTACAAATCAGCAATTTAACAAAATATAGTCAATAAATATTTTCAAGAAAACAGTATAAAGGAAAAGGTGTTGTGTTGTTATGTAAGTTATTCTGATATGTATCGCGAACGTGTCATTAACATTGTTATTCGAAGAAGCAAAATGTAGCGAACGAATGCCAATTAGTAGTCAATTTGATTATCACAATCACTCATTCCAGTAAATAAATACTTTAAAAAATCCCAGACATCAATTTATTCAGACTTATAACATTCACACGCTACAATCTGTCATGAAAACTCTCACTTGCTTTTAAAATGAGACCTTATTTCGTAATAATAGTCGCAATTCAATTACACCAATTAAATTGAAAATCAAAGGGATGGTTTACTCTAACAAAGAAAGTTCAATGAATTTATTGTCACACTACAGGTACAGATTTAAATTACATCGTTTTTAGAAGGCTTGTTTATTACATTCTATAAAAAATGACCACTTATTGTGCCTTTCATTTACTGTATTATAATTGTGTTCAAGGTTTTACTATTTAGTAGTGATGGCCACTGTTACTCGCTCTCATGTATGATACACTCAGAATGCACACACGTTCAAATCTCATTCATCCAAACATAAGCAGTATTTTCTCACACTCTCTTGGCAACAATTTCAATCATTCTTTGTGCATTATGCTGACTGCGCATGTTCAATGTTGCGGTCGCTGTGACAGTCACTTAAATAATCATTTGTGATACCCGCTTTGCGACAATTTCAACAAATCGCACAATGTGTCAACGTGATATTCTTGAAAGCGTTAAAAACAAAACGTAACCATACACATGAACTGTTTATTTCAAATATAAAGATTTTCAATTTAAGAAGCATTTAAGAATTGTTAATTCAATGTCAAGACTAAGGTCGATAAAACGCTTGCTATGACAGACAACATCCACCCTGATGATGTTGATGCACCACCTTTTGCGTCATTTCCGCCTTGATTAGCGGAAGAGCCTCCGCCACTACCACTACCACTACCTCTACCACCTCCACCACCTCCACCACCTCCACCTCCACCGGAAGAAGGACTGTAAGCGCCATCGTTGCAGATCTTTTTGAAGTTGCTGACTTGAAGGTTCTTACAATGTTCTTGTATCAGTTTGCATTCAAATTCTGTCTTCAACTCGACAACATCATCTTCACAACTTCCGCTCCATCCATTTAGATCGCATCTAAGATGTTCAACGCGAATTCTGAAAATGAAGTGTGTATGTAAACACTACTTGTTGATGGCTATAACTTATGATACAACTAACAAAATATATGTAGCTGCTGCATGTACAGAAATATCACCGTACGTTACAGTTGTATGTACAGATTGTCAAGTGATTTATACTTGTCTTTCTTCAGGTTAACAGTCTATTCAAGATCTCAACAACGTTTATTTTATGTGCTTTTATTTTTATTGTGCAGTTACTTTATTGAATTTAATAGCTCTCCATTTTACTTGACAAAAGTTTATGGGATTTTAATACATATATAGCAAATAAGAGTTATAAACATTTTAGATAGCTGCTTCTACATTTGTTCAAATGAAACATTTTGTTAAGGTTGTGACAAATCATACTCTATCACAGCTTCCTGGGTTCTAACCAGCGCGCAATACTAATTCAGGGATTGCTAAGATTATGGTAGACTCGGGTTCAGAGCAGAATTCGAATCCAAACCCTTTGGTCATGGATGCCACCAACCCTGTATGTTTGTGGTCATCGCTGCCTTAGATCATTATGGGTATTGCTCAGACATGATCGAATGATTGCTTGTAAATTGTATGTATTCTAATACAGAGATTGCACCATTGTTCTTTTATTGCAAATGTACATGCTTATTGCAATGCATTTTAGTTACTTACGAGCAGAAATCTCTGAAGTATAAATCAGAGGATAGACTTTTCTCAACTTGTTTATTAGCCAGTGACACCATCTTTGTCTGTGTATTAGATATACATTGTTGAACCTTGGAATTGCCATTAGAGAAACACGATTGAAGGCCTTTAGCATACACTGAAGTAAGAGAAACGAAATTAAAATACATGTCGGAAAAAATACATTATTAAACGACAGAAGAAACACGAAACCGATTTCCAGTCTATTGCACTGTAAATACTATTGAACAATGTATGAGGTGTTCTCTGATGTACGTCAGATATCGGGCGAGTAGCAAAGTTTCATAGACACACTTAGAAAAACCAACACTAAAATATGTTCAATTTATTGTTTTCGATTGTACATGGGTTTCCTATACGGTTGCGCTCTATTGCCATTTTTCTCATTACCTTTCATATCGAAGCATATTTTGTGAGCATCACCTTTCAAATGACTGGCATTTAGAAGATACTCGGTTCCGCCAAAACAGTAATCATTGAGCCGGATGTTTCTACCCATACAGGAAGCCAGTGAAATAATATTTTAATCTCTAGAGCATGACTATGTATGATCTAACATCTGAATGAAGTTACCCGAGTTTCAAGGAATATCATCGTTTCGCAAAATGGAATAATCACATCTAAACTGTCTGGTCAAAATTATCACATAATACACGAGCAGTTTTCCATCAAATTACACTTACATGGCAACGCTTTACAGACGACATTCACAGCTTCCTCCAGAGCATCTTGTTCGTGACCCCAGAATGCAAGCACGTGTACAGCATGGGGACACGAATCTAATGCCGCCCTCATACACTTGAACACACTGTCTTTAGATCTAAAATTATAACAAGCAATGCACATAAATATGGTATGAATAAAAATGATATGCCAATTGTATTACCAAATACCTAAATAATCAGCATAACTTGAAAATGCGGCTATTCTAAATGTCAGTTATTTGTTACTGGTTTAATGCAAGCTATTTAAAAGCGTCAACTAACACTCCATGATATTCTTTCACAGTACTTAATACCACTGCAATGCAAGCGTACAGACAGTCAACCTCATCAACATGCGTTTCTGACCAACCTGCACTACGATGTTCTTCAACAAGTAACTGACAACGACATAGCACAAAAAAGAGAATGAAAAACAATCAAGTATGATGACAGATAGAAACAAAATTGCTTCTTACTCGCACAAAGCCTTCGCCTTGTCAGCATCGCCCATGAAGTTCCTTCTGTCGTCAGTGATGTTTACCAGGAACATATCTGGTGCCATATCAAATTTCTCGAAGCACTTGCTCATAACAGTATGGATATTTTTAGCACATTCGGGGACCTCGGCTCCTTTCTTGTGGTCCATAGTATGTGGCGGCGGAGGAGCTACGATCAGATACATAAATAAATCAATAAATTCATATATACGGTTTGTTCTAAGTAGTTGATAATACCGTTATAGTGTACACAATGTACATGTATATTGGTAATATTTTCCCACCCATTGGTTGACCACCTCACAATTTCCCAAGTAAATAATACATAATTAAGAGCGTGAATAAGTTCATATTCATTTAAACATAGCAACAATCGCATTCTTAGAATTTCAATCATAACGTCTTAGAAAAAAAAAGTTTATGGTAATGCTTTTATATATGCTTGTTGTCCCCCTAAAGTATCTACTGTTTTTGTTGGTCGGCAAGACTATCACTTGCTCCCCCTATTACCTACCATACATGTTTACTCTTGCACCTTTTCACTCCCTAATGTTTTGTTGACTGTTGTTTCACGAGGGTATTGTCTTATGTATGAGGCATTCCATGTAGCAACTAAATCTCTATCTCTCCTTAATGTAAACGTTCTGTTAGAAGTTTGTTTGTATATTTTCGTGTATATTATCAACAAGATACTCGCACGATACGTCAGTTTTGATTCGAATCGGACAATCCCGTAGAGTCCCAAAATAATATCCTTAATGCAATTTACCAAACATTCAACAGCTGTTATTATACAAAGTTTCTTCCAGATATAACACACAGTGTTACAATCCAGATTTTAAAGTTCACTCTTTTAAAGCATGGTCGTAATAAACATGCAAAAACCTAGATTCGACATCAAGATGTAGTCGGTTAACGTATTGAACTAGTTCTTACCAGAGTTTGGACAGACCTCATCAATATGATCTTTATGTGAGTTATAGCATCTTGAAGGAATCAAGTTACATTCAAAGCTATTTTTCAGATCAATTGCAGGTTTTGAACAGGATGGCCAAGCTGCACCATCACAGGCAACATGCTCAACACGCACACTGAAAGATATACACAACACAATTAAATTGAAATTATTACATTTTCATCTCTGCTTATTATATTGAAACGAGAGTCTGAGACTACAAACCTGAGTTTGGAGACCTTTCTCAAAACCCATGCATCTTATTGGTTGATTCTTAGCTGGGTCAAAACCCAAGCATTTCATTTGTTAATTCTGAGCTCGATCAAAACCCAAGCATTGTATTGGTTGATTCGAAGCTTGATCAAACCCATGCTTCTTATTGGTTGATTCTGAGCTCAGTCAAATTACTCAAATCGCAGTTTCAGTTCCATCAATTTGACTTCGTATTTAACATATTCTGTTTTTGTAGGACAGTTAGTAGTTTGAAAGAGAATTATAACAGTTGTGTCAAAATATGCTTAATCGACGAACCATCGCGGTCATCATCTAAGGAGTAGTCCGGTATCTATGGCCTTGAATGTAGATTTTTGAAAACAAACGATGGAGTGTGCAATGAAAACCTGTTTGTTTGTACTGACATTATACGTATCTTTAGTAGCAATGAAGCCACTACGAGCAGCATATTGACCAGTTATAGTACAGTCTCTCGAATCATGCTAGAAAATGCGCTCTTTTTAACCGTTATCTGTCTCTGTATATGTCGGTTTTCTTGAATGTCAGAAGAAACTGTAGTGAAATTGGCCAAAACTGCAAGCATATTGGAAACGTCAATGATACGGCGATAATAACGATTGTTTTACTGATTTGAACCCATACTGCATCACTAGAAATATACGGGGAATCTTACCACAGTCTGTGAGTTGTTAATAAGTATTCATACTTAATACCGTACGTCAACATGTTTGGGCGTGATTTGTTTGTTTCATGTTTTTATTTGAAATATTACCTGCAAAATCCCTCAAAGAAATTATCCATCTTCATTCCTTGAGATATTTGTTTGGTAGACAAGTCAGTAACAGCCATCGCCATCTGTTCCATACATTTCTTAGCCATCTCCGTTGGTTTCCTGAAACATTTGAGTCCTTCCAAATAATCTGCAAGACAAGTAATGTATAATATAAAATGATAACAGTTTATGTTAAAAACACATCGAAAAGCATTATTATGATCGCTTCAATGGAATGCATTGTAACCTCGTTTCAGATCTTGCATAGCCATGTAAGTACCAGTTTACCAAATTGTCACATTTCGTTGTTCAATCTTTATGATTAGCGCTGATCACCAAGTCTATGAAAATTATGTTAACAATATATATCATTATGTTGGTGAATTATCTTGTCAATATCAAAATTCAGTTATGTTGAACTCTTCTTATTGACTATCTCAGAATTAAGGCCACATCCTCAATACCATCTTATTTTCATGGACCATTTTTCAAATGGTTTCAAACTTTGACTCACGTTTCAGACCATCTCATTGATTAGACCAACTTGCTTCAGAACCAATGGTGGTCGTATTATTTAGGTTTCGCAGAACAATGTAAATATTGTCAAATGTACAATATCCCAATGATTGATTTCATATTAACACTTGATATGTGGTCAATGATATCAATTGAGTTTTGAAAAGGTTATATCTAAGTTTGTGTCTTGTCCTTTTTGCCTTTGTAGTTGTTTTCTTGTATATGAACATTTTATGTATTCTTGTTCGTTTTGGTTACTGTGTACGTTTTATGTAGCATTTCATGCTTGACTTCATTCATTTTGAATTCACATAATTATAATAATTTGATAAGCTTACCTGGTACATCCCGACAAAGAAGTCCCACTGCCCTCTCCATTCCATGTAGATCGAAGCCTGTAAGTGATAGCGTCTGTTCTGCTCCTTTACAGTTGTTTACCACTTCTTGCATACATGTAAACAAGTCATGCTTCTTCCTGAATTGGAAAAGAAAAAAACTGAAATCACGGATGTAACACATTTCGGAACAGTTTGATATTTTCAGGCACTGTGTACACGCAAGGATCAACTGATCTGCTTCTAGTTGATACTGTATAAATATATGCTATTTTCTTAGAACACTTTATTTAGTAATGCTTATCAACTATAAGTAACAGAAACATCTGTGAAAACGTTTAAAAGTTAACTTTAATTATTTATACTTTAGACTGAAACTGATCCAAATCCAGATCAATTTTCAAGGATCGGTCTGAACTTATTAAGTACCATATACTTCTATATAAATATGAGATAAATTTAAAATATTAAAAAATGTGCAAAATGTTCATATCGATCATATTAACTGGAAAAATTTGCTTTCAGTATGAAAGAAACTACATGCATATCAACATTTCGATCTTGACCCTGATTTTGAAAAGCATTTCTTTGTGAACATGGAACTCTCTACCTCTCTCCGTCTCAACCACTATGTTTTACAAATGGAATACAGAAGGTATAAACTATGACAACAGGTCTATGGATTGCTAACGTTTGCTAATTACACGAACGGAACTCCTGGTTGGTCAGATGATTCACCACAGACAAGTCCATGGTCACTTACCCGCAGTACACCTCTGCTTCAGCTTCGTTCGCCCCGATCAAGGACCCAGCATGCTCGGTATCGTTGCTGAGGTAGATGTCTGGTGACAATCCTACTTTACCGTAACACTGACCGAAATTTTTCTCAAGTTTTAGTAGACATGCTCCAGGGATTGCTAAAATGTATAATAATGTTGATAGCTTCAAATACATGTCATCACTTCAGTGCAGCATTTAATCGACTAATTAATTAGCTAGTATCAAGAAGCATAGTTCATTAAAGGCAAAAAGTATCATTGGGAGGCCGAATTCACAAACTAGGGCCTCCATGCAGATATTTCTAGCAAACGAATCAAAATAACAAAATATGGAGGGGGCATAAAATGAACCTACAAATACAGCATTCTATACAGTTATCGGCAGTATGAAATACTATGTTATTCAGAGTTACTGAGAACTTAAATTATATAGCTGCTTGTATTTATTGTTATCTATACTGTTCTAGAGTAAAAAAGTAAAGTGTGAATGATGAACAAGGTCTGAATTAAGAGCTCATCGAAAGGTTTTCCTAAGTAGTTTTTTTTCTATGTCTATTATAAGATTTTAACTTACAATCTATGTTGCACGACGTGGCAATGGTAATCATTATGTTGGCAAACATCGCCTCTACTTGTAACAACTGGTTCCTAGCACAGCCAGCAGCTAACACTACATCCTTACCACACATTTCTAACTGCTTCCATTTCCTAAAATGTGACACAAGTTTAACTAGAATGTATTTGGTGCTTTCTCTCCTCGTACATCTAAGAACTTAAAATATAGACTTTCTTAAACCTTACATATGAAACACGAATGCTGAAATGTCACCTTTGGGAAGTATAAACCGGGAGCTAGACCTATGAATTGAGCCCAGGGGTGTGTAAAAGTTCTACGATTTCTATGAATATTTTAAAAACAAATGTATATCCAAAAGATTATCCACGCTTGGCCGTATTACTAACATCGGAAATTTGTTGAGTCAATACGATATTTGTCTGATATTATGTAAATATTTCGCCAGTCAATTCTTACGACTTTTTTCGTCAGTGCCATTCATTAATGCATCGTTCCCATAAATCTTAATGTCCGTAACAAGTAAAACTAAAATACAATAACGATAGTTTTGTGAAAAATAATTGGACAGAACAAAATTTAAATGAAATACCCGCAGATTTGTTTCTTCAGTGTCGGACCATCTTCTCCAGCTGGCAATGTCTGATCATGTAATACCATCAGAATCAGCTTTGAGTCCAAGTTCAAAATATTCTGTGCGCACGAGTTCAGTCCGTCTTCAAAGGTCTTAATACATTTATCAGGGTTAAACGGTTTTCCAGTACCTGTAATATGTATATGGAGTGACGTAAATACAAGTATCGTTTTCTTGAATTTAAACGTTACGACTGTCAATACAAACACATTTCTTAACATATTAACGTAAATGGTCAAAATGTAATGAAATGAAAATGAAACAAAATGAAGTTAACGTTGTGTCATCGTTATCAATTTATTCTCACAAACTATACGTAATGAACCTAAGTGTAAGTATGCATTAGCACTGGAAATGACAAAAAAAGTCTGACTAAAATACATTCTAGCATCATTCGTCCAATAAGGCGGTATTACTTACACACAGCTTCGTGCGCGCCCATCATGTTCTGTAAAGTAGTTCCAACTATAATCGTATCCTGGTTTTCACATTCATTTTTTATCTGTCCCACAAGTAGAGTCGCACATTGCACCAACTTCTTTCTTATTGCATCGCTGTCAAGAATAAGATCTGTTACTAGAAATCTTATCACTTGTTTGTTGGATTTTGAATTTCAAGTTAATTTAACAAACCGTATTTGGCTTAATCTTAACAGATCATTACACTCAATTGTTGGGTGGAAAAGTCGAACAGAAAAGAACATGAAACATATTTAGAGTTATACAACACAAATCAATATGAAGAAATGTGAATATAATTGAGCTACTTTACGAAGCAAGAACATGGGAAATAAAATATTGTGCTGAGTATTAGATACAACACGCTAACAGTGTACACTACATGAAACCAGCCTCCACTAATTGCCTGTTACATCAATCATATGAACACGCAAAAATAGAAAAAAATTGTTTACATCAATTGAACAAATATACACAATGCAACCATTTAATTCGCCCCTTTCTTGCAATATCGAATACAGAATAGATGCTCCTGTGGTATGTATACATGATCAATTTAGCCTCTCTGAAGCATCAAGTTCTTATAACAGTCAAAGGCATCTCCCCAAGCGTGGTGCTCTTATCAGGTTGCACTGTAATATAATATGCCTGGAGTATAGTGAAATTAGTTGGACATGTCCTGAACAGTGTATACACACCTGCAGGTTGATTTTTTTAGTGCATCCTTGCTGACACCGGCTGGTAAAGGTTGATCCGCGAGCAGCTTGAAGAAGTTATCAGGGTTGGTACCAATGGAGGTGACACATTGTCGGAAACTTGTGTCAAATTTCTTCATACAAGGAGATGTTCCACTACCTGTGTGGATTGGAAATATGATGTCTTACACAGCCATTATCAATGAATCAAACACTACCACTTTTATAGTACATTCACTCTTGTTCAACAGCCATCTGCTTAATATGACCGTATTTGATGTATCCATTGACAGTCTGCTCAAGATAGGTTTAGCTGTATATGGACACCCGTCCAAAGGGTGAAGCAAACCAAACATAAACTATGTCTTATAGACAGGTTTGTTGATTTGTTTGTTGTGGGTTTAACCTGTTTCTCAACAGTATTTCAGTTATATATGGTGGTTCGTTGACTTGAACCAGTGTTCCTGGGATACCAACCAGCAGTAACCTGCTCCTACGTAAACAACTTCTCCACATAAATTGGAGTTCAGACTCAGAAAACAAATGATTTAGGATGCATTCGGTCAAATTGTCAAGGCAGAACATTCACCCCGCCTGGGCGTATAACCTTCTGTATTACCAGTAGAGTGCTCTACGGACTGAGCCGATTGGGCGGGCTTCATTAACAAGACTGCAATGACTCAATTCTCGGAGCAGCCCTAAGTTAGACAACACAGTAAATTTATTTAAAACAGATATTAACTACAGTAACTGTTCATGTACTGTTTCAGCCTCTCCTGGGCAACACTCCTTCTAAAACTGTCACCTGTGTTATCTTCAATACGGTGCTGCTCGTTGAGGAATCAAATTGAATCTATTTTTAGAAAGGATTGAACCCTTAGAAAATATAAGTCAGTAATTAGTAGAATGAGTCTATAAGACCGTGCCAAACAGACATGGGTCATAACGTATTTATTTGCCACTTTTAGATTTTCATTTAGCAATAATCAGCATTTTTTTACAATTTCCTGACATGTGTACTTTTTTATAGGTTGTTTGTTCCATATGGGTGCATTAAAACCCATTTCTGCTTGACCAGGTTCATAATTTGGTAAATTATTGGTGTTAAGATATACGGAATATCGATTTTAGCCAGGGGGATTTGTTTAGGGAGATTTGTTTGTCAAAGATGGGGATGATTAGTAAATATATAACCATAATTGGAAAGGAATCTGACAAATAATACCAAACTTTATTGTACGATTAGATAAATACAAAACACTTACTTGCGCCGCATAATTTTCCAAGTCCGCTAACCATAGACTTTACAGTATCGTCTATCATACCGATCTCATTTTGTTGACAACTACCATCTGTGTTTGAAACCAGACCTCTAATACAACTTATGATTACTGGCCGATTCCTGCAACAAGATAACACTCAGATTATAAAGCCAGTTGATTCGAACATGTAATAATTTACGAGACCGGTAACTTTAACTCATGTAGTAAAAAGTTGATGTTTTTCATCGATTGTGAAACTTATACTAATCTCTCTTGATGTCCGCTTCCCGAGTTACTAATCAATACTAGCTCCAAATTCAGGAATTCAGGAGTCATGCGCTTATACACTGATTGAAGTAGGTTATTCGAAACCATGTATTATTCGAAATAAAATTTCGAACCGGGTAAACTTGAATGAACGAGGTCCGACTGTATTTTATAAAGGAACATACGCAATCTCAGCCAAAATAGACATCTTACCCACAGAGTGCGGTGACGAGGGTTTGTTTCTGTCCAGCAAGATTTGGTGGTAGCTGACTACTTGACCCGTCGGTGATCAATGACATAACTATGTCTACCTCAAAGCCACCACTGGTTCTAAAACATTGCTTGAATGTTTGGTCAAACACTTGCACACATTTTGATGCTGTTTGACCAGTGACCGCCGGGGATGACAGAAAACCTAAAAATATATAAAAAGGTTATTAAAAGTAAATACAAATTGTATTGAAGACTCAACATAATGCGGTGGTGCATTTTTACCAAACTTGTCAAAGCTTGAATCACCTATTCGATGTGGCGGTTATTTTGAGATATTAACACATAACATTAAAATATCATGGTATGGCATATTTCTTTATTTTTTATATATACTATTTTAAACAGCAGTCCAGAAAAAAGGACCGTGCACTTTGTCATTAGACTAAACTTAAGAAAACATTAATGGTATCAAATATTCCAAATACTTGAACTAGACTCTTTCACAAAATACAATAACCAATGGGACAAGTGGAATAATTTGGAGTAAAAACTTAAGCAGTTTCAAACATGTTCATGTATATACACTTGTATAACATTAGTGTGTGTCTAATTGCTTGTCAAGATTTTCATACTAAATCGATACATTTATTGATTTTGTTCACTATAATTGACGATATTGATTTGCAATCAAATGAACAAAGCCCTAGAGGGTTTTACATGCTGACGTATAGTGGTTTTATTGTACATGTGTATATCAGTGATGTCTAACAACGAATGTTGTCAATATGGTCCTTGTGTAACTGTTGGTCGATAGCATGACTCATAACTGCCTTTATCTTATTTAAATCTTTCAAAATCATGCACAGTAAGACTTCACTGAAAGACCACCGCGAACTTTATAAGATTTTATCGATTTATCGATAAAATTCCTGAATTTACCTCGAACTAATAAGAGGAGCACATTTCCATGGACAGGTTGATAATGTCTTTTCCCTATTTTAACTCGATAATCTGACCACCTGACAACTAAGACCGACTTTATGCAGAACAAATGGTGTTCTTATTATTGGGGTTTCACTGTATTTGGAACTTTACATTATCAGTAATCCCGCTGTGTGTTAACTAGTCCATCCGTAAATATGTTTGTTCGTGGTACCCCGACCTACCCATTTAAATTGTTCCCAACTCAAATTATTTTTGGTTCATCGGTGAATAATGTGTGTGCCATTATACCCAATCCTGACACGTGTACACAAAACACCTTATTGTCTTAAGACGATCCACCTCCTGACACACTCACATATTGTGAATAAATCCCTAAATTAACTGTAAAGAAGCCCCATTTTATTAAGCTTTTCTGAGTAAATAAAGAATATATATTTGCTTTGTAATGGATGAGAAATTAATACACATCAGATTTTTATATTTAATTATTATGAACACGTCATATTTTGTTCAACACTCGATAATAACCAAGGTGTAAGAATGAGGAGCTAACAGGCAATGTTAAAGTATGTTGTAAAGATCAAATATAATCACAAAACATGTGATAACAAATAGCATGATAACTAAATGATAAAAATAATACTTATTTACCAATAAAGTATATTAAATATTTCGCCAGTTTCTTGAGCAGGTATGATTTGCAATGCATTTTTACCATTTTCAAGCAGCGAAAGCCAACAAATTAAAACGTTGGCTTATTAATTTCATAATCTTAATATCAATTAAGTAGATCAGATTGGCCATTTGTCAAGCTTAAATGAATGAAAACTGAGAATCTGCCACGATAAGATCATTAAATATTTTTGTTATCTCAGATCACACTGAGGCTGATATGAGAACGTCATTTATTCCATATGCTATGTTCACAATATATATCTGCATAGAAGGGTTCTCGATATGTATAAAGCATTGTCTATTTCATACTTGTACATGTTATAACAAACCTCGGGACACTTTGTTCAAACGCTGGAATATTGACTATTCTTACATTGAAAATGCCACGTAACTTGAAAAAATTACTAACTTAACAGACTACACGTGACCGACGCTGGAGTACGAAAATGGTTCGTGTACACTTTATTGCAAATGGTTGAATAATACAACAAATGCTACAAATGGTTCAAATGTTAGCACAATTTACAAGGTGGTACCAAAATGATCGCAGTTAGTCATTCTAATAGAAACAAAAAGGAGAACAACAATGTCAAGATGTCACGGGATTGAACACTGGTGACAGATACTTAAGAACATAGCGTACATACTTAATTATAAGACTTAAACAAAGATTAGAACCATCTTACACTCAAAATGATCAACGTAAGACCACCTCAATAATAAGACAACCTCGAAATTAACATCACAATTTTCAGGTCTATTATAACTGCTTGGCTCTTTATTTAACCTCGATATTTAGAGCACCTAAATAATGAGTCCAGTTTTCAAGAGTCCCAAGGCTGGTCTTATTATTGAGGTTTTACTGAACTTTAAAACCAGACGGATCAGAGAAGAATCCACATACAACCAACATCAGTAAAGCCTCTCTTTCACCATTTATTTTTCCTTATTAGTATGATAATATACTAATTAATTATACTCACCAATTATAGATATCGCCACCAACTTCTGGAGAATCCGAAGAGACATTATCATTTGACAAATTGTCCAATATGTTAATTTTTCTTTCAATAAGTTTTTCGTTAAGTATCTTAGTTTCTGCGAGTACTCACTTTGTTTAATTACAACATTATAATTTCATATTGTTTTATAACAAGTACACACAAGCTATTTCAAAATTATGAGTAAATATTATATGACGTTAGGGAACAAATGTTGAATCACTGGACACCTAAACGACAAGACGATAAAGAAAGTTTGAAAACACAAGATAATCGGAAGTTGAATTTAAAAAGAATTTTGCCTGAAGACAACACGCACGTGAGATAGGGAGTGTTTTGTGTGACGTACATTCTGGTCTAACACGATGACTAATAGATGAACAGTCAGCTGAACACTTTTAATGAAAATACAGTAAAACCTCAGTAATAAGACCACCTGTTGGACCCTTGAAAACTGGTCTTAATTTTGAGGTGGTCTTAATATTGAGGTTGAATAAAGATCAAAACAGTGAAAATGGACTTGAAAATTGTGCTCTTAATTTAGAGATGGTCTTATTGTTGAGGTGGTATTTAGTTGAGGTTTTACTGTATTTAACTATGCAGTAATGTAATGTATAAGGCATTTAAGTCACATAAACAGCTAGGGTTATGTACAATGTAAAAATGGCGTTTAGAGTCTAGACATAATCCTAAACACGAATTTTGTTGAAGTGTTTAGGTTTAGAACACCATAATACTGCTTCATAAGAACATGATTAACCCTAAACATGTTTAACCTTCTAGAACGTGTTCCCATCCTAAACATGTTTAGCATCCATCGTGTTCCCATCCTAAACATGTTTAGCCTCCATCGTGTTCCCCTCCTAAACATGTTTAGCATCCATCGTGTTCCCATCCTAAACATGTTTAGCCTCCATCGTGTTCCCATCCTAAACATGTTTAGCATCCATCGTGTTC
This sequence comes from Mactromeris polynyma, assembly GCA_032209605.1. Taxonomy (NCBI): domain Eukaryota; kingdom Metazoa; phylum Mollusca; class Bivalvia; order Venerida; family Mactridae; genus Mactromeris; species Mactromeris polynyma. Next base: position 3,439,206 of record JASFXZ010000019.1, on the reverse strand, counting down.
CCATCCTAAACATGTTTAGCATCCATCGTGTTCCCATCCTAAACATGTTTAGCCTCCATCGTGTTCCCATCCTAAACATGTTTAGCATCCATCGTGTTCCCATCCTAAACATGTTTAGCCTCCATCGTGTTCCCATCCTAAACATGTTTAGCATCCAACGTGTTCCCATCCTAAACATGTTTAGCATCCATCGTGTTCCCATCCTAAACATGTTTAGCATCCATCGTGTTCCCATCCTAAACATGTTTAGCCTCCATCGTGTTCCCATCCTAAACATGTTTAGCATCCATCGTGTTCCCATCCTAAACATGTTTAGCATCCATCGTGTTCCCATCCTAAACATGTTTAGCCTCCATCGTGTTCCCATCCTAAACATGTTTAGCATCCAACGTGTTCCCATCCTAAACATGTTTAGCATCCATCGTGTTCCCATCCTAAACATGTTTAGCCTCCATCGTGTTCCCATCCTAAACATGTTTAGCATCCAACGTGTTCCCATCCTAAACATGTTTAGCATCCAACGTGTTCCCATCCTAAACATGTTTAGCCTCCGTCGTGTTCCCATCCTAAACATGTTTAGCCTCCATCGTGTTCCCATCCTAAACATGTTTAACATGCAATATTTCTGTATTGGTAGTAAATACTTATGTGACGTGAGTCATCTCATCACTCATTGAAGACCATACAGTAACCGCCAGAAGTTCTACTATTTTGTCTTGACATATACCCAATATTTGTTTTACTGTATATCAACAACCCCAACTTTCGAACAAATGTCTTTTTGAACAACAGAATACCTCAAAATTAAATAATTTTAAATACTTTATTGCCAATGCAATATGTAGTGAATATAATACAAAATATCTTTCTAATTTAATCAAAGTCAAATTTGGAATTACATATACATATACAAAATATTCTATTTCAACACTAAATGCCCCCTAAAGAGGTACATGATTCATTCCAAAATAAATTATAAATATTGTGTTTTAAGGATTTTGAGTTTTGTAACAACTAAACTTATATACAAGATCACAGTAATTCAAAACATGTTTTTCCCATTTAATAAAAGGAAGGATTTGTTTCATTAAATAAGAGAAACAGAGCATTTATACTAATCTGCTAAAACACATCAAATTAGAAAAAATTATTGGAAAAATCATATCATCAAGAAACCTACAGTTTTCATGAAATCATTGAGCCATTCACATAAGGTCAACGATAGTGGACATATGCCAGATGGAAACATCAGATCGTCCGCTACAACCTGAGTTAATAGACTAACACAAATAATTAACACCATCACCTCAAAATTAGCATTCTGTAACATTTTGAACAGACCAGACAAAAAATATATAATTAAATTGGTTGGTAATTAAACATTTTTACAGGTTCAAATTCTTATTGAGGGTCGCAAACTGTAAATACATGTATACATATTTTTGGAGATTAGTCATCCAAATTATAAGCCAAGTGACCTTCACTTCACATAATCGAATCAGAAAGCATAACATCTGAACAGTGGAAATTATTCAAAAATCACACAAGCAAGATTAATTGAGCATGGTTTATCAACAGACATGAACCTCACATTATGTGTCAATTACAATGGTAGACCCTGTATTCATGACAAAAATAACTCCTTTGTCTCACCTTCCAAAACATTCACTGACTTTTCCAGCTATGTGGGTGGCAGAAGACCACCAAGGGTACCATCAAGCTTTATTACGGGCATAAGCAAAACCTGGTTTGAACCATCGACCTTCCATGTGCCATCTTTCTTAAATGCAAATTCAACATCCCAGGTGGGATTCGAACGTTCAGTGGTGACGGGGGAGTGATTTGGAATACGTAACCTCTCGGGGGAGTGATTTGGAATACGTAACCTCTCGGACACAGAGGCTCCTAACCTCCCGATGAAAAACACCAAATGACTCAAGATTGTCATTGTGTCAATGTAGAATCAATCATTGACGTCTTGGTACTATAGCGAACCAACGATAACATCCTGGGCACACCGTATGAATCGTTATTTAATGTAAACAGACAGGAAAGTACTGTACAAACATATCATTTGGCCAGTAAATATGATAATAAGGACATCCATTAAAGTTCAGTGTTTCACATGCCCTGCTGAAAAGCAAAAAGTATTTGGTGTATATTGATATTTAACAGAAATCATGCACTATTCAAACGGTGTACTGCCCCATCCAATATCTACAGTTCAATTGTATGTCGGAAACATTTTGCCGTTAATTTTAGACTTTTAGAATTTTAGGCAATTCTTATTGTAGGTATTTTTTGACGGAGATTTTGCGATTACAATATTTGTTACAAAATATAATTTCATTTGTATGTTCAAGCGCAAGACGCACTTGTCGTGATAGTACATTGTATAGTCACTAATAGATAATCAATAATCATTGTTGCGTGTTGGTGAAATGTAATAACATATTATAAGTTCGTGAGTTTCACACATTTCGTGTGCTGTGTACGTACAACTTGATAAATATGATTCATGGGTACATTGATTCACATCTGCAAAAATGTCGTCGGAGAATTAACAACATAGTGCATATGCAAAGCCCGGTCCGATTCTCGGCCCTACCAATCTCGGAACCGGAACATGTCCGGACAAAGTCGAACCCATGTCGAGATCAAATATCATGTTAAGCCCAGTCCGATTTTGGACCGTTCCAATGCCGGTACCGGGACTGGCCTGGAATATATCGAACTGGATTTTATACTGACCCCATGTCGAGGTCATAGTTCAAATTAGGGTTGGGTAGCCTTAGGCCGTAGCAATCCGATACCGGGACATGTCCAGAAAAAATCCAACCGGATTTTATAATCAACCCATCTAGAGGTCAGATATATAAATATAAAATCCTGTTCGATTTTCCGGACCTGTTCCGGTACCGGGATTGTTACAAAATCGTACTGGATTTTAAACTCAACCCATGTCGATGTCAAAGTTTCGATAGGGTATAAAGTCCAGTCCGATTTTTGGCCGTACCAATCCCGGTACCGGAACAGGTCCGGAAAAAATCGAACTGGATTTTATATTCAACCCCTGCTCAAGTTTGGGTAGGGTGTAAAGTCCGATCCGATTTTGGGGCGTTTTGAGACTTGTCATCATGCGTAGTTTTTTAACCTCAGATCCGTATGTAAGCACAAGGAAACTTGAATGGTATACGAGTGTTCAATATGCATATCTATGATTACAAAATGCACCGTTTATTGCAAGGGTTGGGTAATAAACTAGTATTATTCCCCACAAGAACCAAATCGCATCAACAAGGAAATAAGGTTTATGAAAATTGTAAAATATTAGCTACTTGTCTCTGTTATGAAGTATCGGACGCTTTGCACCTAAATTGTCTACCTTTATTGTGTAATATTCGAGAGAGGTTTTCTTTTTGACTTGTATTTATGCATTCAATGCATTGCCCTTGACAATGATGCATTATATATACAGTAAAACTTCACATAAAGACCACCTCAATAATAAGACCACATCGAAATTAAGAACACAATGTTCAAATCTGTGCTAATTTGCTTTTTAATCTACCTCAATCATAAGACCACCTCAATAATAAGACCCATTTTCAAGGTCGTATTATTGAGGTTTTTACTGAATTTATATATTTGCTACTTCAGGACAAGCTGTTGGCTGTTGTAGAGAGGCTGTTGTTCTGGAGGGCTTTAATGATTTTGTATTTGTTTTTTAAGTTCTGTTTCATAATATAACATAAAACTGATGCAATGTAACAACAACAAATTTAACAACATTTTATATTGTGTACAAATACTTTATTTCCATTTTTTCTTATTTTAATATAACATGTTATGAAACATTGTACATAATGATATTCTAATGCATATTTATGATACCAATATGAAAGAAATTACAAGCATATCGAAACAACAACAACTCAAACTTGGACAGTATATCATTCATGACCATTAAACAGACGTAATCAGACAAGTCGCGTTATCGCCGCGAGATGCAACGAGACCTTGCAAATGGTTACCTAGATACGCGTACTCAACTAGCGAACACAAACGTGGTGATTCACTAAGAAACAAAACAGACATAAGCGTTTGCCAGTTTGTGAGGTATGTCTGTATAAAGGCAAACATCTTTATGATAATGGTAATGAGTGGTTTATCATTGATCTTAATGTTAAGTTCAAGTCATATACCCCACCTATATCATTACTTGTGTCATTAAAATTGGTATACAATTATACTGCACAATTATCTCTAAACGTATATGTCCAAGCTATGCTCGTGTTTTAATATCACTCAAAACCGCCCAACAAGATTATTGACGTAAACATTAAATACATAAATAGTGTAATCAAGACCAGCTTGATATGAAAGTTATATGTCAATAAATAATTATTTACTTAAATAATAAAACAAATCCAAATGTTCTAACAATAGAAGGAATTAAAAGGTACCAGAAGAAATTAGTTGAAATTAATACAAGCAGTGTGATTTTAAGTCATTTGATTTCAAGTCATGCAATTCAAAGAACCATAGAACTAACCATGTATATAATATTGGATCAGCATTATGACAAACTGAAGTATTAACAGAAACATGATCTTGATGAAATAACAAACAATAAAGTGAAATGAGAAATGTAAAAAAGTACATGATCTACTATAAACAAACCTTTGATAAAAATATGATTAAAAGGGAAGGAACTGTGGAGACTTCTTGGCGAAGACATTTATCCACATTCCCAATTAAAACTCCTACAATACTGATTCATTAGCCGTAACCTTTAAACATTCACTTTTGTCTCAGTGACTAGGGTTAACAAAGTTCAGCATCATTACAATGCAAATTGAACGAGTGTCGCTACATTGAGGTTATTTTCATAAAATTGGTAAACTGACGACATAAATTATGAGTAATCTCCCTTTATAATTGGGAACACTCACATAATCAACATCTTAATAATACACGATGTGTGTGTCATTTTACAATACAGATAGCACAATAGATGCAGCAACACTTCCAATAAGAGCGAACAAAGAAGCTGCTGCTGTAGATCCAGAGCCGGTTGGATTGGCGTTACTTCCGGCAGTGCTTCCAGGACCGCCGCTTCCACGCGCAGCGAATTGATAAGCGTTATCATTGCAGATGGCTTTGAAATTGCCGACTTGCAGATTCTTGCAGTGCTGTTGAATGAGTTTACATTCATATTCTGTCTTCAAGCCGACAACATCCACGTCACATGTTTGTCTCCAACCATTCAAATCACATCGTAAATGTTCAATACGAATTCTGCAAGTAAACAATATAATTTAATCAAAATTTGGCAATAGTAATCATATACGAATTACAGTTTCGATCAGCCAACATTATGTCAGGACTGGTAATATATCTTTAATAAATGGCGACAAAAATACTCTGGACAAGAGTTAATGTTTTCATAAAATGAACATGGAAGTCGAGCAGCAAATGCCACATACAAAGAAAACAGCCATTCAATAGACACACAATGTTTACTCCATCAAGTGAATAAATCTGGTCATCTTACAAATATAAAGAATGTAAAACCTTATTTAAAGACCTTCCCAACAACAAGACAACCTCAGAATTAAGACCACAATGTTCAAGTCCATTTTCACTTTTTTACTCTTTATACCACCTCAATATTAAGACCAGTTTCAAGGATCCCAATGATGGTCTCATTGTTGATGTTTTACTGTATATGAGAGGTTCAACAGATACTCACGAGCAGAAATCTCTGAAGTAGGAATCCGGTGAGAGTTTTTTGCTGACTTGCTTGTCAGCAAGGTTCATCATCTTGGATTCAGTGTTTGAGATACATTGCTGTACCTGAGCATTGCCATTGGCGAAACATGACACACCCTTTCCGTATGCTATAAACAGATAAATAAGATAAATTAACAATTAGCGATGATTAGCAGTGTTTAGAAAAGAAAGAAATTAGGTATGCCATTAACGATTATCGCAGTTTTCCACCCTTGATCGCTACACGTATAGCCCCTCACACATTTATAGTGGACATTTCCTTTGCATTTGTTTGTAATTTGATTCGAGTTCTGCTCGGAACATGTCACATTTCTGCACGGAGGTTGGTAGCTTGTTATTACAAAATATGTTTAGACGAAGTCTTGACTAGTAAGCATATAACGCTTATTCAAACAGCGAACACGTATGCAGTGATCAGTAAGAAGGTATTTGAATTTAGGTGTAACCATTGTTTATCAAGATTTCAAAAAAAACATGGATGTTTTGAATTCACATAATATGTACTTATACGTCAGATTTTGTCACACAATACACGTTCATACAACTTACTTGGTAGATTATTACATATGACATTGACAGCTGTTTCCAATGATGATTGCTGGTGCCCCCAGAATGATAGAACATCTTTAGCAGCTGGACAAGAATCCAGGGCATTGGACATACATCTAAATACGACGTCCTTTGACCTAAAATCAGGGAAGACATAACTATGGTTCATATACAGTCGAGTGCTTAATATTAGCGTAAATTATCAACAATGATAGGTAGTCGAGAAACATATTGTTTAGTATAACGTTAGCATAAAACGCCATAGATTTAAAATGGTTGCTTATTGAACAGCACAGTCTCTCAAGAGCAACAACCTATCTACAACATCAGTATCAATTTTCCCAAAGTAAAATATCATTACTAAGTTAAACTCTCTAGCACAAAAACTCTCAACGACAACTACAGTCAAAATGTGTACATGTATCTCCATATATGAGTTGGTATGGAAAGGTAACATTGGATTATTGTTCATGTGAGTTTATTGTTCGTAGAAATAAACAACTAACACTTTTAATAATGATGGCATATAAACTTAGACCACACACAACATGCCGGTGTAACAAAATAACAGTCCATGTATGAAACATTTTCTCTAAAATTAAGGCATGTACTGTATTAATTACATCATAACATCGCACAACCATGACGGTGTGGAATCTTGCCCAACAAAGGACATGACTACATCTTTTAATAAGTCACAAGTACTCGCTGTTCCGACAAACCGACGCTAGAGCGATTCAAAGGAGTATACATCCCTCATAACCATCAGACTTGAATAAATCATTATTTTAATTACTCAAGCTATTTAAATGCGACATACCTGCATAAAGATTCGGCCTTGGTTTTGTCTCCCATAAAGTTACTTCTATCATGCGTAATGTTCACCAAGAACATGTCTGGTTCCATACCGTATTGTGTGAAACATTTGTTCATTGTAGTCCTAATATTCTGCGCACATGGTGGTAATACAGTTTCCTTAATGTTAGTGTCTGTATCGGGAATGTAAATATCTGTAGAAGAAATAAAATACAATAATTAAAATCAAAATAAAATAAAATTACATAACAGTAAGATATTTTCTGTGATGATTTTGGTGCAAGAATAGTTAATTTTGCGGTAACATTTGAACAAGAAATAATGCTACATAAAAAGTAATGACCAAATTCTAAGTAATTTTGGGTCACCCTTTTCAAACTGATAATACATAAAATCGTTTAATACGCATTTGTGTAAAATTATATATATGAATACCGTTTGTCGATTATGATAGCATTTAAAAAACAAATAATTAACCAGCTTGCAAAATAAGTAAATAAATAATAAATAAAAAAAATAAAAAAATTGAAAACGAGATAAAAAATATTAATTCGTCAGATATTTTTTTCTGATAATGTCTTGGACTGCTTCTCATTAGTCAACCCACATTATGTGGTTCTGATGTTTGTATGGTAAACAAATACAATAAAACCAAAATCGTAAAAATAATAAAATATTTGTGTTACACAGGTAAAAATATATAGAAATAATAATGGCAGATAAGCTACGGACACGCTGTGCTATAAAGTAATAAAACAGGAACTACACACAATTACAGGAACGTTTGAGAAAGATGACTAATTCGTGACGTATGCTATGGCATATGGCCTCAGCTTTTGTTTTCAATTTGAAGAACACATGACAAATACAACGAAGCATAATATTACAGGGCCATAGACAAAGAGTTGGCAATGGAGAGATACAGCGTATGGGACCGCCACGGAAAGAGAAAGGTTAATTTTATATACAAACAGGGAGATAACTGAAGTAAGCCTTCTATGAAGACATATCAAAAGCAAAGTAAACAGTAAGTAACTAGCAGATACATTATAGCAATAATGTTTATTCTGACATAAGAGAACTTGGTGTGTAGAAAGGGATACTATAGAGGAGAAGAATACAGATCAGGGACTGTCATATTCAAAAGTCAAATATTTCTAAGACAGACCTAGACAAATCTAGGGCATAGGGCACAAACAGGGAGTCATTCTTGGTTTGGAATATGTAAAGCCACATTGTTCAGTAAAATATTTACTCGTTTTCAAATAAGCAGAGTGTAACACGTGTCAAACATGAACATTAGTTATACTAATGGCTAATTATGTTGTTTTTTAAAAATATGTTTGGTAAGATGTGGAAGCAGAAAAAAATAGAAGCCATCTTTCAAGCACAATCAGAGAATGTAAGTTGGCGGATGAAATGTACAAAAACACAATAATATAATAATAAAAGATGAAAGATGAAAAATATTTGGGCTAAACAAATAATTGAAAATTGTATAAGCTACATAGACATGCATTATAATACGTGATATCATCAGTACCTGTGAAATCTGGAAATAAAGCAATAACAAGCTATGGTGAAAATATTTGAATTTACTAAAGATGGGTTCAGGAAATTGGGAAAAGCATGACATTAAAACCTCGAACAATTTAAATGCGTGTATAACGAAGCAGCAGGTGAAAGATTTGCTTGAACGTTGATTTACAACATTTGACATTGCTCTCCCAATAGTGACAGTATTATAGCTAAGCGATCGGTTCATAAACCAATCAATAAAGTAAGCCTCAAGCAAATAATGTGAGTCATTAAAAGTCAGGTGTAGTTATACACATAATATATGTACTAAATGTGACGGAAGAGTAAGAAATATTAACAAGATTCTTACATTCATTAGGCATACAAAGAAAGAAAAAGGTTCGTATTTAAAAATATGCATATGAATAAAAGTAACTCCAAAGAAGCAAAATATATTTTTAAATAGAGAATTATCTTTACAGAATAAATTGTACGGTTAACGATTGAAGAAACATCTGATAATACAAACTGTACATTGATTAACTATCACTTCATCAAACTTTTCATATCTGCCTCGCATAAGCATTTCAAAAGCAACTGTATCACATTGTACGCTAGCTAACTTCCAATGGAAAGCACGAACGAACAAAAAAAGCTTGATCAACTATGAGGGAAACAGCTAAATGTGGAAAGGGCCAAAGTTTTGCACATACCTGTATTCGGGCAGATTGTGTCGATATTGTCTTTATGGGAGTTGTAGCATTTAGATGGAATGAGTTGACATTCAAACTGATTCTTCAAATCAATGGCTGATGCCACACATGCGGGCCAAGCTTTTGAATCGCAAGCCACGTGCTTAACTCGTGCACTGAAAAAAAAATATTTTGCATATTAATTTACATCGTATTAAGATAGTTAGTACCGTTTAAACAATGATTATTTTTAAAAATTATTTTGAAGACACGTTTGCCAATTTTTCATAATTCAGATAGATCTGTAATGTTATTTTCAAAATGATGTACACAAAAATAGTAAGTTCTTAAACAGCTTGTATTTCTATTTGTGGTGTGATGTCCTCAACATGATAATACAGTCTAATGTTAACATATTAGGTTTAAACCTGTTACAATTGTATCACACAATGTAGCAAAACATCTAAATGAAAACATCGATCAGAAGTCGAGCATGGAATGCCACATACAACGTGTAGTCATCCCAAAACACAATGGGACATTGACATATATTTATACAGTCATATATAAACCCAATTTAAACAGAATCATCTTAAAACTTACGTGCAGAAGTCGGAGAAGAAAGTGTCCATGTTAAGTTTCTGTGTAATTTGTTTGGTTGATAAATCAGTGATGGCCATGGTCATTTCCTCCATGCAACCTCTGGCAGACTCTGTGGGCTTTTCAAAGCATTCCAAACCAGCAAGGTAATCTGATCAAAATATTTAAGTCTAAGTGAATATTGACGTAGAGAAGGAAAGTCCTAACGCCAAGAGCACATCCACCCAAAGGAGACATGGACGCGTGAACATAACCAATTACAATGCACAATAAGGCAAATGGTCACAAGACACAAACATGAATGATGGATGAAAACAAATTGCATTTTCGACTGGATTCCGTTTTATGAATGTTGCTTTCCCTCAGCTGCTGTTTTACGTTCCGTGTAAATGTAAATGAGAGAATAAGTTATTAAAGGGAACGCCACTTAGTAAAGATTTACAATGGTAACCTTAATAATTATAAACGACTTGAAATTAAAAAATGATAAATCAACTAATTACCAACAGAATACAATCTCGACAATACTATTCCATGTCTTTGAACTAATACGCTTGATAATTCAAACTATGTTCTAAACATTATAAACTTATACAACGTCACTGAGCATAACAGACCAACCGTTAAAGCTACCGAAGCTACTAAATCTTAGCATTTCGAGAAATATCATACCTGGGATATCATGACACAATATTCCAACAGCGCGTTCCATTCCATGTAAATCAAATCCAGTCAATGAGAGAGTTTGCTCGGCACCGGGACATTTGTGGATCACTTCTTGCATGCATGTGAACAAATCGTGCTTCTTACTGTAAAAACAACAATAATATGTATGAATACTTACTTCAAGTTATGTTAATTCACAATCTTATATTTTGGCTTTCATTTCAGTTTAAATTAGACAATTCTCGTACGTGAAAAAAGAATATAAAGTATTTAGTATGAGCCAACAAAAATAGGAACACTATAATATTATGTTTAATTTAGTTATACTGAACCTAATAAATAGAAACGCAGCCAAATTCGCAAACAGGGCCTCCCAAGTCTGATGACCTAGGCATCAAATAAAACGGTAAATGAGTAGCGAAATAGAACATAGCTAGAAGAATGGGAATGGGGAGCAGAACAAGCCATATTAGAGTAAGTTGTAAGGTAAGCTAAGTAAACAGAGCATTCCCAAGCAAAAGATGTCCGACAAAGCACCGAGACGACCTGAGGGACTAATTTAGACCTCTTCATGAAAAGAAGGATAAGAAGTTTAAGAGAAGCTCATACCTGCAATATTCCTTGGCTTCTGCGGTGTTAGCTCCAATTAACGCTCCCTTGTGGTCGGTGGCGTTGCTGAGGTAGATTTCTGGGGCAAGCCCAACCTTACCGAAGCATTCACCGAACTGTTTCTGAAGAGTCAACAGACAGGCGCCAGGCAATGCTAAAATTCAAGTACAAAATTTTATAATAACACCAGTAGCAGGGTTTTGTATTTACCGTAGTCCTAAACAGATGCATGTGATATTCATGGGAAACAATCTGATATATTAGTCGCCTCCAATTGTCATACCAGCAACACAAGGACCACAATGGAATGGAGTCCACTCTTTATTGTGTAAACATTGGTGTTCGTGTTCATGTCATGGTCATTTATTTTCATAATGTAATACGTTTTTATTATTTTCAAGTTAATTATTTAAAGATCATGTACCAGGCACATCCTTACCGAAATAATATAATCCATCGAAACCATAGTAAATTTACCGTCTTCACCGAGTACGACAATGAAGAATGCTCATAATACATTACATGTTTCAGTTAGGTGTTGAATGTTTAAAAACCAAAATTATGTTTAATATCGTCATTTATAACAGTTACCCTTGTTAATGCAACGTGAACAATGTAAAATCCTTATACAAGTGTGGCAGCTAAAAAAGGTAATACTCAACGAAAAGCGAACAAGCAAGTTGTGTGCATCCTTAAAACTGTTTGCGGTACCCGGCTAACTTACGAAACTGCAGGATTGTCTTAAAATCAATACAAAAAGAGAGGAAACGCCACATAATATGACAGTGCCTCTCCACACAGACCTCCGGGAAAACAACAATCCACAAAACACACAGCATCCGAGGAGGCCCAGGGCATTTACGTAAGGGAACAGGGGCGCAAGGATTTGCCCGGTCGACCATTAGGGATAACTAGGAGAATACAAGAGGACAAACAGGGGGAGACAATCTAACGACGTTATTCAAAATGTATGGGTTGGTGTACTTCAAGCAAACTTTTGCAAGGATGGCTTTATTTAAAAATTTAAAACGTATTAACAGGCTCATAACTAAAACCGATTAAGCGTATGATGGGAAAACAAAAGAAATGCGACGAATGTCAAAAAGGCGTGTATAACAGCATGCATTATTTATTATTTACTAGAAATTTGTAACATTGTGATAAACTTGAGCATTTTGAATCTAGAAGAGATCTGTGCTATTATAATAAACAGTATTATAGGTGTCAGAAAAAGACAACCTTGAGTTTGTTTTGATGTTAAAACGTTTGGTAAACTCGAATAGATATATGATCAAATAATAATGAGCGTGACTCTCATGATGTAATTGACACATTTGATTATGATGGATTTTTATAAGTTGTTGATTGTGTTTTGATAATTTTAATGACCGTGGTGTTTTTTGATAAGTATTGTGCTTGATGTACTTTTGATATTGCTTAGATTATCGTGATGATGGTGGTGTATAAGATAATTATGATGATAATTCTTTAACAAGGGATGAATATTCATGATAATGATGATCGTGGTCGTGGATAGCAGTAGATGGTGGGTAAATAAAAATCAAAGCAAACAAGCTACATTGTGTATCTGCACTGCAAAATTGGATTAATTGAATAATCCAAAAACAAACGATGTGCTGTGTTTGTACAGATCTGTGCACAAAAAATAAACTTCACCCCCATATATAAATTAATCGTGTGCATACTGTGGGTTTCTTACATTCATCGCCACAAAATGTTGCTACTGTTATCATCATGTTAGCAAACGTTGCTTCAACCTGTAACACCTGGGTCCTGGCACAACCAGCCCCCAACACAACGTCCTTACCGCACACCTCAAGTTGCTTCCATTTTCTATAATCAATCACAGACTGTTCAGTGTTTTCCTCGAACAATTAATACAAAATTCTACATAGCATGTGATATTTACATCTCTATATGACTTGCGTTTAAAAATACAAAAAAGAAAATAATAAAAAAAATGGGTTAAACAAACACTAAAACGCTACAGTGGGTACTATTGTGTTGCTAAAAAATTGCAAGATGTCTTTGAGGTCGTTTTTTCAGCATCGGTCATTTTCAAATGCAAGTCATAATTCGAGATTTTACAACACCTTCGACGAATCACGTGACTTACATGTATCTCCACAGAATGTTGCTGTTGTTATCATCATGTTAGCGAATGTTGCTTCTACCATCAGCATCTGTGGTCTTGCACATTGATCAGCTGTTTGGCCTACTACGTTTTTTCCACAGTTTTCTAAGTTATGCCACTGTCTGATAAGCCAACAAACATTTATACATTTAAGCAGAAATAATAAAGTATATCTATATACCGTATTGATGTATATCAATTAATTGATTCTGTCGAACCAATTAGATTCCATTATACCGTCATGATAGACACAATGTTTGATTCCCTTTATTGGCTTGCAAAGTTAACCTTTGGCCCCGTTCAAGAAATGTTTCGGAATGACTTTAAAACAAACGGACGCCAGTAAATACCTTTAGAATGCTTGTGTAGTAAATATCGGCCTTGTTTCGTGATAATTCCCAAAAGTAACATGTCTTTTCAGCACAGAAAATAAATCAAGCCATATGAACCACACTTAATGAGATGAGCAATGTTAGTTTTTATCATACTCAATTCTTACCCGCAGATAGATTTCTTTAATGTGGCAGCATCTTGTCCTGGTGGCAAACTTTGGCCGTTTAGAACCATCAGCACAACTTTCATGTCCATGTTCAAGGTTTTCTGGGCACATGCATTCATTCCATCCTCAAAGGATGACATGCACTGGTCGGGATTTGTTGGTTTGCCAGTACCTAAAATAAACAGGAAAAAATAACTATTGCGCCCTCCTCACTTTAAAAATGATTTCGTTTTCCGCTTTGTTAAAGTTGTCTTCCTTACGGTACTCTTTCTAGCTTTATTCTTTACATTTTGTTTGCATCTTCTTCTAGTTCAGTATAATATCATATACAAATATTTGAAAAACAAGTGGTATATTTTCTAATACCTTAATGTACAATAAAGAAAGGTTACTCACTCCAGTTTAGATTCGATATTGGTACATGCATTTTCAAGATAGTTTCTTAGTGTATTGTCACTCAAATTTTACGCGATCAATTGAACAAAAACTACATTAACATTTTTGTATCAAACTATTTCTAAATTGCATACTATATTTTCTAAAAATGAGAAGCCACATCGTCATAAAGATCACATTCACAAAACCGGATCTCCCCACACAGATCCTTATTGTACGAAATAAAATAATAAATAGGGACTGTGGATGAACCTAAGCCATTATAGTGGCATAGCGGAAAAGGAAAGGCAAATTTAGGGAGGGGGTATAAAGATAACGAAATAGAAGAGTAATTGAACCGTGTATAAAAACTAAGTAGGAATGGATTGGGAAACAAGGCTTGTCACTTACAGACTCCTTCAAATGCTCCCATCATGTTTTGTAGCGTAGTACCAACCATTATGGTCTCCTGTGGTTTACAGTCGCCAGTAATCTTGCCGAGTATTTGTGTGGCACATTGCATCAAACTCTGCTTGGTTGCAGCACTGAAATTGAACATTTTATAAAATCAGTGTTTTTGTTAATGTCAGCCGATGTCAAGGATATTTTCCATGTATGGGTGGTCAAATTTACTAGTAGTCGGGATTAGAAATGATTAAGGAAATTCGTGCGGGGAAATGCCACATTCACAGCCCAAAGCCTCTCCAAAAGCACACGAAGACATTACCAATATGTGCATACATGTAAACAAATACAAAGATAAAATGGACAAAAGACAAATAAAAATGACTCTAACAATGAGCATGACGGTCGTCTATCTTGCTTACAAGTGGGAACACGTGTTCGAGTGTATTGGTATTACATTTGATTAATTGATAAAGACACCTGTTAACAGTATTGTACTATATCCATATTGTGTTATCCTCGAACTATCCTTTAATCAATACGTACGTGCAAGCCTTTTGTTTCAATTGGTCTTTGTTTACACCGGCGGGTAATGGCTGGTCAGCCAACATCATGAAGAAATGATCTGCGTTAATACCAATAGTTGTCAAACACTGACGAAATCCGACATCAAAATTCTTCATACATACAGAACCTTGAGTGGCTGTAAATATAGAAATAATCAAATGAAAAAAAGCACATGACATAGAACTTGGTACCTTTACATAACCTGTATTCTGTTGTCAGTAGATGTATTAAATACCACATAGATGTAAGATTCCAGTAAAACCTCAATAATTAGACCGCCCTTGGATCCTTGAAAACTGGTTTTAATATTTAAGTGGTCTTATTATTAAAGTGTTTAAGTGAGGTTTTACTGTATTCCTACATAAAAACGGTGACACTTTTATTTATATTCTTATGCGTTGTTTTTTAAGTAGCAAAAATGAAAAACACAAGAAAAACTCAAAAAGGTTTTCGTTATGTTTCGTTTTATGTAAACTACTTAATTAACGTCGTTTACTGGATATAAACATATAATTTAAATATTATAGACGTATTGGTGTCATAACGTCAACGTGATGTATCGAATGACGGAACATGACTTAACATTAGTGTTTAGACAATAACGATCCTATCAATATGCCTAATTGATGTTTGGCACAACGACAGGGATTTACTCAGTTTAGGAAATTATATGACATAATGATAAACAATTTTCAAACTTCAGTAAATCCCTGCATTCTGATTGGCAGGTCTCTTAATCCTTAGTAAACTGCCTATGCAGTGAATACTATGTTTTCCTTCAATGCGATATTTTGCTAAATCACTGTATATTCTATGATGTTGTTGGAGTGTAGATGATATACTTACGGGCACCACAAATGTTTCCTAGTCCACTGACCATTGAATTTACAGTGCCGTCCATCATTCCAATTTCTGTTTGTTGACATGATGCGTCAGCAGATTTTACCTTAGGTGTGATACAGTTAGTTATTGCCGCACGATTGCTGAAAAGTGAAATAATTTAATTCTGATCAATACTTTGCAATGTTGAAGAAAATAAATATAAAAATATAAGTACAGTGAAACCTCAATAATAAGACCACCCTTTGGACTCTTGAAAAAATGGTCTTATTGGGGTGGTCTTAATATTGAGGCTGATTAATAGATTAATACAGTGGAAATGGACTTTAAGATTGCCTTCTTAATTTCGAGGTGGTCTTAATATTGAGGTGGTATTAAAACGAGGTTTTACTGTACCATACATTTTCGTGCCCAGGGGATCATACGTTTGAATTAGAATGTGTTGCTGCTGATAAATATGTCGATAATCTACGCTCTTTAAGATTATTTATGTGCCGAATTTATTTTGCAGGAAAATTAATAGATTTAAGAATTGTACTTTCTATATTTTGTTTAAGCAAATAAACCTTTGACTTGACTCTTACTCGGTGTGAATGCAGAATAATGTATTGTATGCAAGCTAAATATCGGAGTGATAATAAGGATCGAGTTCACAGCATACTCGTAGTGTTTAAAGTTTAACATTTCTTCATTTTACATCGATTGTGAAACAAGTTCTTACATCTTATACTAATCACTCTCGATGACTGCTTCCTGGCAACCAACCAGTACTCGCGCCAAATATAGGGATTGTAAAGTTCGTGATCAAACTCCGCTCAATGCGGGGCTTCGAATCAGGAGCAGGCGCTCTACCCCTCGACCACTGGGCCTCACAGCTCGTAGTGTCCGTCTCATATGATTGTCCCGATTACGTTATAAACGTGTGCAATCTTATACTTACCGGCAAAGTGTTGAAACAAGATTTTGCTTCTGTGGCGCCAAATTTGGGGGCAGACGACTGCTTGTCTCATTGGTGACCAGAGAGAAGACAATGTCTAATTCAAACCCACCAGTATCCCGGAAACATTGTCTAAAGCCTTGATCAAATATTTGAACACATCTAGTTGGCTGTTGCTGAGCATGTACCGGTAATGTTAAAGGCAAAGCTGAAAATTGAATCAATGGAACACTGTCTGAGTATCACAATAGGTACAACAAAGCGCGTTCTAAAAATAGCCTTCAATGTCACACCTTTTTTGAAAGCCAATCAAAATCAAGCTGGTTGGGGTATCATTTCAAGAGCTGTATCGACATTTGAAATGCAACAGAGAGAATTATAAATAAGGTATAGTGTATCAGTTCAATCCAAATATCATGATAATTGTATCAGTGTTTTATGTGATGCATCTCTTACTGATAAAATACATCTTAATACATAAGTATGTAGTAATCAACATTGGTATACTCCATGTGAACTTGGCCGGAACAGAATAGAAAAAAAATATTTTGGTTAAAATATGTCATGATCTTATTTAAATCTTGGTGACGTCTGGTTAAATTGCCCTTAATTTTCGTTGATCATTGTCAATAACTTTTCAGGACAAAAGAATGTATAATTTGACTGTAGATCAATAAACATGTTTACAAAGTTTATTTCGATCTTTTTAGTGATTCATCTTATACACAAACAAATAAACGTGAAAATCAGGAAATATAACCGTAGGCGATATAGCGGTATAATGTATAATTATGACGTCACTTCCGGCGATGTTATTTGCAATGTTGTTATTCAAATCAATCAATAACAAACGAACATTCATAAACAAAAAAAATTCAATTTAATTATTCCATCAAAACTCCATTACATAAAGATTCTGCTTAAAACGATGGTGGAATCTAAATCGCCGTTGTATGTTTCTCTAGTTACAATAAAATCTCAACACTAAGGCGACCCTTAGGGCTCTTGAGAACTGGTCTTCGTATTGAGGTGGTCTTAATATTGAGGTTGACCTTAGAGCAAACCGGTAAAAATGGACTTGAAAATGATGTTTTTAGTTTTGAGGTTGTCTTATTATTGAGGTGGTGTTTATGTGAGGTTTCGCTGTATACGCTATAATCTTATAATGACAATTGTTCAAAATGTATGGATCTTGTGTATTCAAATTTATGTAACAAATGTAACAGGCGATTGGTAAGAGTAAACAATGCCTGTTTCTACGTCACCTATTAGTATTTGTGTGTAGTTTCGGCAAGTAATATTTGTTGATCTGCGTGAATGAACGATAGTTAATTAAATACTAATCAACTTTTAATCACGGAAATATTTTTTATTAACAATGTTTGACAGGGAGCGTATGTTTTGAAAATTAAAATACCTAGAAACAATTTGCTACGAAAAAATGCCGTCTGCATAATATAAATCAATCATAAAAAAGTGTGTTATTTGCAAGTGAACTTTCGTCTGTTAATTAGCATTATTTAATATGCGTTCTCGTAAAATTATGTTAATTAAACAATGAATATTATATATATAACAATCCTGTCATACATCAATGCGATTGTCAGTATGATACTTATTAAGATACATATAGTAGAGCTACGAAATATGATATTAAGTTTACAGATGAAGGAAACTATGCGAGATTATTTAGCAACACGTGTTTTGTCTATACTTAATACATTAATTAAGGTCTGGAGAAGGGTATTCATATGCTAGATTGATAAATATTTGTAAAGGCTATATAATTATAATAGGTACATCAATCCTACATACTACGGCACACAATCATTTGCTCAGTAAAAAAAATATTGACTGTTCTGGAAAATTATTTGGTGTGTGTGGGAGAGTCATAGACAGTTCTTAGAAACGATGTTACTCTAGATTACTGAATTCTTAACAAATTTAGTTGTTCCTGGAATAATATACATAGAACTAGCTGAACTAACAAGGTTGTTCTTGGAGTAACATACATAGAACTAGCTCAAATAACAAGGTTGAAATAACAAACAATTACTTTGAAACTAACACAAACTTGCATAGACTGTCCAACGCTCGTAACTATTGAAGAGTGTATATATACTCAACCACAATTAATTAACAGTATTTAATTATAAAATACGTGCATGTAAACAAGACAAAAAACATTAAGAATTAAAATTTAAAAAGAAACTTACCTATACAAATCACGAGGATCCACATAGTTATATTGATGTCTTTTCGGTGTTTATGATATTAATTATAGAAAATTTATTATGCGCAAATGTACAAAAAGTGTTCTCAGTTCACGGAGCGTTGGTTATGATTAAGTTTTTAAAAATAAATGCATGTATATATAATATATATCCGTATATCACAAGTTGTTGATGATGAGTCTCCTGGTACGGGACCCTTCCCTGATTGTCAATCCCCACAAATGTTTCATACACTAATGCAAGCCCTCGTTTCTTGCAATTAATTTAAGTTTAAAACTAGGAAGTGGATCTTAAAATTCAAAAATCGCCTACAGTCAAAAACTGTCAACTTACGCACAGTTAAGTTTACATACGTTATGTCTGTCAATGTACCTATCAAAATTTCAATACAGTTTGTGTGAAATGTTACCGCATGTACAATAATACTAACATTAACAAATCAAACTTAATGAAAATTTATGCCACAAGATGACATCGAAGATTGTAAAAGTGAATTTATATCCGTAATTAGTGTTGATCTAATTACATCATTTGTTATAACGGTATCATGGATGAAAGGTAACGAATGTTACCGTTAAAAGTAGGTAACGTCAATTACAAAACTTACTCATATTGTGCGTATTAAATATTTTATTACTTTAAAATGTCCATACGTCGATGACTGTTACGATTCAAGACTTGGTTCCGGTTTCGCACAGCTTCTATGACTTGTGCATCGTTCGATCATATATGATTTATATAAGCTACAACATACGAACGACCGCACGTTGCAATATCGTAAATTTATGACTTTTACTTCCAAGCCAATTTTAACCCATGTCGAACGAGCAATAGTACTTCTAGAGCTCTGAATTAATAATAAGGCTTAATTGAAATACTCTTTTAGTCAAAATGTTACTTTTTCACCCATGGAATCCCTGTCTATACCGTACTAAGCAGAACTTGTATTCAAATGCAAATAGTTAGAAAATTACATATTTTCTATAATTAAAAAAGTAAAAACACCAAACACAGAACCATAAAACATTCCATATTAATTTACAACGTTTCGATATAAAAGCTTCTTCGAACAACAAGACGTAACTAAGCGCGTGACGTGACACGGTAGCGCCAAAAAAGACGTAACGTTTAACGCACGTGCATATTTTATTCAATTGTAGATAAATACTTGAATTTCTTATGATTTGAAAAGTACAAAAAGACATAATATAAAATAGGATTCACATTGCAATGCATTATGTCGGATCATAGTTATTGACGCAAAGTTTCGATAAAAATACACGTACAATAAAAACTCACTTAAAGACCACCTCAAAATTAAGAACAAATTTTTCTTTTTTTTGCTCTATCTCAACCTCAATATTAAGACCACCTCGATAAGAAGACCATTGTTCAGGGGTCCCAAGGGTGGTCTTATTATTGAGGTTTTACTGTATTTAATACCAGGATGATTGGGACAACTGATACAAATACTCGACTACTAGAGTTACAATGGTTATACTTATACTGTAAAGTATTTTAAAATTTAACCCCTCGGTACATAGTTTTAAGTGAACACATCCAGTGGCCGAGTGGTTAAGGCATCCGTCCAAGGTTAGAATCCTGGTTGGGGTCTGTTCTGATATGGTCGACCGGTGGGCCGACAGCTAGTTAAATAATGGTTACCATGTGCATACCTGCATGGTGCCTGGCATTAAATGATAGGAATCGGGAAGTAAATGTGCTCAGGGAGTATGTGTCTCATAAGTCAACAATTTCTGGCTCTTTAAATTGGGGTGACACTATAATAAATAAACATTTTACTTTACTTTACATTCATTGTGAAGGACCTTACAATTCAACCTCTCTGTGTACATCGCTTTAAGTGAATGTATGCGGTAGGTTTCTTGCAAATACTGTTCATGTCATCATTTACAATATCAATAGGTATGAATGAAAAGTCACCTAGAGAATTGATCATCTGTATAACATTGTATAGCGACATTTGATGAAAAGTAAGCATAATAATCATTATAATTTGATGTATCAAAACGTTGACTAGTCATTTTCCTTGACACTTGTTGGTTATCTTGCCCAGCGTACTTTCGGTTACATTTAAAATATACAATAAAACCTCAATAATAAGAGGGACTCTTGAAAACTGGCCTTATTATTGAGATGATCTTCACGAGAAATAAAATCTTGAGGTTTTACAATCAGTAGAACATCTAAGATTATATGACTTTTTAGTGTTTAAACTAGAAAAACAGTGAACAACAACAACATGTTTACAGTGTGAACATCTACGTCTGTCACATGACCGGGGATGAATAATTTGCTATACCAGCGAATTTAGCATATACAAGCATGTCCTTGTTATTTTGTGTTTGTTTACATGCAACAACGGGTTGAAACTAATGTAAAACATTCAATTGATTTGAAAGCTTTAGCAAATGTCAATACTTGTGTTATATTGAACCTACATGTAGTAAAGATGGATTGTATTTAACGACAACTTATAACAGAATTGTCATTTCTCTCAAACATTTGCTATGTTTGCTCTTGTTTAAGCGATGAATATGCATTTTAAAGACACGGGGATAATTACATTCTAGAAAGAACTGATGTAATTCTGAAAGAGATTGATGATAAGAATCGTCATTAGATATTATAACGTTGTCTTTAAAACGTTGTTTTGGCAATGGTTATATGTATTCTGTGTCATAACATATGATTATGCGGGTGTACTGTAAACACACTGTCTCTCCCGAGAACGCATGTAAAAATATGAATATCCTGTTATGACTACTCAGAAAACACTCAAACTAAAACATGATTTATATCTCGATATAATGAAATTTCTAAAACTCACAATCCAAATGTCATGCCTTCTCGCCATTTGTCACGCTGTACATTATTGTAAAATGATTATTGCTGCTATATGCCGTGTCTATATGATTTAGACTGTGCAATAGAAGTTATTTTATGAGTTGTTTACTGTTCTTTATAACATTAGGATCTATATTTTAGTGTCTAGAATTATTTTTTTATCATTGTAAAACTTTTTTTTCCCCACTCTTTTATGTTGCATTGTATACAAGTTTGTCCATATCTGCTATATATAGTTTGCACAGTGCCTTTGAACGTTTCTTTTATATATGAAAAGAGCGCTATAAAAATCTGGTAAATAAATGAATATAAATTTAGGATGTAAGAGATATATTCCATAACAGAACATGGCCGAGTTATTCGGTAGATTTTTTTGTGTTAAACGTATGTGCAAAATAAGGCGTGAAACAACCCCTTAGTACAGTATAACCTCAGTAATAAGACCACCTTTGTGACCCTTGAAAACTGGTCTTCTTATTGAGATGGGCTTAATTTTGAGGTTGAATAAAGAGCAACACAGTGAAAATGGACTTGACAATTGTGTTCCTAATTTTGAGACAGTCGTATTATTGAGGTGGTCTTTCGGTGCGGTTTTTCTGTATACTCTTTTGTGTCAACCGTCTTCTGTTTGATCTTATTGTGTGTCCCCTCCCCGTATGGGTCTCATCCCTCTTCTTTGTCTGGTTCTGTCTAGGAAAGATCTATTTTATGAATGTGAATTCCCTGCTCCGCGAGCATTTTACTTGTATATTTCGCCCCATACTTATACAGTGCATAGTGTTTGCCATACTTTTCTAACTAGAATAAGTACAATACAACAGCAGACCACATTGGAAATTAAGCTTTCGAGCTTTCATGGACCGTCCAAGATTGTTATTCACATTTTTGTTCATTTTGTCAGTCCATCTAACCTTAATATTACCCGTAAATATAACACAACAAGTTCCATGGTGCAATATCATAATACTATGTGTTTTATCGTGTGTATTGCTGTGTTTGCATTTATAAGTATTTTTTCAGGGATCTGTTTCCATTCTTTTCTTCCACACTTTACCTCATCTTATACTCAAACTGATTAAACTGGTTTTTCAGAACCAATGGTAGCCTTATTAAGGTTCACTTTATCTTTGCATATACGTCCATCTTAGTCATGTTGTGTACTTTACATCGATTGTAAAACAAGTTTACAGCTTATATAAATGATTCACTTTCGGTGACTTCTTCCTGGTTTAACTACCAGGGCCCGTATTCACTAACATTTCAAACCTGAATGTGAGGCTTAGTCTTAAACGTGTTTTTAATTTTTGATCTAAGTTCATCGATATAAAAGCTTAAAATAAAGTCATGTTTTAAGGATCACGTACAATCGGTCAATGGCGCTACCGGGATTCGAACCTGGGTCTACGGATATGTCTCAAACTGTAATTTGAGTCTGAAGTCTGATTGTGTTAGTAAATACAGGCACTGTACTTCCGCCTAGGGATTGTGAAGCTACAGGTCCATCCTGGATTCGAAGTCACAACCCACGGATCAAAAGTCAGCCACTCCACCATGGACCACTACGTCCCCTAAAGAGTAGTTAATAAGTGCCTTTTCTTATATGCATGTTTATTTATACTTACACAATTATGTTCATGTATGTGTATATTTTTACATGTATGCGTTGGAATGTATGTGTACATGTATGCACAGGAATTGTATGGCTCAACAGTATGTTGTTTTGGCATAAGAAGATTTTTATGTCATATTATTTTGGCTTATATATGTTGTTTTGGAATGGTAGTATGTAATCATTTGCTGTTTATTGCATACACTGTCTCGCCCGAGAACGCATGTAAAATATCTGTAATATGTTATGACTATTAAGAAAACAAATAAACAAAAACATGATTTATATCTCGATATAATGAAATTTCTAAAATTCACAAAACCAAAATTACATGCTTTCATGCCATTTGTCACGCTGCTTATTACTATAAAAAATGATTATTGCTGCTTTGTAAAAAACACTTTTCAGTGTTCAGTATGCAAATAAGTGTATCTATAAAACGAACAATTAATTAGATGTTCATCATCGTTGACAATGGAATCTACAGACCTAGATATTTCATCCATGGCTACTTTCATAGCGTAAATACTTGATCGAGATGACTGCACGACATTATGAATGTCATTACACAATTTGTAATTAACATCGAATATTGAATTATCATAAAATATTTAATCATTATCGAGAATTTCATTATCATTCAATATTTAAGTATTATAGAACATCTTTATCATAAAACATTTAATTATCATTGAATATTTAGTAACCATCGAATATTTAAGAATTATCAATTATTTAAATATCGTCAAGTATTTAAATTATCATCTAGTATACAATCATCACCAAATATTAAATTATCTAATTATCAGTCTTATTTTCATTATAAAATATGCGAATGACAATCGATAATTACAATATTTTACAATTATTTAATATCATATTTAACTAATTATCATTGACTATTAATTTTCTTTGGTTTAATTAATTAGTTTAAATTCGTTTAACGCCAGTACAATTTCATAGTGACAATATCAATACATTTAATACCACGAACTATTTAAATTCAAAAGGTATTAGCCAGATTGACACTATATGATTTAAGTCAAGAATGACAGCCATATTATGTTTATCTGATCTCAAGTCAGATAAACAATTAATTTTATTATGTAATATTGATCACTATCACTCTTCATTAGTTATATTAAGTCAATGTACACATTTCGTGAAGTGTATATCCTGTTACTGAAATTGACAGTAAACGCCCTCAGGCAAGCTGTTGAATTTGAGTATTGCAAGTTTCCGGGTTATGTGTTCACTTCTATGAACTTCGTCCATTTTACGAACCATCTCTGTGTATCGTTGGTATCTTTCACAAAGAGAAAAATACACAAACAACATCTGCATCTAACATTTATTTCGGTATATGCAGAACAACATAGTTTGTTAATATTTCGATTTTAAGACAACACATTCCATCAAATGCATAGATAGAAAACGAGAACTGAGTCGTGACAACAATGACAAGTTTAGTACATTCAGTTGTTAAGTGGTCCAACATTTAAATTATACTGTATGTTATATATTTCAGCATATCAGAGTATCATAAAGACGCAATAGTCGTAGCAGTGGTAGGATGAAGGCATTGCATGTCGATTCTCTAGTCTGTATTCGAGTCCCACCATCACCGTCAAATTTCATACACTTTAAATTCATAATTTGCAAGCATATATTCCACTCATTTAGACAGGGGCGTAGATTTCTACATGCCGTATTGACCGCGGTCTACACATTTTTCGAAAAAAAAAATGAAAAAGTAAAATGGCCAAAACTGCAATAAGATATTTATTGCAAGGTTTTGATGTTATTGTAAGTATATATACCGGGACGAAATATACACCAAAACCCCATCTCTGACGATCTAGCTACAAATGAATTTCCGTGGGACAATACCCCGCACCTCCCTAAAACTAAGCCTACACGTCAATTTCAGCTGTGCTACGCCCCTATTAGAGATACGAGTAGTTTCAGTAATACAGTGTTCGGTTTTATTGATAATTTAAAAGTTTTGTCGTGGTAGTTATTGCTTAAGAAATTCGTATAAAGGGAAACATGTTCACTCAAACACATACCTTGTACAATGACTCAAGTATATTTGATAACACCGACAGTAAATCCGATACAAAAACAGCAATTGGGGAAAGTAAGCACAGAGAGAGAGAAGTACCTAGAGTGATGACAACGATATACTTCGTAGTCGTGCACATCGAGACCATAGCTACTACGTATAGCGTGAAAGAATTACAACAACAAGTAATTGAAATGATTTGTTTCTAATTTTTGTTTTTAAATATGAATTAATGAAAATAAATAGATAGTAACAAAAGAATGAAACACGAATATCGAAAAATGACCAAAATAAAGACAAGTAAAGGTGGACCTTGTTTATTCGACAACCTTCTATCCGAATAATTGGAATCATCCGAAATAAATGTCAGGTCCGAATGCATCTTCTTCGAATTGAAATGGGTTATTATTCGAAATAACATTTCGGACCCACTGTATTCGAATGAACGAGGTCCGACTGTAGTAGATTTTGCAGTAGATGAGACTTGAACTCATACCATACAAACACTCTTTGTTGTGCTGTTTTATATTTTTCTATGCTGTGTTTTGCTGTCCTGCGTTTTGTTGTGCTGCGTTGTGCTGTGCTGTGCTTTGCTATTTTGTGTTGTATTTTGCTGTGCTGTGGGTTGTTTTGTTGTGTTGTGTTGTGCTGTGGGTTGTTTTGTTGTGTTGTGTTGTGCTGTGGGTTGTTTTGTTGTGTTGTGTTGTGCTGTGGGTTGTTTTGTTGTGTTGTGTTGTGATGCGATGTGCTCTGCTGTGATACGTTGTGCTACGCTGTGTTGCGATGTGCAGTGTTGGACTGTGATGTTCTGTATTTTTCTGTGCTGTGCTGTGTTGGACTGTGATGTGCTGTGTTTTTCTGTGCTGTGCTGTATTGGACTGTGATGTGCTGTGTTTTGCTGTGTTGTGATGTGCTATGCTGTGCTGTGCTATGTTGTATTGTGCTGTGGTGTGTTGTTTATTGACAAGAATTAACACAATCTTTCTGACAAAAAGTCTTGACATTTCTGCGATAACAGTCTGTGTCATCGAATCTGTAACTGCCACTTCTGCTTGATATTTGTAGCTTGATGCAGTGGTGTATGGAAGGGGATGCTGGCTTGTTGTTACCCCATAGACCAGTATCCAAGGGTATCGGCGTATTGTTGTTTGTTTTGTACGTTGCATTGTTTGTCAAAGTATTATCTCCGTCAACCCAATATTGTTTATCGGCGAGACCTATAAATAGATTTGACACATACTATGAACATACAGTAAAGCCTCACTTAAAATCCACCTAAAAATATAACCACCTCAAAATTTAGAACACTATTTTCATGTCAATTTTGACTGTTTACATCTTTCTTCAACCTCAATAAGAAGACCAATTTTCATGGGTTCCAAATATGGTCTTATAATGGAGGTTTTACTGTACAATAAAACACGACGATCTTTTCGCTTCATGTTCGAATAAACACCTGAAATCATTTAATGCAGATAAGTCAAAGTGGGTTGCCTTCGTCCAAAATAAGTTGTATTCCTCTTCAAGTTCATATAGTGATAATGACCTAATGATACTAGCAGGCTAAGCTTCAACCCGTGAGTACCGTAGACCCATTGCTTCAGACATGCCCATGCATATTTAAAGTCTAGCTTGCTAATCCTGCCCTTTTATAACCATATTTAATGGCGGCTGATATCACACTGTATAGGAAGTACGACCGACCTAGATACGTTAAGTTAGACCACAAGTCCTCCTACTTTTCGGGCCTAGTATCAGTCCGGTCATACGCAATCCATTGGGAATGAAGCTATAAACAGTCTGCATTCCGCTTGTATTCACGTTACACGGTAATCTAAAATTATGCCACTACATTCGATTTCTCTAAATCTCTATAATAGTTCTTAAAACAGCGTCAGGAGACATGCGCTCCAATATTTTATTATCGTCAGAATTAACATAAGACATATCAAACTCAATTAAATTGATAATGTCTCAAATAAACAATAACAGCGAGAGTCATTTAGTGACTTTCCCAACTAATGAGGTAGAAACAACCTGTGTGCATTATTGTGGGCGCCCATGTAGTACCACCGCCCTTCCGGATAGATTTCTCACATACAAATTATACATACCGGGTGGGATTCGAATTCACATGGGATTGGAACCACTTGTCCTCGGAGGCCCGTTTTTAGTCATGAAAAAGTTACATTGATAAGCAACAAAATATTGAAATGAAACTGTTTTGTCTTAGCTAATACATGTTTAGTGTTTGATTTGAAGTAAGCGAAATTGATAAGCTAATCTGACTCATGACTTACCCGGGCAAGGAATCAACACTTTTTGTTTGAAAGTATCTAGAGAGCTTTTTGTCATAAATTTAAGCAAATCAGCACTTTCGTTATGGCATTTACTCCAGGCTTGTCCCTGTGTCATGTCCTCGTCTGTAAACACCCTAAAATATAACAAGTTCTGGCATTGAGTGAAAGTTCCATATTCATAAAGTATTGGGTCCATGGTTCCGCAAAATTGTGTTAAAATTTTAAAATTGAATTCGATTATCATAACTCACTGCCGTTCATACCATTCTTCGCAATTGCCATTTTTATAATGAGATGCTTTGTTCAAACAATCACATTGGTGTAAATATAAATGTACTACATTTCGTTTAAATCCATACTGACCATTTAAATAGATCAGATTAGGATAAAACCAATAAATTGAAAAACATAGGGTGAACTGTCCGAAAAGTGGCTTTGTGTATACTATATATAGTACGCTTGTCGAGTAAATTACCAAGTTTTTAGGTTTTATGTATACTGCATAAAGCCGACTATGGCAGCATTTGCAACAATAAAATACACTAAATGTCACGTGTCAAAACAGAAAAAGACTATACTTAAATTATACAAGAAGACTATACACAAACAGTTGACAACAATAGCACAACACAGCACTATCAGCTATATAAACTCATACAAAAGTACATACAGTCGGACCTCGTTTATTCGATTTTATTGGGTACGAAAGTTCATACAAAATACAAAATAATACATGGTATCGAATAGCCCATTTCAATTCGTCGTGCCTAAGAAGAAATAACGGGACCTGATAATTATTTCGGATTATACAAGGTATTTGGATAGAAGATTGTCGAATAAAAGAGATCCGAATGAAGTTATAATATACCCGCATGTAAATATAACATATTGGTCTCCATTCAAATATATATACAATGTATTATGGTGATTGACGAGAAATAATCGCCAATCGGGAAATATCAATCATTAATGATTAATAAATTTGATGCATGGTTTTCTGAAGGCAATATTATTCAGCTATTTTTAGAATCTAAAAGCAGATCTGAAAGAAACGGGCCAAAGCTGATATACTTGCCGATATTTTACATCCCTTCAACCAAATATCGCAAGAGACGAGAGCGTGTACGCTCATGCGTGTTTGCGTCCAAGTTAGCCTGTTGATTTCTGTCTTTGTTTTTAGATATTAAAAGTCCTTAACCCAATGTCATAGTTTTAGTTTGCAAAATTTAATAACTAAAAGTCGATAAGAATTAAAAGCAACACACTTGTATTGGAACGCAAGTCCGTCCGGATAATTTACTACAATCCACTTCCCATTGTTAACTGGACACTCAAAGTTTGGCGCTGGAAAAGGATATACGTACATGTATTGAGAATGATATATTCCTTTTCTTGCATATCAGTTTTTAAGAAATAAAGGACGAGATTTAATTAAATAAATAACGTTTTAAGGGGCTTTACAACAACGTATTATTATACAAATGCATTGAAGTTATCATATTACGCGACGTCATCAGTGTGAAATTCATCAGACAAGGGGTTAGTAAGTTTTCCGGGCCCGGTGTAAACGCGGGAAATCCCAGTCAGCCAAGAAATATATTTCATACTTACTTAGTAAAAATTTCCTATGATATTCCCAATCTTCCTTTTGATTTTGAACATGGAACAATTATCACCTAAAACTGTTATTACACTTAGACTTATCCAGTCAAGTTGCAGCTTCGATTCAACACCATTCTAGCGGCTCTAATTTATGAATATACTTATACTGGTATTTTGTCACTATAATTTCGGATAAAACTTTGACACACTCCGAACAGATGATATATTACATGTTTATATAGGCCTAATATATAAGATATCCAAATAAACAATTCTACATGTAAACAGTAAAACCTCAGCTAAAGACCACCTCAATAATAAGACCACCTCGAAATTTAGAGCACAATTTTGAAGTCCATTTTCACTGTTTTGCTCTTTATTCAACCTCCATATTAAGATCACCTCAATAAGAAGACTAGTTTTCAAGGGTCCCAATGGTGATCTTTTTAGTGAGGGTTTACTTATTTATATGAATAACATATCTCTCAATTTTCCTTAGACATATGATTTAAAGCTGTGTCATGACAAAACGTGTATTAGTGACCAAAAAGTCCATTTTCAGGTTTTTTACATTTTCTAACAGATATATTTTTCAACTTTCATTTATTGCCAAAAGTATGAAAATCGGACGTCCACTTTTCTATTTATAGCTCTACCAGTTTCTATATCAAAAACAATATGCAAAAGTATGCAGCAATATGATGACGACGCGTCATAATTTATAAAACATCTTCTGCTCGTCAAGTGGGAAAACAAATTATGCAATGTTGTAAATATTTCATCGTTTGTTTAATTCGCTGAATATCAATTAAGCATCCAAAAACGCCTAGCGTATGACGTCAATACTGATTTGAAAATACTCAACATCATAATGCCACTGATACGTACAAGTTTTGTCATGGCAGCGCTAGCGCATACATATAAAATACAACGTTATATAATACCTGTGACGGCGCTAGTTGTGGTCTCCTTTACTATGGCCTTGGATGTACTAATTGGCGAGCTTGATTGTTCAATTCCAATTGTATTACTAGTACCAATGCCCTGTACAACTCTCGCGTCAGTGCTGATGGTAAACGAGGGTTGTTGTGTTATTATACCCGCCATTCCGGTCGTTGTCTTCGACGCCATTCCCGCCATTCCGATATTTCCCCTATAGAAATACCGAGTACCGTTCAGAAATGTCATGTGCCCTGCACCCTTCATACTGCGTGTGTTCTGTAACTGACACTTTTGAATTGTAGATGTGAAATAAAACGCAGCACAAGCATCATCATTGTTACACAGGTAAGCACATGCCGACTGGAACGTGGAGTTTGTCTGCTTAAATATGTGTCCTGGGTCTGTTTGAATGTAATCGTCAAATTCTGCATCATATTCAAAGCGGGTTAGACTAATTGGACTTCCCAACACTGTCAGAATGACAGCCGCTGAAAAATGCAGTTTAGATATTGGTGTGTATACAGCGCGTATTTTGTACAGATGCGCGGAAGCAATTGGCTTTACCTATCCGTGATAACACTGGTACCGACTGTTACAGCATTTAGGACTACCTTGTTTCTTTTTCAAATCAGGCAACTACAGAAAAGGCGTTTAAAGTTTCTTCCTTTATTATGTGGTAATCATATGAGCATCAAGTCAATATAAAACTTACGTAAATGCATATAAATGCATACAAATGCATACAAAACATAATGATTGCTCTTTAGTGATTTTTTTCAAATATCATTTATATTTCACGACTACTGTCAAAGATGGAAACTAAAAATAAATTTCACAAAAACCAAAGTAATTGTTTTTGGTACCAATAAACCGAGTAAATACCGCTTCAATATTAATCACCAGCCGATAGAAACAGTTAACGAATATAAATATCTTGGGGTCATATTTTCGAGCTCAGGTTCATTCCTTTCATGCAGAAAACATATTGTAACACAAGCTAATAAAGCAATGCACTTGCTACGTCTAAGAATCACAAACCTTGACTTGCCGATTGACTTGCAGTTAAAATTGTTTGATCATACTGTGCTGCCCATATTAACCTACGGATCTGAAATTTGGGGCTTTGAAAATTTGGATATAATAGAACAAGTTCATACAAATTTTTTACGCTATATTACTAAGACCCGAAAGAGTACTCCTCGATATATGTTATACGCGGAGCTTGGACGCTATCCTATCGAAATTATCATTAAATCCCGGATGATTGGGTTCTGGAAAAAAATAATCTCTAGTAATTCAAAAAATTCGTTTTTGTGTTATCAGTATAATTATGCTACAAAATACACACAACTTTAAATGGGGAGCACACATAAAACACATCTTAGACTCAACAGGAAATTCGCAAGTATGGATAAACCAAAATATTGTTATAAGCAATCGTATACGTAAAGTTGTTAAACAAACTTTAATAGATCAATTCATGCAAGACTGGTCAACAAAACTTGATACTTCTAGTAAAGGTAATATCTATCGTAGCTTTAAAGACAGTGTTGTTTTTGAAGATTATCTCAATTTACTCCCTACCTCTCAACGTATTTCTTTAATTCATTTTCGTACAGGGAACCATAGATTTCCAATAGAAACTGGTCGATGGAGACAATCATTCATACCCCACGCGGACCGTAAATGTCCACTATGCTGTACAAATGCCATAGGTGACGAATTTCATTATTTACTAGTTTGTACTAATTTCACGGATTTGCGAGTCCAATTTATCCCAAAGAAATATTTTGAAAGACCTAATATATTCAAATTTAAACAACTACTTTCCTCAAAAAATGAGCCTCTACTAAACAAAATTGCGAAATACGTTCGATTAGTAATGAACGCCTTTAAGCGGATTTAAATAACCGTTGCCCAGACTACACACATAAATTAATAAATCTATTAAACACAACTTTAAAGCTTACTTCATCTAAAATCCCAGCTGTACCATAAATCAACATTTTTACAATCATCAACAGTTTTCTATACTATGTTACATTAATATTATTGTAAAATGTGTTCCACGTGCAATGTTTCAAAATAGTTCGTTCATAAAATTGGTAAAATCACCAGGCCATACCAATTGTTTATGTAAGGTTGATCTTATGCAGTGGATCCACGTGCTACATGGAACCTGTTGTATATACAATAAATATGTTATATTGTTTGAAGTACAAACTGTATATATGTCCCATAGATACCTGCCAAATGATTTTCATAATGATTTTTCATACACACTCTTATTTTTTTATTATAATTATTTATTTTTTGTTTGTTAAATTCAAGTTTCAAGTTTGTATATGGAATCGCAATTCCCACCAAGTAAAAAACAAAAACAACAACAACAAAACCCCAAATTTAATCACCATCCAATAAACAAAAATTGTAACGCCATTACTTATACCATTATGTAATTATGTTATTTTATGTACTCATGTCATTACATTTGTAATCTGTGTAAAATGTAAAAATAAAGGAATTGTTCTGTTCTGTTCACACTAATTACTAATCTCCTTCTTTGCGTAACCCCGTCCAGTTAGCTGAATTAGTAGGGGTTGGGTTGGCACCCGAAAGGCCCGGTCGGTGAAGGTCTACGAACATTGGTCATTCATATTCAATTCATGTGGAGAAGTTGCCAGTTGCGTTGTCAGTACTAATGAATAATTAATTCAAGGAAACGGTCAACTGACCGCCATGTATATCTGAGAAAATGTTGAAACAAAAGGGAAATTATGGCACTGAATAGCTTATCTGGTATAACGGTCATTCGTCACATGGTGCAAATTTGTATTGAAATGAAGTTTCTCAAAAAGTTAGCAAAACGTTTTATTTCCAGCATGTTTAGTGTTCACGATAATAATCATGTATGCATGCCTGGAAAGTGACCCGCCCCCGGTTTTTATTAGACTGGGGCGTTAGCCCCATGTCTTTAGTAACCGTAATTTTGGAAACATTCGTATCAGAGTTAGACCCATTTGATAGTTTCACAATCCCCGCAACCAGTGCGTATACACATCCTAGTATCAGAGTTAGACGCATTTGATAGTTTCACAATCCCCGCAGCCAGTGCGTATATACATCCTAGTATCAGAGTTAGACACATTTGGTCGGTTTCACAATCCCTACAGCCAGTGCGTATACACATCATAGTATCAGAGTTAGACACATATGAAAGAGACACAATCCCCGCAGCCAGTGCGTATACACATCATAGTATCAGAGTTAGACACATTTGATAGATTCACAATCCCCGCAGCCAGTGCGTATACACATCATAGTATCAGAGTTAGACACATTTGATAGTTTCACAATCCCTACAGCCAGTGCGTATACACATCATAGTATCAGAGTTAGACGCATTTGATCGGTTTCACAATCCCCGCAGCCAGTGCGTATACACATCATAGTATCAGAGTTAGACGCATTTGATCGGTTTCACAATCCCCGCAGCCAGTGCGTATACACATCATAGTATCAGAGTTAGACGCATTTGATCGGTTTCACAATCCTCGCAGCCAGTGCGTATACACATCATAGTATCAGAGTTAGACACATTTGATAGTTTCACAATCCCTACAGCCAGTGCGTATACATATCATAGTATCAGAGTTAGACATATTTGATAGTTTCACAATCCCCGCAGCCAGTGCGTATACACATCATAGTATCAGAGTTAGACCCATTTTATCGGTTTCACAATCCCCGCAGCCAGTGCGTATACACATCCTAGTATCAGAGTTAGACGCATTTGATAGATTCACAATCCCCGCAGCCAGTGCGTATACACATCCTAGTATCAGAGTTAGACCCATTTGATAGTTTCACAATCCCTACAGCCAGTGCGTATACACATCATAGTATCAGAGTTAGACACATTTGATAGTTTCACAATCCCCGCAGCCAGTGCGTATACACATCCTAGTATCAGAGTTAGACACATTTGATAGTTTCACAATCCCCGCAACCAGTGCGTATACACATCCTAGTATCAGAGTTAGACACATTTGATAGTTTCACAATCCCCGCAGCCAGTGCGTATACACATCCTAGTATCAGAGTTAGACGCATTTGATAGTTTCACAATCCCCGCAGCCAGTGCGTACACACATCATAGTATCAGAGTTAGACACATTTGATAGTTTCACAATCCCCACAGCCAGTGCGTATACACATCATAGTATCAGAGTTAGACACATTTGATAGTTTCACAATCCCTACAGCCAGTGCGTATACACATCATAGTATCAGAGTTAGACACATTTGATAGTTTCACAATCCCCGCAGTCAGTGCGTATACACATCCTAGTATCAGAGTTAGACACATTTGATAGTTTCACAATCCCTACAGCCAGTGCGTACACACATCATAGTATCAGAGTTAGACACATTTGATAGATTCACAATCCCCGCAGCCAGTGCGTATACACATCATAGTATCAGAGTTAGACACATTTGATAGTTTCACAATCCCTACAGCCAGTGCGTATACACATCCTACTGTAGCAATGTATGAAACGTTATTTTTTACAAACACATATATAGAAGTATATACAACGAGGTTTTAAAAAGTCATGTCAAAAGTAATACATAAGCACGAAGTATGTTGATAATCATGTTGTATTATGACTATGTTATACAGTCACTCCAACGCAGTCGACCAGTGCTATCTATACTGGCGGTCAATGAAAACGCACCATAATATAAACTAATTATATTTTAGGCTGATCTAGTTTTCAGGGACTTACAACAAATGTATCACGAAAAAAACAATTGGATTTTATTCCATTTGAGCAGAATTCAAATGCTTAAATGAAGGAGGGTGAAACTGAAAGCTCTCAACACTCAGTAACGAGTGTGGCCGCCGTTGGTGTCTACTACAGAGTGACATCTACGCCTCATACTGTGATTGAGACGTTGAATCCTGTATCGTGGGATGGTATCCCACTCGTCTATCAGTGTCTGCACTAACTGTGCTTTGTTATTGACGTGACGTCTTTTGTACACTCGCCGCCTAAGCTGTTCCAATAATACTCAATGTGCTCAGATCTGGCGAACACGCTGGCTAGGACCGAACTTCAACGTTTTTGTGACCCAGAAACTCAGACGTAATTCTGACCGAATGTAGCGTAATGTTGTCTAACTAACTGAATGTAGCGTAATGTTGTCTAACAAACTGAATGTAGCGTAATGTTGTCTAACTAACTGAATGTAGCGTAATGTTGTCTAACTAACTGAATGATAGTGGAATAAGAACAATGCATACTACGTGCAACAGCGTGATAAGACATTCCCCCGCTACCATACCGACGGCTTCATGCCGTAGGGCGTCATTTAAATGTCCCATAACGTGTATAAAGTTGTAGTCTTTTGTTGGCGTTTTGATAGTCTTAAGCTAAGTTATGAAATGATATCACGTGTACATGGATATAGTTCATAATTAACATGCTTGTCAGCAAAATAAACATTGCGCGAGGTTCACGAAACTGTGTCATGGGCAGCGAATGGCCTTCAAAAATCACGTCATGGTATTGAAAAGCGGTCTGTAAGTACAAATGTATGTAATAATAAATAACATAACAGGTCACTGAAAGAATGAGCCAATCATTGTGGCGCGTTTTTGTTGAACACGAGCAAATTGAAACGTATGCCGTTTTTTCTTGCTATTTCTTATTGGAGGTGGTGGAATTGTCAGGGAAGTGAAAATCTGAACTTACATCATAGTATCAGAGTTAGACACATTTGATAGATTCACAATCCCCGCAGCCAGTGCGTATACACATCATAGTATCAGAGTTAGACACATTTGATAGTTTCACAATCCCTACAGCCAGTGCGTATACACATCCTACTGTAGCAACCCCAGATAATCTCCCAAAAAACACTAGGTAGTGTAGAATAAATAAGGATTACTTTAGCTATGTATGTCCAACTAAAATAAGACCCTGGCATATTTAGTTTTGACCCCCGGGCAGGTTTTGTTTTGACCCCCGGGCAGTGCAATAGCGGCTGTTTGAATGACAACAAAATGTATTGGTTACTTAAATTTCTTTCATTTATAATATTTGGAAGTCGCGTATAAGTTTTCCAATGGTATTGTTTACAATATTAGAAATTTACGCATATGCACGTAATGTCAAGACAGAAATAACAAAAAGGAAACAATTTAAGGTGTTACCAAAATAAACGAAGAGACATTTTCGCTGTATTCCGGTCATTTTGTCCAGCCTTTCGGAAATCTATTTGCTGAATGCAGTAACCTTCAATAACCGATTCTAAGTTGCGCACGCCTTATTTATAATCACACGAATATGGTCATTGGTTCTAATCTTGATTTATTTCATTATTGGATGAAGCCCGCTTTTAATTAAACTCGTCAAATAACAAGCAATTAATATATTAAACCCCCCCCCCCCACTTCATCTTTCTTAGTAACGACGATATAATTTAACAGAATAAATATTAATCGCACAAATGTCCCAGTTTGAAGTTAGCTCATTTAAACCATACATTGGTTGTCAGCGCTTTTAATTCCAAATTTCCTGAATGATATAAATTTGTACCAAGATAACTCGTCCATGGGAACTAATTTCCGTTCCATTCTAGTTACACCACTAAAAGGTCAGAATAGTAAATATTTAGTTTATGGTAGAACCAAACGTTCGGCTTTGAAACTGTTAAACAAGAATGTTCCGGACCAACAAAATATCAAAAATGACAAAACAAGGATTATTAACACGGTTCCCAGTTTCCTCTAAGCCTTTAAGCCTCAGTGCAAGTAATGGTTAAGGAATATCGAAAGGAAACCGTCTCCGTGTTTGAGCTGCATTCGTTTCCAAATAATGTGTTAATGTAGATATTAGTGATAACATGGAGCTCGGTCTGAGGTATTTTTTCAATAATTAAGTATGGTCAAATAAAGATATCCGCACAGCCGCTAAATCAAGCTTCCATATATTGGTTCGTGGTAGATAACCATGTTTATATAGCACACCCATCATGAAAGAAAAAAGTGCTTTACAGCACAAAACGCATATACAGCGTAAAAAACATTTTCTTAAACATTAATAAGAACTTCAGAACGGATTGAAACTTATCTGCAAAGATATTACAAAATGTTGCTGAACTAAATCAATCTACAATAACAGGACTTTCGACGATTTTCTATCACCTGATGTTCCCGATTTAATTTCTTTAGAATTTGTAGAACGCATTATGCAATCTGAAAGTTCAATATTGGTCAAGAAAGTCGACTATTTAGAATTACTACAACATTTTCCTGACAGAAATCCATGTTTACATCTGGAAGAAAAATACTAAAATGCATAATTAGTCACTTGGAAAAAACACGTTTCAATAGTATGTATTACAACACTACACTGTAGCTACTGGAAAAAGTAATATCATTATGGCATTGTTATCAGTTAAGTTAAACATACACAAACCATACACAGTATATGAACAGTAAACCATGTATACATGTATTAATGTCAGCGGTTGCTTTGGGTTCGAGTCCATCTCAGTGCTCTAAATGTCGCATAACGATTTAAATACTATACACATACTATTTTTTTTTTCAAAATCTTCATACAATTATGATTATGAAAACATATGTTTACTTTTTGCTTGCATTTCTAAACTCACAATAATAACAACAACAACAAATGTCTTTGGGGGGCACCCTCCCCTCATTTTGTTCAGATGTCGTCGGAGCGGGCTTTTTAAAATCCCACCAATCATATTTTCACACAAGACTTAGAGGCATCAACCGTGGATTTCGTTCACACAAGAGGCACCATACGGGGTAATCGTAACGATCACATAAGCAACAGAATTCTTCTTGAGGTTTCTCACAAATTCTTCATTCCTCTTCGTGACCCGTTTGTATTCACAACAGTTGGGATACTGGGTCTCATATTCACCCCAAACTTTGCAACACGAAATAATTACCTTCTATCAAGAATCTTTTATGCTTCCACATCACTAGCAGCCAAAACAGTTGAGCATTAGTCAATAAAGGGGTTTACATTATGATTTTAGGCCGAGACGGACAGTTAGTGTCATTGAGAGTTAAAATTCTGAATTTCTACGCAACATGTTACAATGAGAGGGCTACTACAATATATAATTACAGTCGACCCTTGTTCATTAGAATTCGATCCGTAAATTTTACTTCGAATAATACATGGTTTCGAATAGCCCATTTCGTCGTGCATACGCAGATACATCGGGACGTATTTTTATTTCGGGTGATACCGGGTATTCGGATAAACGGTAATCGAATAAACGAGGTCCGACTGTATTTTAAACGCAATATTTGAATTATAATCTAATTTCATCGAAAATATTTGTCGGTTGTTGACTGCGGTAATCACTTTGAAACAAATGTATTGATTTAACCACACAAGAAGGGCAAACACATTCTGGTGGCCTTTTTGTCAGTTGAAGGGAGATAATAAGAGAATCAATAATGAACGGTATTAATACGGCTACGGAAGTAACGGGCCTTTATGTCGACAGTTTTTGTAAATGATAATAAAGCCGAATGTGTAAAAACGAGTTTAGCCGTACAGGTCGTCTCATGGAGTGCAATTTGAGTATTCAGTAAAATGAATTATATATAAGTATTATATAACATTTTAGTGGAACAAATATTACAGCTACATGGATACGATGTTTTCAGATTGTCTTCTCAAAATGTCTACATTATTTGGGAAATTGATACTTTTGTCTTGAGGAAATATGACCAAACAAAGGCGATTGAGATAATGGAAACCTTCCGACTGCATCGTCTCACGTGGCTGAGTGGTTAATGCATCCGTCTTTGGAACGGGAGGTTGAAGGTTCGATTTCTGGTAGGGATCCGTTCTGATATGGAGCTACCAGCTAGTTGAATTATGGTAACCGTTGGTTTCTCTGCCTGGTATCTGGCACTATTTAAAGGGTATAAATCGGGCAGTGAATGTGCTCAGAAAGAAGGGGTATATATCAGAAATGGCGAGCCTTTTAAATTGAGGTGACACTATAATATATAAACACTGTACTCATATAATATATCTATCAGTGTCTGCACTAACTGTGCCTTGTTGTTGACGAGCCTAAGCTGGTCTAATAAATGCTCAAATGTGCTCAGGCCTGGCGAAAACGCTTGCCAGGGCCGAACTTTATCGTAAGTATGACCCAGGAACTCAGATTTTATTCTGGCTGAATGTAGCGTAGTGTTGTCTAATTAACTGAAATACATATTATGTACGAATATTTTCTCCGTACGTATATAACATGTATAGTTACAGACGCGACAAATGAAACCGGAGGTGATGTACAGATTGTGATGGCCCGGGACACAACTATCGAGTATGGAGAAATGTTATTTTCTCAGGTTTGAAAATAATGAATTAGGCGAACATTAATTTTCTTTATAAATGTAGAATACCTCCGATAGGTGTCGCTAGCAGTAGCTTGTACGCGAGATATTCATTTTGTTGTTTTAGGTTTTAAGAGTCATTCAACTATGGCAGCCGACACAGTAATCTCTTTTTTCTCTTTAAAGTTTATTATGAAACGTTATTTTTTACAAACACATATATAGAAGTATATACAACGAGGTTTTAAAAAGTCATGTCAAAAGTAATACATAAGCACGAAGTATGTTGATAATCATGTTGTATTATGACTATGTTATACAGTCACTCCAACGCAGTCGACCAGTGCTATCTATACTGGCGGTCAATGAAAACGCACCATAATATAAACTAATTATATTTTAGGCTGATCTAGTTTTCAGGGACTTACAACAAATGTATCACGAAAAAAACAATTGGATTTTATTCCATTTGAGCAGAATTCAAATGCTTAAATGAAGGAGGGTGAAACTGAAAGCTCTCAACACTCAGTAACGAGTGTGGCCGCCGTTGGTGTCTACTACAGAGTGACATCTACGCCTCATACTGTGATTGAGACGTTGAATCCTGTATCGTGGGATGGTATCCCACTCGTCTATCAGTGTCTGCACTAACTGTGCTTTGTTATTGACGTGACGTCTTTTGTACACTCGCCGCCTAAGCTGTTCCAATAATACTCAATGTGCTCAGATCTGGCGAACACGCTGGCTAGGACCGAACTTCAACGTTTTTGTGACCCAGAAACTCAGACGTAATT
Organism: Mactromeris polynyma; assembly: GCA_032209605.1. Taxonomy (NCBI): domain Eukaryota; kingdom Metazoa; phylum Mollusca; class Bivalvia; order Venerida; family Mactridae; genus Mactromeris; species Mactromeris polynyma. The sequence goes on along the minus strand of JASFXZ010000019.1, from coordinate 3,398,362 downwards.
CTGACCGAATGTAGCGTAATGTTGTCTAACTAACTGAATGTAGCGTAATGTTGTCTAACAAACTGAATGTAGCGTAATGTTGTCTAACTAACTGAATGTAGCGTAATGTTGTCTAACTAACTGAATGATAGTGGAATAAGAACAATGCATACTACGTGCAACAGCGTGATAAGACATTCCCCCGCTACCATACCGACGGCTTCATGCCGTAGGGCGTCATTTAAATGTCCCATAACGTGTATAAAGTTGTAGTCTTTTGTTGGCGTTTTGATAGTCTTAAGCTAAGTTATGAAATGATATCACGTGTACATGGATATAGTTCATAATTAACATGCTTGTCAGCAAAATAAACATTGCGCGAGGTTCACGAAACTGTGTCATGGGCAGCGAATGGCCTTCAAAAATCACGTCATGGTATTGAAAAGCGGTCTGTAAGTACAAATGTATGTAATAATAAATAACATAACAGGTCACTGAAAGAATGAGCCAATCATTGTGGCGCGTTTTTGTTGAACACGAGCAAATTGAAACGTATGCCGTTTTTTCTTGCTATTTCTTATTGGAGGTGGTGGAATTGTCAGGGAAGTGAAAATCTGAACTTAGACATGATATCTAGTGTTGAAATACTCATTAAACAGAACCTACCAATCAAATACAAACGTCGACTTGTTGTATCATTTCTCGTATTTCTGCATATAATAAGAGCATTTTATGTTGCAATCATTTGTTAGGAAACATCGCGAAATTCAAACAAGCGTTTCATGAAATTTCTGAAATTATGCTGTCCCCAACAACGTATTGATTAACAAACAAAAACAAGAAGTATCTTTAAAAAAGATAAACGGCATAGATAGAATGATGTCTTTCGGTATGTTAATTGGAATAATGTTTTTGCAACATGTTGAAATATAAATCCTTCCGAAAAAAATAACTAGGATCTATATATACTATAAGCATGGACCTGTCTAATCAGGATCCTTTTATATATACTTACATACTTAAACATATTAACTGCTACCGGCAAAATTCGAACTGCTAACGAACGCACATCTTACGAAAACTCTTTTTGGTACTCTTGGGTTAAATATGATTGGTCAAATTAAAAAAGTCCGCTTCGAGGACAACATTTTGTTTTTCAAAAATGTAGATCAAAATCATTGTTTTACAGCTACGCCGAAAAAAGGAACAAAGGCAATATGAACAATTGTTGAGATATAGACAGTACACTCCGATACTTTTTAACTTGTGATTTAATATAATGTCATATTTTTCCAACATAATGCAATTGAATATTAATTTACATTTTTCGTTTAAATTTATTCTTACCCATGCCTCTATGTCTAGACAACCTAAATGCATACATGATGTGCAAACATATGCTTATAACTATTTCTATCAACAGTTATAAACAGTAGAAACATAGGCTGACCAAACAGCTAACTCAGTCAGTGTATTTTACTCAATATGAGAGCTGCTATGGGATTTACTACCTCTGCCTTAGGGAGATACGTACCTTTAAACATTGCACGAAACAATCAGCAATTAACAAACTATCATACATCCGTCCATTAAAACATAGTTCCAACATCCACACTATTTACCTCCCTTGTTCTTAACTGTCGGCACTTTTGATAGGCAAAACTGATAAGCCCTTGTAGGAATAAATTGCAAAATTTGTGATAATTGAGAAAATACAAAGACAATTTGCATGTGACAACCACTTTTTCTTCAACTTACAGTGCTAAATGCCCATATGAGCATTATGAATAAGTTATGTTTTATATATCGGATTAGTTAATCATCGTTTACCTTATATACTCCATAAACTTTAAAGAAATTTGCCTATACACATGGCCCGACAATTCAGAAGAAGGGAGGTAAATATTGTAGATATGAGAACTATGTATTCATCCTCCCATCCAGACGCCAAGTTATATTTGTTTGTTAAATGTTTTACCTTACTGTGCTGTAGGCAATGGATTACATTTATAAATCAAACATTTATTTAATAACATTGTTTAATTAAAAGGTTTATTAATTGTGTATTGAACTCTACATGTTTGAATATTCCTGGACATACATGTATTTGTAAAATGTGTTGTCCTCATTGGCCGCGAGTCTTTCTGTATTAACTATCTATCTATGATTTAAACATGTATTTAAAGTATTGACACACGGGAGGTCATGGGATTGTTCGGTTCACATTTGTTTACATTATTGTGTTACTGAGGCAATCCTTAAAACATGTTTGTTTTAAGTTACTTTTGTCACATATATGTTGTATAATTGCCATAAAACATGTAAATGTGCTTATAATGCAATAAACTATTTGTAGTTGAAGTTGTAGTTACACGACAGACACATGGAAATGCCGGGACTCAATTTATTTTTTCAGATTCATCGATGAAATTGTTCTCGGTCTTTTAGCCACAACAATACAAAACAACAAATACAAAACCTACCTACCTTCCAACTGTTAAAATTCCGGGTCGCGTAACCGCAAACCAACACTTTGTAATGATGGCCTGACTGAAATAACTTTATCGTTTATACACCCAGATGGTTATTCTCGCCCTCGACTTAAATGCCTTATTTATGTATTCTACAGTAGTAAATTATATGTATGTCTATAAGTATAACCCATTAGTATGCCTATCATGATTTATATTTTAAATTCACAGTTGAGAAACAAGGCGTTTCAGTAATGACCCTGCATTTAAGAGTATCTTTAGAATACATAAGAGACGTCAAATGACAGCGCGCTCGACTCCTCGAAATACGAGTGCGTATTTTCTAATAGAAAGGAAAAACAACAAGACAGTATGTGCATTTTTCTGATGATAGGCAATATTACAATCATGATGTTTAGTTGAAATATAAGAAATATATACGGATAGAAGAGTAATCGTGCTGGCAAAGATTTACATTGAAATAAAACCAACAAGGGGCAATAACTGCATGAAATTCAGTGAAAAATGACATTATACGAAAATCAACAAAGGCCTGTAACTCGGTGTCAGATCATGGAACTGGAATACTACGATGTAAAGCACATCTCTTTACAGTAGGGAAGTGTTATTGAATAGCAATCAATTGCAAATTATAGAGCAGACAAGTGAACAAAGGGACTTAACTCTATAACACATCATTCAAACACTTCGTCATGATAATGTGGGCATCTCGAGATGATAAGAAAAAGTTATGAATTTTGTTGAATTCCAGTCCGTGGATTGCAGAAATATAGTATATATAACTTTATTTCCTCCATACATACGGAGAGTATAACATATATTATACAAGGTATTATAAAACATGCAATAAATAGTACTTGCACAATATCAAACGTGGCAACCAAACTTGATAACAGCACACGCATTCACGTACGCACGCACGCACAGTCAATAACATCTATACGCAGAATCAACATAACTCAATGAAAATGCATGCAGCTGAATTTGTACTAGGCAATAATCTGCAATCCTGTCATGTGTTACTGTTTTTCGTTCAGTGACATTGATCTTTGGAAGTCCGAACCCTGAACGTTAAATGTTTGGGCTTTTCCTTGGCCAGTCTATATGCAAGTTGTGTTATGATGATAAGCTGTAACCGTGACACCGGGGAGATCATAATAGTGTTTCCTCATTAGATTGAATAGACGAGCTAACAGTTAAACGTCAATTCATCATCCATTCTAATTTATGAACTGTTTTCGTTCTATAATAAGCAATTTATTTCATAAATCTCATATTTACATTTCAAAACGATAATGAATACGAGCCACAGCCTTCACGTCGCTGATTATGTTTTGTTTTGTGTCGGAATAGCTATTTCCTTGGCGACAGGAATTTATTATGCCTACACAGAACGGGAGGAAGCATCCACGTTCCATTTTCACAGAGGAGGTGGAAAGCTTAAAGCGCTGCCGGTAGCTCTATCAATGCTCGTAACCTTTGAATCGTCCATCTTTTATCTCGGTTACCCTGCAGAAGTGTACATACATGGAATTATTTTCTGGCTGGTAAACTTTGGTACTATGATTGGACTGTCTTCCTTGTTTTGGATATCTATACCACTCTTCTATCCGCTGCAAGTAACCAGCATCTTCGAATATTTGCAAATGCGCCATGATTCACAACTCATTCGACAGGTTGCCATGGTTCTTAATACAATATTCATGGTTTTGTACGCGGCGATAGTTCTATTTGGTGCTGCCATTGCTTTGCAATCAGTTACTGGACTTGAGGTCTGGGTTTACATAGTAGTCATATCAGCAGTTGCCGTTATATACACATCACTGGGCGGTATTAAAGCTGTTGTAGCGACGGATGTTGTACAGGGCGTCATAATGATAATGATCATATTTGCTGTACTGATATACGGAACGGTACGAGTTGGTGGAGTAAAGACCGTTCTAGATTACAACAGACCAACAGGACGTTTACAACTTGTCGACTTTGATTTAAGCCCATTTACAAGACATACATTTTGGACATTAGTAGTTGGTGCAGCCTTTCGTTCATTCGGATTTTCCTGTCGACAGATGGCAGTTCAGAGACTTAATTCCACAAGGTCTATCACCGAGGCGAGAAAGGTTGCAGCCATCTCAATACCTGGATTCTTTTTGTTGGAGTTGTTAGTCATGTTACAAGGTCTGGTGGTATATGCATATTTTGCCAACAAAGGGTGTGACCCGCTAGCATCTGGACAGATATCTAACCCGAATCAAATTATGTCATTTGCTGTCATGGACATGTTTCGTAATGCGCCTGGGGTCACAGGGTTATTCCTTGCTGCTCTTTGTAGCGCGACATTGAGCACACTGTCATCATTGTTAAGCAGTGTTTCTGCAATCATATCAGAAGATGTGTTTAGATTGCAGTGGCGAAATGCGTCAGAAGCAAAACTGACAAGGGCTTCTAAAATTACGGTCGCGGTATGTGGCATTGTATGCTCTGGTTTCGGTATTATTATAAGTCAAACTAAGGGCCCGATAACACAGATATCGGGAAGTATTCTTGGAGCCATAGATGGGCCAATGACAGCGTTGTTTTTCATGTCTATTTTTATTAAGTTTACCACAAGGAAAGGAATTATAGCCAGTATATTTTGTGGTGTGCTATTTGCTCTATGGCTATCCCTTGGATACAATTTCTCACCGGGAAGGAAAGAAACTCCATGGTTACCACTTGGACCCACTGACAAATGCGAAAATGTAACATTGGAAGAGTACAATACGACATTAAACATAAACATGATGAACCAAACCGCTGTTAGTGTAAAAACTTCGCTTAGCCTTGAAACTGCTTCATCTGCCCTTTCTGGTTTGGATTACCTTTATTCCATTTCATACATGTATTTTGCCGTTATGGTCACCATGGTTACCCTTTCTGTTGGTATTCCGGTTAGTATGGTGACCAAGGTGGAACGACAACTACCCATTCCGAAGCACCTGATTCTATCTCTGAACAGAAGATTTTTTCGATGCCAGCCCAACATCCTAGATACAGTTGACTGTTTGGACATGCCGCTGGACAATATAAATACATAACTATTAATACACTTGTGAAAAAATAGTCGGATTTCTTTACATTAAAATATTACTTGAAATTCAACCCGATAACTAGTTCATCAAATAACAAACAGTAAATTGTATGTGTACATGTTTGAAATCAAAGACCATATAGCGATTAAGTGTGTGATTAGATAGCTCTAAAGTCGATTTAAACCCCTAGTATTTAGTTATTATTTCTCATTGTGTTTTAATGTATGTCATATTTCTGTTTCACCTGTACAATTCTGTATGTAGTGGAAATGTTATTTCTCCCCAGTTTCGGCCTATTGTTGCCAGCTATCTGACTTGTCCTGTGATATTTTCCATCCATTAAATCCCCCCTATTTGTCCTTTTTGATTATCCTAGTTATTTCTAGTGGTCGGCGCCTCTGTTCCCTTTCGTATGTACCCATGAGCCTCCGCTCAATTGCCTTATGTTTTATGGATTGGTGTTTTCCCACGAGTCTTTGTGGGGAGGCACTGTGTTATATATATGGCGTTCTATCCCTAACCTATATATTTATGAACAGATAAACTTCTTAAGTAAACGTAATAGTTGGCTATTGTTGAGTGACGGATACTCTGTTGAGGTTGAATTGAGATTACATTCATACTGCGGGACACATTGATTTGGGGATAAATTATTGCTCAAATGATGACAGCTGTGGAGAAGTTAAAATGTGTACTTAAAATCAGCTTTTCATCTATGAATACAACAAGAGATACAAATGATGGCTTACAACCATGTTTCTCTTAGGATCAGTCCAGTTGTGTTATATTGGCTTCCCTGTTGTTGAAGTATTATTTCATAGGTACGCCTGTAATTGTAGGCCTACTCATATTAATGATTAGTTAAAAGCTGTGGTTGTTCCACATACAATTATACGTCGCGTTTGTCATAAAAAAATATAACTTCACAAGAACGCATCATGGAAGGGTGAATTCAATGGTTGAACACTTTTTTTTGGGTTGAGACATCCGTTGTTATTATTATCCTATATTGTATATCCATACTTTTGATTATGATAATTATATAATATGACATTTAGATCCACTGGGCCGAGTGTTATTATTTATGTAAACGAGACATGAGTAATACTCTAAAAGTGGACTAAGCAGCAAATTATTTGATTGAGTTATTCGCATATTACTAGTATAAGGAGCATAACATTGTTATTAATAAAATATGTAATTAATATAATGTATTTTTAATATATTTCATAATTAATTACATGAAAGTATGTTTTAATGTACTGCAGTTGACATATTTTGCATGAAATAAGAGATTTAATTCATATTTGTCTTCCATGATACTCGTATTTAATGTACATGCTCTGTTCAACGAAATCTTTAAATGTCACAGAAAATTCCTAATCTAAAATAGGCAATTTTCGGCGCAGACACATGTCCACATCAAACTAAAAGAAAATCGTGTTATGAAATGAAATACAAAATTGGATGGTTTGAAATTATCATATAGCTATCAGGTAGTATACGCTGCTTTGATATTTATTTGATATTTTTCCTCTCTCCGTGTCTTCTGAACGAACACGTTCAAGGTTGAAGGTATGTATGTTTTATTTTCTACCATTGATGACATGCTAGGATGTATAAAGGCACGATTGCAATTTTAAAGTGTTAAGGCCAAAACCTAAATGTACATACGTCTACGAGTCGTTACTAAGATCGACACAACACCCTACCAGAGTACGTGTAATTATATGCCTGCCGTGATTTAATTGACTAAAGGTCGCCATTGTAATCCTGATAAAAATCTGTATCATTGCATATGCAAGATGTGGAAGAAATATTTAATTGCTAACAAAAACACAAACAAAGCGTTTGGAATCGACCTTTCTACCATTACTTAAATTTAGTTCAGCGTAAATGTTTAATACATAGACATAGAACATTAAAGAAGAAAACAATGCATATCTAGATAAGGGCACATGTTTTATTTTTAGGTTCAAAAAACCAATTCTTTATTATAACCAGTTTCTTATTATCTGGTTTATCATTTGTCCATCTAAAGTATTTAATACGTGTATTCCATCGTAAAATATCAGGGATTTCAGTAAATTCTCCATAGAGTATTAATAATACCTTATTCACATCCCGTTTTCTCTCATTAACAAGTGGTAATATAATAAATTCTAGTTGTACGTTTGCACAATTTGGATCTTCCAAGTAACCTTTGGATAAAATGATTATTATTTTTCTGCTTTGTCTTATGCATTTGCAATAGGTCGAAAAAAGTGCAACTCCTGGACGAAAGTCTCTATCAGGAGCGCATGCGCGGATCTGACACACGTGTTCCAGGAACGGAAGAATGATATTATTGACTAATTCACTCTCTTCATCCGAGTGCGACAGAAAGACGTCAAACCTTTCTTCTTCAATTGCTATTCTTGGATTAATATCGGCGAGCATTTCCTCTCCAAAGTAGAAATTTACTGGCAGTCTAATGAATAAATGACAATAGACATAAAAAAAACTATTTGACAAAATGAACATAGTTACGACAGTAAATAGAAACATTACCGACTGTATTACTTCTGCCAGAAATAAAACCTTTTCCTCATTAGATGCAATGAAATGACTGATTTTCACAAATTCGTGTTTTATGAGGTCCAAATCCTCTTCATTTTTGACCATTTTCTCCAGTTTGCTATATAGGTGTCTATCGTCGTGAAATCTGAACATCGAACGTTCACTTAATGGTAGAACAAGAAAGACATAAGGATGTTCCACTTCTACCATTCTATACTTATTGTTTTGTAATTGTATCCTTCTTATGAATGTTACACGATGAATGCCAAATCCATCACTGCATAGATAAATTAAAAAATTAGCAAATTTAAGCACGCCGTAATTCAATGCAATCTCCGTGCTAGTGATCGAGGGTAGCAAATCAATTATATCTATGTGAAAAAGGCACATTGGAAATGAGTCTGGCGGTATCCTGGAACAAACGTCGTCGACTGGTTGATTGTTTATCAAATATATCAAATGAATCTCTTCGGAATCATCATTTGAATGCAAAGAGAAATAACTGCCCGAGGTTAATAAATGTCCGACGGTTATGTATAATAATTTGATTTTAGGTTCAATTCGTTTCATACTATAAACCTCAATAACTATATCATAGGTAACTGCTCCATATGTAGAAGCGTTAATACCTATTGCTAAACAAGCATATTCTCTAAAGTCTATTATTTTTAGAGACTGTATATTCAACATCGACGAAACTGCATATTGATTATTCTCGATAGAAAATGTCTTGCTATGAAAAATGCGGCGTCTGGAATTATTAAAAACAGAAGTTATACCATTCACACGCCATATTGGGTCCTCTGGAACAACACTTCCGTCAGTTACCCAATACTGACACTCTAGATGAACATCTTCACCGATGTATCTGTACAACTCTGTGTATTTGAAAGGCAATATCGTACTTTCTTTATACAATGGACTGCCCACTAATGAACACTTTCCATTTGGAACGTTTAAGTGATTTATGAATATTTGAGTTTTGACACTAGGTTTATCGTAGAGTGAAGTATCCAAAATATTGGGATCTAGATAACCAGCTGGGTAGTCTGTTGTCTGACTAATATCATATGCGAAGTAAAACGGATCCATTATCTGAAGATGTATAATCATGCTGCAGAAATTTGAAACAGCTTGAAGAAGAAACAGCGCAATAAAGGCATTCGAAGTTATGTATATTAGAAATGTAACTATTTTTTTGAAGCGAAATTGTCTGAGTACGATGACAATGTAAGAACATAGTGGCCGGAATTCGTACCAAAAACATTCGTAAAGTTTCCGGAATTCGACATACGGGTAGATATGATCCACTGTGGCATGTTTGCTCTCCTCAAAACGATTTCCGACCAGACTGTTTACAGTTCTAATGACAAATATTGTACCGACTATTATCCATAATGTACGTATCCACCATATAAATATGTTGGATGACATGGACAAAAACAAAAACGTCATGTAAAATGTCAGTACATATAGCAGAACTATACCATCCTCCCCCGTTTCACCACTTCCGCATTTCAATGTGTAGACCAACCATGAATACAAACATACTTTTAAAACCAGTGTTTGTAGAATCATTCTGGAATAATATTCTTGTGTAGTTCAAGTCTGAAAAGGGATAACATAGTTTAATGCACGTGGATGTCATTAAAATACGGAACATAAGTTGCTACAGGAAGCGCCCTGATCACAAATCATTTTAAAATGGGAGAAACACCCCGTACAACCAGCTGTATCGATGGCTGTTCTGTAGATTGATGGCTGTGCTATGTGCAAGGTGCAATATTTACGAAGGGTAAGTATTTGCTATTTGTGTTGCATTTATTGTTGATTTTAAGATAGATATCGTTTAAGTAAAAAACAAGCAATTTCTAAATACCGTTTGTGTGCGAGTGAGTGCCATATTTACCGAGAAAACAGGTAATATGTACGCCGTGTTTGCAAAATGTTCGACGCTTTCTTATTTGACGTTGGATTATCGGCTTAATTCATGAAATCGAACAAGTTTGAATAACTGGGAATAAACTTGAATCATTCTCATGTAGTCATACCAAGTGACACTGTTCAATTTCTTAATTTGTTTGAGATACAGGGTTTTAAAAAAGAGGGGTACAATGTTTTGGCTAACGCTTAGGGCAGTTCCGATTTCACATGACTAACGGCTAAGACAGTTCCCAAATATGTAATGCTAACAGCCATGACAGTTCATCGTGAAAATCGCGCGGGAGTTTTAGCCCCAATGCATTGGTTGTTGGTTACTTGTGCGTGGTAATGGTAAATTAAACTGATTTGCCTGTATTACTGACAATAATAAAATAAGAAATCGCAGTTTGAAAAACACCCACAACGATGTAATTTTCCAAAGACACGTAAAGCAATGTCGGGTATATCAGAAAGTCGGTACACCACCTCGTTACTAAGACCCCCTCAAAAATAAGAAATTTCAAGTCCATTTTCAGTGTTGTGCTCTTTTATTTACTAGTTTCGTTTATTCATTTTCATCAGGTTAGAGCTGTCAAAAATTGAAACGATAGCGATGTATCCTCGATATTTTTACATCGATGCATATTTTTAAAAGTTGATACTTATGAAAAATAAATACATGCCCAAAACAAACATGGAAACTGCGCTGTCAAATTAAAAAGCTTAAACATATTTAACTAAATAAGCATATTCCCTGATAGATGTGCGATTGGTTGACCTATTGATTATAAATCAAAATAATGCAGACACTGATATCACAGTGATAAAGGCTGAGCTATACTAATAATAAAATGCGCAATGTTATTTTCATGTTGTAGTTATAAAGAATCACATCAACGAAAGAGGAAAAAAACATTCACGGCCACATCATCTGAATCGTCAAGTATTAGCGGGTCCAAAAGGAGAGGGATATGTACAGTATAGCTAATGTGAAATTATTGTACTATTGTATAAGGATATAAAAATTGACAATATCTGTGCCAATATCATTGAAATAGATCCGTATGTTCATTGTTTTGTAGTGATCAGATGTGAGAGCACGATAGATCTTCCTGTTAGCTAAGTTGGTAGTTATTGTATCAATTCGTTATACCCCGTGGTGGTTTCATCCCTAGTCATTTCACTTCAAAAACTTTGAAAACAAATACATTTTAGGGATGTTTGTCTCAAAAATAGTTGTAATGATCACTAATAATATTTTCATTTTCAAACATTGGATTAAGTTCCACTTCTAAAGAATCAGTAGCAATGAAAGTATCGTTGCCTAAGATATCAAATTTCAGTTAATCAGTTACGGTATATTGATCTATAAATTTCATATGAAATGATACATATATTTGTTGTATAATAGACACTAAATATAATTATTTATATATTGTAGGGAGGTGCAAATGTCTGCACTGTCATCAGAATCATATATTGAGTTAGTATTTCGAGGATTCATTGAAATGTTAAGACAAAGTCAAAGTAATTCTGGATAACATTAATTCAAATACATGTATAACTAAAACGCTAGGTACAATTACGATTAATACATAGTATATGTATATGTCGTTATGTAATAACTTACGTGTATACTCGTCGTGTAGAATAATGAATCATTACATCACATGTACACATGCTACATCAATCAAACCATTCACTAACTTAGATCGAAAGTGCTGGATAACAAATTGTCTCTTTTTTACAAACGTCCAAACTTGTAAACCAAAGTAAATTAAATATTTTTTAAAACGAAATCAGTCCATACAACTATCCGTAAGTATTCAAAATAGGTCTATCCTACAGAAACTATATTGTTACTATGAATAACAAATACTCAAAATGGATCCTACAATGATATAAGATATCGTTTGTAAATCCACTATTATTGATTTTCGGGCTTTTGTATCATGTACGAGTATAACTGTATAATTGTATAATTATATACACGCGTGTTTACTTTTATGAATATTTTAAATCAAGCAGACGACGCTTTTATAAGCTGCTATTTAACACAAATATTTTCAAACATGGTCTATTAAAATGACATACGCATATCTCATATACATATGTTTTTTCTCGATATAAATTTTTGATTACAAATTATAAATCTACATTTCACTTACTCATTTTCACGTAGATAACTAGAGGCGTAGCTAACCTGTACGCAAAAATCGCCGTTGCGTACACATGATTATAAAAAAATGAAAACACCAAGAAAGCAATAATCAACGTTTACTCTGAGCATGTGTATGCACTTTGGGGTATACATTTTCTGAATATACAACGCTTCAAAATGTGCTCTATTGCTTATGGAAATGTCACCAGATTGCACCTCGAACATTCTAGAAATCGGGCGTTTTTCCGGGGTATCATGATCCTAGACCCCCTATATCATTAAACAAGCTCTGGCTACGCCACGGATAACTTGTTTATTTCGTCATAACAAATATATGTTTCACACCCTAAGCCATTCATGCCAACCTCGCACTTAACTGCTGTATTGCCGGACTTAACAAATGGCATCAGCACATGGGTTGCGCTCAAAACTCAGTTTAGGATGTAATGAATTGAATATATATATATAATATGAGCATTGTTCGGCACTGGGAAATGATTAAACAAGTTGATTTCTCTTGGTGTTATGTTTTTATCGTTATATATCTTCTGGAAGCCTGGACATTTTGGCTATTGGTTATACTTCTGTAAACGTCTTTGCTAATTGGATGGTTATTGATTTTTTCTACTTTTATTTATATTAAATGATACTTGGTACTCTTTTACAGATGGTGGTTTATATGCTCAAATAATAATCCATTTAGTTTTGTTTAAATTTACCTCTATGGCAATAGGTTCAGTGACACTAAATTCAAACTCAGTCGTCCGGTCCCCGGCTATGTCCGATCTTAGGTATGCTGCCACTCCTCCGCCTCGGTCGTTGCAGTCGGCCCTCCAGAGATGATTATAAACAATCACAACGATTGAGTATACATGAACTTTTAAAACATTTAGTTCAGACAAATACATAAGTAATTACAATGTTCATTTCTTCTAATAATTTCAAGACATGTATACACTTATCTGGCATTGGTTTAAAATAAAACGATAACATATATGAATAAACAGATCTACTGAAATATAATAACATTAAATTCATTATATAAAATATTAAAAATCTACATAACGAAGACCATCACTTCAAAAAGCATAAAAAACAAAATCGCAAAACGATTAAATAACTCGTGCCGAAGAATATTTATAACATTTGTTACAATTCTCAATCTCAGTTTACTGAATTACTCGCAGACAAAAATAAAGAAAATGTTTCGTTTGTAATCCGCCATTTTTGATCGCAATCATTCTGCCCTTGTATGTTCGAAAAGCCTGCCCCTGGAACACTGTAAAATCTTTGTTCAAAATAACCGTTACGAGTGAACGCCTGAAAGAACATTTATGTAATGTAAGCTTAATTTATACTGTTAAAATCGCTTTTCTTATACTACACAATGACAAAGACATGTTATTGTGGTTGTGAGCGCCATCACATTAGTTGATGTGTCAAAGCTTTGCCATCGAGTATGAGAAATCGAGGAATAATTCGCGATACATATTTTCTTTAGCTGTGTGTGCAAACAACGTACTTGACCAAATTTTCTTGATTGTTCTTGTCTTAGCGATACTTACCTCCAATCCTCTATTGTGTTTCCAGCGTATTGCAAAAGTACACAAAACAACAATGATGTCCTTGAATTGCGGCGCCATTACACACAAACAATACGCTGTTATTACATAATTTCCTTATTGCGGGAAAATTTTGGAATGTAGATAACCATCTGGATAGTCTGTTGTACTATCATTATCAAATGTGATGTAATGCGTTTCAAATTAGATACATCACCATTCGAGAGTACGTGTTATTATGTGTCTTGCGTGATTTACATGACAGAAGTCCGTCATTGTAATTCTGATAAAAAATCTGTATCATTTCATATGCAAAATGTTGCAATAAAGTCATCAAAATAAAGTCATGTTGAAGACTTATTGATTGAAGAGCAAACATAATCACAAACAAAGCGTTTGGAATCGACTGAATTTTCCTTTGAATATATTTATTTCAGCGTAAATTATGCGGCGTAAATGTTTAAGACAAAGATGAAAACAATGTATATCTACATAAGAGCACATGTTGTTTTATATTTAGGTTTCAATAACCAATTATTTATCATAACCAGTTTCTTATCATCTGGTACATCATTTGTCCATCTTAAGAAATATATATGTTTATTCCATCGTACAATGTCTGGGAGTTCACTAAGTTGTCCATAGTGTATTACTAAAACATTATTTACATCCCGTTCTCTCTCAAAAACAAGTGGTAATATAATATGTTCTAGTTGTAATTTTGCACAATTTGGATCTTCCAAGTAATCTTTGGTTAAAATGATAATTATTTTTCTGCTTCGTCTAATACATTTGCAATAGGTCGAATAAAGTGCAACCCCTGGACGGAAGTCTCTATCAGGTGCGCATGCGCGGAGTTTACACACATGTTCCAGAAACAGAAGAATTATCTCATTCACTAGTTCACTCTCTTCATCCGAGTGCGACAGAAATACGTCAAACGTTTCATCTTCAATTGCTAGTCTTGGATTAATATCGGCGAGCATTTCCTCTTCAAAGTAAACATTTACTGACATTCTAATGAATAAACGACCATAGACATAAAAGAACATATTTGCCAGAAAGTGAACAGTTATGGCAGCAAAAAACAACATTACAAACTGTATGACATTTGCCAGGTGTAAAACCTTTTCTTCATTAGATGCAATGAAATGACTGAATTTCACAAATTCGTGTTCTATGAGGTCTAAATCCTCTTCATTTTCGACCATTTTCTCAAGTTTGTCGTATAGGTGTCTATCGTCGTGAAATCTGAACATCGAAGGTTCACTTAATGGTAGAACAAGAAAGGCAAAGGGATGTTCCACGTCTACAATTCTATACTTATTGTTTTGTAATTGTATCCTTCTCATGAATGTTACACGATGAATACAAATCCACCACTGCACAGGTAAAATGCAATATTAGCACTTTTAATCACGCCGTATTTTAATCCAAGCTCCGTGCTAGCGATATAGGGTAATACAGTTAATATATCTATGCCAAACACAAGGTATAATGGAAGTGAGTGTGACTGTATCCTGGAACAAACGTCGTTGACTGGTTGGTTGTTTATCAAATATATCGGATGAATCTCTTCGGAATCATCATTTGAATGCATGTAGAAATAATTGAACGACGTTAATAAATGTCCGACCGCTTTGTTTAATAATTTGATTTTAGTTTCAATTCGTTTCAGACTATAAACAGCAACAACCACATCAGTTGTACCTGTTTCATATGCATAAGCATGATTTAGCAAAATTGCTACACAAGTATATTCTCCAAAATCTGATATTTTTAGAGACTGTACATTCAACATCGATGAAATGTCATAATAATTGGTCTCGACGGAAAATCTCTTGCTATGAAAAACACGGCGTCGAGAATTATTAAAAACAGAAGTTATACCATTTACACGCC
This sequence comes from Mactromeris polynyma, assembly GCA_032209605.1. Classification (NCBI taxonomy): domain Eukaryota; kingdom Metazoa; phylum Mollusca; class Bivalvia; order Venerida; family Mactridae; genus Mactromeris; species Mactromeris polynyma. The sequence continues at coordinate 3,382,713 of JASFXZ010000019.1, read as the reverse complement.
ATATTGGGTCCTCTGGAACAACACTTATGTCAGTTACCCAATACTGACACTCTAGATGAACATCTTCACCGATGTATCTGTACAACTCTGTGTATTTGAAAGGAAATTTAGTATCTTTTTCATAAATTGGACTGCCTCTTATGGAACACATTTTATTTGGAATGTTTAAGTTATTTGTAAATGTTTGTCTTTTGATACTAGGTTTATTGTAGAGTGAAGTATCCAGTGTATTAGGATTTAGATATCCAGCTGGATAGTCTGTTGTGTAATTAATATCAAATGTGAAGTAAAACGCATCTCGTATGTGAATATCTGTATTCATTCTGCAGTAATTAAATACTGCTTCAAGAAGAAACAGCGCGAAAACAGCATTAGAAAGTATGTACATTAGAAACGAAACTACTTTTTTCAAGCGATAGTGTCTGAGGACGATGAGAAGGTAAGAACATAGTGGCCAGAATTCGTACCAAAAACATTCGTAAAGTTTCCGGAAGTTGACATACGGATACGCATGATCCCTTGTAGCATGTTTGCTCTCCTCAAAACGGTTTCCGATCAGAAAGTTTACACTATATGTGGCACAAATAGCACCAATTGCTTCGTTGTTTATACGAATCCACCATGGTAATCTGTTGTCCCACATGGACATGAACAGCAACGTCACGTAAAGTGTCAGTACATATAGTAATACTATGCCATCCGTCCCAGTTTCACCACTTCCGCATTTCATTGCGTAGACCAACCATAAATATAAACATGCTTTTAAAACCAGCGTGTGTAGAATCATACCCGAATAAAATTGTGTATCTTTCATGTCTGAAAAAGGAAAACACGGTTATCAATACATCAAAATCGATTTAAAATCCCTGAAAAGGGCATATTAACCAGCAGTTTTGTATGTCGGCATCGAACAATATTAATATGTATTTCAGATTAACTACTTCTGATTTCCACTAATGGTAGATTGTGCATCAAATCCCATAATATTAAATATGCTCTTACTCCTATTTAAACCACTGGCTATCTCTTATTAGTAAACAAGCGCATGAATAACTATCTCACAACATATTAAATTGTTACAGGGAACACAAGACAATGCTTCTCCTCAGCCTATAAAACATTATGCACTGAGGAGATGCAAGGTAAACATGAATTGGAACAGGGGTGCAAGGAATGGTCTGTCCGACAATGTAGAGGGACACCAAGGAGGATAATTTAAAGAATGGAGTATAAGAAAGTCAGTAATAATAAATAGGGGGGGGGGGGGAGAATATATTTATATTATACTAGATATTCAATCAAGCAAAACATTCTACATTGGGAAGGGGAACTTCACATACATCTATAAACATGAACATAAATAATAACCACACATCGATTTACAGTCTTGGAACTGACACTAAAATACCGGGGATTTACACCAATTTAACAACTAGCAATTCTCACAAGGAACCACTGTATGGTAATTGATATCCAACATATATACATACAATGACTAAGTAGGCTGTCATTACAAGCAATAAACCATTACGTATAAAATAACAAGTACACTGTATATAATCCAGTACACAGCACCCTTATACTGACCTTGCTCTCAGTAATTAAATCAATTACATTAGAATGCGAAATAACTACAAAATAGTAAATAAATAACATCATGTAAAGGCAACCGGAAACTTTTAGTTATTACTTAGATGTTATCTTAAATACTGGTGAAAGGGAATTTGAAATAAAGGAATAAAATATACAATGACATACGAGTACATTGAGAAAACGAAACAGATTTACAACATTACTTAGGGAGGATAACGTTGTGTTATAAAACAGCAAAACAGAGAGACAATTTCCTTGTTACTGCCAAAACGATATTATAAGTATTAAAAGAAAGAAGCTTGGACATGGACAATCAATGGACAGTACATTATGAAACAATGACAAACAGCAATATAAACCTATAACATAAGACAGTCACAGTACAAAGGGTTTGGTAATTGTTTTAAGAAATACAATTTATATAATATCTATGAAAAAAGTAGTTATGTTATGTTTTTCATATTTCCTTGTGCATTTTAGATGGCTATTCACCTGCATGAATTCCTTATCCATTTTTGGTATTTAAAAGACAAAAGTAGCTTAAAAATTATAAATAATTGTGAAGTCATTTTGTTGGACCATATTTGTTTACTGTTTTAAGGGGGTGTTATTTGAGCATTATATACAACACTCGTTGTGTAAACAACAACTGATGTTGTATCATTCGTTTGTTGCACGTTATATGATTGAACATTGCATTAGAAGTTGTGTCAAAGAAGCCGTTTGATAAAACTCTTTTCTTGAGCTGATTATTTTTCAACTGTATCATTTTGCCAATTCGAAATGCAAGTTACTTTAACAATTTAAAAGGTTCAGTTCAGGATATGCATTTTAAATCAATTTTCCATATCTGACATATCTGTTAAGCCAAATAACTGTTAGCCTTTGATATGGTTTCGGGAGGGGAGTTTATTTGAGGGTTGGTGATCAATGGTATATGATTGTATTAAGCTCTAGCTTCAGGAAGGTTATTTTTGCCACTCATACTGGATATGAAGAAAGCCGACCACTATATTTTACAAATTTTATAATGGCCCTTTGAACATTTTGAACGTCTTATTTCCGTCAAGTTTCCAATACTTTGAAGCGTATCAATCATGTTCTGACCGAAGTTGGGAACGATTGCAGACAGTGATAGTCTTCTCGATAACCCATTGTACGAAGCCCGGGAAAAGTGATACAAATTACTGGCAAGTGCAAACTTATAAACGTTGTCTTTGAGAATAAAGCGGGTTCCAATGAGGTACGAGTTAATATGACTTCATAGTTAAGACTGAAGTGATGTAACAGTTTTATTTTATAGCATCATTACGTTGGTACGGTAATGACTTACGCCCCGTGACACTTGTTAAACACATGCAGTGGATGTTATATAAATTGAATAATATTTCAGGATTGTGTTTATGGTATGAACATTAAAATAAATACTTGTTCCTAGTTCAGTTATTTTATGTGTTTTTTTTATATAAAATCATTAAAATGGGAAAACAAAAGTAACAAAGTAATTCTGGATCACGCAGTAACTTAGACATTACTGAAACTCTAAGAACAAGTACGTTTAAAAATTAATAGACGTGTATGTTATTATGTCATATTGACCTGCATATTTGTCTTGAAAAATAATATTTTATTACATGTTATACACATATGTTATTTTCATAGAAACATGTATTAACTTATATTGAAACGTTTGGTGATGAAAGACTGTCCCTTCATCAAAGAGGCATGACATAATCGCATTTATTTCTTTTCAGGTTCAAACCACCCTAATTGCATTTCATTTTACAACGAAGAACTCCTGTTAGGTTGGTATTGATGTATTTCGAAACCGAAAGTTACCGACTTTAGACATCAAAAGACATAGGTTTTTTTGACAAATCGTAGAGGGTGTTCTAAATAATATTTAAGGTTATGAACAGGGTATGTAATTTGGTTTCATTACACCAGACACGTTTTTAATACGCGTTTTATGTCAGATATTGCAACACGCAAGAGTTTATGTCCAGAGATTTTCAGTGAGAGTGAAGTTTCTTTGAAGACATTAGGAGTTAAATGTCGTATTTACTGCAAATTATGTCAAATGCAGCAAACTTAAAATGATATTTTATGCATGTATTTTAATCTGCAAGAATGTCATTCTTCAACAAAAACGTAAAAAGGTTTTTATGTACATTACTTACATAAAAACATGTTATGCCACTTTAACTATACGTGTATATGGATCAATATTGTAGACTGAGGTAAATTAAAGGTAATTAAAACAAAAACAGTACATACATATATCCACCTGTCTTTGAAATATGTCTATCCTACAGTAACTACACAGTTCGATGACGCGACTAAGATTTACAAATACCCAAAATGTGTCCTACAAAGAAACGCACATTCGTTTGTAAACCAGCTATTAATGATTATAGGGCCTATGCGTTTTTGTAAAGATAGGCATGTATCATATATAAGTGTATGCATACATTTTATCAAGCAGACGACGCTTTTACAACTGCGATATATAATTTCTTTCGTTTGAGCAGACGAGTTAGAAAGAAATTATTTTCGTTTAAATCGTGTAAAGTCTCCGATAGGGGTCGCGATTAGCGCACGAAGTTTTCGTGCGTAACGTTAGAAAAATTATGTGTCAGTTCAGCTTTGGGTTACTGACCATTTTACACGATTAATTTTTTATTGACGTTAAGTATATTGGCGAAACAAATCTTGAGTCATACTTTAAATCATTATGTTTATAGTTTGTGACAATTCTTGAAGAATTTGATTATTTATCTATGAAAGTGTGATGAATGTTTTAATATACCACATTAGTGTTATGAATTAGCAAATGGAATTATCCGCCAAGGACATTGTGTTTTGTAAATAGTGAAGTGAAATGAAGCACAATTAGTGCAAACTTGAAAGAAAACATTATATTGACATGTATTCATTATATTGACAATGAACATGTGTGTTTAATATGTGTACGAATACGTGTGGATTGGTCAGTATAGCGACCCAAGTGCTTTCCGCAATTAAAATATGAATTTATGAAAGGATAAATGTGTTTGTTTGTTTAATCTTAGTTTACTAAGGAGACGGTATAAGGTTTGAAGGAATTATAGTTCATGATAACAAATTACTGTTTCACTCCATTAGCCACAATTTAACTGCTTTATTGCCAAACTGTCACAAATGAAACTGTCCGTAGCCCAGTTTACAACGTAATGCACTATAGGTCTGAGTTACGAACACTGAGATGAAGACAGAGATTACGACTGAAAGTTTGATGTCTATTTGTGTTATGTTGTTGTTTGTTTACTGGAAGTCTGGAACTTTTGGATATTTGTTATTCTTCTGAAGACGTCCTGGATGCTTATTGGAATTTCTTCTTTTACAATGAATACTGGATACACTTCTTGATATTATTATTGAGTTTTTCAGGAGTAACTTATAAAATGTGAGCTTCATAGTTTGTTACATTTATAGTTTAATTATTACATGTCAATGTGATAATAATTTATGAATTTATCATACATTACAATTTAGAAATTCAAAGAGCATTTAAATGATATATTAATTCGGTTAAAATTTATTAAAATTTACTATGTATATGTATGAAAGTCGTGTAAATACAAAAAAACAACACCTTTCCTTTTGATATTTGATTTTTTTTAATGAAATATTCTTAATATAAATATTACAACAAATATTGAGTGTTAAAATAACCGTATAATACCTTATACGGGGAGGTAATCTATTACATATATCCGAAACCATGATGTTTGGTAATTAGAATCCCAAAATGTTGCGTATTTATGTTGCAGTGAGTATTTCTAAAGTAAACAATACTTAGATTGAATTTTCTCAAAAAGTTTGGGAGAATTAAACCGAAAAAATCAAATTCGATTTTAACTTAATGTGAACAAAATAAGATACTGTGTTTACAAGGAATTATGAAATTTATGAATGGTAAATATTTCTGAAATTTAAAACTTACAAAACGCAACAATATTTGACACACCATTGGTTCTAAAATTAGTTAAGGTATATAGATATCGTCAATATCGTTGATAGGAATTGCGCTCATCTTTGCCACCTGAACGTCGTGGGAAAGAAAATTTACTTAGTTAACTTTTTGCAGAAAAGGGTATGTTATACATCGGAAGTGGCAGTCGCAAGCATTGTATAATGTGCAACCGTCATTGGTTTTGAAAACGAATAACGTGTTATTTAATATTTGTATACTGTATCGATTCTGAATTGTGAAATAGTTCCATGATTTATATTCATCTTCTCTACTGTATACGGTAATTATAGTGTCGCTGCTTTTGACATTTGATAGTTCTAGTTATTTCACCTCTGTCGTTCTCGATCGTTCTCTCAAGGCATATATATGTGACATAGCATTTGTTTTATAATTTAAATTATCTTCCAATATTAAGTGGTAGCTTTCATTTATCGCCCTGTTTGGGCGCACCTTTGAAATGTGGCCAAAACGTAGTAGATATAGTGACGTCGTACTGTGATACCACGCGGTAGACACGTGATATTATAACACACTATAAGTCCCATTAACATGACACCGGTGATAATTCCTGTTAACACTTTCTCAGCGATTCGAGTGTGAATCGAAAAATGGGTAAATCGTTATAAGTGCTGAGTGCCGAGTCATGAATAATGTTTATTATCAAATCTCATGGTAGCACTCAAATCTCGAAGAAAATTGACTTACAAATAGTCAGCATTCAGTTAGTACTGCTATTTTCATCGGACACTCAAATCTCTAAGCTCAGCCTAAGCATAGTGTTGGGTGCTGAGTGCAGAGAGGTGGGTACCGGTTTTGATTTCCGGTGTGCTGAGTGCACACAACCTCACACGTATCCTAAAATTACAACAAAACGAACCATACGAACATAAATTTACATGCACAATGATATCATAAACTCATGATACATCAAATGGAAATTATTGTACACATTTTGCGTTATGTTAAACAATACATTTTCTTTAGTTCAATCTATGTACAGTACAACATATTATAACAGGCAATTAACTAAACACCAGTACATAGCCATTCTGAATAGAATTGTAAGAGACTAATATCACAGAAAAAAACAAATATCAGATTCGATACAACGGTATTGACAATGTAAACTGAGGATCAGCCGCAATTTGTACAATAGGGTGCCGATATATACAAAATGGGCGCATCTCGAAAATGTTATGAGAAAAACAATTAGCAGCTGATTCCCAAAATAGTGTTGAGTTGCAATAATAGCAGTAAGAACATGTTAGGCATTATTTACACATATAAAATTTACGTCTTTGTAAAATGTCAAATCAGGTTTTGGCACATAAGTATACGGAACAACGATGAATGCGTAACGAGCATTATGTATCTTCATTAAGCTTGTTATGAAAGTATGAATCTAAATAGTATGCTTGCTTAACTAGTCTTTTTACAAACAACAGTCTAATATCACATCCCTCACATTAACGATTTTCAAGTTTTACATTTGCATATCTCCCCCAGACTCTATTCTATTTGGTGCAAAATCACAACGAAATTTACAAAAATTTATCGGTGACGCTTACATTTTTCCAGAAAACAAAATTTATTTGCGCCTCGCCGCGAAATGCTTCCAACTCGATGAAGTATCTCCGGTCAATAATTAATAAATAGCGCCAAGTATTTTTGAACCATACAGTCCACAAATGAATTAACAGAAATAGAGACATCAATACTACAAAACTTATTCGAGTTACAGGAACATACTTGACTTTAAGCTTTATAACTTTATACATCCAATGTATACATGCTGTAGTAACTTCAGCATAAGCCCATATATGTGCAATATGTTTGTTCATTCTGGTAGACACTATAACAGATTCAATACCTTGAAATAGCTTTCCGTTGTCGAACTATTGGAGGTTACCAGGCTATTTCACCTATGATTGGGGCATTGAGAGTATATTTCCCAACCCATAAGAAGTATTGCATTGCACGATTTTGTACGACGTTAATGCATGAACAATATACCACCCTTATTGCTGACCCATAATATATAATAGACCATACCAGTGTACAATTTGGTAAATACTGTACGATTAATTAGCCAAGAGCACGGCTTGCACTTTGTGCGACAGATTTAGCAGTAATATCAAGGTTCAAGTTTTCATGTAAAATACGACCATAATATCTAAACATTCGTTACCATAACAATATGAAAGCATAGTTCCTCGAAATGAATTAGGACAGAAATGTACCACCATGTTTTATTTATATTAATCGACATATCATTGACTGTATATCAATCCGAAAGAGCCCGCAGCAAGTTTAGAACTTTGTCAGCATGTTCAGCCAACCGAACAATATCATCAACATGTAATTAAATACACCATGGGCAAAATGATTAAAAGTGTGAGTGCCTAGAAATTAATATGCATTTTTGCATAGCGTGTGCTTATCACAAATAAAATCATTTCTCAATCTCGTTTTATGCACTGCATTGGTAATATGTCTCATTGTACATTATATCAAAGCATGTTATAACGAAATGGATCTTGTTATGTAATGACAAAACTTTTCAATGAATTGCAATGAGATTTCATGAGATTTTAAAATGTCATCGGTTTTTATTCCTCTTAGTCTTAATCAGATGATGAACGATGCCTTTTCCCAACTGTCAGTTTGGAATCTATCTCAGCTAAAAAATCTTTTTCAAATTGTGCCGATTCAATTTTCTCAGAATCCGCAAAAGGAATACCAATGCGTTGTTCTAAACCAGTTTCATCTTCCCATTCCCTTGATTCGTCTGAATGGCTTTCAGGTGAGTCGGAAGAACTTGTTCTTTCGCCGCTACTTGTTGAAGAATCAGATGTACACAATTTGCATTGATCGTAGCTCTGTATATCAAATGGAAACGACATACTTAGTCACAATTGTCGTTGTATTTAACTATATGTTAATGAAGGTAATAATTAACATGAGGCAAGTGCAGAGATCGCCCACTTTGACTTAGGTTTTAAATCGAATACATTAAATTATACAAACATGTACGATAATTGAATTGTATTACTACTAAAATATAATCCTATTATTTTGACAATTGAATCCTTGATTTGCAACTGGCGACATGTAAGTGACGTTATTACGGACTTTTATTTGCAACAAGTGTCAAACTTCTACAGACCAATCTTCCGTGAGATTAAAATGGTTACATTTGTTTACTACATGAACCTTGATATAAAGAGTTCAATCACTGGAAACCGTACGTGAATTACATATATTTATATCAAGATTCAATTGTTATGTTTATGTAGGTTTGGTCAAGGAACAATTTAATATTTATGCAAAATTATTTGCACAATGTTGATGCAAGTTCTATGTGACAGACAATAAACATACAGCAGCCAACAATAAATGCAACAGCTCGTCCAGTACCTCTCTTGGCGAAATTATATTGAAAATATTGAAATTGAAATAAATCATAAAACAATGGTGAAATATTCCCTAAAACGAGACATAAATCATGTAATCGGGAAAATGTATATGGGCAAGCTGTTAATAAATGCATCTAAAATATAATTTACAAAACACAATGAAAATGACAGTATATTCCATATAGTATGACGTCAAGCGTTGCATTCATTATTTTTTTATTTTGAATTTAATGGAGTTGGCTTGCAAGTACGCTTCAAAAACAAAATAGTTACTTTACCTGACAAAAACGTTCAACTGACTTCATCCGTTTTTTGGGAAGGTCTTTCGATAACATTAGGTAATATTCTATAAATTTCACTTTGTCAGTATGACACAAATCAGCCGAGGGACAATTTATCAAGGTATCTGTTACTTTCGAGAAACATCGTTCTGCCTCTATTACGAGACGTCTGTTTATTCCTGAAATAGTATAGCGTATATTTTCTGTTGTTTATGAAAGAGATACTCTCATAATGGAACATATGGTTTGTTATTTCGACTAACATGGCTATGCTTTTTGCATATCAGCGTTGTGTCAACCAATAATACCTTACATTAACCACACAACCAAATTCTCTCCACACGAACAGCGTTTGTAACATTGGCGCGGATTGGTTAACTTTTCGTCAATGCCTATATATTTGTTTACCAAAACTACAAATAACTTGTTTATAGTTGTGTACTTTCTTCTTCCAAAGAAAAGTAATTTGAACACAATTATTGCAATAATGTTATGTTTGCAAAATCTACTTTTTTATCACGACATAGGTGTTATTCTTAGTACTGTTAACATGACTAGGTTATATGAAAACCAGATGAAAATAAGTGTTTGATTTAACGACTGCGTCTGAAAGTAGATATGTAGCATATTTCAAAATAGTAGTGTTGCTAGTTAACCACTAGGAAATTTGCCCGGCGTTGGAATGAGAAGACATTCTCCATTGTATGTACCAACAACATTTATATTGTTTTCATCAGATAAATAGTTACAATTATACGCTGAAGAAGATGAACTTTATTCAACAAATACAACAAATAACATTTCATATAAATGTGTGAAAAAGGTCAGAAATGACCCATGTTCACCAATGCATGCAGTATGTACTGGTCAAATGATGGTCAAACGTGTATACAGATTAATAATTATATAAGTCTAAGAACAAACTGTGCACCTTTCTATATATTAAATTATCAATATGTGTATACCATCATTATGTTCAAATTCTCCATATACAGCAGATTTAAAATGTACGATAAAAGCTATACAAACATAAAAATTATATGTTCAAGTCATGATTGTCAGAATAAAATGCCCTCCGAATATACATGTTCTTTTTTATAGTTAGTCTATCGTTTTTATTATGTTGTAATGTGCATAGATGAGACTGAAATAAGGAAAATATGTGACTACAAATGACTTGTATACATACACGGCTATATTACGTACAATATTCTTATTATAACAATTTAACATTTCAATAGCTGTAAACATGCTAGGACGGTTGTAGTTTATGTAGAGTAGCGTAATAAGCTAACCGACAATCGTCAAACCTCATTTTTAATCTTTCAGTATATAAAATAACGATTATCACCGTGAAGAAATTACCGTTAAAATTATTCAACGCTATATTTACTTTTTTATTGACATTAAATAGAACTGATAGCTTTGGCCATTGAGATGAATGTCATGTTAAGCATGTGATTTGCAATCATCGACAATTGCCTTGTAAACGTATTATCAACGACATATAAGTGGGACAATCCATGTGATACATTCATATTAACAAACCTTTGTCATCATGTCGTAGACGCCAGTCCATGAATGATTTTCCAGCCCTGTAATAAGCAGAAAGTTTTCTATTTGGAAAGGTCGCGGTATTAGCTTCGACATATTCCTGCATAGTTGCAATGGCTTCTTCTATATGTCCAAGTCGATAATGACAGTAAGCCGTACCATCGAGTTTAGTTGCATATTCTGTGGATTTAGTCATACCCAACGCCACATCCTTCTTGTAAGACGCTTCAAACATATTCAAAGCCATTATATAATATTCTTTCACTTCATCTCCCATAGTAGTGTGGTTTGTAAGACTTTTGTCCGCAATTATTTGATAAACAGTGCCAATGTTGAAATCATAGGTTGATAAATCTGGATGATCGGTAATACCAATATCTTTTAACGTATCTCTCGCTTGTTCATATGCAACCTTTGCATTCTGGTATTCAAATTAAATTTAAAATACACATTACCCTTTGCATTTTGTGCTTGAGCCACGCCAGCGCCATAATCGCATCTTTTGTAATAATCCATCGCCGTGTCGAAGGAATCCAGTGCTTTTTTTAGTGTGTCTGTCATTCCTAAGTATCTACCTTTGTGATACCAGAAACTTCCGAAAGTAAAATCATCAACATGAATGTCAATGTTTGACACTCTTGATTCCATGTCAATTAAAATATCACGTACATCACGAAGATGTTTCATTTCAATGAGGGTAGCCATGTGCCCAATACGCCAAAACAAGGCTGCGTTTTCAGACGAGTTAGAAATAATGTTGCTATAGAGCATAATCGTGTCATCGGGTGATAACTGAACTGTTTCTGCTACTTTGCTTAGGTAAATGCATCTATCGATGGGTAGTGCATTTGTGCGTGTAAATCGCTGCTTTGCAAGCACTTGAAACATAGATTTGTAAATTCCTTCACTGTCTAACAGAACCTTCCTGACCAACAGATAATTAACATCGAAACCCTTTGGTTCGTGCACTGTGTTCTCTATCTTTTTAAACATGTATAAACAGAAGTTCTGTTGGGCTCGATATATGCTGTCTTCTGTATGTTTATTCTCAAGATAGCGCACTAAAAGAGGGTGTAAACAATATTCTAACTCAACTTGTGATTTTGAATCTTGATTTCTAAATGTCCCCCATTCTACTCTCTGTATGACATGTCGGTTTGTTAGTTCCATCATTATCATAACCGTTTCGTCAAAGTTGGTCTCCAAAATTGCCGAGGCAATGTCATTATCGAATTCTGATGTACCAACTACTGAAAGTTCTAGTAATTTTTGTTGAGTAAATTCGTTGAATGAACCATATGTAAAACTGAGCATATCTTTCATTTCTGCAGTTTCCATGCTACATGAAATGATATCGGATGATACGTCACACAGTCCATGTTTAATGGCTGCACCAACAAGTCCTATTGCCAAGGGGTTTCCATTAGTCTTTTTTACTATACCCAGAACTAAGTCCGGAGGCACATTTTTCTGGAAAAGAAACAAAAATAGTTTACGCACGGAACATGTATGTGTTGAATAACGAGTTAAAGTGATTAACATTTCCCCATGCACCAGTTTTCTAATGTTGATGTTGTGTTCGATTATATACGGCGGTCATTCGACGTACTTAATGTTCCTGGGTTTCATACCCGTAAAAAAAGGTCTGTTATTCTGCAACCGGAAGAAGATTACTAATGAAATAGAATGAAATAATATTCAGTAAAACTGTCACGGAGAACATACGCCACACCTTTATTCCAGAATACCACCTATCGGACAGGTAAGTGTCATTTTAAATTTTGATAACCATAATCATTGTACCCACACAAATTTTATTAGTACAATTAAATTGAGACAAGGTAAAAAACTGCTCGATATAAGTAAGGTAGTAATAGTAAGACTTACTGGCTTAGCACGAAGTTTCAGCAGCTGTGTGCAATATCTTTCACCCAGAGCCTTGAGTTCTGTAACAGCTACTCGTTTGTTAAGTTTTGGTATTTGCTCATTATCAGGTGGTAACCTGCATGTGATGATCCACTTTATCTGCAAACGTATAACTGACTATCACAAGAGAATGCTGAATATGGATGTTTCTTCTACACTTTTAAAGTTTAAATGCAATCTCAGTAGAAGTTTTGAGATCGACAGCTCCTTGTTTTTTAATCAACCAAACATATACTATTTAATAGTTCGACAAAATAATAAATTCAATGTTCCGCGAATGACACATTTGTATTGTTATAATATTTTCATTTATTATAAAACATACGTACAGATAGACCGCAATGTATGTAGATAATAATGAAGAATTATATTATCAACATCTACTACCATGGGTGATTTTTTTTATACGAAACATATAGATCGCAAGGTATGTAGTTAGAGAATAATAAGGACGTTACATCATTAAAAACTACTACCGTTGGTGATGACATTTCCACACATCTGTTTAACACCTCGATCGTGTCAGGTTGGTTGCTAAGATACACGTCTTCGATATTGTCTAAGAGTATACAATATTCTGAAATCAATGATTTTATGACCAGCGAATTAAAACAATACTACTCCATGAAAGACAATGAACCGCTGTGTACGCTTCAAAATATAATGTGCAAAATTTGTAAAGTAAAAGGTACATTGATTTCTATGATGCTGTAAAAAGCGTTTATTTTTAGGTAACGAAAGAGGTTTAATTTTAAAAAAACAGCATAAAATGATACTTGGTCCAAAATCAACACATTTATAGGGAAGCGATTGATTAGTGGGTACGGTGCGCAACCAAAAGGTTGTCCAACCCCATTAAAGTCTTAACCACAGCTCTTCAAAAGGCAGAAGTACTATTTTGTTTAAGAAACATAATGCTTTCATAATCGTTTAGCTGAAATAAATGTCATTTTCATATATAAAGATATAGCATTATAAGATTAAATACGTTTGAAAATCTGTAAACCAGAAAATGTATAAAACGATGATAAACAAAACAATGTAAACAAATGTAATTGACACACCATCAAGAGTCTACCTGGTTAGGTCAGACAGTAAAGCACACAGTTATACAATCTAATACTGGTTGGTAACCCAAAAACATTGTTTAGGTCCACTAACCGCCGTGAAAGCTGCACAATCTGATGAAAACGGTGTTAATCTCCAACACAGCCAACAATGCCATCAACATCAATATATATTATATATGATTACCACTTACTACAATCTGTTGGAAGTACGATCATTTCCAGCAGTGTGTCCAAGTTAGAAGACGGTTCATTTATTTTAACCACAAACATCAATATCTGTCGAACAAAATCCAATGCCGAGGTGATATGCCTGTTAAATTATATAGTGCAATAATTATTCCATGTATGATATAAAATGATACTGAAAGTAAATATAGAATTTGAATAGGAAATGACAAATACAAAGCGTGCAACCACCCAAATTGAGAAAACGACGTATAAACATAATCAATTTAAAGCACTGGGGATATAAGACAAACATAACATGACGGGTGAACATAGGAGTACCGCCATGTAGTAATGTATGTTTGTATTTGATGTATCTTGGTGTCCCGTTTGCCATAGTATTTATTTATGTATATATCTGTATGTATCCCCGTGTTATTATAGTGCCTGGGCGCTGTGGACCTGGCATTCTCTGCTCGATATTCATTGTTTGCACCGATGTTGTCAAGTTAAATCTCCAGAAGCATATATATCAACATGTAAAATTGAAATTCTTTTTCCAAAAAAACGAATTAATCGCAGACATTCGCGGAAGGCGTGGCGTATTTGTAACAGGCAGCATAGTCATTAATATTTAACCATTTGCATGTACAAGTATCTGTTACTGATGATTTCTAAGTTATACAATAATTACCTTGGTATAACAAGTACAGCACCATTGTCACTAGATTATTGGAAACATGTGTATGTTATAAATGATTAATCACACGAAGCCTTCAATTCTAAAATGAAACCAATTACTTCATGTCCACGTATGTTACATCCATCTTCTCTGACAAACGCGCACAAACTTCACGGGCAAGAGCTGTCTTTCCTATGCCACCAAATCCATGGATCCATACACCTATCAGTAAATGAATTATTATTGATTACACACAGTCGAAATTTACGTAGACGATCGAACCAGTTAAAAAGACACGCGTTACTCTAAATATGTTAAGTATTAATGCGCTGCATAATTATACAATAAATTACATTGCCTTATAGAAGTGGGCGGTCATTAACTATGTGGACAACCTTCGTGACCTTGTTGTGGAACATCATTTATTTTATCTATTTTTTTACTCATTCTCAAAGTTTTCTCCCTGTTTCATTAAGCACTTAGGCCAGTGGTGTGGGAGTTTCTTAATTACCCTCAATAAACCAATATATAGGTATATGTCGAAGATACTGATTAACAGCCACTCTGTCGGCATATACGACTCCAGCAAGCGTTTTCGTGAAGTCTGGAAACAAATAAAAGTCACTGGGAGCAAGGTCAGGACTGTAGGGCAGATGTTGATGGGTTGTCTACTTCTAAATCTCGGTCTCCGTCAACGCACATTTGCATTCATTTTTTGCAAAACTACTTTAGAATCGTAATGTGCAAAAACGATGTGACAGTTTGGAACATAGTGGGTCAATATAATGCCCTTATTATCCCCAAAGTACCCGTGTAAATCAAGTTGTTTATGCTGACAGTTATTAAGCAATATTTGAAGAAAAGTCCACCTAGATAATGACCGTCTCTCGTATATCCAGATCAATGAGTAATCACCAGAAGCATTGGTCTAACGTCACAAAGTGTAAGCGAACGGTGGGTGTCATTGTTGAACATGTACATAGCAATAGGTGGTAAAATGTATAATACCTTTGTAGTCGTAATTTTCGAATTTGCTCATCACCTGACTGACATCATTTTGTCTGCCAATGAATGTTGAACATGTAAATCGAGCTCTTTTCTGTCTGTATCTATTTACAATGTCGGCAATGCTTGAATCTTCAAACAAAAAATGGTCCTTCGTTATTCTAAATATATGTTCTACAATTGTCCAGGCTTCATCCCCCGCCATGTTGTTTTCCAGGAAGGTAAGTAAGTCACTCGGCGTTTTCAAGTGTGGGAATACTTCCGCATTAATCTTATCTTTCATCAAGAACCGCATCTGCCGTACAAAATATTTATTACATTAAATGTGGTATATTTCTTGTGTTGTAAAGTTTCATATTTGTGTCACACCTTTTTTCAACAGTATTTCAATTATATACATCAATCAATGGACCTAACCCATTGTGCCTTGGTCACCAACTAGTACCAACTTGTTATAATATGAATCAGATATGGAGGACTACTACATCTGGATGCATTATTTTCAATTAAACCGTACAATGACACATAACGATATTAAATTTTCCTTTCATTGTCATGATGCGCTAAATTGACCAATTTATGTGAAATTAGGAAACAGCGGATGCAAGAAGGATCGAGTAGTTCCGTAAGCGCTGAGTAATATTTCCACGGAGATGTCGTTTTTGTATTTAAAGTGAAATAAGTGCAGTCAACAAGAGAAAAATGCGAAGCAGGAATTGCATTTTTCACAGTTCGAAGGTAATTTTTGTCTGAAACAATTGTATATTGCATCATAGTATACTACTAATAAAATAATAGTCATCAAAATACGTATACGGTTAATGTACGCAACAAGTAGTTATTATTTACTGGCCTACTGTAGATATTAGCATGTCACTTTGTACGTAAAGAAACAGTCGTATGATGGCCAGTTGTGTTAAGATATATAACATATCACTTCAAAAACATTTTTGAAACTATACTGACGTACAGCAGAAAATGTTACAAATTGACCAAACATTGTACACTTCTGACGGCTGTGCTATGACTTCTTTATTCATTTTACAAAATATTTTCAAATGCGTTATAATTAATAAAACGACGAATTACCTCATCAACCTGATCTGGTACCAACTCTTCGTCCAGCTGCTTCTTAAACTCATCCCAAAGACTAACCCCCGTTGAATCTTCGTCCATCGACGTTTCCTCCATTCCCACAATGTCTCTGTGCTTGACTGACTTGTTTTATCTTATCTTCGTTATAACAGTAATGGTCTCAAAATAAATAAAAATATTGTAAAGATGGAGAAAACAACAACATACAACATGAAATATGTCTGTCCGACAAAATAGTAGAATTTTATTTAATCATTCGGCGGTTACTTAGAACGGAAAGGAAGTGCAGATATACTCTTAGACTAGTAGTTACAACATATTATATTACCACTTTGCTGCAATATGTTTACGTCATTGTAAAATTGAACATCTATCGCACAAAGCGGATAAAACAGATACAAGTGAAAACAATAAGGAGCAGAGAGGGCAAACGGATCTAGACAATAGGAGGAGGTATACACGACAACAGACGGACCAGGCAGCACTTACAGGGAGTCGACAAAAACAGTGCAAAAATAATAGAGACAATAAACCTAAAACAACACATCATCAACAAATATATGAACAAAAACATCATTAAAATGGACCAATTAACAGAGCAAGTCTGTACTGATGATAACATTGCAAATTGCATAGAATATCTCAAAGATAGCGTGTTGGAAAGTGTCGGGTTGTTGCTCATATGAGAATTTTCGTAGAAAAAAGTATATCTATGTTCCATAAAACAAAAGATTAAGATAAGGATGAAGTTTAATAATTATTTTTTCCTTTGTACAATGTTATCTTTTATCTCACTTAAAAACCACCTTGAAACTAAGACCACCTCATTAATTAGAACAGCACCCATATCCTTTGTTGACCGCTTTTTAATGTAACCTGCTAATCAGACCACCTTACAACTAAAAGTAATGTAGGTCGTATTAATGAGATATCATGGTACATCATCATTTGAAAACATATTGAGAACTTAACACAAACGATCATTGCCTCAAGTCCAACACTAGTCTATTGATGTCCGCTATATTGATATTTAAAGTGCTTACACACGAAAATTGTTGACATTGACAGCAAGTAGTATCTTTTAAATATTCAAATTATATTCAATAGTATATAGATCTACCGTTTAAAATCAATAGTTCTGTATAGATAAAATCATCGATTTTTTATCCTTCTTAATAACTTTGTAACTCGTAACAAAGCCACGACGATATTCAGGTATATAATGGAAATGATTTATGATTTAATAAAATGTTCACTGAACAGTTTGTGAAACGCGCAATAAACGATATAATAGCGTAAGCGTATACAAATTATGAATGCCAATATTATGATTCAAGCAAACTTAATCTAGTGTACGAATTTAAAATACTGAAACCCTTTTTGAACAGTTATTGCTTTTCACAAGTTTAAATTCTCATGCGTTTTTGGACATACAGTCAAACCTGTCTGTAAAGACCACCCATGGGAACAGCAAAATGTGGTCTTTGTTTACAGGTGGTCTCTATTAACAGATTAAATATCATTGAAAATGGTCTGATGGGAGATAAAATTGGTGTTCTTTGCAGACAGGTTTTGCAATAGTGGTCTTTGTTCGCAGGTGGTCTTTAACACAGGTTTGACTGTATTATACTTAGGCGCATATTATATACAGAAAGGAAAGAACACTGATTTTTCGTGTAATTAAGTACATGTACCAAGACAGAAATGTCATGAAAAGAGAAATCAACATGATCCTTTATAATAATTTATATGACTGTAGTCACATTGTTTCTTTCGCTTTAATGTGTCTGTCGTAACCAAATGTTTACGCCTGACTAATCGTCCGGCTGGTGTCCTCTATACTTTACACTCAAATGTAAAACTTTAACGTACTGAATGATAGATTAAGATGTTATGTACAAGGAACGCCACATACGATGCCTCCCCATCCTTAAAACAGCCTACAAAACATTAGGGGGACTGGGAAGGTGCAAGGGTAAACAAAGATAAAGAAGGCAATACATGCACACACACCCAATGAAGACAACAGTTATGTACAAAACATTCGGGACACAGGAGGTGCAAGGTCAAATATGTATTGATCGACAATCAAAAAATCCATTGAGAATGTAGGGGGGGGGGGGGGCAACAAGGGGCGAAATGGTTGATGAGACGTAATACACCCATGGAACTAGTCAAGACGGTCAGTAATCATATGCTGAAAGCGATGGAAAATAACGTGAATATTATATCAAATAAATGAACTGCAAATGGGGGAAAATGAACTTAACATACATCTAAAACACAAATAAAAATAATAACCACAAAGCGATTTGCAATCACTGTAATGTATACATTAACATAATATACTCTGTATACAGTAATTAAATTATTTACATCAGAATTCGAAAGAACCACAGCATCTTATATAAGCAAACTGATGTAAAGCACCAAGAGTTTGATCTTGGATAGTTGAGTGGGTGAAATGAGTTACAATGCTTACTGAGTACTGAACATACTTTGTGTCCACTTTCCTTGTAATGTAAGTGCTAGAATCGAGTATAACCATTAAACAGTAAAACCTCGCTTAACTGCCACCTCGATAATAAGACCACCTCAAAATTATGAACACAATTTTCGGGTCCATTTTCACTGTTTTGCTCTTTATTCAACCTCAATATTAAGACCAACTCAATATTTAGACCATTTTTAAAGGTCCCAAGGGTGGTGTTATTATTGAGGTTTTACTGTACTGTGTATCAAAATGAATACTCAGCATTCAGTTAACATCCTAATCCAATTCACTAACTCAATTATCCAAACTCAAACTCAGTAGAATACATTTGAGTGCTGAATGCAGACAGGGGAAATGAATAGAATTCCGGGCACAGGTGTATTACTGATGTGTTCCCTCCCTACCCAAGGGGTCGAACATATAATGAATAATATGAGAACATCTGATGTAAACTATCTCCAAGAAAGGTGCAGCCATATAAATGTGTTTTCTTCTGTTGTATTGGGGTAATACACAGATACGTGTAATAAGCTCGTATTCCTAGCAGCACGCCACGCTTATCAAAATATCTTCTTTCTACAGAATTAGTGTATATATATAAGAATACACGGGAACCAAAAATATACATAAAGGAATATGACGAGAAAAGCAAGTATATTAGTATTTTATGTTTAATCAACAATGCAACAACAAATTCTTCACAACAAATAGTTAAGCAATATTCACTGATTTCACCTTTCATATATTAAACAGTACATTCAGTTATATACAGATGTAAGTATTACCACTAAATGTAATATAATTCAAGGTCTGACTTCAGCATTCCTGCTGTATAACGTCTCAAAAACAATAAGAACAACATGTTTCATTAAAAATACACATGCATTATATAAACCATGCCACACACATCCGTACTAAAGAGAAAATATCCATTATTTCCATTGTGGTCCTTGTCATTGATGGTGTGACACAGAGATGCATGAAAACATTGAAATTCTATCACAGACAATAATAATGAAAGACAATAGTTAGTAGTGCTGAGTGCTGAGTATAAGTGTTATAAATAAGCATAACCATAAATTCTCAGGTTCGCTCTCAAATCCCAAAATGGACTCAGAATAGTAAGAATTCAATAAGCATTGCTATTCACATCGGACGCTTGAATCTATACACTCAGACTCGGCATAGTAAATATTATTATCTGGGTGCTGAGTGCAGAATGGTGAGTACCAGTATGATTTCGAGTCTGCTTTCAGAGTGCACACAACCTCACACGTACCCTTAAATCACAATAAAACGAACAATATGGATTAAAAAATGTATTAACAAGTAAAATGAAATCAAAAACTTATATTACACCAAATGGAAACCAATACACTTATTACGTAACGTTGAAACATGAGCAAAGTTTAACGGTTACTAGTTCGAGTGCCTTGAAATTAATATACATTTTTGGCATACAGTGTATGCCAATAACAAACAAAATTATTGCACAATCCCTTTTTATAACTCTACATTAGTAATACATGTATGTCACATGGGCGATAAATAAAGCAGATTATAACCATATGCCACTTGTTCTGTAATGTCAAAACATTTCAAACGAAATTGTCAGCGTTTTTTATTCCTCTGAATCCGATGACGAATGATGTCTTTTCCCAACTTTCGGTATTGAATCTACCTGAGTTAAAAAATTGCTTTCAAATTGTGCCGATTCAAATTTCTCAGATTCCGCAAAAGGAATATCAGTGCATTGTTCTAAACTAGTTCCTTCTTCCTCTTTCATTGCTTCGTCTGAAAGGCTTTCAGTTGTGTCGGAAGAAGAACTTGAACTTACTGAACTACTTGTTGACGAATCAGAGGTACATAGTTTGCCTTGCTCGTAACGCTGTATATCAAATGGAAAAGACATTATTTGGCATTGTATGCACATGTTTTGGTATTATTATAAGTCAAACTAAGGGCCTTATAACACAGATATCGGGAAGTATACTAGGAGCCGTAGATGGCCTAATGACAGCGCTGTTTTACATGTCTATTTTTATTAAGTCTACCACAAGTAAAGGAATTCTAGCTAGTGTATTTTGTGGTGTGTTATTTGCTCTGTGGCTATCCCTCGAATGCAATTTCTCACCGGGAAGGAAGGAAACTCCATGGTTACCACTTGGACCCACTGTCAAGGGGCAGAGTACATAATACATAAATGTTAATACACTTGTGAAATCATAGTCGGATTTCTTTACATTAAAATACTTCAAATGCTACCCGATAATCAGTTCTTCAAATAACAAACAGTATGGGAGTGAATTCTTTACTCTTGTATTAGTAGTATTCTTGTAATTCGCTAGCGTCAGATGCTAGGTTTGGACTAAACTCAAGCATTGAGCCACATAGGCAAACGCATTGGATAGGATTTTAAGTATTTCAATATCCCTGACCTATATACTAATTGAATTATAGTGCAACTTCTCCAGGGCAGCATCCTTTAGAAAATGTCAGTTTGTTTAGTGAAGGTCACAGAAGTTGCGTTGTCTAAAATACAGAACTTTTTTGTGAAGACACATGTCGATATCAAACTTAAAGAAAATCGTGTTATGAAATGAAATACACTTTGGATTGTTTGAAATTATCATATAGCTATCAGACAGAATAAGAAAATATGTTATGCTGCTTTGATAATTATTTGATCTCTTACCTCTATTCGTGACCTCTGAACTAGGAGGAGCACATTCCAGTTTGGAGGTATGTTTGTATTCAGATTCTACCATTGCCGACATTCTTGGGTGTTTGAAGGCATACTTGAAATTTAAAATTGCTAGGGCCACAGCCTAAATGTGCATACGTGTACCAGTCGTAACAAAGATCGACATAATACCATACCAGAGTACGTGTTATTATTTGACTGACGTGATTTACACGACTGAAGTCAGTTATTGAAATCCTGATCAAAATAGCTTTCGGAATGTTTCGACTGTTTTTCCATTATGCATATTTATTTCAATGTACAATATACAGCGTAAATTATGTTTAAATACAGGAACATAGAAAATCAAAGATCTAGATAAGGGCACATGTTTTGTATTTGGGTTTTAATAACCAGTTCTTTATTATAACCAGTTTCTTATCATCTGGTACATCATTTGTCCATCTAAAGTAATTAATACGTGTATTCAATCGTAAAATATCTGGGACTTCAGTAATTTGTCCGTAGAGTATTACTAAAACATTATTTACATCCAGTTCTCTCTCATAAACGAGTGGTGATATAATATGTTCTAGTTGTAAATTTGCACAATTTGGATCTTCCAAGTAACCTTTGGATAACATGATTATTATTTTTCTGCTTCGTCTTATGCATTTGCAGTAGGTCGAAAAAAGTGCAACTCCTGGACGAAAGTCTCTATCAGGTGCGCATGCGCGGAGTTGACACACATGTTCCATGAACGGTAGAAGGATTCCATTCACTAGTTCATTCTCTTCATCCGAGTGCGACAGAAAGACGTCAAACGTATCTTCCTCGATTGCTATTCTTGGATTAATATCGGGGAGCATTTCTTCTTCAAAGTAGAAATTTACGGGCAGTCTAATGAATAAACGACAGTAGACGTAAAAAAACATAATTGACAGAAAGTACACATTTATGGCAGCAAATAACAACATTACAAACTGTATGGCGTTTGCCAGGTTTAAAACCTTTTCCTCATTAGATGCATTGAAAAGACTGATTTTCACAAATTCGTTTTCTATGAGGTCCACATCTTCTTCATGTTCGACCATTTTCTCCAGTTTGCTATATAGGTGTCTATCATCGTTAAATCTGAACATCGAAATATCACTAAATGGTAGAACAAGAAAGACATGGGGATGCTCCACTTCTACAATTCTAAACTTATTTTTTATTTGTCTTATGAATGTTACACGATGTATGCCAAATCCATCACTGCATATGTGAAATCCAATATGAGCTCTTTTAAGCACGCCGTATTACATACTAAATCGTGGCAAGCGATAACTGGTAGCAAAGTAAATAGATCTATGCCAAAAAAAGAGTATATTGGAAATAAGTATGACTGTATCTTGGGACAAACGTCGTTGACAGGTTGACTATTTATCGAATATATCAAATGACTCTCCTCGGAATCATCGTTTGAATACAAAGAGAAATAACTGTTCGACGCAAATAAATGTCCGACAACTTTGTATAACAATTTGATTTTATTTTCAATTCGTTTCAGACTATGAACCTCAATAACCACATCACTTGTTCTTGTTTCAGCATAGTGTTTTCCATATGCATCAGCGTGATCGTGTATAATTGCTACACAAGCATATTCTCCAAAATCTGATATTTTTAGAGACTGTATATTCAACATAGACGAAACGGCATAATGATTGTTCTCGACGGAAAATTTCATGCTATGAAAAATACGGCGTCGGGAATTATTAAAAACAGAAGTTATACCATGTACACGCCATATTGGGTCCTCTGGTACAACAATTATGTCATTTACCACATACTGACACTCAAGATGAACATCTTCACCGACGTATCTGTACAATTCTGTGTATTGTAACGGAAATCCCGTATGTTTTTCATACACTGGACTGCCTACTAATGAACACATTCTATTTGGAACGTTTAAGTCATTTGTGAATGTTTGAGTTTTGACACTAGGTTTATCGTAGAGTGAAGAATTCAGAATATTGGGATCTAGATAACCAGCTGGATAGTCTGTTGTGTGATTAATATCATGTGTGAAGTAACACGGATCCGTTATGTTAAGATATATATTCATCCTGCAGAAATTAAAAACTACTTGAAGAAGAAACAGTGCTATAATAGCATTAGAAGTTATGTATATTAGAAACGTAGCTATTTTTTTCAAGCGAAATTGTCTGAGGACGATAAGAATGTAAGAACACAGTGGCCAGAATTCGTACCAAAAACATTCGTAAAGTTTCCGGAAGTCGACATACGGGTAGGCATGATCCATTGTAGCATGTTTGCTCTGCACAAAACGGTTTCCGATCAGAATGTTTACAGTATATATGACCAATATAGCACCGGTTACTTCCAAGCATATACGAAGCCACCAAAGAAATATTTTTGCCCACATGGACATGAACAAAAACGCAAGGTAGAATGTCAGAACATATAGCAAAAATATGCCATTGTCCCCTGTTTCACCACTTCCGCATTTCAATGCGTAGACCAACCATGAATACAAACATGCTTTTAAAACCAGTGTTTGTAGAATCATTTTTGTATAATATTCTTGTATAGTTCAAGTCTGAAAATAGATAACACAGATTAATGCAGGTGGATTTCATTAAGTAAAATATCTCTTTAAAATTTAAGAAAGATGCTTATTAACCAGGAAGATATGTGGACAGCATTCTTGATCCTCGGCAACATTAATACGCAATACATATGTTCCATAAAACGCCGAAAAGGTATATTCTCGCACAGTGTATAGTAGGGCCAAGATCTAAGGGCACAATAATATTTGCTTATGCTAATTAGCCGACGGATTCACTTTGCATGAAAGGGGGTGATCATCTAGAGTTTCGGCATATAAACGCTTGTGTCTTAAAAAATTTCGAAATATGAACACTTATTCAAGCATGAACTTACGTATGCTTCTGTAGCTAAATTAGGTGGCTCCTAGATCTGTGGTAATTGACGCGTTGTTATAGAAGGTGAAATTAACTGGGTTTTTTCTGATTTTAAATTGTTTACACTGTCAATTTGTTTTGTAGTAATGTATGTAAAAACAATAATATGAATAAGAAGAATAGGTCGAGTTCCTCCTCAATACCATACACCTATCCATATCCTTATTCATGCATTGTAGTTTATCTTATTAGCTTTGTGTTGAAACTTTTACTGAATATGTACATGTGACAATGATTTGTATAACTATATAACTTATAACTTGTGTTGAGACGATGTATACTAGTATTTATATACTACTCAAAACTTGCTAAGGACCACCTGCTATTATTTTGGTTCAAATATATAAAGCTGTTAAAAGAAATTAAAACTGCTTATCATTGTCGAGAGTATGTGGCCAGGCATTGTGAAACAATATTAGCATTTTGTCAGAAAAGTTAACATCACATAATCTGACGTCAAAACGACGTCAATATAAAGATCAACATTTCTTGATAGCACATATCAAAACGAAACAGTTCAATTTTTATATTCCTTAGTCAGACATAAATGTGACTGGAAATCAAGCTAAATACTGGAGTTTCATACTTCTCATTGGAAGTTGTTCTTGAGTTATAGCCCTTGGCATTATGCAAGGAAAATCACATTAAAGTAATTTTCTGGTACAATCCTAGTCAGCTCATATAATTATTTTTGAAAGGGACAATTTAGCCTTGTATCATTATAGCCAGTGTACAATTTCGCCGAATTTGAAGGCCTATATGAGGACATATTAGTAGTGGCCTTAGGTGACCCTTAGCAAATTTTGAGTAGTATAAGTCTACTCGTTGTAGTTGCATAAGTCTTAATAAAGGTATGTTCTGTTCTAACATTCTCACCCCATCATCTCTACTTACTAATTGAAGAGGTGCGAATATATTATGTTCGGAGTTATTGTTCACACCTATTACACTTGTATTGATCTGATAGTTCAACAAGATATACTGCACATCGGTGTGTAATTGTATGTTTCTATTTCTAACTGGGCTATCTAACCAGTCCTTTTTAGTTTATTAACATTAACTCGATACACATAACCATCAGAATAAGCTTAAAATCGATATATTTGTCTGTCTGCGTTTCAGTCTCAATTTTTAACCGTGAGATAGAAATAAAATTAACCACATACATATGGTGCTGTTATCTACACACCAACACCCTAATATATATACTATGAGCCGTGAAATATAGCTCGTTGTTTTCCCAGTATATTAGCGTAAACTATTAAGCGTAATTAAGGTTGAAATAACAAAGAAGAATTTCTTATCAATAACTAATTTGTTAATCAAAATATTTATATTGATGTGTATATTTTGTTTGTATATATTTTGTATAGTTAGTGTGTCGTGGTTAATTATGTTTTGCATTGAGCATTTCGAGAGCATATTCTCAAATTAAAATTGCATTTTGGTGCAATACACTTTCACTTAGAAGAACACTGGACATTAAGAACATCAAATAATATTGTTATTTTGTGAAACAGACAATGTGTAGGCAAACCCAATTGAACGTATTCATACATTATTTTGTAAGTAAGTTTTAGGAGTTAAATGCAGTACGCAAAATGATTTTATTTACGGGGAGTTTGTGCGTACTAGTTTTCACAACCAACGTATTATATATATTGTTAACTTTTGGTGTGTACATTGTATGTATAAGCGTTAAACCCGATGAAACAAACAAACAAACAAACAAACAAACAAACAAACTTAAAACTATTGAACTTTTAACCACTAAAAATTGTCAAGTACTTCGCAATCTTGCTGTTTGTGTGGAGAAAAGTTTTGATGACAGGAAAAAATATGTTTTAATTAATTAATTAAATTAGTAAAATATGTTAAGTAGAATGTTTTTGGTTGCGATATTTATATAATATCGCGTATAAGATAATTTGGAATTTAGCTATTGTTGCTATTGTGAATTATAACCCTGCTGATGTCCTTGTATTTCGTTTCGATAAGGAATCGGCGTGAGGGTTGATTTTTAAATATGGTACTCTAATATATATTACATATAATATTGAGAACAAATCCAATATTATTATATTACGCAATTGTACATATTTACTTAGCTGTCGTCCTTATATATTGTGCATGTAAGGATACAGCGTTAGAGCTAATGCTTAAAATATGAATATTAATAGATATAATGTGTTATAACTGAAATATTATAGAACTTTTAGCATATACTAAACAAGCATGTGCATTTATAGCATAAAGCTTATTTCAACAAGGTATATCGATATCTGTATTTTAAAACGATCATTTTTACTATTTTCTTTATTTCCTCTCTGTCATCCTGTGGTGAGCAAATTTGAATTTAAGTATCCATTTTAAACTGACTGTCGCTTACTATGTTGTACATGTACATATGTATATGTTTATTTTGAACATGGACTATTACAGTCTATTTCAAAAGTGTATTGTATATAACTATGTTGTGAAATAAAACTTCTTCTATGTACAACTGTGATGATCAATTAATTCGCCTAATTTACCAATTTCATAATAATCATTTTATTAACATTTCCCAAATCATTTCTATAACATATAAAGTCTGGCTCTATAAATAATTTCAGTCACTTAATACATTGTTATAAAGTAAGCGTCGAAGTGTCTTGAAATCAGGGGTCGAAATGGCAAAGGGGTGAAATATCTAACGCATTTACCACGGGTCGAAATGTCTAGGTGTCGAAATGTCCTGATAGCAATTAGGTAAGTATTCACTTATCTAGAGGTTACTGGTTCGAGCCTCACATGTCTGTTTTATTTTTATTCACAGTGATAAAATATGTTATACTTATATTTGTACTTAAATATGATTTTTAATGTATCCTTCTATATATGTAAAATATTAAGTTAAATATTATTTACATTGATATTCTATGCTTTGTCATCAACATACGTATAATGTATTCGTTCTATTTTGAACAAGTGTAGCAATATTGAACAAACTCGTATGCAAAATATTGCTTTAGCATGTATATACATTTTAGCATGGCTCACCATCAGTGTCTGTCGGCGAATAGGGAATAATGAAAAAGTCATAGTGTTTCGCCATGTACTGACCCTATAGAGAGTTCCCTACGCATGCCGTACGCATATTGTATGCATCGTATCGAATGCCACTAGAATACAGTGAGACAGCAGTAAGAGCGCGGTACGCTTCCAATAAGAATTAAGAAGAACCTGTACGAACCCACACGAACTCACTACGATCACAGTAAGAATGCCGTAGGAATGTCCACGAATCAGCACGAACCACTGCGAACCACCACGATTGCGACACGAAGGTGATACGAATACATGTGAATTCCCAAGAATCCACGGTACAGACGCTCTCGAAATGAACAATGTCCACGATTTCTACATTCGTACCCAATCGCCACCCAAAGTCGTGATGGTGGGACTTAGGCTTTACTTGTAACTTCTTGTTTTTCTTGACACCGCATGTCTTTTTCTTGGGCAAGGGAACGGAATCACAGACTGTTTCATAGAAGCCTCTTTGCACACAGAAGTCGTGAACTTTTCAAACAAAGTATCTGTCTGGCTGTGACCACACAAAACGCCTTTTCAATCATTTCTGCTAAAATTGTTTTTACACATATTTATCTAGTTTGCTGCGATACACCCACACATATTTCTTAAAAAACATGATACTTTCGCGCTCAAAATAATTTATGAAAACATGAATGTCAGAATTCGAACCCGGATAGTCTGCGTTGAGATTCTGATGCGTACCCATTACGCTATGTGATAAACACGCTGATTTGATATCTATGCATGTATATGTTCTTTTACAAAATCAGAAAATGCGCCTATATGATCATGATCATTGAACTAACCTGCAATTTGATATGAACTGATCCTACCAATGACGTTTTGTCAATGTCATTGTGCCTTCAGATCTTGGCAGTGACATACGTAAAGCAAGGACAGTCACATTTTTTATCAGACAGTTCCAGACAAACGAAAAGGGAGGAGAACTCAAACAACATACCCTTACCAACACTCTACATAGATTTATTGAAATAATAAGACAAAGTCAAAGTAATTCTGGATCACATTAATTTAAATACACGTATAAACTCTGAGTACAATTACGAGTAATACATACTATACGTATATGTCGTTATGTAATAACTTACGTGTATACTCGTCGTGTAGAATAATGAATCATTACATAACATGTACACATGCTACTTTAATCAAACAATTCACTAACTTAGATCGAAACTGCTGGAGATCAAATTGTCTCTTTCTAACAAACGTCCAACTTTGTAAACCAAAGTAAATTAAATATTATTTAAAACGAAAGCAGTACATAAAATATCCGTAATTATTCCAAATAGGTCTGTCCAACAGAAACTATATTAATCACTTACGCGACTATGAATTACAAATACTCAAATAGATCCTACAATGGTATAAGATATCGTTTGTAAACCCACCATTATAGATTTTCGGACTTTTGTAAAGACTAACGACACTCACAATGCATTTATCATGTACGAGTATCACCGTATAATTGTATAATTATATACACGCGTATTTATTTTTATGTATATTTTAAATCAAGCAGACGCTTTTATATGGTCCATTTAATGACATACGCATATCTCATATACATAATTATGTTTTTTTCTCGATATAAAATTTTAATAACGAATTATATATCTACATTTCATTTATTAATTTTCACGCAGATAACCAGGCGCGTAGCTAAAGCTACTGTCCAACTGCAACGTTTAACGATTCCGTCTGAGTAACGAATGCGTACGTTTATTAGACGTTTTTATTCGTTTCTCAGCTGGTTTACAGACGTATATAGTCGTTGACAGACGGCACTAGCCGTTTCAAACTTTGGACATGTTCAAAGTTTGGAACGTCCAAATTCGGATAGCGATTGACGGTTCTCATATGTTACTCTGGCGGATTTTTACCGTTTTCACCGTTACTCAGACTGAATCTTACCGGTTTTTATACTTTGATGGCTGTTGGGCAGGCGGACAGCTCGTCCGCCTCCAGCCACGGAACGCACCATACGTCTATGGAACGCAAACAGGAAGTTGATAGACGTAATGTTGACGTTTTCTAACCGTTTCGTTCGTTACTCATACTTAAGCAGACGTTACTCAGGCGTTCAATGTTCCGTAAGCTGGACTGAATGAAGGCGCTACTCATACTTAAGCAGACGTTTCTTAGACGTTTTTAGACGTTACTCCTGCTGTTCTTTCTTCCGTCCATGGCCAACAAAATTGAATTTGCTGCCGTCTACACACCGCATGAGGTAAAAATGTAGACGGATTTGCTGAATTAATGACGAGAAAATTTGAAAAGTGTGTTTGTCCACAGTCAATACGGGAATGAAGAAGTAATAAAAGTAGTAAAAGGAATTTACAATGGTTTACATTTATAAATATTATTAATTGCTGTGATAATACATAAACGAGAGAATAAGTTTCTGCAGGGAACGCAACATACATAAGACAATGTGTATCTGGTTTGCTGATTAAACACCAATATGATACTACTAGTATATTTATTGATCATAAATAACAATTAACACTTTCATTAAAGCATTAGTAAATGAATTATTGGGAAAACACATTGATACGGTCAACAATGATTATAAACAATCACAACAGTTGAGTATACATGAACTTTTAAAACATTTAGTTCAATCAAATACATAAGTAATTGCAATGTTCATTTCACATAATAATTTCACGACATGTATACACTTATCTGGCATTGATTTAAAATAAAACGATAACATATATGAATAAACAAATCTACTGAAATATAATAAAATTTAATTCATTAAATAAAATATTAAGAATGTACATAACGAAGATCATCACTACAAAAAGCAACATAGAATACAAAACGCACAAAGATGAAATAACTCGTGCCGAAGAATATTTATTACAATTGTAACAATTCTCAATCTCAGTTTACTGAATTACTCGCAGAAAAAAATGATGAAAATGTTTCGTTTATAATCTGCCATTTTATTGTGGTTGTGAGCGCCATCACATTATTTGATGTGTAAAAGCTT
This sequence comes from Mactromeris polynyma, assembly GCA_032209605.1. Classification (NCBI taxonomy): domain Eukaryota; kingdom Metazoa; phylum Mollusca; class Bivalvia; order Venerida; family Mactridae; genus Mactromeris; species Mactromeris polynyma. Next base: position 3,351,644 of record JASFXZ010000019.1, on the reverse strand, counting down.
TGCCATCGAATATGAGAAATCGAGGAATGCTACGCGATGTATATTTTCTTTAGCTGTGTAGACAACATACTTGACTAAATTATTCTTATTTTTCTTGTCTTAGCGATATTTGCCTCCAATCCTCTATCGTGTTTCCAGCGTATTGGTAAAGTACACAAAACAACAATGTTGTCCTGAAATTGCGGCGCCATTAAACACAAAAGGCAATACGCTGTTTTTACATAATTTCCTTATTGCGGGATTTTTTTGGAATGTAGATAACCATCTAGATAGTCGATTGTGCGATCATTATCAAATGTGATATAACGCGATTCAAATCTGTTACATCAGCATTCGAGAGTACGTGTTATTATGTGTCTGGCGTGTTTACATGACAGAAGTCCGGCATTGTAGTTCTGGTAAAAAATCTGTATCATTTCATATGCAAAATATTGCAATATGTCATGAAATAAAGTCATGTTGAAGACTTATTGATTGAAGAGCATAACTCATCACAAACAAAGCGTTTGGAATCGACTGAATTTTCCTTTGATTATATTTATTTCAGCGTAAATGTTTAAGACATAGACATAGAAGATCAAAGATGAAAACAATGTATGTCTACATAAGAGCACATGGTGTTTTATATTTAGGTTTAAATAACCAATTCTTTATTATAACCAGTTTCTTATCATCTGGTACATCATTTTTCCATCTAAAGAAATGTATACGTTCATCATTCCATTGTAAAATATCTGGGATTTCTGTAATTTGTCCATAGAGTATTACTAATACCTTATTGACATCCCGTTCTTTCTCATAAACAAGTGGCAGTATAATATGTTCTAGTTGTAAGTTTGCACAATTTGGATCTTTCAAGTAACCTTTGGATAAAAGTATTATTATTTTTCTGCTTCGTCTAATGCATCTGCAATAGGTCGTAAAGAGTGCAACTCCTGGGAGAAAGTCTCTATCAGGTGCGCATGCGCGTAGTTGACACACATGTTCCAGGAACGGAAGAATGATCCCATTCACTAGCTCACTCTCTTCATCCGAGTGCGACAGAAAGACGTCAAACGTATCATCTTCAATTGCAATTCTTGGATTAATATCCGCGAGCATTTCCTCTTTAAAGTAGTAATGTACTGGCAGTCTAATGAATAAACGACAATATATATGAACAAACATAATTGACAGAAAGTACACAGTTACGGCAGCAAAAATCAACATTACAAACTGTATGGCATTTGCCAAGTTTAAAACCTTTTCCTCGTTAGATGCAATGAATAAATTGATTTTCACAAATTCGTTTTCTATGAAGTCCACATCTTCTTCATTTTTGACCATTTTCTCCAGTTTGCTATATAGATGTCTATCATCATGATATCTGAACATCGAAAATTCACTTAATGGTAGAACAAGAAAGACATAGGGATGTTCCACTTCTACCATTCTATACTTATTGTTTTGTAATTGTATTCTTCTTATGAATGTTACACGATGAATGCCAAATCCACCGCTGCATAGGTAAAGTAAAATACCAGCTCTTTTAAGCACGCCGTACTCTAATGCCACATCGTTGCTAGCGATAAAGGGTAGCACGGGAAATGTACCGAAAACAACGTATAGTGGAAATGAATATGACTGTGTCTCGGGACAAACGTCATTGACGGGTTGATTGTTTATCAAATATATTAAATGAATCTCTTCGGAATCATCATTTGAATGCAAAGAGAAATAAATGGACGACATTAATAAGTGTCCGACTGTTTTATGTAATACTTTGATTTTAGTCTCAATTCGTTTCAGACTATGAACCTCCATAACCATATCACTTGTACTTGTTTCAGAATTCTGTTTTCTGTATGCATCAGCGTGAGCTTTAATAATAACTAAACAAGAATATTCTCCAAAGTCTGTTATTTTTAGAGACTGTATATTCAACATCGACGAAACGCTATAATACTTGTTCTCGACGAAAACTCTCTTACTATGAAAAACACGGCGTCGGGAATTATTAAAAATAGAAGTTATTCCATTTATACGCCAAATTGGGTCCTCTGGAATAACACTTGTGTCATATACCGAATACAGACACTTTAGATGAACATCTTCACCGACGTATCTGTACCACTCTGTGTAGTTGAAAGGAAATCTCGTATTTTGTGTATAACTTTGACTGCCTACTAATGAACACTTTCCATTTGGAACGTTTAAGTCATTTGTGAATGTTTGAGTTTTGACACTAGGTTTATCGTAGAGAGAAGTATCCAAAATATTGGGATCTAGATAACCAGCTGGGTAGTCTGTTGTGCGATTAATATCAAATGTGAAGTAAAGCGAATCCATTATCTGAAGATCTATATTCATGTTGCAGTAATTAAAAACAGATTCAAGAAGAAACAGCGCAATCAAAGCATTCGAAGTTATGTATATTAGAAACGAAACTACTTTGGTCAAGCGAAAGTGTTTAAGGTCGATAAGAAAGTAAGAACACAGTGGCCAGAATTCGTGCCAAAAACATTCGTAAAGTTTCCTGAAGTCGACATACGGATAGGCATGATCCATTGTAGCATGTTTGCTCTCCTTAAAACGGTTTCTGATAAGGAAATTTACAGTTAAAATGACCGATATAGCATTGCCTACTTTCATGTATATACGAAACCCACATGGTAAAATTTCTTCAAACATGCACGTTAACAGAAACGTCACGTAGAAGGTCAGTACATTTAGTAACACAATGTCATACTCGCCCGTTTCACCACTTCCGCATTTCAATGCGTATACCAACCATGAATACAAACATGCTTTTAAAACCAGTGTTTGTAGAATCATCCTTGAAGAATATTCGTGTATAGTTCAAGTCTAAAAAAAAGGATGACACATTTTAATGCATGTTGATTTCATTAAGCCAAAAATCGTTGAGAAATATGTTTATTAACCAGGATGCATTCTTGATCCTCGGTAACTAACAGCATTTATACACACATACATGCTTTTCATAAAACGCCAAATGGTATACTTCTCGGACAGTTTAATAATAGTGAGATATGGATAGAGTAAAGAAAGTCACATTAATAATCAGACAGTTGTTGACGAAATTGGAGGAGAAACATACAGGTTGTGGACACAAAACTAGGTCGAAATGACAAGAGCAAAGAAATCAAACAAAAACCCTTACCAACAATCTACGTAGATTCATTTAAATGTTAAGACAAAGTTAAGACTAAATCACATAATTATAATATACGTATAACTAAAACTCTTAGTTGTATTACGAGAAAAAATACTATACGTATATGTTGTTATGTAAAAACTTACGTGTATACTCGTTGTCTAGAATAATGAATAATTACATGACATGTACACATGCTAAACCATTCACTAAGTTAAACTTAGATTAAACTGCTGGAGAACAAATCGTCTGTTTCGCAAAAACTGTACGTGTACATGGACCACTTTTGTGAACAAAAGTAAATTCAAGGTTATTTAAAAGGAAAGTAGTCCATACAACTATCCGTCAGTATTCAGAATAGGTCTTATCCTTCAGAAACTACGCTGTTACTTAGGCTACTATAAATTATAAACACCCAAAATGGATACAACGATGATATCATTTTGTAAACCTGCTGTAATTGATATTCGGGCTTTTGTAAAAACTAACGCGATTACGATGCATTCACAATGTATGTAACCGTATAAATGTATCATATACACGCGTACTTATATGTATAGATATTTTGAATCAAGCAGACGACGCTTTAATCAGCTTCGATTTAATACAAATATTTTCAAACATGTATTATATGGTCCATTAAATAGCATACTCGTATCTCATATTCATATGTTTATTTCTCGATATATAGTTTTAATAACGAATTGCAGATCTACAGAAAGAAACACTTTTCACTTACAAATCTCACGTAGATAACCAGGCGCGTAACTACCCGTACGCAAACAACGCCGTTGCGTACACATGGTTATCAAAAAACGAAAACACGAAAAATGCAATAATCAACGTATAAGCATTGTATGCACTTTGGGGTATACATTTTCTGAATATACAACGCTTCAAAATTTTCTCTATTGCTTGTGTAAATGTCACCAGATTGCACGTCGAACGTTCTAGAAAACGGGAGTTTTCCGGGGAATCATGCCCCTAGAGTCCGTAGATTATTTGCGTACACATTCTACGAACTCTGGCTACGCCCCTGACAACTTGCTTATTTCATCATAACATATTAATGTTTCACTCCCTTAGCCAGACATGCCCATCCCGCACATAACCGATATATTGCCAAACTGTCACAAATTACATCAGCGCAGGTATTGCGCTCATAATTCAGTTTAGGATGTAATTAATATATATTAATTAGAAGTTGTGCCGTTGTTTATTTTCTGGAAGCCTGGAAATTTAGGATATTGGTTAAACTTCTGTAAACGTCCTTGCCAATTGTATGGTAATTGAAATTTCTACTTTTATTTATATTAACTGATACTTGGTACTCTTCTTTACATAATTGATGAATTAATGATGAGCACGTTTTAAATGTTTGTTTGTCAACAGTCAATGAGGAAATGACGAAGATATAAACGGTTTAAATTTATAAATATTATTAATTTCTGTGATAAAACACAGTTTGCTGATTTAATACCAATGTGATAACATAATCATATATCATAAATAGCAATTTAAATTTTCGTTAAAGCATTAGTAAATGAAAGCAGGAATTGCATATTTCACAGCTCGAAGGTAATTTTTGTCAGAAACAATGGTATATTGCATCATAGTATACTACTAATAAAATAATAGTCATCTTGTTACGTATACGGTTAATATACGCAACAAGTAGTTATTATTTACTGGCCTACTGTAGATATTATCATGTTACTTGGCAGGTAAAGAAATAGTCATATGATGGCCAGGAATGTTGCAAACACTATTAAAATATATAACATAGCACCTCAAAAACATTTATAAAAACTATACTGACGTACAGCAGAAAATGTTTCAAATTGACCAAATATTGTACACTTCTGACGGCTGTTCAATGACTTCTTTATTCATTTTACAAAATATTTGCACATGCGTTATAATTAATAAAACGATGCATTACCTCGTCAACCTGATCTGGTACCAACTCCTCGTCCAGCTGCTTCTTAAACTCATCCCAAAGACTAACTCCCGGTGTATCTTCGTCCATCGACGTCTCCTCCATATTTCCACAATATATCTGTGCTTGGCTGACTTGTTTATCTTATCTTCTTAATTACATTTAATTTAATGGCCTCAAATAAATAAACAAATGTGTAAAGATGGAGAAAACTATTACAAATGTATATCAGAGCGAACAGAATCAAAATAATTATGCGACTCATCGATAGAATAGGCAATGAATTTAATGCAGATGGAGAAATAAGTTGCATATGCTCATCACATTCAATGGCATGAAATATATCTGTCCGACAAAATAGTAGAATTTTATTTAATTATTCGGCGGTTACTTAGAACGGAAAAGAAGTGCAGATATACTCTTAGACTAGTAGTTACAACATATTTTATTACCACTTTGCTACAATATGTTTACGTCATTGTAAAATTGAACATCTGTCGCACAAAGCGGATAAAACAGATACAAGTGAAAACAATAAGGAGCAGAGAGGGCAAACGGATCTAGGCAATAGGAGGAGGTATATACAACAACAGACGGACCAGGCAGCACTTACAGGGAGTCGACAAAAACAGTGCAAAAATAATAGAGACAAGAAACCTAAAACAACTCATCATCAACAAATATATGAACAAAAACATCATTAAAATGAACCAAACAACAGAGCAAGCTGTGTGGCATCCTTGTAATGTGAGTGCTAGAATCGAGTATAACCATTAAACTGTAAAACCTCACTTAAATACCACCTCAATAATAAGACCACCTCAAAATTATGAACACAATTTTCGGGTCCATTTTCACTGTTTTGCTCTTTATTCAACCTCAATATTAAGACCAACTCAATATTTAGACCAGTTTTCAAGGGTCCCAAGGATGGTGTTATTATTGAGGTTTTAATGTACTCAGTACTAAAGACCAATAACTTACATTTCAATCTAAGGTTCAAACTGTAGTCTCCAAATATGTGTATCAAAATGAATACTCAGCATTCAGTTAACATCCTAATCTAATTCACTCACTCAATTATCCAAACTCAAACTCAGTAGAATACATTTGATACTGAATGCAGAAAGGAGTAATGAATATAGTTCCGGGCACAGGTTTATTACTGAAGTGTTCCCTCCCTACCCAAAGGTTCGAACATATAATGAATAATATGAGAACCTCTGATGTAAATTATCTCCAAGAAAGGTGCAGCCATATAAGTGCAATTTCTTCTGTTGTATTGGGGTAATACAGAGATACGTGTAATAAGCTCGTATTCCTAGCAGCACGCCACGCTTATCAAAATATCTTCTTTCTACAGAATGAGTGTATATATATAAGAATACACGGGAACCAAAAATATACATAAAGGAATATGAACGAGAAAAGCAAGTATATTAGTATTTTATTTTTAATCAACAATGCAACAACAAATTCTTCACAACAAATAGTTAAGCAATATTCACTGATTTCACATGTCATATATCAAACAGTACATGCACATTCAGTGATATACAGATGTAAGTATTACCACTAAATGTAATATAATTCAAGGTCTGACTTCAGCATTCCTGCTGTATAACGTCTCAAAATGCAATAAGAACAACATGTTTCATTAAAAACACACATGCATTATATAAACCATGCCACACACATCCGTACTAAAGAGAAAATATCCATTATTTCCATTGTGGTCCTTGTCATTGATGGTGTGACACAGAGATGCATGAAAACATTGAAATTCTATCACAGACAATAATAATGAAAGACAATAGTTAGTAGTGCTGAGTGCTGAGTATAAGGGTTATAAATAAGCATAACCATAAATTCTCAGGTTCGCTCTCAAATCCCAAAATGGACTCAGAATAGTAAGAATTCAATAAGCATTGCTATTCACATCGGACGCTTGAATCTATACACTCAGACTCGGCATAGTAAATATTATTATCTGGGTGCTGAGTGCAGAATGGTGAGTACCAGTATGATTTCGAGCCTGCTTTCAGAGTGCACACAACCTCACACGTACCCTAAAATCACAATAAAACGAACAATATGGATTAAAAAATGTATTAATATGTAAAATGAAATCAAAAACTTATATTACACCAAATGGAAACTAATACAATTATTACGTAACGTTGAAACATGAGCAAAGTTTAACGGTTACTAATTCGAGTGCCTTGAGATTAATATAAATGTTTGGCATACAGTGTATGCCAATAACAAACAAAATTATTACACAGTCCCTTTTTATAACTCTACATTAGTAATACATGTATGTCACATGGGCGATAAATAAAGCATAGTATAACCATATGCCACTTGTTATGTAATGTCAAAACATTTCAAACGAAATTGTCAGGGTTTTTTATTCCTCTGAATCCGATGACGAATAATGTCTTTTCCCACTTTTCGGTATTGAATCTACCTGAGTTAAAAAATTGCTTTCAAATTGTGCCGATTCAAATTTCTCAGATTCCGCAAAGGGAATACCAGTGCATTGTTCTAAACCAGTTTCTTCTTCCTCTTTCATTGCTTCGTCTGAAAGGCTTTCAGTTGTGTCGGAAGAAGAACTTGAACTTACTGAACTACTTGTTGACGAATCAGAGGTACATAGTTTGCCTTGCTCGTAACGCTGTATATCAAATGGAAAAGACATTATAAGACACACTTGTGGTTGTATTGAACTGTCAGATAATGAGGCTAAAAGCATAAGTAACGTTATTACATGGTTCTATATGCATGTACGGTGCAAATAATACTGACCAATCAATCATCAGCGGGAATCACAAATTGGACTTTTGCTGAGAGGTTGTCTCGCTAAAATAGTTAAAAATTTGTATTCGTTTACTATTGGAACCTTGATTATGTTGTTGTAGAGAGACAAGGGACGCGGAGAGTTTGCACTGCATCTTCAAATGAAGCAAAACGGACAAAGTTAAATCACTGGAAACCTTACGTGATCTACGTTAATTCATGTCAAGATTCAACTGTTATGCTATGTCTTTAAGGATTATGTTCGGGACTTTGTATGCTACCAACAACAAATGCAGCAGCTATTCCAGTTTCTATCTTGGCAAAACTTTAATGAAAATGTTCAACCCGATATAAATTATAACAAATCATCGTGTAATCGGGAAAATCCGTAATTGTCCGTGAGGTTTCCGTTGAAAATCGGCGATTGATTGAAGCTGTTTTGAAAAAGTCACTGACATTTGTCGTATGTTCAACCTGTGAATACATACAATCGGTTTATGTGCAAAATATTAATAATACCACGTAAAAAATATAGTAAACCAAAAAATAATAACAATTTATGGTATTTTCCTTGTAGTCATCATTGCTTTAATTTAACGTTTATTTAGACTTTGTCGTGCAAGGATGCATCATAAACAAAAGAGTTACCTTACCTGACAAAAACGTTCTGCTGACTTCTTCCGTTCTCTTGAAAATTTCCCAGATAACTTTGTGTAATATTTTATATAATCTGCCTTGTCAGTATCACACAAATCAGAAGAGGGAAAGTCTCTCAAGATTTGTTTTACTTTCGAGAAACAGTTTTCTGCCTCTTTTGCGAGACGTCTGATAATTTCTGAAAAAAGGGGTAAATATAATATAGGCATCCCTATCTGTTGTCAGAAAACGGTTTGTTTTTGTAATTACATGCAAACGAGCTATCAACCGTGAAGCATATAGTGCTCAATCAAATTATTTAATGCTGAATTTGTTGTAGTTGTGATTTTAAACAGTATTGAAAACTTTGTCCCTGGTGATATATGTCATTTATATATTCTGTTAATCATGATCGAAAATTGTCATGTAAATGTACTTACAATGAAATAAGGTGAGAAAATGCATTCGAGATGCTTCATTGATATTAACAAACCTTTGTCATATTTAGGTGCACCAAAACACCATTCCATGAAAGATTTTCCAGTCCTGTAATAAGCGGTAAGTGTTTTCCTGTCGACATATTCCTTCATTGTTGCAATCGCTTCTTCTATATTTCCAAGTCGATAATGACACCATGCCGTGTTATCAAGTTTAGTTGCATACTGTGTGGATTTAGTCATACCCATAGCCACATCCCTTTTCAAAGACTCTTTGAACCTATTCAAAGCCATTTGATAATATTCTTTGACTTCATCTCCCATTTTATTGTGAATTCGGAGTTTTTGTTCCGCAATTGCTAGACACACAGTGCCAACGTTGAAATCATAGGTTGATAAATCAGGATGATCGGTAACAACAAGATCTTTTAACGTTCCTCTGGCTTGTTCATGCGCAGCCTTTGCATCCTCGTATTCACATTTATCAAAATACACATTACCCTTTGCATTTTGTGCTTGTGCCACGCCCGCAACATAACGACATCTTCTGAAATTACCCATCGCCCTGTCGAAGCAATCCAGTGCATCTTGGAATTTATCTGTCATTCGAAAGTATCTACCTTTGTGATACCAGAAACTTCCGAAAGTAAACTCATCATCATTAACGTCATTGTTTGCCACACTTGACTCTATATCGATTAAAATATCACGGACATCTTGAAACTGTTTCATATCAATAAAGGTAGCCATGCGCTCAATACGCCAAAACAAGGCTGCATGTTCAGACGAGTTAGAAATAATGTTGCTATGGAGCCTACTCTTGTCCTTGGGCGATAACTGTACTGTTTCTGCTACTTTGCTTAGGTAGATGCATCTGTCGACTGGTAGTGAGTTTTTTAGTGTAAATTGCTGCTTTGCAAGCACTTGCAACATAGATTTGTAAACTCCTGCACTGTCTAATATAACCTGTCTGACCACCGGATAATTAGCGTCGAAACCCATTGGTTTCACTGTGTTCTCGATCTTTTGGAATATGTATAAACAGAAGTTCTGTTGGGCTCGATATATGCTGTCCTCCGTATGTTTATTCTCAAGATAGCGCAGTAAAAGAGGGTGTAAACAATATTCTAACTCAACTTGTGATTTTGAATCTTGCTTTCTAATTGCTCCCCATTCTACTCTCTGTAACACATGTCGGTTTGTTAGTTCCATCATTATCATAACCGTTTCGTCAAAGTTGGTCTCCAAAATTGCCGAGGCAATGTCATTATCGAATTCTGATGTACCAACTACTGAAAGTTCTAGTAATTTTTGTTGAGTAAATTCGTTGAATGAACCATATGTAAAACTGAGCATATCTTTCATTTCTGCAGTTTCCATGCTACATGAAATGATATCGGATGATACGTCACACAGTCCATGTTTAATGGCTGCACCAACAAGTCCTATTGCCAAGGGGTTTCCATTAGTCTTTTTTACTATACCCAGAACTAAGTCCGGAGGCACATTTTTCTGGAAAAGAAACAAAAATAGTTTACGCACGGAACATGTATGTGTTGAATAACGAGTTAAAGTGATTAACATTTCCCCATGCACCAGTTTTCTAATGTTGATGTTGTGTTCGATTATATACGGCGGTCATTCGACGTACTTAATGTTCCTGGGTTTCATACCCGTAAAAAAAGGTCTGTTATTCTGCAACCGGAAAAAGATTACTAATGAAATAGAATGAAATAATATTCAGTAAAACTGTCACGGAGAACATACGCCACACCTTTATTCCAGAATACCACCTATCGGACAGGTAAGTGTCATTTTAAATTTTGATAACCATAATCATTGTACCCACACAAATTTTATTAGTACAATTAAATTGAGACAAGGTAAAAAACTGCTCGATATAAGTAAGGTAGTAATAGTAAGACTTACTGGCTTAGCACGAAGTTTCAGCAGCTGTGTGCAATATCTTTCACCCAGAGCCTTGAGTTCTGTAACAGCTACTCGTTTGTTAAGTTTTGGTATTTGCTCATTATCAGGTGGTAACCTGCATGTGATGATCCACTTTATCTGCAAACGTATAACTGACTATCACAAGAGAATGCTGAATATGGATGTTTCTTCTGCACTTTTAAAGTTTAAATGCAATCTCAGTAGAAGTTTTGAGATCGACAGCTCCTTGTTTTTTAATCAACCAAACATATACTATTTAATAGTTCGACAAAATAATAAATTCAATGTTCCGCGAATGACACATTTGTATTGTTATAATATTTTCATTTATTATAAAACATACGTACAGATAGACCGCAATGTATGTAGATAATAATGAAGAATTATATTATCAACATCTACTACCATGGGTGATTTTTTTTATACGAAACATATAGATCGCAAGGTATGTAGTTAGAGAATAATAAGGACGTTACATCATTAAAAACTACTACCGTTGGTGATGACATTTCCACACATCTGTTTAACACCTCGATCGTGTCAGGTTGGTTGCTAAGATACACGTCTTCGATATTGTCTAAGAGTATACAATATTCTGAAATCAATGATTTTATGACCAGCGAATTAAAACAATACTACTCCATGAAAGACAATGAACCGCTGTGTACGCTTCAAAATATAATGTGCAAAATTTGTAAAGTAAAAGGTACATTGATTTCTATGATGCTGTAAAAAGCGTTTATTTTTAGGTAACGAAAGAGGTTTAATTTTAAAAAAACAGCATAAAATGATACTTGGTCCAAAATCAACACATTTATAGGGAAGCGATTGATTAGTGGGTACGGTGCGCAACCAAAAGGTTGTCCAACCCCATTAAAGTCTTAACCACAGCTCTTCAAAAGGCAGAAGTACTATTTTGTTTAAGAAACATAATGCTTTCATAATCGTTTAGCTGAAATAAATGTCATTTTCATATATAAAGATATAGCATTATAAGATTAAATACGTTTGAAAATCTGTAAACCAGAAAATGTATAAAACGATGATAAACAAAACAATGTAAACAAATGTAATTGACACACCATCAAGAGTCTACCTGGTTAGGTCAGACAGTAAAGCACACAGTTATACAATCTAATACTGGTTGGTAACCCAAAAACATTGTTTAGGTCCACTAACCGCCGTGAAAGCTGCACAATCTGATGAAAACGGTGTTAATCTCCAACACAGCCAACAATGCCATCAACATCAATATATATTATATATGATTACCACTTACTACAATCTGTTGGAAGTACGATCATTTCCAGCAGTGTGTCCAAGTTAGAAGACGGTTCATTTATTTTAACCACAAACATCAATATCTGTCGAACAAAATCCAATGCCGAGGTGATATGCCTGTTAAATTATATAGTGCAATAATTATTCCATGTATGATATAAAATGATACTGAAAGTAAATATAGAATTTGAATAGGAAATGACAAATACAAAGCGTGCAACCACCCAAATTGAGAAAACGACGTATAAACATAATCAATTTAAAGCACTGGGGATATAAGACAAACATAACATGACGGGTGAACATAGGAGTACCGCCATGTAGTAATGTATGTTTGTATTTGATGTATCTTGGTGTCCCGTTTGCCATAGTATTTATTTATGTATATATCTGTATGTATCCCCGTGTTATTATAGTGCCTGGGCGCTGTGGACCTGGCATTCTCTGCTCGATATTCATTGTTTGCACCGATGTTGTCAAGTTAAATCTCCAGAAGCATATATATCAACATGTAAAATTGAAATTCTTTTTCCAAAAAAACGAATTAATCGCAGACATTCGCGGAAGGCGTGGCGTATTTGTAACAGGCAGCATAGTCATTAATATTTAACCATTTGCATGTACAAGTATCTGTTACTGATGATTTCTAAGTTATACAATAATTACCTTGGTATAACAAGTACAGCACCATTGTCACTAGATTATTGGAAACATGTGTATGTTATAAATGATTAATCACACGAAGCCTTCAATTCTAAAATGAAACCAATTACTTCATGTCCACGTATGTTACATCCATCTTCTCTGACAAACGCGCACAAACTTCACGGGCAAGAGCTGTCTTTCCTATGCCACCAAATCCATGGATCCATACACCTATCAGTAAATGAATTATTATTGATTACACACAGTCGAAATTTACGTAGACGATCGAACCAGTTAAAAAGACACGCGTTACTCTAAATATGTTAAGTATTAATGCGCTGCATAATTATACAATAAATTACATTGCCTTATAGAAGTGGGCGGTCATTAACTATGTGGACAACCTTCGTGACCTTGTTGTGGAACATCATTTATTTTATCTATTTTTTTACTCATTCTCAAAGTTTTCTCCCTGTTTCATTAAGCACTTAGGCCAGTGGTGTGGGAGTTTCTTAATTACCCTCAATAAACCAATATATAGGTATATGTCGAAGATACTGATTAACAGCCACTCTGTCGGCATATACGACTCCAGCAAGCGTTTTCGTGAAGTCTGGAAACAAATAAAAGTCACTGGGAGCAAGGTCAGGACTGTAGGGCAGATGTTGATGGGTTGTCTACTTCTAAATCTCGGTCTCCGTCAACGCACATTTGCATTCATTTTTTGCAAAACTACTTTAGAATCGTAATGTGCAAAAACGATGTGACAGTTTGGAACATAGTGGGTCAATATAATGCCCTTATTATCCCCAAAGTACCCGTGTAAATCAAGTTGTTTATGCTGACAGTTATTAAGCAATATTTGAAGAAAAGTCCACCTAGATAATGACCGTCTCTCGTATATCCAGATCAATGAGTAATCATCAGAAGCATTGGTCTAACGTCACAAAGTGTAAGCGAACGGTGGGTGTCATTGTTGAACATGTACATAGCAATAGGTGGTAAAATGTATAATACCTTTGTAGTCGTAATTTTCGAATTTGCTCATCACCTGACTGACATCATTTTGTCTGCCAATGAATGTTGAACATGTAAATCGAGCTCTTTTCTGTCTGTATCTATTTACAATGTCGGCAATGCTTGAATCTTCAAACAAAAAATGGTCCTTCGTTATTCTAAATATATGTTCTACAATTGTCCAGGCTTCATCCCCCGCCATGTTGTTTTCCAGGAAGGTAAGTAAGTCACTCGGCGTTTTCAAGTGTGGGAATACTTCCGCATTAATCTTATCTTTCATCAAGAACCGCATCTGCCGTACAAAATATTTATTACATTAAATGTGGTATATTTCTTGTGTTGTAAAGTTTCATATTTGTGTCACACCTTTTTTCAACAGTATTTCAATTATATACATCAATCAATGGACCTAACCCATTGTGCCTTGGTCACCAACTAGTACCAACTTGTTATAATATGAATCAGATATGGAGGACTACTACATCTGGATGCATTATTTTCAATTAAACCGTACAATGATACATAACGATATTAAATCTTCCTTTCTTTGTCATGATGCGCTAAATTGACCAATTTATATGCAATTTGGAAACAGCAGATGCAGGAAGGATCGAGTAGTTCCGTAAGCGCTGGGTAATATTTCCACGGAGATGTCGTATCTGTATTTTAAGTGAAATAAGTGCAGTCAACAAGAGAAAAATGCGAAGCAGGAATTGCATTTTTCACAGCTCGAAGGTAATTTTTGTCAGAAACAATTGTATATTGCATCATAGTATACTACTAATAAAATTATAGTCATCAAAATACATATACGGTTAATGTACGCAACAAGTAGTTATTATTTACTGGCCTGCTGTAGATATTCTCATGTCACTTGGCAGGTAAAGATATAGTCATATGATGGCCAGGAATGTTGCAAACACTATTAAAATATATAACATAGCACTTCAAAAACATTTTGGAAACTATACTGATGTACAGCAGAAAATGTTACAAATTGACCAAACATTGTACACTTCTGACGGCTTTGCTATGATTTCTTTATTCATTTTACAAAATATTTTCACATCCGTTATAATTAATAAAACGACGAATTACCTCATCAACCTGATCTGGTACCAACTCCTCGTCCAGCTGCTTCTTAAACTCATCCCAAAGACTAAGTCCCGTTGAATCTTCGTCCATCGACGTCTCCTCCATTCCCACAATTTTTCTGTGCTTGGCTGACTTGTTTTATCTTATCTTCGTTATTACAGTAATGGTCTCAAAATAAATAAAAAGATTGTAAAGATGGAGAAAACAACAACATAATCAGAATAATTATGCGACTCGTCGATAGAAAAGGCAATGAATTTAATGCAGATGGAGAAATAAGGTGCATATGCTCATCACATTCAATGGCATGAAATATATCTGTCCGACAAAATAGTAGAATTTTATTTAATTATTCGGCGGTGGCTTAGAACGGAAAGGAAGTGCAGATATACTCTTACACTAGTAGTTACAACATATTATATTACCACTTTGCTACAATATTTTTACGTTATGGTAAAATTGAACATATATCGCACAAAGCGGATAAAACAGATAAAAGTGAAAACAATAAGGAGCAGAGAGGGCAAACGGATCTAGGCAATAGGAGGAGGTATACACGACAACAGACGGACCAGGCAGCACATGAGGGAGTCGACAAAAATAGTGCAAAAATGATAGAGACAAGAAACCTAAAACAACACATCATCACCAAATATATGAACAAAAACATCATTAAAATGAACCAATTAACAGAGCAAGTCTGTACTGATGATAACATTGCAAATTGCATAGAATATCTTAAAGATAGTGTGTTGGAAAGTGCCGGGTTGTTGCTCATGTGAGAATTTTCGTAGAAAAAAGTATATATATATTCCACAAAACAAGAGATTAAGATAAGGATGAAGTTTAATCATTATTTTTTCCTTTGTCAAATGTTATCTTTTATCTCGACTTAAAAAACACCTTGAAACTAAGACCACCTCATTGATAAGACCATCACCCATATCTTTTGTTGACCGCTTTTTAATGTAACCTGATAATCAGACCACCTTACAACTAAAAGTAATGTAGGTCGTATTAATGAGACATCATGGTACATCATCATTTGAAAACATATTGAGAACTTAACACAAACGATCATTGCCTCCAGTCCTACACTAGTCTATTGGTGTCCGCTATATTGATATTTAAAGTGCTTACACACGAAAATTGTTGACATTGACAGCAAGTAGTATCTTTTAAATATTCAAATTAGATTAGATAGATAGATAGATAGATTTTATTCAGTATTGGTTGCACAAACATGGAAATTTAAAAACAACATGTATAATAAAACAATTGAGATACATACATGTGAATTTGTAAACAACCATGACAAGCATACCAACACTAAGGATTACACAAAAAAGAGAGAACTCTTATTTCCATTGTGGTCCTTTAGTGTTGGTGGCATGACATAGAGAGGCATCTCTAATAATGAGAATAATAATAATAATAATAAATTGCACAAATGTATCAGGTATAGTCTTAGGGTGGTATCACAGTTATTCTACTACAGGGTGCTAAGTTTAATATTACATGTAAATGTATCTACAATCAATATCACAGATTTTAAATAAATTAAAAAACATGTTTAAGTGAAACAGGTTCCAATACTGAAATGCATTAATGTGAATAAACAAGTAGCTAAATGAATAAATAAATAAATATATAAAAATAAATTAATTAAATTCTTAATAAAATAGATTCATTTAATGGATAAATAATATAAATAAAATAAAAAAATAGTTAAATCACTTTAAGATTCTAAATTGTCTAAAAAATGTGTTTTTACTTTAGTTTTAAAATCAGCCAACTTTTCCGTGTGTGCTATACTAGCAGGCAATTGATTCCAAAGGGTTATACCAGAAAAGAAAAAGGATTTAGACCCAAAACCTTTGACCTTTGGCACCGCAAACCCCCCCTGTCCACTCAGTCTAGTTTTATAGGAATGTATAGAGTCTTGAGATATAAAATGGTCTACCATATAGTCTGGGGCTAAGTTGTTTTTAATTCTAAAAACATGACAC
This sequence comes from Mactromeris polynyma, assembly GCA_032209605.1. NCBI lineage: Eukaryota > Metazoa > Mollusca > Bivalvia > Venerida > Mactridae > Mactromeris > Mactromeris polynyma. Next base: position 3,334,682 of record JASFXZ010000019.1, on the reverse strand, counting down.
AGAATAATTTGGTGTACACGTTTATTGACTGGTAACCAATTAAGGGATTTGAAATGGACATGACCTATGTGTGACCTTGCATCAAGGTCAAGCACAAACCTGATTAACTTATTTTGGGTGGTTTGGAGTTTGGATTTAAGGGACTGGGTCAGACTATTATACCATATAGAACAGGCATAGTCAAAATGACATTGGATAAGGGCCATAACCAGGAGTTTCTTGGTGTGTTGGGTAAGGTAACCTTTTTTACGATATAAATATTTTAACCTTGCATTAGCCCTTTTAAGTATAGAGCGGGCCATGAAATCAAATGATAATGTCTGATCAATAGTTGCACCAAGATATTTTACAGCAGAGGTGGGTTCAATAATAGAACCGTTACATGAAATATCAAGAGTAGAGTTTGACCTAAGTCTATGTTTAGACCCGAATAGAATGGACTCAGTTTTACCCAAATGGAGTGATAACTTGTTATCCACTAACCATTGACTAACAAGATGCAGGTCATTTTTTAAAGATGATTCTACAGTTGACTTACATTTACCTGAAACTAAAATACCAGAATCATCAGCATATAACAAAAGCTTGTTTTTAACCACAGCTGACATATCATTAACATAAATTAAAAATAAAAGAGGGCCAAGTATGGACCCCTGTGGAACTCCACATGTTATAGGAGCTGTAGCAGAATGGGTACCAGAGACATCTACTAATTGTTGCCTATCAGACAGATATGATTCAAACCATCTTAAAATATCATCCCCAAGGCCTGCAGCTCTGAGCTTCATTAGAAGAATAGAGTGGTCTACTGTGTCAAAAGCCTTTTGGAGGTCTAAAAGAATCATGCCTATTACATTACCTTTATCCATCTCATTCCTTATGAAGTCAGTTAGATGTATTAGACAGGTGTCTGTAGAAAACTTACTTCTAAAACCAGACTGAAATTTATACAATAATGTGTTTTCCCTAAAGTAGGTTTCAACTTGATCATAAACAATCTTTTCATAAATTTTAGAAACAATACTAAGAATTGAAACAGGGCGGTAGTTACCGACAGATGTTTTGTCATTTTTCTTGAATATAGGGACAACTCTAGCTGATTTTAGATCCTCTGGTACCACACCCTGAATGAGGGACAAATTTATGACATGGGCAAGTGGTTCAGCAATGATGGCAGCTCCATCTTTAATAAATCGGGCCGGAATACCATCTAAACCTGTAGCTTTGTTTGCACTAAGCTGAGTTAAATATTTCAATACCTGATTTTCAGAAACTAAAGAAAAGGAGTAGCTATTCAACACTACACCTAAATTGGCATAAAATTTTGTAACAAAAGATTTTCCAAACTTGTTAATACAAACTGGCAATTTTTCAACAAGCTTTGAAGCAACTGTAGTATAAAATGAGTTAAAACAATCTGCAATAATTTTCTTATCAAAACAAATATCACCCTCAATATTAAGACATATATTGGTACTTGAAGAAGATAACCCTTTCTTGGAGGGCAAACCAAGATTTTTAAGAATAGACCAGAGTGACTTGGAATCATTTTTATTGTCTTCAAGGGACTCAGTAAAAAAGCTTTTCTTAGCAGAATCAATCATATATTGTGTTTTGTTTCTAAAAGATTTAAAAGTACTATAATTTTCAATAGTATATAGATCTACCGTTTAAAATCAATAGTTCTGTATAGATAAAATCATCGATTTTTTATCCTTCTTAATAACTGTGTAACTCGTAACATAGCCACGACGATATTCAGGTATATAATGGAAATGATTTATGATTTGATAAAATGTTTACTTGTGTAACGCGCAATAAATTATATAATAGCCTAAGCGTGTACATATTATGAATGCCAATATTATGATTCAAGCAAACTTAATCTAGTGTACGAATTTAAATTACTGAAACCCTTTTAGAACAGTTATTGATTTTCACAAGTTTAAATTCCCATGCGTTTTTGGATATATTATACTTAGGCGCGTAATTTATACAGAAAAAGAAAGAACACTGATTTTTCGTTTAATTAAGTACATGTACCAAGACAGAAATGTCATGAAAAGAGAAATCAACATGATCCTTTATAATAATTTATATGACTTTAGTCACATTGTTTCTTTTGCTTTAATGTGTCTGTCGTAACCAAATGTTTACGCCTGACTAGTCGTCCGGCTGTTGTCCTCTATACTTTACACTCTAATGTAAGACTTTAACGTACTGAATGATAGATTAAGATGTTATTTACAGGGAACGCCACATACAATGCCTCCCCATCCATAAAACAGCCTACAAAACATTAGGGGGACTGGGGAGGTGCAAGGGTAAACAAAGATAAAGAAGGCAATACATGCACACACACCCAATGAAGACAACAGTTATGTACAAAACATTCGGGACACAGGAGGTGCAAGGTCAAATATGTATTGATCGACAATCAAAAAAATCCATTGAGAATGTAGGGGGGGGCAACAAGGGGCGAAATGGTTGATGAGACGTAATACACCATTGAACTAGTCAAGACGGTCAGTAATCATATGCTGAAAGCGATGGAAAATAACGTGAATATTATATCAAATAAATGAACTGCAAATGGGGGAAAATGAACTTAACATACATCTAAAACACAAATAAAAATAATAACCACAAAGCGATTTGCAATCACTGTAATGTATACATTAACATATACTCTGTATACAGTAATTAAATTATTTACATCAGAATTCGAAAGAACCACAGCATCTTATATAAGCAAACTGATGTAAAGCAACAAGAGTTTGATCTTGGATAGTTGAGTGGGTGAAATGAGTTACAATGCTTACTGAGTACTGAACATACTTTGTGTCAACTTTCCTTGTAATGTGAGTGCTAGAATCGAGTATAAACATTAAACAGTAAAACCTCGCTTAACTGCCACCTCGATAATAAGACCACCTCAAAATTATGAACACAATTTTCGGGTCCATTTTCACTGTTTTCCCTTTATTCAACCTCAATATTAAGACCAACTCAATATTTAGACCATTTTTAAGGGTCCCAAGGGTGGTGTTATTATTGAGGTTTTACTGTACTGTGTATCAAAATGAATACTCAGCATTCAGTTAACATCCTAATCCAATTCACTAACTCAATTATCCAAACTCAAACTCAGTAGAATACATTTGAGTGCTGAATGCAGACAGGGGTAATGAATAGAATTCCGGGCACAGGTGTATTACTGATGTGTTCCCTCCCTACCCAAGGGGTCGAACATATAATGAATAATATGAGAACATCTGATGTATACTATCTCCAAGAAAGGTGCAGCCATATAAATGTGTTTTCTTCTGTTGTATTGGGGTAATACACAGATACGTGTAATAAGCTCGTATTCCTAGCAGCACGCCACGCTTATCAAAATATCTTCTTTCTACAGAATTAGTGTATATATATAAGAATACACGGGAACCAAAAATATACATAAAGGAATATGACGAGAAAAGCAAGTATATTAGTATTTTATGTTTAATCAACAATGCAACAACAAATTCTTCACAACAAATAGTTAAGCAATATTCACTGATTTCACCTTTCATATATTAAACAGTACATGCACATTCAGTTATATACAGATGTAAGTATTACCACTAAATGTAATATAATTCAAGGTCTGACTTCAGCATTCCTGCTGTATAACGTCTCAAAAACAATAAGAACAACATGTTTCATTAAAAATACACATGCATTATATAAACCATGCCACACACATCCGTACTAAAGAGAAAATATCCATTATTTCCATTGTGGTCCTTGTCATTGATGGTGTGACACAGAGATGCATGAAAACATTGAAATTCTATCACAGACAATAATAATGAAAGACAATAGTTAGTAGTGCTGAGTGCTGAGTATAAGGGTTATAAATAAGCATAACCATAAATTCTCAGGTTCGCTCTCAAATCCCAAAATGGACTCAGAATAGTAAGAATTCAATAAGCATTGCTATTCACATCGGACGCTTGAATCTATACACTCAGACTCGGCATAGTAAATATTATTATCTGGGTGCTGAGTGCAGAATGGTGAGTACCAGTATGAGTTCGAGTCTGCTTTCAGAGTGCACACAACCTCACACGTACCCTAAAATCACAATAAAACGAACAATATGGATTAAAAAATGTATTAATATGTAAAATGAAATAAAAAACTTATATTACACCAAATGGAAACTAATACAATTATTACGTAACGTTGAAACATGAGCAAAGTTTAACGGTTACTAATTCGAGTGCCTTGAGATTAATATACATTTTTGGCATACAGTGTATGCCAATAACAAACAAAATTATTACACAGTCCCTTTTTATAACTCTACATTAGTAATACATGTATGTCACATGGGCGATAAATAAAGCATAGTATAACCATATGCCACTTGTTATGTAACGTCAAAACATTTCAAACGAAATTGTCAGCGTTTTTTATTCCTCTGAATCCGATGACGAATAATGTCTTTTCCCAACTTTCGGCATTGAATCTACCTGAGTTAAAAAATTGCTTTCAAATTGTGCCGATTCAAATTTCTCAGATTCCGCAAAAGGAATACCAGTGCATTGTTCTAAACTAGTTCCTTCTTCCTCTTTCATTGCTTCGTCTGAAAGGCTTTCAGTTATGTCGGAAGAAGAACTTGAACTTACTGAACTACTTGTTGACGAATCAGAGGTACATAGTTTGCCTTGCTCGTAACGCTGTATATCAAATGGAAAAGACATTATAAGATACACTTGTGGTTGTATTGAACTGTCAGATAATGAGGCTAAAAGCATAAGTAACGTTAGTACACGGTACGATATGCATGTACGGTGCAAATAATACTGACCAATCAATTATCAGCGGGAATCACAAATTGGACTTTTGTTGAGAGGTTGTCTCGCTACAATGGTTAAAACTTAAATTAAATCTTTGTATTCGTTTACTATTGGAACCTTGATTATGTTGTTGTAGAGAGACAAGGGACGCGGAGAGTTTGCACTGCACCTTCAAATGAAGCAAAACGGACAAAGTTAAATCACTGGAAACCTTACGTGATCTACGTTAATTCATGTCAAGATTCAACTGTTATGCTATGTCTTTAAGGATTATGTTTGGGACTTTTGTAGGCTACCAGCAACAAATGCAGCAGCTGTTCAAGTTTCTATCTTGGCAAAACTTTAATGAAAATATTCAACCCGATATAAATTATAAAAAAACAAGGATAACGTATAACAAATCATCGTGTAATCGGGAAATCGGGAAAATCCGTAATTTGCCGTGAGATTTCAGTTGAATATTGGTGATTGAAAATGTTTTGAAAAAATCACTTACATTTGTCGTATGTCCAAACTGTGGATACATACACATCGGTTTAAGGGCAAAAGATTAATAATATCACGTAAAAATATAGTAAACCCAAAAATAATAGCAATTGATGGCATATTCCTTGTAGTCATCATTGCTTTAATTTAACGTTAATTTAGACTTTGATAGAGTTGTCGTGCAAGGATGCATCATAAACAAAAGAGTTACCTTACCTGACAAAAACGTTCTGCTGACTTCTTCCGTTCTCTTGAAAAGTTCCCAGATAACTTTGTATAATATTTTATATAATCTGCCTTGTCAGTATCACACAAATCAGAAGAGGGAAAGTCTCTCATGATTTGTTTTACTTTCGAGAAACAGTTTTCTGCCTCTTTTGCGAGACGTCTGATTATTTCTGAAAAAAATGGTAAATATAAATATAATAAAGACATCCCTTTCTGTTGTCAAAAAATGGTTTGTTTTTGTAATTACATGCAAACGAGCTATCAACCGTGAAGCATTTAGTGCTCAATCAAATTATTTAATGCTGAATTTGTTGTAGGTCTGATATTAAACAGTATTGAAAACTTTGTCCCTGGTGATATATGTCATTTTAAATTCTGTTAATCATCATCGAAAACTGTCATGTAAATGTACTTACAATGAAATAAGGTGAGAAAATGCATTCGAGAGGCTTCATTGATATTAACAAACCTTTGTCATATTTAGGTGCACCAAAACACCAATCCATGAAAGATTTTCCAGTCCTGTAATAAGCTGTAAGTGTTTTCCTGTTTGGAAAGAGCGAGGTATTAGCTTCGACATATTCCTTCATTGTTGCAATCGCTTCTTCTATATTTCCAAGTCGATAATGACACCATGCAGTGTTATCGAGTTTAGTTGCATACTGTGTGGATTTAGTCATACCCATAGCCACATCCCTTTTCAAAGACTCCTTGAACCTATTCAAAGCCATATGATAATATTCTTTGACTTCATCTCCCATTTTATTGTGAATTCGGAGTTTTTGTTCCGCAATTGCTAGACACACAGTGCCAACGTTGAAATCATAGGTTGATAAATCAGGATGATCGGTAACAACAAGATCTTTTAACGTTCCTCTGGCTTGTTCATGCGCAACCTTTGCATTCTCGTATTCACATTTATCAAAATACACATTACCCTTTGCATTTTGTGCTTGTGCCACGCCCGCAACATAACGGCATCTTCTGAAATAACCCATCGCCTTGTCGAAGCAATCCAGTGCATCTTGGAATTTATCTGTCATTCGAAAGTATCTACCTTTGTGATACCAGAAACTTCCGAAAGTAAACTCATCATCATTAACGTCATTGTTTGTCACACTAGACTCTATATCGATTAAAATATCACGGACATCTTGAAACTGTTTCATATCAATAAAGGTAGCCATGCGCTCAATACGCCAAAACAAGGCTGCATGTTCAGACGAGTTAGAAATAATGTTGCTATAGAGCATACTCTTGTCCTTGGGCGATAACTGTACTGTTTCTGCTACTTTACTTAGGTAGATGCATCTGTCGACTGGAAGTGAGTTATCTTTTGTAAATCGCTGCTTTGCAAGCACTTGGAACATAGATTTGTAAACTCCTGCACTGTCTAAAATAACCTTTCTGATCATCGGATAATTGACATCGAAACCCATGTGTTCATTTACTGTGTTATCTATCTTTTGAAATATGTATAAACAGAAGTTCAGTTGTGCTCGGTTAATGCTGTCCTCCGTATGTTTATTCTCAAGATAGCGCAGTAAAAGAGGGTGTAAACAATATTCTAACTCAACTTGTGATTTTGAATCTTGATTTATAAATGCTCCCCATTCTACTCTCTGTAACACATGTCGGTTTGTTAGTTCCATCATTATCATAACAGTTTCGTCAAAATTGATCTCCAAAATTGCCGATGCAATATTAATATCGAATTCCGATGTACCCACTACTGAAAGTTCCAGTAATTTGTGTTGAGTAGATTCGTCCAATGAACCATATGTAAAACTGAGTATATCTTCCATTTCTGCAGTTTCCATGCTACATGAAATAAGATAAGATGAGACGTCACACGATCCTTGCTTAACGGCTGCACCAACAAGCCCTATTGCCAAGGGGTTACCATTTGTCTGTTTTACTATCGCCAGAACTAAGTCATGGGGCACGCTTTTCTGAAAAAGGAAACATGAACAGTTTATGCACGGAACATTGTCAAATTGATTAACATTCCCACACGCACCAGTTTTCTGATTTTGTTGTGTTGTAGTTTATTTCTACCTATTGAGGTAATCGGGCGGGTAAGTGTCATTTTAAATTGGATGACCATAAAAATTATACTCCTACAGCCTTTATTGGTACAATTAAATTGAGACCAGGCAGGAAAGGGTTCAATACATGCAATATAGTTATCATAAGACTTACTGGTTTAGCGCGAAGTTTCAGCAGCTGTGTGGAATATCTTTCATCCAGAGGCTTGAGTTCTATAACGGCTACCCATTTGTCGAGTTTTGGTATTTGCTCATGATCGGGTGGCAACCTGCATGTGATGATCCACTTTATCTGCAAAGGTTTAACAAGACTATATCCTGATGTTTCTTTACTTTGAAAGTCTCAATGCAATTTCAGTAGCAGTTTGGAAATCGACAACTCCTTGTTTGCACTGGACCAAGTATATAGTAGTTTGACAAAGTAATAAATCCAAAAATCCATGAATTATATATCTGTATTCGTATTTTTGTAATATTCTCATTTTAAATAATACACACGAAACATATAGACCGCGAATTATGTACCTGTAGTTATAGAATAATAAGGATTACATCATTAAAAACTACTACCGTTGGTGGTGATATTTCAACACATCTGTTGAACACCTTGATCGTGTCAGATTGGTTGTTAAGATACACGTCTTCGATATTGTCCAAGAGTATACACTGTTCTGAAAGCAATGATTTTATTATCAGGAAATATTTATTAGAACTATACTATGAAAGACAATGAATCGCTGAGTACGGCTCAAAATAGAATGTACTATATATGTAAAGTAAAATGTATGTTTATCTCTATGATGCGATAAAGGTGTTTGTATTTATTAACGAAATAATTATATTTGATAAAAGCAGTAAATGACACATGTTAGCGATAGTGTAGTAGGTAAGGTGTAGGTCGCTCAACCCGGGCGTTGTGACGCGCAACCAAATTAAAGTATTGGTCACAGCTCTTCGTAAGGAAAACGTTTTTTTTTGTTCCAGGAATCAGAATTATAGGCGATTCCAATCGACACAATGCTATCACTACTATTTATTCTATAGAGTTATGAGTATTAATGCACTTGCAAATCTTAAATTATGCACTGCACTGATGCACAACTAATTGGGAACAACAGTAATTGACACACCGTCAATTGTCTACCTGGTTAGCTTAGTCAGTACAGCACTTGAGTGTCAGTATGGGGGTCGTACATTTGAACCTCGGGGGGGGGGGGCTGGATATACAAGTAACTTGTCTATACCTGATTCATGTATGGAACTTGCTAGATAATTTGTTATAGAACAGGTTAGTACTAGAACCAGTTGGTAACCCATGATCACTTTTTAGGTCCACTGACTGCCGTACAAAGCAGAATAACTGATGAAAAACGGCAGTCAATGATCACACCATCATGAATTTATGTTTAAATCATCGTATGTTTGAAATTATTTCTACTTACTACCATCTCCTGGAAGTACGATCATTTCGAGGAGTGTGTCCAAGTTAGATGACGGTTCATTTACTTTAACCACAAACGCCAATATCTGTCGAACAAAATCCAATGCCGAGGTGATATGCCTGTTAAAAGATAGTTCAATCATTATTCCATCTATGATATAACAATGATAATAAAGGTTAATATATATGGAACTCGAATAGTATTTGACAAATACAAAGCATGCACCCTCCAAAAAAAACTAAATGAGAATAAAGGTATAAATTTAAAGCAATGGGGACATAAGAGAAGCATAAAATGATGGGTGAAAATAGGAGTACCGCCATGTAGTGATTTATGTTTGTAATTGATTAATCTGTGTGTCCCTTTGGATGCGCGGCTGTGTATTCAGCATTTCCTTCTGGACTTCTGTGTTCAGTGTTAGCCACGATAAAATGCATCAATGTCAAGATAATACTCCAGAAACACAGCCTACATGTGAAAAGTGAAACCGGTTTCCCGCATAACAAATTAATGGCAGACATACGCAGAAGGCGTAGCATATTTAAAAATGACCGACTAGTCATTAATATATTACCATTTGCTTGTACAAGTTAATGTTGATTTCTTGAGATTGGACGGTAATGATGATAAATGTATTACTTACCATTATTCAAAGCAAAGATAATTTTATAGCTGTAAGAATCGTGATATTGTTTTAAAACAGCTAAACATGTCATGACTTAGCATGCATGACAAAGTTATCAAATATGACATACATTTGCGTTGTGCCAACAACATTGCGTTGTGTCATTGAATTCAACAGTAAAAAATGGTATAACAAATACATGAGCATTGTCACCACATTATAGGAAACCTTCATATGTTATGAATGTTTAATCACACAAAGCCTTCCATTATAAAATGAAACAAATTACTTCATGTCCACGTGAGTGACATCCATCTCCGTTGACAAACGTGCACAAACTTCACGGGCAAGAGCTGTCTTCCCTAGGCCACCAAATCCATGAATCCATACACCTATCAGTATAAGAAGTATAACTGATTGCATACAATCGCAATTAAAGTTGACGATCGAACCCGTTACTCTAATTTGTAAAATATATATGCACTGTTTAATTATATGATGAATTCCACTGGTCTAAATCATGTGTATATCCAGATAATGGAGTAATCACCGGGAGCATTGGTCTAAAGTCATCATTTGTAAGCGGACGGTGAATTTATACTGTTACTGTTGAACACGCCAGTCAAGTATCAGATGGTAAAAGTTCTTATACCTTTGAAGTCGTATTTGTCGAAATAGCTCAACACCTGTTGGACATCATTTTTTCTGCCAATGAAAGTAGAACATGTAAATCGAGCTCTTGTCTGTCTGTAATTGTTTACAATGTCTGCAATGCTTGAATTTTCAAACAAAAAATGGTCCTTCGTTATTCTAAATACATGTTCTACAACTGTCCAGGCTTCATCCCCCGCCATGTTGTTTTCCAGGAAGTTAAGTAAGTCACTCGGCGTCTTCAAGTGTGGGAATACTTCCGAATTAATCTTATCTTTCATCAAGAACCGCATCTGCCGTACAATGCATTATATACATTAAATGTGGTACAGTTGTTGTGTTGGAAAATTGTGAGTTTTACGCCATTATTCAACAGTATGTATGATATGTACAGTGGTCAGTGGACCTACCCATCGTGGCATGGTTACCGACTAGTACTAACTTGTTATAATATGAATGAAGATGGCGGACTAATACTTTTGGATGCCTTATCTTCAATTAAATCGTACAATGATACAGAACTATTAAATTTTCTTTCGCCGTCATGCTGCGCTGCATCGACCAAAGCGTGAGGAGGAAAACAATGTATGCAGAAAGGATCAAGTAGTATCGTAAGCGCTGGCTTATATTTACATTGAGATACCATTCTGTATATTAAGTGAAATAATCGCGCAGTTAACACGGGGAAATTAGCAAATCAGGGGAAACAACTTTTATAAATCGCAGTTGATTTTTGTCCGAAATAAAAATACATGTATAATCCGTCACAATATACTACTTATGTAATAAGACAGTCATCAAAATACGTCTACGGTTAATGTACGCAACGAGTAATTATTCTTTAATGGCCTTTTGTAGAAATTATCAGTTCGCCTTTTAGGTAAACAACATTAAAATGTATAACATGTCGTTTCAAAAACGTCTATGAGACTATATATACTGATGTACAGCATAAAATGTCACAATAATGACCAAACATTAAACTTGCTGGCGACTTTGCTGTGACTTCTATATAACTTTAAAGAAAACATTTCACATGCGTTTTAATTAATAAAACGATGCATTACCTCATAAACCTGATCTGGTACCAACTCCTCGTCCAGCTGCTTCTTAAACGCATCCCAAAGACTAACTCCAGATGGATCTTCGTCCATCGACGTCTCCTCCATTTTCACAATGTATCTATGCTCGGCTCAATCGTTTTTTCTTATCATCGTAATTACATGATTGTCTCAAAAAGTAAAAGTATCTTGTAAACATGGAGAAAACAATAACAAACCTATATCAGTGCAAAAAAAACATCCGAATGTGCGAATCTTCGATATTAAATGCGCATTGAGTAATAACGGCGCGTATGCTCATGAATTGTCAGAAAACGTTGTAAGCACATGAAAGATATTATTATTTATCCGACAACAGCCATGTAGTAAAATTAAGCGTAGATATACTCTAAGACTAGGCAGTTGCAAAGTAGTCCATTGTTAATTTACTTAAATCTTGTTTATGTAATTGCAAAATTGAACATCCGTTGCACAAAACCGGATAACACTGATAAAAGCGAAATAATGTAGAAGAGATGGCCATATTCACAAGTCAGAAATTCCCTAAACAGATCTAGGAGATGGTAAGAGGTATACACAACAACAGACGGTCCAGGGGCACGTACAGGAAGGCGACAAAAAATACCGAAATAAGGACTAAAACACATCACCAACAATGAACAACAACAGAATACAACAAGAAAATGAACCCCACAACAGAGCAGCAACCGAATGGGGGCAATACCATGGTAACACTCTTGAAATTCCAATAAATTGTATAAATTAGTTCTGTCATGTTTTAGTATCAAACATCCGTTGTGGAACTGTGTTTGATGTTCAACAATATGTTTATCCTTGGTAAATTGTGGTTTGCCCTATGGTGCTAGTTAAGCATAAAGTTTAAGAAATAGAGTAAAAAATAGTTTACGTGTCATCGTAGTTGACATTGTATCAAACATCCCGCTTTTACCAAAACCGCTCATTTTATTGAACACAGGGCAATATTTCAAGAGCAACACGCTTTGATAAATGCAAATTTCGGCTGTGGTTGAGAGGTTACTCAACACATATTTTGGAAGTAATTATTGGATGTTGAGCTAATCACAGGGATATTGGATAGAATCAGTAGGATGTTGCCATCCCGCTAATAAAACGACTTGCACATAGTCCATCCAGTGGTCTTAATCAAGGGGTTTCACAGTTATTATGCATTTGATACACCATTTCCTGTTCATTATCATCAACATGAATCAGGTTAAGTCGCTTGATACTCAAAATCGTAAACCGTCGACACAAATAATCATGGTAGTGATCACAAATACACTAAATGAACCGACACGTTTTATGAAATTATAATGTGTACCCGAAGTTTATCATAATTGTCAGCATGCAGTTACCAGTTCAAATATAAACATCAAATACGTGTATGTTACTTTAAACGAGCTTAACTCATTGTGTTAATGTTAATAGTATTAAACAATTCAAATGTAATCAAAACAAATTTACAACGTTTGCTATGTTGCAATGCACAGTAACAGGAGTGATATCAATTAATAGGATTCGATAAACCACTTGCTGCGAGTAAAAGCTGAAATACTTACTTTTGTTTTTTTCAAGTAATCCGCCATATTTTATAAGCTTGAGCGTGAAACGTTTGACCTATATCTGAAATGCGTTAATATTAAGTAGCATGATTAAACATCCTGTTGATTGTTAACTCACTGTTCAGACTAGTATCCTAACTTTCACCCACTTATGAGTAATTGATTCAAGATAAGATTACAAGCTACAATTGCAAAGTCCCTGATGTTTAAACGCATGCAAGTTTTAATATTAACATTGCATTTTATAAACAAAGTTGTAACTACGCGAGGCAAAATCAATTATGTATTAAAATAGACAATCAATACGCAAGTCCATGTTTTATGAATACGGAAGAATACCGAGTACGAATATAGCCCGACAATGTTTACCTGACTTTCAAAAATAGTCGCACAGAGTTGTCGTCGCTATATAAGTGTATTACTACCCTCGTAACTTCGCATCGAGAACGGCGCCCGAAGAAGTGAGTCAATGTGATAGTCAATCAATTGATGTCTTATTAAATTTAAATAACAGGTAACAAGAAAATATCCACTCGTAATAAAGTAGAAGGACGCAAACATAACTTGCAAACATCCATCCAGGTTTCTCAATAAGCTAGTGAGGCTAGATCGACCGTACAGTCCGTGACATGCTGATTGCAATGATTATGTACACACGTTTGTATTCAAGTTATACTTAGAAGAACACTGTTGACAGTTGGTCGGGCAATAGAAATCGACACTGAAATCAATACTAAATATTTCTAAAACGTAATAGCGAGCAGAACGAAAACCTATTAAGGCCACTGATAAATAGAAAAGGATATTTCAAACTCTAAACAAAAACGATTATAACGACTTTCAAAATATCGGTATAATATTAGTTTTTGGCATACATGAATATTGCGAGTTTCAAAATGCGTAATTATTTGTTTACAAGGAGCTATAAGCGTTATAAGAGGAGCGAAAATGACGTAATTAGGGTTTTAAAGGATCTTTATAACAACGTAATTAAGGAAACTCGTTATAACGCCTTTATCGCATAATTGTGCATATTTAAACCCGTTATAAAGACTTTTTAGCGGAATATACGCCCTTGGACAGTCGTAATTACACCGTTTGATACACGTAATAATGCCCTTTTAACTCGTAATAACGCATGTTTTCTTTGGTTCGGGCTATAACGACTTTTTATGCGTGATTATGCCTTTCAAGGTCGTTATATTAATATAACGCGTTTTATGGTGTTATTACGAGTTATATATTTTTGTTCATCAGTGGTCCGAACAGGCTTTCGTAGAAAATTCATCGATAAACGCTTATTAATTTATGGCAACATAGTGCTAACTGCTGATTAAACTGTCAACAATCATTAGAACCTGTTATATAATTTAATTTGTTAAAAGTTATTAATTTTACATCATTTGTCAAACGAGTTTACACCTTATTTCAATCACCCTCGATGACTGCTTCCTAAGTAACAAACCAGCCAGATACAGGGATGTGAGTTTTTGTCCTGTCGATTTTATTTTTAGGTTGGAGAATTGAAAGTTTAACAATTTGACATATACACGTAAATAAAGATGTAGAATATATCATTCTATAATAGAATTGACAGGTACGTAAAATTTGCTACGTAAACTTACAGGAGAAATTGTATAAAAAAGGGGGGGGGGGGGAATCCAATGTTGATATATTGTGCAATCTTTCTACAGTAAAACATTTTGGGGTATGCCAATGTTGCCCGTTATTGAAAGGTTGAGGCTTAAATTGCTATAAACTCTTACCACTGGAAAAGAAGAACAGTTAAACCTCAATAATAAGACCACCCCTGTGACTCTTGAAAACTGGTCTTCTTATATAGGTGGTCTTAATATTGAGGTTGAATGAAGAGCAAAACGGTGAAAATGGACTTGAAAATTGTGTTCTTAATGTTGAGGTGGTCTTATTATTGAGGTGATCTTTAAGTGATGTTCTACTGTATACAACTGTTGAAGATATGTTGTTGCTCAAAAGAGCCGCGGTGCAAGAGGTTGTGCTGTATTATAAATCATGGAAATGTGTTAAGATTCAAGGGAGTATATAAGCTAAAGAGAAATCAATGAAAACTTACGATTACATCTATTCAGCGTATGCATGTTCCATAATAATGTGGTGTATCCTGTTCCACAAAAGCTTTAACGCTTACTGTCCGCTATATTTATATTTATCGAAAGTTTAAAGATGTTTGTGTTTGCACACGAAAACATGTTGACATTGAAAGCAGATGTTATCTTTTCAATATTGAAATGAAATTCTCTAATAAATTTCCGGTTTATTTTATAATCAATAGTTATGTATAGATAAATAGTTGATTATTTTATCCTGCGTTATGTCTTTGCTACTCGTTACTCGTAATAAAGCTACGACGTTACTCAGATAAAAAGCTGACATAATGCACGTAGTGATACATTGTTTACTGAAGAGTGTGTATAACTCACGATAAAATAACAAATATATACACATATACTGTCAATATTCTGTATCAAGTGCACGTTGACTGGTGTGCGAATTCAAAATAGTGTTTGTTTGTTTGTTTCATCGGGTTTAACGCCGTTTCTCAACAATATTTCAGTTATATACGGCGGCCGGTTCACCTAACCAGTTTTTCCTGGACTGAATTCTAACCAGTACTAACTTACCCTTCCACAAGGAGCCGGCAACCTCTCCACATGTGGAGGAAAATCGACATTTTAGTCAAATTTTCATGGAAGGGTATGACCTGCCGCGACCGGGAATCGAACATCGA
This sequence comes from Mactromeris polynyma, assembly GCA_032209605.1. Classification (NCBI taxonomy): domain Eukaryota; kingdom Metazoa; phylum Mollusca; class Bivalvia; order Venerida; family Mactridae; genus Mactromeris; species Mactromeris polynyma. The sequence goes on along the minus strand of JASFXZ010000019.1, from coordinate 3,318,944 downwards.
AGTCATGATTGTTAACAGTAATGGATATTCGCAAGGTCATATCCCCGTGAGTTTTTCGACAGATTACACTTAGATAAAATAGGAGTTTTATTTTATACTCGAACAAAGCTGTGTTTCGTCTAAGAAAGTATCATGGTAGAAATGTCATTGTGCTATGTAATTATGTATTTTCACTGCTTTGTAAAATACTTTGAAATCAAAGTTATAAATTTTAAAAAAGAAAAAAGAAAAAAAATGTCATGAACATAGTTGGAAATCAATGCAATACTTTACAATAATTTAAATGACTGTAGTCTAATTGTTTCTGTTGTTTAAATATGTATGTCGTACGCAAATGAGTAGGCGTAGCTAGTCCTCTGGGTGTTATCACAAGTCTACACTCAGATTTAAGATATTAACTTACTGAGGTTGCGTAAAGATACTTGAGTGAGTGAAATGGGTGCCAATGCTTACTGAGTACTGACAGGCGCGTAGCGTCCTGTACGCAGAGTACGCAGCTGCGTACACATTGTCTCGAAAAATCGAAAAAATAAAAAGTTCAAATTTAATGCGCGTATTGGTTGACAAAACTTCGTTCAATTCAGGGATAAGAATGCGTCCAGAGTACCCCCGGACCCCTCGCAAAAAGGATATTGCGTACACATCACAAACCTCCTAGCTACGCCCCTGGCTGACATCACTTTGTGTCCCATTTCTATGAGAAATGTTCATGAATAGTACGATATGAGTGTATAACTGTTATACTCAGTACTCATGACTTATAACTTACACCCAATCAAAGATTCAAACTCAAATCTCCCAAGTATGAGTATAAAAAAGAATATTCAGCTCACTAAGCATCATAATCCAATTCACTCTCTCAATTATCTGAACTCGGTAGAATTAAGTTTGACTATTAAGTGCAGTGTGGTAACGGTTATAATTACGGGTCTAAGGCCGATGGCTGACATGCCCCCAGCCATGGTAGAACATACTGATTAACATGCTGACATCTGAGAAGATTTATCTCAAAGAAAAGTACAGTACACTGTTACGTATCGCGTCCCCAATCTTCAGGACCGCCTGTACATAATACTGTAATGCGAGTAAGTAAGATATGTCTTCAGCGAATATGTATCGTCTGAACAGATGTTCGGTATTATTTGAAAAGTAAGCAATGAGATTGCAAATCTTTGAACGTTGCGTGCACATATTTTTGTCACTAACTGTTATAAGGCTTATTATGTTTTAGAAAGAGAAATTTCAAACCTTCAAAACATCTGTTTTAGCGAGTGTTGGTGGTAAAACAATGGTCATGTGTGAAGGGCTTGACCGTTTTCATAGATATATCCAAGTAGATTAATAGAGGCATTCATTTGAGAGCAAAAATCGCCAATTTTATTTCGGTCTCTCGGTTCATTTTTAAACTTTCTAAGAATATCGTGTTCAGCTAGACATAACGTGACGATGCTACGGTTCGATCAAAAACGACTAGTAACCTTTTATTCCAATTTCAAGTTCTTTTATTTCATACACAATTTATAATCGAGGACGTCATTTTTAAAAAATATCTGACCGAAAACAATGTCACTTACCTTTTCATCATTCCACGTCCACCATCTTGAAAACGCCGCGGTTTTTTGCTGTACAGAGTTTCAATACAGTGTTGTATAAAGAGTAGAAAATGTATGTTATCGTAAACCACCAACCTGCGGTCGAAACTATGTTTTGACAACTGAAAATGCAGCAGCGTAGCATTTATTTCGCCGACAGAGATACTACAGCATGATTTTATTTAAAAATAAAAAATAAAGTGAACTTAGTCAAACTCTTCGCAGTGAAAAACGTCACAAAAGACTGTAAGGCTTGCCGCGCAGATCACTTAATATTTAGAAAGCACAAACAAGCAATAATACTCGGTAACCACACCCCCCCCCCCCCCGAAATACCAAAGTGACATCGACTGATATCTCGTATGTCCCCTCGCGCATCTGTCACAGCCACATCCGTCATGTGATTGGAATTCATCAGTGAATGTATCCTTCTTATGGGAATAGTGTTCCACTCTTCCAACAATGCAATCCTTAGTTAGTCGAGAGTAGATGGGGTATTCGATTGGGGGCAAATCTGAACTGTACGGCGGCCAGTCGAGTGGGTTAATGTTATGGTGTGCGAGAAAGTCTCAAACTATGGTTATATGGGGCCGGACATTGTCATGCTGGAAAATTAGGTGACGCTGTTGCACAAATGGGACTACAACCGGGTGAAGGATTTCATCTATATATCCCATTGACGTCGACCATCCGGACGAAGAAAAGTGAACACATCTGTGAAAAAGACCCGCCTCCATTGCCTCATTGGAAATCGTCTGGGAGCATGTGCCACTAACCAAGCCATACGACGCACGCGCCGTGTACGAGTGAGAGGCAGATCAACGTAAGGACGACGTGCTCGCAGACCAACCTCGTGCAATCTATTCCTTACAGTTGTTGGGTGAAAGTGGCGATTATGATTGCCTACTGTATTAATAGCGGTTTCAGTGACAAATAGCCCTGTCTTACGCGCGGACGTGCCGATCGCGGTCGATGGGCAGTCTTTCCGGTTTCTCTCAGACGGCGGACAAGACGTTCTATAGTGGAAACATTCACACCGAATTGCATAGAAACCTATTGTTGCCTTTGACCTTGGATTCCGTCAGCCGTTCCATGATTGAAATATCTTCAAATTCAATGTTAATAGCGGAAAGCGATGTGTATACCTCAAGAGTATCAAGTGGTATGACAAGATGTTTTGACGAACTTCTCATTATTCTGCTCGTGTTGTTCTGCCTTTTTTTACTTTCTCTATGTGGCACGGAGCATAACACGGTTGAGTAACTTTAGGCACCGGTTTGAGTGCACATTGACCAAGATAGTCGTCTGACCGGTTTTCATAATTTTAGGTAAAGCATTTAAATAATTGCTGCATATATTGTTACCCTACGTTTCTTTATCCTTTCAGTATATAAAACAATATTGCAGAACAAAATGCAATATATCTAAATTTATTGAACAATTAAGCTCAGAAAGTAAGAACATGTTGTATGTTGTTAATAATATGCAATTGTTTATTCACAAAGCTTTTAACTTAAGTAATAAGTTGTATTATAAATAAGTAATACATTTGTATTGTATGGTCTCCTCACTAATCGATTATATTTCACATTGTTTCAATGGAGCCAATATCGATCCGATATACAGTTCTCACATCTACAATATTTACCTCCCTTGTTCTTAACTGTCGGCCATTTTGATAGGCAAAACTGATAAGCACTTATAGGAGTAATTTCAAAATATGTGATAATTGAGAAAATACCAAGAGAATTTGCATGTGGCAACCACTTTTTCTTCAACTTACTGAGTTAAATGCCCACATGAGCATAATGAATAAGTTATATTTTATATATCGGATTAGTTTATCATCGTTTACATTATATTCCCTATAAACTTTGACAAAATTTGCCAATCAAAATGGCCGACAATTCAGAACAAGGGAGGTAAATATTGTAGATGTGAGAAAGTTCTATGTATTGGGTATCTTGCGATCACCCAGAAAGTTGGACATAATGTCTTTATTCTATAGAAACACACACAGCAAACGAAACATACAAGAATAGCGCTTATATCATTTTATTTTCAATCAACAATGCAACAACAAAATATTCACAACAAAATAGGTAAGCAAATATTCAAAACATGATTTCACAAGTCAGACATCAAACAGTGCATGTACATTCAGTTATATAGTACAGATGTAAGTATTATCACTAAATGTAATATCATATCCATGGCATGACTTCAACATTCTAGCAATATCGTGTCTCACATGGTTCAACAAAATTTCCCCAAAACAATTCAAGTACTTTTCAAGAACTTTTCCCCCATTTTCAAGGACTAAAATGTTGATTTTTTTCAGTATAGAGAAGAAAGGATGCAGAGTATTTTTCAAGTTTATCCCCGATATGACCATCACTGCAGCACGGATAGAATTACACTGCATTAGAATAACTTTAAGAGGTCATAAAACCTGTCGATAACCATAATGTACTGCTTAACAATACTGTCGGCTAATTGGCGGTAGGCCCTGTCTTTATTTCGCATCTTCTTCATCATTGTTGGTATGTTTGTTATTTTTTTACTTTTTTTTCACAGCAGAAGAAGTTGTGGGCAATTTACCAAAATTTATTATTTTTTTCAAAATTTAAGTACTTTTCAAGGATTAAGCATCAAATTCAAGGACTTTGTAAGTCCTGTGCGAACCTTGTCTCAAATTGAAAGTACAGTGCAACGTCTACAGAGGAGGGTATATCTCTTTAACAATACCTCTCTTCAACAACATAACCTATTTCCGTGTGATAAATCAACAGTATCCACAATTTGTTACTACCAAAGGAGAGGTTGCATTGTAAAAGTGTATCCACTGACATGTGAGATCTAACAACTAAAACAAAATGACAATTATGCAAATTATTTAAATCCTGTAAGTTTTAAGACAAGCATTGGTACTACTGACACCCTGTTAAATATTTTGAGCCTAAAATAATGTTGTCTAACATAAACCAGTTCCTAACATCAGGCAGTGAATCATAGGTTCTTAACAATTTGATTATCACCTTTGATATACATTTGAAACCATGTTCACAGTCATCTGAATTAAGCAGTCACTGCCAACAGTAATTAATCTATACTGACAATTTAGATTTTAAATCGTACAGCTACCTGCTGTAGCGAACGCTTTTGTTGTATTACTTGACTGACATATTTGACTGTATTTGCATCAATAAGGGTAAGTGAAAATGGTCCTTCCAGATTTAAAAACAAATGGTGCCCATGGTGTGGCTAATTAGACATGATAAATGATAGACATGCTGCCACAGTGAAAGATATGATATGGACAGAAATCAAAACAGTTTGAATCACAAACCAATCTACATCCAAACAATAATAAAATATCACACACTGAGTGATTAGTTATTAAAACAATGTTATTATCTGAGTTTGGATGGACAATGATAAAGTTTGACGAGTCCAGTCTCACAAAAATTCTTGAATTTGAATTTTTTTCTTATGTCAAATATTTCATTTCTTGAAAAATGAAAACATTGCAACAAAGAGTTTAACCTTTGATAAGGATACAAATAGGCCTAAATCTATAGGGCAAAGCCGCATATTGCCTAATGTGTCCCTTAACTGAAGGTATAAGTTCTTGGAAAGTTTGAGGCAGAGATATGAAATCAGACAGAGATTTTATTTCTATGAGATATAAGAACTTCACAGTTTGAGACATATATCAAGACCTTCAATAAAACAGAACCAGATACCACAAAAGATAGCAAGAGATCTGAATCAGACAAAATATCATGAACTTATATATTGAGGAAAAGAGTGCATAGCTGTCCAAAGGAAATAACTAGCTTTCCTTCCTTAAGCTACATCACTTTCAATGGCAACACTAATTATAGCAGTGTGTTCAACATGCAAGAAATAAAACATTTGACTGGAAAAAAAATATCAATTTGAGAAATTTAGCAAAACTGGAACCCGAAACCTTACTACAGTTCAGCTAGTTTCACCTAGAGGTACATTCCATTGAATTTCAATGTCACTCACTTTACCAAAAACCTGAAAACTTGGTAAGAAAATTCTTATCACTTTCACAAACATCAAGAACTTAAAGCATCGCTGGATTTTGTATCGCAAGTGGAAGAAATTGAGTCATTATTTGCATCCTCCTCAGAATCTTTGTGTTCAGTTTTTAACTTTTTTCTGGCTCTAGACTCTGCTAGAACTTGTTCAATTGTCCGTTGATCGCGTTTGTTCTCACTTGATACTGAAAAAGAAAAGTAATATACATTTCACTACTGTAGTATCATTTGAATTCGCGCAGGTCTAATTTTCGCGTATTTCGCGCTAGAGACGAAGCGCGAATTTAAGTCCGCACGATTATTAAACTTCCGAAACTAACATGGCTATCCGAATTTTGAATGTCCGAAAATGCGTGTATATGCACTGACGTTTTTTCTTTTCATAATATGTCGCTGTTTTTTCTGATAATTTGTGTGGAATAATTAGGAACATGGAATATTTTGACACAGTTTGATTACTAGTACGTAAGAGTGGTTTAAATGGAACATTAATTCATAAATTGATTTTTCTTTGTTTACGATGGTTATATAAAGAATAACCGGACTGCATAAAAACGTTGTCATCCGGAGTGCACGCACTGCAACTTTTTTCTTCAAACTTTAATTCTTGAACAATTCGTACAGTCGTGTCAATTAACGCCAATTAATCGTTGGACATGTCATATTGTTTGTGGTATTGTTATGGGGGTATGTTTTAATTCGTTCCCGACTGGTTCGCTGAAATAACTTGTCAAACTCATAACCGAAAGTGTAAAATCGGGATACCAGGGAATCAAGCGCTTGGTGACACTGATCAAAATACGAAAAATAGGCATGTTGTTTATTCAAGTTTCACACGTTTCTATTGTATTCAGATATGACAATTGGCAATAAAATTGTCAATTGGCGACTATATTACAGAGATAACCCCCAACTTACGAGTTAATATGCAGAATATTGCTATTTACAGCTTATGATACGGATGTACGAAATAACACACGCTGAGATACCGTCATCATTGTCTGATTTTTTTTCTTCAAAAATTTAAAATGCGCGAATTTAGGTCCGCGCGAAACTGCCTATTTTGCTGTTTGCGCGAAATTTCACCCCCACGAATTTAAGTGATACTACAGTATATAGCGCCATTTACCAATTTTTCGTGTTCCTCAAAACATGACTTTATTTCAATAATACTACAGCTGGTGTTAAGTGCTGTGTGGCAGATGTAAAAATTCGCCCCGTACTTCGTTCAAAGTGTAGTTAACCTTAATCAACTTTATATAAGTTAAAATTACACGAAAATGACGTTAGGTCTCTCTGGTGTAGTGGTTAGCATAATGGTCCAGCAAACCGTAGACCCGGGTTTGAATCCCGGTAGCGCCATTGACCGATTTTTCGTGTTCCTCAAAACATGACTTTATTTTGTTTATAGGTTATTGCTCCAAAAGAGGTTAAATTGACAATAATTCCAAATTGAGCAAATCCCTGCATTCTAATTGGCTGAGCCAAGGCATTCACACATGCATGAACGCCAAAAATTCATTGATCATGGAACTACTTTTAGACCTACATCTAAGGTAAACAATTTCACAGACAATCAGGTAAATATTCTAACTAGAGGAAAAAATAAATTGTGAATTGTAACCAAATTCGTTTTCATTAATCGTTTACATAAATACCAGCGCAATGGCCCTGAGGAACCTGAAACCACAGAAAGTCAATTTCAGGGCACTTGTCTGGCCCTTTATAGGGTCATTCATCGGTATCATTCCCCTTCTAAAATAGCATGTTTTTCCCCTATTTTCAATTAAAACTTCTCTTACAAAAAACTAAATTTGTTGGGGGTGATCCTCATTTTGCTAAACATATTATGAGATTTGTCAGAAAACACTGTATTTGTTGAAATAGCTTTAAAAATGATATAAATGGGTCAAACTTTAATCATGTAAGTCTGGCTCAAAATTCTCTTTTTCATGTTTTAAAGACACACATTTCTCACAATTAAAAGTGCGTATGGGTATCAGTCCCCGAAAGCTTTATAGTGCCTTTGAGTTTCTTCTTTTTTTCAATTCATATAGAACAATACAAGTACACATTGTACACAGACAGATTAATAGTAATATTTTTGTATCAATTTTTTTATTCCAGAAAATAAATAAAACTATTAAACTTACCGAAACCATATGACCTGTTGGTAACTGTTGACTGTGCGGCATCTTTGGCAGCTGTTTCTCCAATCAAATGTTTGTACTTATCTCTGTAATTAGACGCAGGTTGAACAGCCTTCACTTTTACTCTCTTGTACTTTGATTCCTCCAATTCTTGCGCCTGTAAAAATACACAATGTTGTTGACGCAAAACGTGCACATAAACAAACATTATTCATCAGCTTTTTAATTAAATACCAAATTCTCCAAGAAATGAAACTGCTATAAGTGTGTAAAGCTAAATCTGTTTTCATCCTGACATTATCTGAGCATTTTGTCATTATCCTTTTCAAAAGTAAAATGCATAAAAACATCAAATTTAGCAAGTGCTAAAAAATACAAGTGGTAATAAATGGTCGCCTTATTTCCAGAACACTGTAACTCAATTTTTGGCAGTTTGGAGTATTTGAACACTGTCTTGTGTATGTGGCGTTCCCTGTAGCAACTTATCCTGCCTCTTCTGTATTTGGTACCATTAAAATCGTTTTCCCCAAGCTCTTTCTATCTGTACTACCTATATTGTTCTGGAATGCACACAACTTAAATAAAATGCAATTCCATAACCATGTATGTAACTTATCACTACAGGAGGGTAAAACTTTAAAAAATTCTAAAGAAGACGAAAAACAAGTTATATAGTTCTGGAAATAATGCGTCGAAATATAAAATACAAATGGTAACAAATGTCAAATCTGACCCCTGACCTTTAGCTGCAGAATTTCTTTGGCTTTCTCTGGGTCCCACTCTTCCTCTCGTCTGTAAGCTAACAACTCCTCATCTGATGGAGCAAATTCCTACAAGAAAACATTTAATGGGAGTAATTAACCAAGATTGCCATTGGCTGCGAACATGTAATTAAATGTGAACGTTTTAGTTTAATTCACTTTAAACTCTTCTATCTTACATTGAGTGTGAAACAAATTATTACAACTTACATCAATGACTCTCATCAGTTATGTTCTGGGTTTCAACACAATATCTACATCTTAGTCAGGGATTGTGAAGGCCACAATAGGGTCTCATCCATGGTTGAATTTGAATTCACCACAACAGATTCAGAAGTACAACAGCCTACTCAACACTGTGCCACACACACACAACAGGCAAGATTCTGATCCCATGAAAGTGTGCCTATTACACGCATACTGCAATCTTACATAATTTCACAGGTTCAAATGCAGTATACAAGGATACTACAAATGTAAAGTCAACACATTGAGAGTTTTCAATCTGTACTAATGCCAAACACTACATTTACTTTACACTTTACATGGCCCCACACAACAAATTCGATGTTAGTATCAGCAACAACAACAAATCCTTCTCCTGTTTGGTAACAATATCATGAGCAATAGTGTACAGTGAAACCTTAAAATGTGGAAGAAAAATTGAATACTGATTCATAACATTTAATGAGGTTGTCTTTAAGTGAGTTTTTAATGAAAGTCGTCTGCTGTCACTCCCTCATATTTCAATGGAAACAAACCTTTTTCCAGATCATTGCATATCTATCCTGCTCCTCAAGACCAAATGAGAATGATGCCAAACTGGCAATATCAGCAACTTCATGACTGAAAGATAAAATATTATATATAAAGCACGGAATATTGGCACTTTTGACTAATTTATTAGGTTCCTTAACAGTTGTGTTATATCAGTCTCCACGGTTACTCACTAGCCTGAAGCCCAGGGCTAGTAACTTTGATTTTGGGGCAAGCAAAATTTATTGAGTGCTAGTCTAAATGAGCAAGAGTTTAATTTTAGTCTAAAATAGATAAAAAATATATATCCATGATTTTAAACTAGTCATACAGATACATAATTGTGACTTTCACTTTCTGCTGTTTAGGAATCAGTGTTATATAATTTCTGGCTTGTCAGAATGATATCGGGCCAGAGGTTTGTCTGAGCCAACTTGGCCAACTGGGAGTGCTGTGAAAATATAAGGCAAAGCTTGATATATGTCAGAACATTATAAAAAATATCACATAATGAATAATAATGAGGTGCATTTGAAATATACTAAGCGTTCTTGCACAAAAAAATTTACATGCAGTAATTCATTTTTTCTACTATGTACAAATGCAGCCCTTTTTATGGTAAATTTGGGGCCGATATTGGGCCCCATTCCCCAAGGAAAAAAGTATATAGTTTTCCCCTAATTAGAAAGAACATTCCCCTTCAGTAAAATTATTCTAAACTTTAGCCTTATATATATACCAAAATTTGGGATTCAAATTTCCCCTATCAAAAGGTACCGCCATGCTTCCCCAAAAACTGAACAAAAATGGCTGAAATGATAATGGTAGTGAAGAGTTAACAGACTGAGTTAACACTTACACAATAGCTCTCTGTGTTTTCTCCATAGTTTCAAATCTCAGCTTTTCCTGAGTCCCATCTTTGATGAAATTGTTTATTCTTGTTTCTACCTGTAATAACAATTCAATTCAGTAATCTATATAACAATGTGTGTATGAAGGGAGACCAATGTATGGTTATAAAGTATATTTTTAATAAATCAGCAAATAATTGTTCAACTTAATAATATTATCTACTGCCTCTGGCAAAAATGTAGATAAAAAGAATCGAATCACCAATATTAATATTAGTAATAAAACATACAATGTACTATAAAAATGTAGCTAACTAAAGGTTTTGGTAACCAATTGCTTAATAAAGATAACAGACAAATTTATCCCTTATAGATTTCCTTATAGAAGGGAGAGAACTCTCAATTGATGGAAAAAAGGGGTTATAAATGTGTACACAAGTTCATGAGCTCTCAAATAAACCAGTCTTAACCTGATCATGTGATGAAAATATTTCCTTGTTTGTTTCTTGACAATTGTTCAATTTTTAATGACCTTCCAACCAAACAGTGAGATATATTTGGCATACCCTATATAGTATGACTAATAAATACCTTGTGTCTAAAGTCGTCAAGATTTTTTCTTTCTTTCTCCTGTTGTTTCTCAATCATCCGTTTTTGTGCTAAAAATAGAATTTATAAGCATTGATCATCTGTAACATCGGAGATTTCTCAATCATTTCTGGTACTAATATGAACAGTATTGATCGTTAATTAATACAGTTACGAACTTCTGAACTAACTAAATGCATAATTATTGGAGTGGAGTTGTATAACCTTTATAGATCTATCCAGTAAATATATTATTATAAGACATATAAAAATGTCTTCCTACTTCCATTTATAAATTTGGTTTTTGAATTACAAAATCAGGGGCCTGTCAAAACACCTGCCAGTTGTGATTGGAAATTGCCATAAATTTACTTTATATATATATTATGCTCATTTTTGTTCAATATTTTACTGAAGCAAACATGAAAAATATATTTCCTATAGTTCAAACATCAATAAACATGCATTAACAAAAAATGAACTATTAATGTATTGATCCATATTTGGTGAAAAAAGATGTTAGTGCATCATAAAATTAAAAAAAAACTTCCATTTTTTTAACAATCGCGCTATTTCAAAAAAATTGTCTGATAGTAAATATGGCAAAAAAATATATTTCCAATTGGTTATACATTGCAATGGTTTTTATTAGAGATGTTTTAGCCAATGCAACAACAATACTGGATGAAGCCAATTCAAACATTTTAAGTTCAGATGAGATACATCTTTCAACTCCAAGACATAAACTGATAAGACAATATTTATCCTGTAGTCCTCACCCCCTTCAAGTTAACTCCGTTTGACTATCATCACTATAGATAACATATTAATTACGGTTGACTGTGTCTGACTAAAATAACAGTGATAAACATAACGTTGTTTCATTTAGATGGATTAAGTATTGTACATAAAACAATTCTTTGTAAGTAATTAAAAGTCTAATTACTTTAGAAAATACAATTTTTTATCCATTCATACCCAGTCCAAGGTTTATGATGTGCAGATTTAATCATTTTTTCCAAATGAACTTAACAACTTTATTTGGCTTAGATATTGATCATTATATTTGATAGTCTTTCGAACCGTTGTGACTCATGTAGCAAAAGCAAGCACAGTATGGCTGCTACAAAAAAATGTCTCTGCATTTTTTGTGAAATCTAACCTTGTTTATGTTTATATCGCGAAAATATATGACATAAGTATTTTTTCATAATACTGAGACAAAAGAAGTGGAACCTTTGATCTTCTTCTTTTGGTCGTCACTGATAGATGGTGGCTTCTCCATCTGTCCGAGTATTGACCCTAGCAGATCCATTTTAAGTGCTAATTATTATGTTCCTAGTTCCAACACAATAAATTTATGTCATAGTCGCCCAAACGCTTTGAAATTGAAGGCATAACACTGCTAAAACGCTTGATAGACACGGCGTTGTTTAATTGGCGTAATTATTTCGAAGCCAGACAGCCTTTTATGCAGATAATGAAAACCCATGACATTATTGAAAAAAGTCATCAAATGTTCTATACCGAGACGGTTTATGCAGTAGCAACTGGGACTGAGTCTGATACCGGTTAAATTGCGAGTATACTCCTTGCGGAGTGATGCAATCACTCGAGATGATGATGATGATGAAAGATGTATAAGAAGGATTGTACCTTGGACCAATATAATTTATGTACAATATAGATTAGTCCCAGATTGTATTTATAGTCTATATAGCTGTAGTTTGTATTTGGAAAGCCATGTGATGATGGTGACTTGATTATTTGAATACTGAGAAATACTGTTAATATACCACCACCTACATCACACTGACTACTATGCGACGGGAGAAAAAGTGGGAAATAAAAAGTAAGGAATACCCTGACAGTTAAAAAAGTTAAGAATAGAGTTTTGTCTGCTAACTTTTCGCCTCTTTACCCCAGACATATCAGGTTACGGTGGCCGCTGTCAGTACAACAATGTGAATCACTAGTGGATATACCCAACTTTCATAGCGCCTCGCTTAGCCACCGTCGATAGCGTGGGTATGGGGAAAATACATGGGAATTGTAGGAAATCGTAAATATCTAAACAACGGATTGAGATATCAAAAATGTGTATCTCTGCAATGTATATTCCGTTTTTCAGAAAGATCGTGAAAAAACATTTTGGTCCTTTTTAACTTTGAAGACACGAACCATGGCTATATATACAAAGAAGGGAAATCAAAGCACAAAAGTGCTGTGGGACGGTACCACTCGTCTCTGTAGCCAAGCTGGCAACTCGTTGCATACACGTTTCCGTTGTGTAACTAGACAGTTTTATAATATCAAATTATGTGTAAATAGGTAAGATGGTTGGCATGGAATATTAAACAAAACTAAAACATAAGACAGAAATGCGAAAAAGAATAAAAAATTATTGAAAAATAGTAAACATTTTTTCCAAAAGATCTTCAATCCGACTTGTTCTAGAAATGCTAGATTTTCAAACCGAAATAAAAAAAAATGGTCAGTAATAATGGTAGAGCCTTAAAATTGTAAAACAAGTGAAATGTTTGTCACGATTGTAAATAAATTAAATACAAAGATATCAGACCCTTTATGTAACGTTTGTGGATATTTAATTATAAAATGACATATCAAATTATATCAGCACGGACTTAGAGTAAAATCAGTATGCCCAGACATAAAGTTATGATATCACTAGCTTGCCATAGGTTATGAGTTATCTCGTGTAGTGGGGTATTTTCCAATTAATTTTCCAAGCACAGAGTGTGGTGTACGTAGAAAGATAAAACCGATAATTTTCGTAGTCGTGCGCAACGAGACCATATCTACGATAAATCCAAAACTGTAAACGGTGTCGGCTGTTGTGTATTGAAAATTTTGACAGAGACTGTATACATTGAATGATAGCAGAAAAGTTGCCAGGTCGTGGTGGTGTTTTCTTGGTGTGTATTTACTGTGCTAGTGTTGTATTTGAAGACTAGATATTGCAAATAGCTGGGGCCATATTGTGGAGTTCACAAATCCCAGTGCAAATCTTGTAGTTTTACTATAGAATAAAGAGGGCGAAAAAGCACCGGGCCGACACCAAACAAACTCGTGTGTATTAATACATTGCTTTAAACCCCATCTGAACTCCACAGAAACAGCTAATTAGTTCACAACTTTAGCAGGTCACCTTTTCAACATTTCATTTTATTGAAACGTTTATGATATTATTCCGTTCGGTGAACTTTGGAACTATTTTGTTTGCGTAGTAATTAGGCCGATGTGGACGTTTTTGACATGTTACCGACTTTCAGTCTTTTCGTGTTTTGAAAACAGGAACCAATTGTTGTATGCCTCTCAAATTGCCATTACTATAGACGGTACCTGAGCGGTACCGTCCAAAAACCCACATTAACTCAGAAAAAACCACTAAGTTGGTTAAAACTTTGTTTTTGTTGGTTTATTATTGTAGGTTTATTTCCTCTGGAAAACCCACATTTTGCCTAGAAAAAAACCACCTTTAACCCGGTGCCAATACCACCGTGTTTAACTCGGTTTAAACCCAGTTTAAAACCGGTTTTTGCTCACTTATTTGGGAAGGGTACAATAACACAGTTGTCAGAAAATATAAAAATACTCTGCTCTTTAATTAACGTTTTGGGCATCAAAATCATGGAAGAATATAATAATATAAATATATATTATAATAAATAAAATAATCAACAGGATAAACTTATATAATGATATATATAAAACATACTATATTTAATATGTTAACCACGCAAGCATGTAGTTCTGCTTAGTATATTTCCATGATTTTAATGAAGGGCTTTGCCCGAAACGTTAATCAATGAGCAGAACATATTTATATTGTAAAGAGTTTATTACCCCTATTTGGCTGTATGTAATTAGTTGTCCGATATTCAACAAACACATTCTGCTTACACCATACATTTATTTCATAATGTTCGACAAAACATTCAATAACAAAACAATTACAGTCTATCACATTTATGGAGACTTTTTATTGACCTGTTATATTTAGAATGGTACGTTTAATTGCATACTGATGTATTTGTTAATTTTGTGTATGTTACACTAGTGTGCTTTTGGTCATCTATTCCAGCTATGATACCTTCGTGACTGTACGTTACTAATCTTTAGAACGTGATAAAGTATGATTGACAGTATAAATGAAAGTGCCTATGTTTAAGTAATATAATCGGTTACCTGTATCCAAAAATGGAATGATCCAATCTAAAAATAACTCTGACAGGTCGAAGGTTCTCATAATAAAACAATACAACAAGTACTTCATACAGTAATATTCATTACAAAACATCGTCAGTACTTGCACAAAAGTTAGTTATTATAGTCACATAATTATACACACGTTTATATGTAAACAGGTACAAAGTCAACAAACAAACCACGAAAAACATAAAACATATCACTATCTTTACAATACAAAGTGAATAACAGTTTTATTTCATGTCTGTTTCCTCAAAATTCATATCAAGCAGACACATTTAGGGTTCATTTTTGTAATTATTTACGGACTACTTTTTGTAGCCTCATAATAGTCGAAACAGTGGAAAGGCAAAGAACGTGAAATATGCATGTTGCACATATAATTATATAATCAATTAGTTCCAAGTAAACGACTTAATACTATGTTTCGTAGTACAATAAATGGGAAATACCATGCCTCGAAATGATTAAACCCCATGCCACGCACCACGTGATGCTACAACTACTCGTTTCGCACCATCGGAAAAAGGGAGAATAAGTTGCTATAGGGAACGCCACATACATAAGACAGTGCCTCCCCACACAGACCTCCGGAAAAACAACAGTCCATAAAACATCAGGCATTTGAGGAGGTACAAAGGTAAATAGGCAAGGAACATGGTGCAATGAATGGCCTGAACTAAATTGGAAGGTTCATGCAAACTGGCCAAATACAAGTTGGTGTTCTTAAAGTGTACTCTTAACTCACCGAGAATGAACATGAAACGCCCAGACTTCTGATTGAACTGTTTGTAAAGTTTGTGGACGAAACGTTTTATACTTGTGCCTCACTTCCCTAATTCAAATTTTGGCAGAAAAAGCAAAACTATAACGTTACATATTCTCCCAAGAAAATACATAATAAACTTGACCTGACTGGTGGATTTAACCTAACCTACCTTTTTCACGATAAAAGAATCAAGTTAACTTGTCAAATCGTTTGAAACATAGAGCATGGAACTGTTATACAAGTAAAAGATTCGGAGCAGGTGATACCACATTCCCAAACGGTTTCACTGCCGTACTACTTAAAATAATCTCAAGTCAAAATTAAATAACCAGGCTGGAAAATGAAATGGTTTTTGCAATTAAGAATCCGATTTCTTATACATTTTGCCGAGTCTTTGACACAATAAATGTTTAATACAAAGCGTCATAAAGTACCAAAGCTGCGTAATTTGCGCCATGTTAACTTGTCAGCTCTGTGCACAAAGAATGGCTTTTAACCGAAACAAACTGCAAATTTATATCTCAAAGCTTTGGTGTATCGTATGTATACTTGAAACTCGGACCCAGCAAATTTGACATCGTTTGGTCTACCATTTATACGTTATTGACAGCATTACGTGAACGGACACCTTGGCGCAAACTACCCTGATTCCTTTGTTTTCGATGGTCGTACGTTTTTTATAATTGCATTTTTTTTTGTCAACGGGAATGCTTCGATATGACGTGAATTTTGGAGTTCGGTTATCAGAAGAAAATGTTTAATCACTCTTGCCAAAATACTGGACACAAATGGTCAATTCATTCATCCGAAAATTGTTAGACCGTCGAAAACTTTGGACTACGGTATATAATGTATAGTTGGAGCAGGTTGATACTTTCTCAAAGTATATTTATGAATGAGAAACAGGATAGTGGTATTAAAAGTTATATCATCTTTCAACGTTATATGATATAGTGAGCGAGAATTTATCCTTATTAGGCCTAGTTTGCTTATTAAAGATATTTGCTTCATTTGTTTATCTAAACAATCGTGAAAAATATACTTTATCTAGTTAAAACTTCAATAAACATGCATCATCACAGAATACATGTATAATGTATGTCCCTGTATTTGACGAAAATAGACATTTGTATAATCATAAATTTAAAAAAACAAGTGGGTGTTTTTTACTAGTTTTGTCTCTTAATAATATGACTTAACAAGATTGTTTAACGGTTATACATGGTAATGGTTCCTATTAATGATGTTTTAAACTATGTAACTACAAAACTGGATAAAGCCCATTAAATAATTTTGGTTCAGATGAGCCAGATACATCTTTAAATGTTTCAATACATAAAGGCAACACGTCTTAGATATAAATGTGCAATCTACAAATGTTTGTTTATCTATAATTTTATACATGTGTTTTAAATTTTAATGTACATCAAAAGCCATGTTGCAATTAAACTGAAAACAATTGAATACGACTTTTCTACGACAGACGCACTATTGGCCAGTTTTTCATTTTCAATGTTTGCATTCACATCATCAGCGTTGGGTGGTGTTTCCGGTTGCTTAGTAACCACAGGTAGGACAGGGTCACTTGTTGTAGGTACATCCGTTGTCGGGAGTTTTGTAGTTGTCTTCGGCGGCTTGGTTATTGGAGCTTTGGTAGTTTTTGCCTGAAATAAAATGAAAAAATGTACGTACAACTAATATACATTTAAAATGATAACAAATAGTGTCTGGTTTATTAATTATACGATACGCTCGATTGTCACTATTTAACAATATATGTTGTGAGTTGTGGGCTTACATGATAAATTGCTAACGTATCAAGGCGTATGCCACAACACAATCATACAAACTATTTGAAATTCATTTCAAACCATAAATTCCTTGAATTCGTTTCAGAATACTTGTAGCTTTTGCATAGTGTAAACAGTGGATCTTCCCTAGTGCGGTTACAACATCCATGCAATAGCATTATAATTCTTCCCTTACTAAACATCACTACCAAGTCAACCATGGTATAATATCAACCTAACTATAAAGCCAGAATTTGAATTTCCCGAAGGGTGTTGCTCTGAAGAGACTGCAATGAAACTCATATTCTGGAAGTGAAGAATTAACAGGTGATAAGTCAGATGCTCCCCAGTACGTGTGCACCTTTTGCAGTGGCCAATGCTATTTAACATATACTAGAATAACCAAAATACATGTTTACTTTAGTTGTTGTTGGTACTTTCTTTGCCGTTGTTGTTGTTTTTGGTTTCTGAGTTACTCTCTGGATTGACTTCGTCGTAGTCCGGTCAGTTGTGGACGAAGTCGTAGTGACATCATATGTTTGAACTAAATCTGAAATAGACAATAGACCGTAGCAATTTACAATTTTCCATTGTTTAAACTTTATTTTCAACCGGACGTATTAATGTTTTTATACATACATACAATACATATCATTTGTTGGTCATTGATGAAGTCATATCTTTATAAAAATCGTGATGTTGGGCCGTGGTACGGGAGAACCACCTTAATAATATTTAATGTATTCGGAGTGATTAATAATTTGTTACTACGATTTTAATGTGCGTGATAGGTTAACACATCATCATGTATAATTTCATAAAATTCCAACAAATTGTAATAAAAACACGACAACACTATTCCGCGAACGTTTTGAATACACCTCGTAGATACAACCAAAGAGGGTTATCATTGATTATTTGACAAACACTTACATGCTAACATCGACTGAAATCCAGCATTTGCTTCGATGGAAACTCTAGTCATGGTATAGTTAGATCTGGCATCCTCAAACACATCGTTCTTGTTAGGTCCCGCCACCAAAGCACCAGTTAATTCATGGGGATTTTCACCAGGTCGGTTGTATACGGACCAATCACAGAGGGACATATAATCAGGACACGAGCTGTAATGTTTAAATACTGACTTTCATTTTGTATCAAGAAAAGTGCAGTCACAATGTATAGGCCAACGCTGGTAGTGCTTTAAAAATGACAACATTTAGGATTCGTTGTCCTACAAGGCAGACACATTACACGATTGTCATACTTTGTTCGTTCACCACGAACGCTAAATTTAGATATTTAGGCACTGCTCTTGTTTACCGACCAACAAAATGCCGCTGAAGAATACGCATTATTGCAAAGGTCGAGGGTACAGCGCCTGTTCCTTATTCAAAGATCATCAGAAAGAATCCAGCCGTGAGTGAGGTTGTACCACATACTTCACGAGTACTGGTTAGTTCAAACTTTATACTTTAGATAGTTCCACATTTAAAATATTTTTCTCCCTTGTTCTGAAAATGTCGGCCATATTGATAGGCAAATTTCCTTCAAGTTAATAGGGAATTTAATGTAAACGATGATAAAATGATCAGATATAAAGAAATCAACTTAATATTCATTATGCTCATGTGGGCATTTGGCTCAGAAAGTTGAAGAAAAAGTGGTTGTCAAATGCAAATTATGTTGGTGTTTTCTCTATCATGACATATTTGGGAATTACTCCTGTAAGTGCTTATCAGTTTTGCCTACCGATTTGATTAAGAACAAGTGAAGTAAATATTGTAGATATGGGAACTATCTTTTAGCATAATTACCACTATACAGTGCGTTTGGCCGTTTATAAAACACAAATAAATACGGAACATGTAGATACAATGATGCAATAAACATAAAAACCATATGATTAAGAGACATATTGACCTATGAAGCAACAATACAGAGAATCACAAGAAAGTGAACTGAGTTATTAGTGATTAGGGTTTACAACTCTGAAGAAAACTCCTGAATTTTTGTTTTCAAACCTGGCTCTATGATGGGCTCTGACTGGGAAACGAGAGCCATATCCAATCTGGTAACTGTAAGCTTTGTCATTGTTACCCAGCATATAATCTATCTGCTTCTTGCCAAACTGATTCACGCCTGTAATTGTCGATATTCCCAACGTTTCGGCAAGTGCTTGTACGAAAGCAGCGTTGGCTGAAAAACATGTTTTGTAATTATTAAATCAGCACGCGTTCAAGTGTGACTAATAATATATGATGTATATGTAATACTTTAATAAAGTTAACGTGAAATGTAGAAGTCGAGCAGAAAATGCCATCAATTTTATTGTTGTTATTGATTTGTTGTGAACATTTTTTTCAGTCATATGTGGCCGTAAAGGCGTTAATGGCGGTCGGTTGACCTAACCCATTTTCTTTGAATTAACAAGCAGCCAATACTTGCCTTTCCACAAAAAGCTGAAAACTACCACACATGAATCAGAGGTGGGGTACAAATGATCGTAGCCAAACGTCAAATAAGGACATGGCTTTCCATGCCTGGGAATTAATCCCGGACCTCCCAGGTGACAACCCAACTCGCTATCAACTGAGCTAATAAAAACTGGCGACCACATAGACAATAACAATACAAACATGAATGATATAGGTGATACTGTTTAGTTAATACATAGTTCCTAAATCTACAATATTTACCTCCCTTGTTAGCCATTTTAATAGGCAAAACTGATAAACCCTTATAGGAGTAATTGAGAAAATAACAAGAGAATTTGCATGTGACAACCACTTTTTCTTCAACTTACAGAGCCATATGCCCACAATGAGCATAATGAATAAGTTAGTTGTTATATATCGGATAAGTTTACATTATTTTCCCCTTGACCTTTACGGAAATTTGCCTATCAAAATGGCCGACCATGCGGGACAAGGGAGGTAAATATTGTAAATGGGAGAACTATGTATAATTCAGATCTGGATAACATTTCATATATACTTATATGGTGCCCCATCGATAATGTGTGACTTACAAACGTACAATAGATTTTTGATGAGTCGATATGAAATGTTTCTTTTAAGTAGATATGTATCAATATAATATATATATATATATTGGCGCGTCCATTTCTGTACGGACACTGCAATGCTGAGCTATGTCACTTAAAATATCCCGTTTTACGGTGATTACTTGCTAAACGAAACATGTTTGGTGTTGTTTTTTCAGTTCATACCAAATGGAGGCATCCAGCTGTTTTTGCAGGAAAACTTCTATCGTTGGGACAATCAACCATATACTAAAACCTCACTTAAAGACCACCTCGATAATAAGACCACCTCAATAATAAGACCACCTCAATAATAAGACCACCTCGAAATTAAGAACATCATTTTCAAGTCCATTTTCACTTATTTGCTCTTTATTCAACCTCAATAAGACCACCTCAAGGGTCGCAAGGGTGGTTTTACTGTATCAATGTAAACACATAGGTGATAGAAATTAATCCATAATACGCACTTAGCTGAAACAGAATTTAAGCACAAGTTGTGTTCAAGGAAACGAGACACTATAGTTACCTGCATATTTTAATGGTTCCGTGTCATGCCATGCCAAACCTTGTGGAGTGTAATGCACACCATTGCTGGTTCCCTCCCAGTAGGACATTGCAGAGATTAACAAATAGGACAGTCTGGAATCTCCGGTTTGTTCATACGTTAGTAACTAAATAATATACAGACTAATGTTAACATTAACACATGTATGCTAGTATTGAGGAGAGCAAGCATTACGAGACTATCTGCATGTAAATGAAGAAGCGGAAAGATTTGTTTCGCTTTCTCCGATCGTTTTGAAATGTGGGGTATCAATGTTTCTTATGTCGTATGTAGTGTTGAATCATTGACTGAACATTATACCAACTGTGAATGTTATTACCTCTTATTCCACGTACCTGTTGATCGTTTACGCTTGTAGGTAACCGTAGTGACAGTGTTCTGAAATTGTTTTTAGTTCGGCATCCCATCGATTCCTCAGCTTTTTATTTAATTTTAAATAAATTCGCGATTTGTTGTGTGATGAGAGCCGAATAGCTAAAATAACATGACGGAAATGTGTGCACACTTTATTTTTTAATTTGGAATCGTTTATTACAATAAAATCTTATGTACAATACAGAATATTTTGTCATATCAACAAGTATAATAATTATAACAAGTTTTATGGAAATGTGCGCACAAAGTACACATACAGCAGGTACAAGGACCCTGTTGTTGCTACTACCAACTGCACGTCTATGGTCTGTTTTGAAATAATTCATTATTCAAACAAACTTACAAGACAAAGATTGTGTTTATCTCTCCAATCAAGTACGTTACTAGACATCTTCGTGTTTTGATATTTCATGCCATCTTGATAGAATGATATATCTTGTTTCGCTTTAAACATCCACCACGCTGCCACACACAGTTCATCTTCGAAGCTTTCACCCGGACTATAATACAGATGTATATATATAGTGTACAGTAAAACCTCATATAAGACCACTTCAATAATAAGACCACCTAAAAATTAAGAACACAATTTTCATTTTTACTGTTTTGCTCTTCGTTCAACCTCAAAACTAAGACCACCTCAATAAGAAGACCAGTGTTAAGGGTCCCAAAGGGTTGTCTTATTATTGAGGTTTTACTGTATGTCAAGAGGGCTTACCCGCCAGTATCATTTCATATACAGTTTCTAAAGAAATACTGGATACATTTTCTGTTAGTTTTGTTTGAAGTACGCCATGTATCATCAAAATTAGGGATGTCAACGAAGTGCAATTTTGGTATTTGAATATTCGATCAACCTTCCGAACGAATATTCAAATATTCGACCTTCTTATTTAATAATAATACATTTGAAATTCGAAGTTTAACTTTATGCTTATAAATTTTGTGTTTTAAACTGATCACTTAACTTGTAAAAACCTCACAGCTTATGACTTCTTAATCTAGTAATGAGGGAGAGATGTTTCCTTTTTGACATGTATGTCTTTAATATACCTTGCTTTGATGTGGCTCAATCATGGATTTGCAACTGTAGCATTCCTTAAACTCAGACACACGATATGAATTTAAGAGGTGGGGAATTTGTACATTCTTTTACCAATGGGATTGCAAAATATCAGGCAACTTACTCAGAATAATATGTGCTGGTGGCATCTTTGTAAGTTTGCGTAAACTGCTTTGCAATACTGTACAATTGTTCGGCCTTAGACCGCAATTCTTCGGAAAAGGTGACATCTGAAAAATCATCAAATATTATTTATTCAGCGTATATAAGTGCATCGTATACTACCATAATCGTTATCTTGACATTGGTTAGTATCAATCAAGTCGCAGCGAAATAAGTACCTTAAATATTTTTAATCAATTAGTCGCCGACTATTTTCATATACGATGTAATACCAACATAGTACATCACTACCTCTCCATAACAACATACTCTGTATCAAGATCCACTCTTCAACAGCATTATCTATATATTCCTGTTCTAAAAAGTCTATTACCAGTTTTATTTATCTACAGTAACAGTATTTCTGCACCGCCGCTTATCCCTACCAAAGGTTGTTGCTCTGGATGGGTTGCACTGTATTGTTAAGAATTCGCAAGCCCTTTTATGACTCATTATTGAGAAATTGTTAAACTTCCCTTAAAGACAACTTCAAATTTAAGACCATTTTATTAAGACGACCGTTTTTTCATGGTCCATTTTTAACTAGACAATCATGACACCTCAGAATTTCGACCTGCTTTATTCATAACCACAAAACGGTCGTTTTATTGAGGTTGTACTATAATGCTTTATCTCAAGGGAGACACCATAGGATATTGTCAGGAGTTATTTCCCTTTATCTTTTCTAGAGTTCCCTCCCTTTATCCCTTCTTTAGTATAACACTATATAAAATGCATCAACTATAGAAGGGAGAGAACTCTAGAAGGTATAAACAGGAAAGAACTCCTGACAATGCTGATGGCACATATAACGGGGAACGATAATAGAAATGAACCCAGAAGACGGACTGACAGAACACAATGTACTCACTCCTCTCACTGTACAGAACAGATCCTACAGCCAGAGCAGTAGCTGCATCAGCGGCAACATCAGCTCCCATCTCATCTATATCCAGATGTAGTGTGTTTATCGAATTAAGAATATTGACCATGTAGTTATCAGTAGGTCGTGCCCACATTCCTCGTTCAGATGACTCCTCACCAAGCTTTCAATTGATGTAACAATTATGCATAAATATCATAGATAGATAGATAGTATTTCATAATACAATAAGCATCGCGGCCCATAAGGACAACATATTTACAAATACATTTATGTACAGTGGTATTCAAACATATACAATTGCGGAGAAAAATAACATAAACAAGAGTTTTTTTCAGTTTGACCTAACCAGACTTTGTGTTTCATTTACATATAACCAAATTCTAAGTTGCTTACTTAATCAGTGTCTCTTTATATTCAAAAAGAGGAGGAGAGAAAGATTACTGCATTTAAGAATGTACTTATTAATTAAGATGGAGTACATTCCGTCCCAATAAACGAAGGTCGAATGCGATAGAACGCGATAGAATGCGATATAGCCCATATTGGATAAAATCAGGAAAAGAATTCTAAGCAGACGTAAACAAGAAATATCTTGAACAAAGATGGTCGGTGCAATCTGAAGGTTAAGATTTGTTGAGCAACATAAAATATTCCGAGATGTTACGATTGCTGGTCACTCAAGATCCAAAATGGATTTCGGTAAATTCACCGTAATTCAATGGATTTCAGAAAGATAACGCACCACTTATCGAACGGTTAACCAAGCCGCGTCAATGTTACAAACGTTGTTCGGTTGAAGAGAAATTGCCTTTGTGGTTAACGTAAGCCAGTTTACACAACCCTGCTATGCAAATAGCAAAACCATGTTAGTACGGCTGCGCCGAATAAATGGATCTTAAAGATGTCTCAAGCTCATAGGAAAGTTACATATTTAAATAAATTCATCCTTTGTTCATGTGGTCATGTTTTGCATGAACTGAGATATGTAAATAAACTGTAAACTGAAGCAAGGTTTTGTTAGATAATCATTTAAATGTTGTATACCTTAACTGTAAGAATATTTCCATCGTCACTAAGTATGCGTCTGAGACTATTCAAGGGCGACTCTATACTATTGTAAGCATCATCTAAAGTGCCGGACAATTCATAACCTTTTTTGAACGCTATCATGCCCCAGCCAATAATGGTCACCGATCCTGCCATCAACTTTGTCGTCTTGATACTCGATCCATCTGAAATACGTTGTACATCGACTTAGTGTAAATATCTTTATCAATATATTTCATATATTCCGTGGCTAAGGCATCCGCATTGAGAGCGGGAGGTCGAATGTTCGAATCATGGTAGGGGTCCGTTCTGATATCGCCGGTTGATAAGTTTAATAATGGTTACATGCGCCTACCTGTCTGGTGCCTGGCATTAAATGATAGGACTATGGTAATCCTGCACACTGAATAATACAGGTTTTGTAGTTTTCATAATTGATGTTATGAAATACAATTATTGTGGCGATAAAAAAACAACATCAAGGTGTTTAGTGCAGTAGTGTCTCCATCATGTATCAGTCCTTTTCCTGGGCTGAATTATCATTAAGAGCTTTCCTACACCATTTGAAATAAATTGCTATCCCCCGCAGTAAAATTCGTCTTCTAAAACGTTACATGGCATTTTCTTTCTTATCGTGGTAAAGCATTTGGTTTATTCCATCTTCCCGTTTCAATTTCCAGTCTATGGCTTGATACTCCTTATCTAGTCATAGCAAGTCTATATTTAGTAATATTAATTTTGTCAAGATATGATTTAAAGTTTAATTAAGCAAATACTGTTGATATATGTACAAGGAAGTAACCCAAATTGAGTATATTATTGAAAACGAAAATAAATAACGCATAAATGATCTGTTCGTATTTAATTCCGATCAAGCATTACGAATTTCCGCAGAACTAATCTTAATATCTAATTCATTGAACATAACCTGTAATTCCACATTTAAAACACTCTCCTTAAAAAACAAAATGTCCTCTTCTGACTGGAAAAATTACGACTGAGGGTCGTTTGTTGACTTAAAATACTCAACAAATTTATGAGTTGGTATATTTGTTTTATGTATATACCAATAAACATAAAAATTACAAATGATAGAAACACTTGTATACAAATTGTATAAAATTGTTTTTCGGTGAATGGTCACATGATACAAATCTGACATTTTTATCCGTGTTCCAGGGCCGGTATTACAGAAGCATCTTAAGTGAATCTTAAATATTTTCACCTAAGTTCAAAACTTCAAATGGATGTAATTCCAAACTGAACCACATTAAAACTGCTTGGCTTTTTAATGAAAATGACACCAACATATTAATAATATTCATTTAGCACTCTTGATTTCACCATATAATAGCCTGTATGTTACATAAACCAGTGTAGGAAAATGATTTTAAGGATCAGGATAAGATTTTTCTTAAGATGTTTCTGTATTATTGCCTCGGGCTGGTTAATTACAAATATTTCCAACAAAAACTTACCGTCATACCATCCGCCATCTTTCATGCTGAGATTGTCGCCCCATCTTCTCCAGGGTATGGGATTGTTGGAAGGTTCTGTGGTTGATGCTCTCTGTGCAGCATAAAACAACAACGATTTCCTTAAAGCATCCCCGTAGTCAAATGAGTCCGGCTTAGCTGGGACGGCTGGAGTGGGATATTTAATATACAAGTAATATTATCCTCAATGTTTGTGAATGTTTTACCTCAACAAGCATAAAACATATTTCATACAGTTGAACATCAACAAAAATGCAAATAATGAACTTATAATGAATTCTTCAGCACTGTTAGGAAAAAGAATTTTGTAATATCTTTTAACATTTTTTTTTTAAAATCAGTTTTTATTAAGTTTTTTTTTAAATGCCATGCATAACAAGATGATAAAACAAGATTTTTTTATTCGGTATTACATCGACATTGTTCGCATTAAAGATATCTCAGCCAACGTAGCAACAACACTGGATGAAGCCGGTTCAAATAGTTTATGTTAAGACGGGTCAGATACTTCGTCAAAAAGACTTATGATATCATAAGCATGCATTTACACAATGTTTATGTTATAATAAGACTACGTATCTATGGATAAACAATGGAAAAACTGTAAGAATGTAATTTTGTTCGCTTTAATTAAAGAAATGTGGCAAGAGTGATGGTAGCCTAAAAATTTCATATCAGACACGTGGATGCCTTGTTATGTTTTCATCATTAGTATACAGGTCAATATGTTACAGTAAAACCTCACCTTAATACCACCTTAATAATAAGACCACCTAGACAATTTTATTGTCCATTTTGACTGTTTTGCTTTTTATTCAACCTCAATATTAAGACCACCTAAATCAGAAGACCAGTTTTTAAGGGTCCCAAGGATGGTCTTATTATTGAGGTTTTACTGTATATGTATCAGTTTTAAAGAAAGAGACTAAACTGTTACATCTTTTAAAAAACCAAGAATTTCCATATGTGTATAATATTTAAGTGTGCCTATAATGGTTGGGAAATTTGACAAAAATGTCGATTTTCCTCCACATGTGGAGAAGTTGCCGGCTCCTTGTGAAGGGTAAGTTAGTACTGGTAAGAACTCAGTCTAGGAAAAACTGGTTAGGTGAACCGGCCGCCGTATATAACTGAAATATCGTTGAGAAACGGCGTTAAACTCGATGAAACATATAATGGTTGGGTGAGTTAGGACTGGGCTGTTACCCGGTCGGTCCTGGTTTGTTTCACAGGCGGAACAGGTAATGTCCTTCTGTGACATTTTGGCTACATACAATTGTCCTCTTCCTCAGATACATATGAACACGTTGTCAGCTGCTTGTAGAAGGACATGTCAGTACTGGATGATAGTTAATGCCCGGATATCTGGTAACGTCAAATGCTTGCCATATCCGTACAACTGAATAATGTCGAAAAATGCGTTTTAAATCCAATAAAAGAATATAAAAATATTTACGAGTGGGTAACGATGCTGTATATGGTGTTTCCGGAATCAAAGTGTTGGCTGTAGTGGCTGTTGTTGTATCCTCAGTGAAGAATGTTGTTGATTGGGTGCTCGAAGCAGCTGAAATAGAACGTTTATAACATACGCTTTATATTATAAATTGTGTCAATCGGCTTCAATACTTTCACACACCCCCAATGGTTTTTAATATACTTTCTGTTGAAATTGCAATATTTATTAAGACTTTTGTCTGTTTATAGTGAAATATTTATTATTACAGTGAAACATTAGATTTTGATCTCTTTGCGGTGAAATATTCTGTAGATTTTGACCTGTTTGCAGTGAAATATCAAGTTTTTTTCTTGGTCAATTAAAATGGCGAGGGGCGAGATTGCGATGGCCCTAACCGGATTCCGTAAAAACACGCGTATTCACATGTTAAAGCAAATCGACGAGGTTTCTGAAATATGCACATCTTGATGTATTTCTGACAGTCATTTGAAAGATAAATTAGTCATACTTCGAATCCGTTGTATCTCATGGATATATTTTGATGTTTGTAGCCCGATATCAGCCGCGGAAAGAGATCAGGTGTGAAAAAGTGTTAGACTCTTTGTACATGTATTATATATACATGTACTATAGAAAGGAAAAAGAAGGGGAGAGAACTCGTGACAATATCCTTTGCTCCTGGCACCATGTTAACAAAGGATCAGATGATCTGGATCAAGTTGATCTATAAAAATAGTTGCCATTGTCATGAAGCAATTGAACACTTTTTCCAGTACTTCTCATAAACATGAGCAAAAATACCTTAAAATCTTATAATTCACATTGTGAAAACATACTAAACTTCACCATGATATTGAGAAATTTATTTATTATACTTATGACTAAAACTGATCTATACCAAATCAGGATCCATTTTCCAAAATCGGTCATAACTTATTTATTTCAATATTTTTCTTAAAAAGCATAACATTTAATTTTTTTGTCTCAAAGTTTGAAAGATACTATATTTGATCTTGATCCTGATCCTGAAAACTGATTCTTTGTGAACACGTGGCCAGAGTGATTCACATCTTGCACATTTGTTTCCCAGTCGATGTAAAATAAAATAAAAAAGTCAAACATTTAGTATGTATAATGAGTTACACGGAGAATTTCGTTATTTCAGTGGAACATGTGCTAACGAATAGTGTTACAATCATTCATGCAGATAAAGTTTGTTTGAATGATAATAACGAAGTTAACTTACTTGCATGATACTCGCAACTTAATGTAAGTTGATCATGTACGTGTTGTATTCCTGTAATAGAAGACAATAGTTAGTTAGTGGATGACTTTATACGCTAAAATAAAAACCAGAAGAGAACAACAAGCAATGTTACATACCAAAATGTTTGTCAGGGTATGTAGTTTTTTTAGACCACCAGCATAGATTTTCTTAAGTTGGTGCAAGCGCATAGTTTGTGTTACTCATGTGGTCACCTATCCATTGAAATAATCCTCGTTCGGGCAAAAGTCACCCCATTAAGTATAGTTATAATTTGAGCCAGTATTATTTCACATTTCATCTAAAAAGCTACTGGCTGTATACATCTCAGTAGATCTTTATTGCAGGAACATTTATAATTCAAATAAGTGACAATATAACCTGTCCAAACCATGTACATCATTTCAGATCACTTTTTTGAGTATATTCTCATAATTGAGCGCTACTGTGGGACTTACAACCTCTTCTGTAAGTGACGTCGTTTCCAGAAAACGCGACATGTGGTGTCATTATTTGCAAGCAGGAAATAATATTCATTCCATATGGTCACTTCGTTTTCGTATTGCCATATGGGGCAAATATTGTATTGCTTACTGTCAGCACGTGGAACAATTAAGACAGTAGACTGTAGTAAAAGTAGATACAATATAAAAATGTGTCTTACCTGCTAGCGCAGACTGGAAACCAGCATTATAATCAACAGCAACACTGTTTCCTAAAGTGTTCTGTCTTGAATCGTCATGGTAATCATTTCGATCAGGTCCTCCCACTAGTGCGCCGACCAGTTTGTTCACATTGGTGCTGTCTGAATTGTAGAAACCCATACCACACAGACTGGGTGGGCCTGGACACGCGCTGTTGAATATATTAATTAAGTTTAGTTAATAATTATTTATTTGACATCTACTGAAAAGTAAATCTTTTGACCGCTTCATGGGGTTCGAACCCGGACACGTTTGTGACGTCTGCGGAAGGATCTAGCCACATGATGGAAATCTAAGACAGTACAGCTGGATCCGGAGCGCAAGGATCTATCCCTAGACAACTATGCCTCCGTTTCAAACCACTATACCTCCCTGATAGACCGATCTACTCCCCCTCAACATAATTTCGCTTGCGTCCTATTCAACGACGTGATCTCGTCACGTTAAACATCGCGTTTTGTCCCGACTTTATAGCGACAGCCAAAACACAAAAAGCGAAAACCCTAAGGCGAAAAGATAAAAGTAAGGGAGCGATTATTACTGATGAGACATATTTAGCCCTGATGCGATAAGGTGACAAACGGCGAGATGTCAATACAAAAGGCGATGAATGTCGGTTGACATGCGCAAACTTTATCCGGACATC
Source organism: Mactromeris polynyma (assembly GCA_032209605.1). NCBI lineage: Eukaryota > Metazoa > Mollusca > Bivalvia > Venerida > Mactridae > Mactromeris > Mactromeris polynyma. The sequence continues at coordinate 3,288,674 of JASFXZ010000019.1, read as the reverse complement.
TGGAATTAGTAGTAAAAATACGAAAGCATATACCTGTTTTTATGATATGGATTTTTAATATTTTTCTCCTCCTTATATCCGATCTGATAGCTTCTCTTCATATTGTTATTACCAAGGATATAGTGCAACTGCTTGGCGCACCAGTTATATACTAACACTTCATTAGTTTCGTCAAATATAAAAGATTTCGTACTTTGTAGAAGGATAAACACTGCATTAGCTGTAAAGGAAACACATAGTTACGAATAATTAAGTTAATTCATACGCAAATTGCAATTTTAAAAACAAAAAATAAACATGTTGAAGAGTGAAGGCGAAACCAGTCAATTTAAAAACAAACAAAGGAGCAGAGTTATTGCCCTTTCACGGCTCGAGGCACATGATTTATAAATAAAACGTGTTGTTTTTGTTCAATATAAGAGAGAATAAGTTGTTACAGAGAACGCCACATGAGTATTACAATGCCTTTATTCAGACCACTGGAAAACAACAGTCGACAAAACATTAGTGACTCAGGAGGTGCAAGGCATGTATGGGATGCAGGAGGTGCAAGGCATGTATGGGATGCAGGAGGTGCAAGGCATGTATGGGATGCAGGAGGTGCAAGGCATGTATGGGATGCAGGAGGTGCAAGGCATGTATGGGATGCAGGAGGTACAAGAGCATGTATGGGATGCAGGAGGTGCAAGAGCATGTATGGGATGCAGGAGGTGCAAGAGCATGTATGGGATGCAGGAGGTGCAAGGGCATGTATGGGATGCAGGAGGTGCAAGAGCATGTATGGGATGCAGGAGGTGCAGGGCATGTATGGGATGCAGGAGGTGCAAGGCATGTATGGGATGCAGGAGGTGCAAGGCATGTATGGGATTCAGGAGGTGCAAGGCATGTATGGGATTCAGGAGGTGCAAGGCATGTATGGGATGCAGGAGGTGCAAGGCATGTATGGGATGCAGGAGGTGCAGGGCATGTATGGGATGCAGGAGGTGCAAGGCATGTATGTGATGCAGGAGGTGCAGGGCATGTATGGGATGCAGGAGGTGCAAGGCATGTATGGGATGCAGGAGGTGCAAGGCATGTATGGGATGCAGGAGGTGCAGGGCATGTATGGGATGCAGGAGGTGCAAGGCATGTATGGGATGCAGGAGGTGCAAGGCATGTATGGGATGCAGGAGGTGCAAGGCATGTATGGGATGCAGGAGGTGCAAGGCATGTATGGGATGCAGGAGGTACAAGGGCATGTATGGGATGCAGGAGGTGCAGGGCATGTATGGGATGCAGGAGGTGCAAGGCATGTATGGGATGCAGGAGGTACAAGGGCATGTATGGGATGCAGGAGGTGCAAGGCATGTATGGGATGCAGGAGGTACAAGGGCATGTATGGGATGCAGGAGGTGCAAGGCATGTATGGGATGCAGGAGGTGCAAGGGCATGTATGGGATGCAGGAGGTGCAAGGCATGTATGGGATGCAGGAGGTACAAGGGCATGTATGGGATGCAGGAGGTGCAAGGCATGTATGGGATGCAGGAGGTGCAGGGCATGTATGGGATGCAGGAGGTGCAAGGGCATGTATTGGATGCAGGAGGTGCAAGGGCATGTATGGGATGCAGGAGGTGCAAGGGCATGTATGGGATGCAGGAGGTGCAAGGGCATGTATGGGATGCAGGAGGTGCAAGGGCATGTATGTGATGCATGGAGGTGCAGGGCATGTATGGGATGCAGGAGGTGCAAGGGCATGTATGGGATGCAGGAGGTGCAAGGCATGTATGGGATGCAGGAGGTGCAAGGGCATGTATGGGATGCAGGAGGTGCAAGGCATGTATGGGATGCAGGAGGTGCAAGGCATGTATGGGATGCAGGAGGTGCAAGGCATGTATGTGATGCATGGAGGTGCAGGGCATGTATGGGATGCAGGAGGTGCAAGGGCATGTATGGGATGCAGGAGGTGCAAGGCATGTATGGGATGCAGGAGGTGCAGGGCATGTATGGGATGCAGGAGGTGCAAGGCATGTATGTGATGCATGGAGGTGCAGGGCATTTATGGGATGCAGGAGGTGCAAGGGCATGTATGGGATGCAGGAGGTGCAAGGCATGTATGGGATGCAGGAGGTGCAGGGCATGTATGGGATGCAGGAGGTGCAGGGCATGTATGGGATGCAGGAGGTGCAGGGCATGTATGGGATGCAGGAGGTGCAGGGCATGTATGGGATGCAGGAGGTGCAAGGCATGTATGTGATGCAGGAGGTGCAGGGCATGTATGGGATGCAGGAGGTGCAAGGCATGTATGGGATGCAGGAGGTGCAAGGCATGTATGGGATGCAGGAGGTGCAGGGCATGTATGGGATGCAGGAGGTGCAAGGCATGTATGGGATGCAGGAGGTGCAAGGCATGTATGGGATGCAGGAGGTGCAAGGCATGTATGGGATGCAGGAGGTGCAAGGCATGTATGGGATGCAGGAGGTACAAGGGCATGTATGGGATGCAGGAGGTGCAGGGCATGTATGGGATGCAGGAGGTGCAAGGCATGTATGGGATGCAGGAGGTACAAGGGCATGTATGGGATGCAGGAGGTGCAAGGCATGTATGGGATGCAGGAGGTACAAGGGCATGTATGGGATGCAGGAGGTGCAAGGCATGTATGGGATGCAGGAGGTGCAAGGGCATGTATGGGATGCAGGAGGTGCAAGGCATGTATGGGATGCAGGAGGTACAAGGGCATGTATGGGATGCAGGAGGTGCAAGGCATGTATGGGATGCAGGAGGTGCAGGGCATGTATGGGATGCAGGAGGTGCAAGGGCATGTATTGGATGCAGGAGGTGCAAGGGCATGTATGGGATGCAGGAGGTGCAAGGGCATGTATGGGATGCAGGAGGTGCAAGGGCATGTATGGGATGCAGGAGGTGCAAGGGCATGTATGTGATGCATGGAGGTGCAGGGCATGTATGGGATGCAGGAGGTGCAAGGGCATGTATGGGATGCAGGAGGTGCAAGGCATGTATGGGATGCAGGAGGTGCAAGGGCATGTATGGGATGCAGGAGGTGCAAGGCATGTATGGGATGCAGGAGGTGCAAGGCATGTATGGGATGCAGGAGGTGCAAGGCATGTATGTGATGCATGGAGGTGCAGGGCATGTATGGGATGCAGGAGGTGCAAGGGCATGTATGGGATGCAGGAGGTGCAAGGCATGTATGGGATGCAGGAGGTGCAGGGCATGTATGGGATGCAGGAGGTGCAAGGCATGTATGTGATGCATGGAGGTGCAGGGCATGTATGGGATGCAGGAGGTGCAAGGGCATGTATGGGATGCAGGAGGTGCAAGGCATGTATGGGATGCAGGAGGTGCAGGGCATGTATGGGATGCAGGAGGTGCAAGGCATGTATGTGATGCATGGAGGTGCAGGGCATGTATGGGATGCAGGAGGTGCAAGGGCATGTATGGGATGCAGGAGGTGCAAGGCATGTATGGGATGCAGGAGGTGCAGGGCATGTATGGGATGCAGGAGGTGCAGGGCATGTATGGGATGCAGGAGGTGCAGGGCATGTATGGGATGCAGGAGGTGCAAGGGCATGTATGGGATGCAGGAGGTGCAGGGCATGTATGGGATGCAGGAGGTGCAGGGCATGTATGGGATGCAGGAGGTGCAAGGCATGTATGGGATGCAGGAGGTGCAGGGCATGTATGGGATGCAGGAGGTGCAGGGCATGTATGGGATGCAGGAGGTGCAAGGCATGTATGGGATGCAGGAGGTGCAAGGCATGTATGGGATGCAGGAGGTGCAGGGCATGTATGGGATGCAGGAGGTGCAAGGCATGTATGGGATGCAGGAGGTGCAGGGCATGTATGGGATGCAGGAGGTGCAAGGCATGTATGGGATGCAGGAGGTGCAAGGCATGTATGGGATGCAGGAGGTGCAGGGCATGTATGGGATGCAGGAGGTGCAAGGCATGTATGGGATGCAGGAGGTGCAGGGCATGTATGGGATGCAGGAGGTGCAAGGCATGTATGGGATGCAGGAGGTGCAGGGCATGTATGGGATGCAGGAGGTGCAGGGCATGTATGGGATGCAGGAGGTGCAGGGCATGTATGGGATGCAGGGAGGTGCAGGGCATGTATGGGATGCAGGAGGTGCAGGGCATGTATGTGATGCAGGAGGTGCAAGGCATGTATGGGATGCAGGAGGTGCAGGGCATGTATGGGATGCAGGGAGGTGCAGGGCATGTATGGGATGCAGGAGGTGCAGGGCATGTATGTGATGCAGGAGGTGCAAGGCATGTATGGGATGCAGGAGGTGCAAGGCATGTATGGGATGCAGGAGGTGCAGGGCATGTATGGGATGCAGGAGGTGCAAGGCATGTATGGGATGCAAGGAATGGTCGGGCAGATAATAAAAAACAACAATGGCGAATCTAGGGGGTCAACAAGGGGGAGTGTAAAAACAAACAGGCATATGTTAAACATATAAGTACCATGCATGACCCTAGAAAAGTACTTTTAAAATGCGTCGAACTGAACGAACGGATCATGATAACATGAAACAGCCATTCTTTGTATGATGATGTTGGAAATCAATAGTGAGGTGCACCGCGCAAAAGTAGCAACGAAATCTTGTTGTGCACAACAAAATACATAATTATAATGTATCCTCACCAATCGAAAAAATAAACAATATGTAAATGTTTAATTGAGGCATAAAAACATGATATAACAATTTGTTACGTAATGATATTTGATACGTATAGTTATTATTTGTATTTGTGTTCTAGATGTATGTTTAATTTCCCATTGCAGTTCTTCCACTTTATATAATGTTAATGTAATCCCTCAATTTCGGCCTACTTTTGCCAGCTTTCTTGACTTGTCTTGTGATGTATTCCACTCATCAAATCCCCCACCCCTGTCATCATTACTTCTCCTTAGTTGTCCTTTATGGTCGGCCAGGCCATACCTTGCGCCTTTGTTCCCTTGCGTATTTACCCTTGTACCTCCTCAAATGCCTGATGTGTTATGGACTAACAGGGAGTGCTCCAGAATTGTTTGGGGACAGGATGAGAGATCAAAAACAATCCCGAAATTATTAGAAACCAAACAACACAGCATTATCAATTAACTAAAAAATATAAATACGGAATGACACAAGAAATGAAATTTTGACTGTGGAAAGTGTCCTAACTGTGTGACACGTGACAACAGCGCAAGCACTGCATACATACCTGTGTGCCGTAAAGTGCCTTTGTCTGTATTCCATGGAAAGCCTAATGTGGTTACAGGATCAAACTTCAACCAGTGCTTTTGAAAGTCTTGTATTGGTGTTTTGTATTCGGGTAACCCAGTGATATCATACAACTTTAACTGGAACAAATTTATATACAAAAACATCATGTAATATCGAATTTAATTTGTCTGTAAATTTAGAATAAACAGAAGGTGTATTTTATACCTTGTTATTTGTCTACACATTTGCATGCATAGGACAAACACATGCATAGGACAAACACATTGTCGTTTGAAAATCAAGTACAACTTCTCCAAAGCGACACCTTTCGGGAGTTGCTAATTTCGACTAATGATGAGCGTTTGTTTTTTTAGAAAAGTTAAATCGGTGGACATTTCTAGTACGGGGGAAATCGATGATGTTGCTGTAGAGAGGTTTCTGCTCTAGACTAGAAATGGCCGATCTCGAGAGGTATTGCTGTTTAAATTGTAACCCATGAGGTACGAATTTCATAGGTGATCGAATTGCTAAGGTCGACAATGTATTTTGTCTAAAAAAATAAAGTATTCTTGAGAGAGTGTGTATGAGCAGGATAATTGGTTATGGTCTCTCATATAGCCTAACACCCACCTGAATGAATAAGATAATTTATGTCACAGAAGATTTATTGTACACACCCTTATTGTATTCACGTTCAGTCGGACCTCATTTATTCGACAACCTTCTATTCGAAAACTTGGTATCATCCGAAATAAATATCAGGTCCCTATGTATCTCTTAAGTACGTCGAATTGAAACGGGCTATTGAAAACCATCGGACAACAATATCGGACCCGATGAATTCGAATGATCGAGGTCCGATTTTATCTTGTTATGTATAGCATTTCTAGCAATTAATTCAATTTTAGTAACACAGCACAGTAGTCCGAATATTGTTGTAAAGATTTTTTGCGAGGCCAATACTTCACAACTTGAAAGTTAAATGTTCGCGAGTTTCCATTTTATAAAATTACCACAACAAAATTCAGACAGCATTTACTTTCGCGAATGTAACGTTCTAAAAACATAGCGAAATATACTTCCTCGCGACACTGCCTGATTGTATTATATTTAGATACACATGTAGCGTGTCTATTCTGAGTTCTTGGTCACCAGACAGGTCAACGCTTTATGTAAATCCATGGTGTATAGTGTTGTACTTACAGCACAAGCAATATGCTTCTTGTCCCAAGAGAAAACATCGAAGATATCGAAAGAAATCTCCTCGTAAAAGCTTTTAGCCTGCCTCAAATAGCTTTCTTTAGAAGTCAATTGGTACAGAATGGCTCCTGTCAGACAGAGTTCATCTTGATAGTCACGTGATGTGTAGTCTCTGTAATGTAATCAACACTCAATACATTAACATACAGCGATCGTTGTTTCTAACTACGTTTCGACTGAAATTCATTAACTTAGATTAAACTCACGGATTTTTGACAAAAAAGTAACAGAGCGGTTATTTGAGTTGCCAGGAAGACAATATTAGTACTTAATTATAATACATCATTTTATAGTTCAACTTAATGCCGTTATATTTAATGTTGAAAGTATCGCTTGTCCCTTAACTCCAGAAAATGAAAGTATCATGTCCATTGGTAAATTGATTTCGACGATTTCTAACCGCGCAATAGTTACGGAGATACATTCAACAACGGTATCAATTACCAATGGGCCAAACGTGTGACTGTCGTTTACTGGAGCGAAGTTTTTATTATGCGATATATTATTAAATGCTCATCCGATTTTGAATAATTTGAATCGAATTGACGGCATTTAACTTACCTTTAAAATCGTGTACAATACAAGTCATGATTTCGCTTTCTTGGTCAAACCAAGTTATCCAACTATCGAACCCGGATCTTACGTGTGGCAATCTAGCTCTCTACCAACTGATCCAGCCGGACGGGCTGTTGACAGTGTGTACGTTGATTGTGAATTTGAAATATACATCGTACGATCGTGCTCAAAATGAAACATTGCATTTCTGCTTATTATTATAGTCCACACGTTATATACGGTACATTAAAATAATGAGTAGGCCCATGTTATAAAGATTTTAGAGGCGACCACGCGATCCTTAATGCATGGACAGCATATTTTGTAAAAATACACCAGAATGGATGGGAGATTACTAATACATCAAAAACATGTATTACTTACGGATATCCTTGCCTACCTACAGGAACATGGTCGCTGTATTTACCCTGATACTTTTTCGCAAACTTGTATAATTGTTGGGCAGTCTCCAGCAATGTTGCACTATACTCATCGTCTCCTATTGTAAACATTTACAACTAATTTTGAATGATATCTACAATCCCACATGATTAGTTCAGATAGAACACTATACTGCCAATATAGGGACCATGGGTTCGAAACCCGGGTTAGACATATGTTCTCCGTGACAATTTGACCGGCGACAATACGTTCAAAGTCAATTTGCTCTCAACTTCTGATTCATGCTGGGAACTAGTTAGTTGCTTGCGGAAGTTAATGTTAGTACTGGTTGGTAACCCAGGAACATTAGGCTTAGGTGAAGTCACTGCTGTTTGTAACTCAAATGCTCTTGCAAAACCGACGTTAAACCCAACCCAAATTATTGTAAATATGTTTATATATAAACCCTATCAGGGGCCTAGCTGAAATTGATGTGTATGCCTAGTTTGGTTAAAGAACGCATCGGGAAATATCGCGAGCACTTGTTGATAAGGTCATGTTATTGGTACAATGGTTGTGATACATGTATGCGCAGAGGGCCATTACGTCAGGTTGTAGCTGTATTGTGGTTACCATACCTATGTTTAATTGTAATGCTATTGTGGTAAGCATACCTATGTTTAATTGTGATGCTATTGTGGTTACCATACCTATGTTTAACTGTGATGCTATTGTGGTTACCATACCTATGTTTAACTGTGATGTTATTGTGGTTACCATACCTATGTTTAACTGTGATGCTATTGTGGTTACCATACCTATGTTTAATTGTAATGCTATTGTGGTAAGCATACCTATGTTTAATTGTGATGCTATTGTGGTTACCATACCTATGTTTAAATGTGATGCTATTGTGGTTACCATACCTATGTTTAACTGTGATGCTATTGTGGTTACCATACCTATGTTTAACTGTGATGCTATTGTGGTTACCATACCTATGTTTAATTGTAATGCTATTGTGGTAAGCATACCTATGTTTAATTGTGATGCTATTGCCATAGCTGAAGCAATCTCCGCTGCCACATCACTTCCAGGCTGTGTTGGATTCACACTGTACACTGGCCATTGACCACTTGTCCACAGACTAAAGTACATCATGTCGTCTGCTCTTTGAAACAACGCTCGTTCTAAACTCAGATCACCAACCTTAAATATATATTAGCCGTCAAAATCACTGTTAAAATAATTTACTTGTTGTTGATTCAAAATTAGTAAAGAGAACACAATTACTGTTTTCTCTACGTCTATACATAAAGTTCCCTCATCTACGATATTTACCTCCCTTGTGTTTAACTGTCGGCCATTTTGATAGGCAAAACTGATAAGCCCTTATAGAAGTAATTTACAAATATGTGATAATTGAGAAAATACCAAGATAATTTACATGTGAAAACCAAATGCCCACATGATCATAATGAATAAGCTTTGTGTTGTGTTAACTTAATCGGCAAATAGAACCAGATCATTTTCAGTGTCTGTGTTGTGGCCACGTGGTGAAGCAAAGGAAATATGATTAATCGAATTCCACCCGATGATCGAACTAAGTAAGCTTACAGATTTACTCACATGTACGTAAAGTGTCTCAGTATCTGCTTTCCATGACTTTAGAAAGTAGTCAAGGGGCCATTTCAAAACCTCTTTCATTTTCTGGTCCATTCCGTGTTTTATATACGTATGATGCCATGTCTGAAATCCCCACGCCAGCACAGTAGTAGCCGCAGCCATCGGGAACGATAATTTCACATTGTCATTACCTGCAGTATATTGTTCTTAGGTTAAGCAAATGATATCAATCACACGCTACTATAAAATCAAATATGTTCACGAGGCCAATATTTCGCGAATTTAATGTATCAGGTTGCTTCACGCGGATACAGTTTCGCTATTTTCTACTTTCTGTTTTGTCGTAAACTAAATGTAAAATGTTAAATATTTTATTTTCGTCAATATAACGATCGCATAAGAAAACGAAAATTAATCCCTCGTGAAGGTTTCTGATTTTACAGAAGCTCTTCAATTAAGTCTTAAAAAAGATATGGAGGTTAGCGACTGCGACCACTTAAATAGTTATGACACTTGATTTTGATTGAAGGGAAAGGCACCCTGCCTTCACAATTTAATAGTATATGAAGAAGATGCGTCTAGTTCGAACTACCCCATATCTGTTACTTCGACAATCTTATAAACATCAGAACTTTGAATCATTATTAAATGTTGATACACTTTATGTTATTGCGAGTTATGCCGATTCAACTCGAATACTGTAAGTACAGCTATACTAATCAGACTTTTGTTTGTATTTGCGTTTATTTTTCGTCGCCACCGGTTTCCCATATGGGCGACGCCTCCAGAATAATGTTAGTCATATTAGATTTTTGGAGGATAGTGCATGATACAGAAGATGCCCCAGTTCCGGAAGCACCCCTGGTTCTTTTACGTGCTTGATGTAAATCATCATACACAGGACCTCGGTTTTTAAAGTCTCGTCCGAAAGACTGTTATTACGGTCAGTGATGGAGCGGGGAATCGAACCAGCGATCCCTGGATTACAAGTCCAGCGTTTTACCACTGGACCACGGATCCGCTACATGTAATCAGACTTAATCTGAAACAGTCATTTATACTCCTGTCAGACAAACTAATAACCAATCATTTACCAGGAAGTCTGTGCTTTTAATAAACCATACATACCATTGTACCAGCCCCCGGATAGATCACTACCGTCTGGCGCGACATGGAACAGTCCCGATGGTTTAACCCACTGGTGGGGTTTATCAGCAGGAATACTCCCAAAGTCACCCGAACGCTGGGCTTCATAAAACATCATAGACTTCGATATAGCGTCTGTATAGTTGTACACCACCAGATCAGGCAAATTCAATCCGCCGGCGAAGATACCTGGATAATTTGATGGATATTGTGTAAGTGGTAAAGTCTGCGAGGTGGAAAAGTTTGCGAATTTCGCGAATGCACAAAATTCGCAAACGAATTCCGCAGGTTTTAAGCTCTTCGAGCCAAAAAAGTTTTAAAAATTCACATAGGGGAAGTAAACGCTGTGTCGTATTGAAGTATGTTTGGTTTGGTAAATAGTTTGAAAACTTACAAGATTGGAATTAGTGAGTGAAAACTAGACTCAGTTTTTCAGTTGGACTTTTAATATTTTATTAAAGATGACAAGAAATGTATTGAAGAAAGATCGTCGGCGCAATTTTAAGATTAAGATTTGTTTTGTAACATAAAAAATGCCTAGATGTTACGATTTGATGGTCACTCCAAATCCGAAATTCAGTGGATTTAGGTAAAATAACGTACCCCTTTTATCGAAAGGTTAACACAGCCACGTCAATGTAACAAACGTTGTTTGATTGAAGTGAAGTTGGTTTAGTGATTAATGTAAGATTTGATTGGTCTACACAACACTGATATGCAAATAGCAAAGCCATGTTAGTACGGCTGCGCAGAAAAACACACCTCGTGCGATATGGAAATTGCCAAGCAGTTACGGATGAATGGTCGCTGCCATTATGTCGAATTTGCTGATAGCTCTTCACAAAGGAGATTCCTTCATTTTTGTTATATTAAATTATACTGCAATGTATATATATATATATACAATGTATATTTTATTTATTTATTTAACTCAACGTTGCCGTAATTTTGTAAGTGGGCCTCAAGTCACATAACCGTGCAGGGTCATGTATCCCCTTTTGAATCTATAAGGTACGAGGAAGACTCAAGTTACTCTAGCCTTGTTTTGGGCGGGGGTCTGGGTAAAACCATCAAACTTCCGTAAGCCAGCTGGATAGCTTCCTCGCATATGAATTCTACATCACGGGTGGGATTCGAAGCTGCGGTGGTAAGGAGAAAGTGCCTGTAAGTCAGTGACCAGATCCGCTTGACCACGGGGCATCTCTCGTTTTAACTGCTTTACGCAATTAGTTGGTATTAAAATAAAAAAGAACTTAGTAAAACGTTCAAAGAAACCAACACCTATCTTACCACTTGGTCTTAATACTGTCCTTCTTTTCTTCCGTCCTCCCAATGACAAGCCGCCACTACCAGGTAACAAAACGGCCGGCATAACGTCGGTCGCGCTAGTTGCTGTAAGAGAGTGTCATTCAAAATTAAACTGTCGCGAAGTTAGATATATACAGTCGGACCTCGTTTACTCGACAACCTTCTGTCCGAATACTCGGTATCATCCGAAATAAATACCATGTCCCTTCGAATTGAGATTGGCTATTCGAAACCATGTTTAGTTCGAAATAAAATTCCGAACCTGATGAATTCGAATGAACGAGGTCCCACTGTTCATGAATGAGCTACATATATATACTGTATAGTATCTTGTATCGTCTTATTATTTTACTGGGCAGCATTTTCAATATTTACAAGATTGTCAGTATGCCATTATGGATGTACGAGTATAACTTGGCGACATTACATGAATTTGTCTTGTTAGAAGTGTCAATGCAATCTTACATAATCCGTATTTTGTAATTATTTCAGTTCTTCCCTTGTCTGACCTCGTTCATTCGACAACAGAATATTCGGTATAATCCGAAATAAATATCAGGTCCCGATGTATCTTCATATGAACGTCGAATTGAAATTGGCTATTCGAAATCATATTGTATTTCAAAAATACAAAATTTTTTTTCGAACACGATGAATTCCAATGAACGA